>CM060383.1:89431050-90031050 GCA_030545235.1 Helianthus tuberosus
TCCAATCCTTATCGTATATTAGAGTAGTGAGGGTTTAAATGAGAAAAAAAACATTTGTAAGAAGAAGAGAGAAGAAGTTTCAATAATAAGAAAGTTTCATTTAATATTTGTATTAAATATTAGCGTAAGGTATATTTGTAAACTAACATACATCATTAATTTGTAGTCGTCCTCTTTAATATTTAACTACATTAAATTTGTAATTTATTTTCAAAATATATATCTTTTCAAAGAAAAAAATTAATTAGTGTATGACAAATTACGAGCTGTGTAGGATTAATTTTGATGTGTGTAGGCAAAAAACTTTATTGTAAAGGATGATAGTCTTTATAACTAATTGATTAGTCAAAGAAAATAATAAATGAGATAGAGAAAAAACTATTTAAGACCGTGGGGTATGGTGGGGCGGGGGTTGGGGGCATGAGTTGACACGTGGAGTTCGAGCCCCCCCGCCGGTGAGTGACGTGTCCGTGGGGCGTGGCTTGGCAATTTATTAAAAATAAAAATAAAAAACAAAAATATAAAATACACACAACATTAAAAAAAGCCTAAAATTTTATTAAATTCCTAAAAATTACAAATTCATAAAAATTACAAAAAACCTAAAAAGGATTACAAAAAAAAAAAAAAAAAAAAAAAAAAAAAAAACCTAGAGCGTTAGGTAAATTTCAAAAGAGCGAGCTTGTAGAAACGGCTTTCGCTCCTTGCCCCGAAACTCAATGTTCGCCACCGCCACCCGGTCTTCGTGGCTTATCTCACCGCTCGGAACGGTCTTCGTAGTAGGCTTTGAAACGATCAAGCTTCTGCCGTAGCTCACGCCATTTATGTTGGCACGCTTTTAAGTTGTGCCGGCCCGTTTCCCACGTTATGTCGGTAGCTAGAAAAAGCTTCCGGCCAGTAACACGTTTCACCGGGTTGTCGCCCCTTCATTGCGTCAACGACGCACGTGACAAGAGCTAGCTCTTCTTCGTGTTTTCCAAGAGGCCATCGATCAAGTGTGTTTGAGTAGCGGGTTCGATCAAGTGTGTTTGGGTTGGGGTGAACCGCTTGGCTTGGCCAAATGGTTAGAATTTGAAATTTAAATGCACCGCTATGACCTAGCCAACAAGCGAATAGGAGCCGGCCACATAGGATCGCTAGCCCCGCCCCACGCCCGGCTTTAAACTCCCGCCCCTTGGGCCACGCCCAAACCCAAGCCCACCCGGGGTGGTGGCTTGGGCGTTTTCAGCCAACCCACGCCCCATACCCCATAGTCTAATGTTTAATACAATGTTACCATTTGTTCTTGGGTAAATTACTTTTTGAGTCCTGTGTTTTATAGGTTTTAACTAGTTGAGTCGAAAAGCAAAATGTTTAACGATCTGAGTCCCCATTAAGCATTTTCTTTAACCATTTGAGTCCAAATTTCTAACTCCATCCACCAAAGTCTGTTAACTATAAGGGTAATTGGTCATTTACACACAAAGTACAAGTCTTTATGCACATAAGTACAATGAACAAGTCTTTAATGCATAAACTTTTAATATATAATAAAACACCACCATCCCCACACTGCCCCCACCACCATCCCCGCCACTGCCACCCACCATCCCCACCCACCGCCACCTCTAAACACCCACCACCACCGTCATGTCAAAATTAAGAAAGGCTAGTCCGAAATTTCGTAGGTATGTGCGAAGTACGTTATGGTTGCAATAGATAACTAACCTTCCATGTTCTTTGATTCGTCGTATTCATTCCTCCTTGGTACCAGATAACCGCAACTGATGCTTCCGCAGGTATTCTTTACACTCGTTAAGACTTAGCTCCGGTAAATCGTTACTTCTTGAAAAGTTAAAACGGTGCCTAATGAATATTATGCCCTATTAAATGTACTTCAGTTCTTATTAGATTTTCTTTTTCCAAAATTCTCTCCTTTTCATGGGCACAGTACAATTCAAGCTCACACACGGAAGAAAAAAAAAATGCAAGGGAGGGCAAGAATGTAAGTGGTTTAACAATAGTGACTGTAGTTCTCTTCGTTTCCAATCGTTTCAGGATAAACCGTTTCAAATCTGTGAATCTCACACTCTCCAGTTCGTTGTCCGTTGTAGTTCGATCTCGATGCGAGAGTTGTTGACGGAAGGTGAAACGAAGTCGTCGTGGCTGTTGTCGGTGCCGGATTTACGATAAATTTGAGTCGATTGTGATGAATTTGAATGATTGATAGGATTTGCCGATTTAGGGATCTGGGCATATATAAAAGAGAGAGATATCTACGAATACTTTTTTTTTATTTTTTTTAACTATAAGGGTAATTTTGGTCATTTAACAATATTTAACAAAAAAATTCTAACAGTGTTAGAAATTTGGACTCAAATGGTTAAAGAAAATGCTTATGAGGACTCAGGTCGTTAAACTTTTTGCTTTTGGACTCAATTAGTTAAAACCTATAAAACACAGGGACTCAAAAAGTAATTTACCCTTTGTTCTTTTTCTTCTCAATTAAATCTTCTTCTCAAATGCTACTCACATGCTACTCATGATGCAAGTACTTACCGTAGCTATTAGGATTAATCAGATTTATGACTTGATTTGTATTGTCAACTCATCAATCTCATAGCCCATACCAACAAGTATTTGAATGTATGCAGTAACTAAACTTACTGTAAACTGAAATCACAGAATAACATTTTGGAAACATGCAAGCAACGACAAATTATTCTGAAACAAAGTTAAAAACAAGAAACCATTTAAGTTGCATAAACTTTTACATGTATATGCTTACATCATTGAAAATATGAACCATCAACAGCATGCTGGCCGAGCATAAATGGAAATAATATCAAGTAACAACAGTATTATTACAGCTATAGTTCAAAACGCCAAGTGATTGGCAGATGATAAAAGAAAGAAGCTAGGGTATGGTGCGCTGCTGGAGAGGCAATGCTCCCAAGGCTTGGCGTTCTGCTTTCTCCCTCTCGACCTGCAGTAGTGATTCATAAGTCGAAACCTCGTTTCAGATAATTAACAATATAAGGGACGAAAGATGTTTTACTTTTTTAACAGCATTTTTTTTACTTTTAGGATCCCAAGCTCCAAAAGCTTTTGCGGTTGCAACAGATTTCATTTCATTATACGACTATGCTACTTCCTCTAGTGTCGCTCTTAGATACTTAAATGTGCATAACCTTTTTATTTTGTAAAGGGACGGTACCCAGAAAAAAATATTAATAAAAAGATTGATGGAAATATGGAATACAAAACTAGACATTGGCCAATCCTGGAACATTAATCAAACCAACCCAAAACACAATGCTAACTAGGGCTGAACAAATTGGACAATCCAAATCCATCCCATTGCCATCCTAAGGCCCAAATAAAAATGGCAAACCAACATTTCATAACCAGGACAGTCATTCAGTCATATGACTAGCATACAATAGTCGACGATGTGTGTTCAAAAGTCAAGAATATAAGGACATGAAACCACAAGTAGCACAATAGAAATAAACAGTTTCTAATGTAAATATATATATATCTCCAAATGAAAGAGTCAAATGATTATCCACTTACCAGGGCAAGCATGTCACTCAGATAACTCCTAAACGGGGTCTGCTGGGCCTGTAGTAACAATAACAAAATACATCACACACACTTTACAAAGTGCTCTTAATATTAAGACTTGGTTTTAAAACGCTTGAGCCGCACCACTTTATTAATATCACTAGTTTATAAACCCGTGTATTACACGGATTAAATATAAAAAAAACTTAGATTGAATAACATTTTAATTTATAAGTATTACAAACATGTATATTACATACATAAAATATAAAAAATGTAAATCATACTTCTGTATAATCCTAATCACATAGTTAAAAAAGTGTAATAATAGTATAATCTAATTATTGTGTTTTTCCGATAAGTATTTATATAAGGATGGTTTAGTAAAAAGATCTAATTATTATATTTTTATTTTACGATAATATTTAATAGAATACAATCATACATTGTATTTATCTAGTAATATTAGTTAAACAGTGCATCCTAATATGATTATTAATATATTTAAGTTAAATTTATTATATTAGTAAGGATAAGAATTAAAAAAAATTGAAATAAAATGTAAGTCTAAATTGCAAGGTTAAAAGCGAGAGTAACACGTGACAATAATTGGAATTCTATATTAAATGTTAAATTAGATTTGAAGTTTTATTTGTAACTTTACCATCTTTATCAATAATTAATATTTTAAATCATTTGGTTTTAAAATATATGTGGTTAATCTTAATGAGGAGTTATATTACCAAATAAAGTTAATATAATAATGCATAAATAATTAAATTGAAGATATTAATATTAATAGAAAAATAATAATAGTTTTGTTATTGATAATAATAAACAAACGATAGAGATAAAGTAATTTTCATATTTTTATCTCTATATCATATACTATAATTTATTAACCCAAGCATCATGGTATATTAATTTGTTTAAGTGAGAGAATGTTTATTTAGAATTATTTATTAATATGGATAATGGTCCTTATATTAATTTACTTATTATTGTTATTATTTATTATTATGCTTGAGGTAATATAATAAATTGCCATGTGGCATTTTTGTGAAATCCTTTATTGTGAGAGAATGCCAAGTGGCATTAAGTAGATTATTTTATTAGTATTAGATTTTCCCAAATATGTAGTTTAACATCTAAATAATCTATACGTAAAACCTAAACAGCCTATTGGACAACAAATCCCCCCCTCCCTAGAACCGCACATCATGCTTATTTTAACTATATGGCCGCCTAGCGTCTAATCATACATTATATCAAATCACAACAAGTAATTATGAGTTAAATGTCATTTTAGTCCCTGTGGTTTGGGCCATTTTGCCAGTTTAGTCCAAAGGTTTCATTTTTCACCTGTGGGTCCAAAAAGGTTTCACCGTTGCCACTTTAGTCTACTGGGTTAACTTCATCCATTTTTTCTGTTAAAGAGAAGGGCAATTCGGTCATTTTATATGTAATTATGTTAACTAGTAGGGCTATTCGGCCATAAAAAAATGACCCGATTGGCCTTCTCGACAACAGAAAAAATGGATGAAGTTAACCCAGTGGACTAAAATGGCAACGGCGAAACCTTTTTGGACCCCCAGGTGAAAAATGAAATCTTTGAACTAAACTGCCAAAAATAACCCAAACGACAGGGACTAAAATGGCATTTAACTCATTAATTAAACTGTTCAATCAATTGTGTCTTTACAACCAACATCAATCACCTAAACAATACAGAAACCAACAATCAAAAACCACAGAAATCAACAACAACATACAAACCTGAAGGTCTTGAGAAAGATACTCATGTTTCATGGACAAATCCATAGCACGTAACAGACGCTGGTTTCTGGCATCAACAATCTCACGAGGCAACCTATTCAACGCTTCCTTAATATCCAACGACTCCATCGGATCATACAAATCATCATATCGCAAACCTAATCATCAAAACATCAGTAAATTACCAAAAAGCCCTAAAAATTACAAATATGTTGAAAATCTTACCGTATTTGCGAAGGCGAGTTTCGATTGTTTTCTTGTGCACAGCAGCGAACCAGTTCGTTTTTGGATCTAAAATCGCTTTTACAAATTTTGATGTCGCCATTCAATTGATTCAACAACCTCTGGCTTGGCTGGCCTCCGATATGTTTCAAAAGTGTAGCCGTTCGATGTTTGGGCCGTTAAATGGGTTTTTAAAGCCCAGGCCCAATATTATTTTCAAATGATCATTCATGAGTTCAGTTTCAAGTATAAAAAAAAATTGTTCATATCGGTTATTGAGTTAGGAATATTTTATGGACAAAAGATCAAATACATATAATTTTAACGTACAAAACGTATGAACTGAAGAAAAATACAAAAAAATACGGTGGTATTTTCGTAATTATCAGTAACTATCAAAATTACTCTACAAATGATCCTGTAAAGTAATTTTGATCTTTAGTAGAGTAATTTTGTAAAATATTCTTGTAGAGTAATTTTGTAAATGTAGGGTAATTATCAAAATTACTCTACAAGTGTATCAAAATTACTTTACAAGTGAATTAAAATTATCCTACAAGTTTATCAAACAACATACAATTCAAAATTACTCTACAAATGATCCTTTAGAGTAATTTTGATCTTGTAGAGTAATTTTGTAAAATGATCATGTAGAGTAATTTTGTTAGCATTTAGTTATAGGGTTTAGCTTTATGGTTAAGTTTTTAGCTTTTAGTTTGGGTGATGGGTTAGGTTTTTTTTTTTGGCGCGGGTGGGGGGGGGGGGGGGGGTGGGGGGGGGGGGGGGGGGGGGGGGGGGGGGGGGGGGGGGGGGGGTTAGGTTTTTTGGAGGTTGGTTAAATATAGTTTTTTGATCAAAATTACTCTACAGTATCATTTTGTAGAGTAATTTTTATAATTACCCTACAAGCAGATAATTACAAAAATGTCACCTTGTGTTTTTTTTTTGCTTTTTCATACTATTCGCACGTTTAGTACGTTAACTTTATTTGTACAGGAACTTTTCCGATAGTTTATGTTACTACTGGAAAAAAGGGTCTATAAATTGTTAGGCAGGTTATGGTTTTGGTTTCGTTTTCGTTTTAAAAATTCCAACACATATCCATTTGGGTTCTCAAATATGGGTTAAACAACTCTTTATGATTTCTAATTTTTATTGATATCTTAAAAAATATAAAATTATAATGTAAAAGATTAAAGTAATATATAATTTACTGAGCCAATGATCTTTAGATTAAGTGGTGAAAGGTTTGCATTTTTCTTGGGAGATGCAGGTTCAATTCTCACTTGGTGTAGAGTGAGGCACCGGTGGGCAATGATAGGAGACCCAAGGAATCCTGGATTCGATCCCTGAGCCAAACGAGTTTTACCGGTGTTAGGAATCTTTAAATGTACGTATTGAAGAAAAAGATGATCATAAGCTGAAGATACAGTCAATGAGTATCACTAAAAAGGTGCCTACATGATAACGTGTAAAAGATACATCTTCAACTAAGCATCAGGAAAAGATCAAGATAAGAAGACAATGAGGCAAGACCATTCTGATGGTGTCTGATGATAAATCTAGTATTTATCATCAGAATCTGGTAAGTCTGATCATCAGAATTCTGGTAAGCTGGTCACCAGAAATTTTAGTGGACCAACTTGTCTTAAGAGATAAGCCCTGACACAATCCAAAAAGTAACAAGTTGACAATAACCAACTCAATGAATATGCCAAAAAGTCACTTTGTGCAGAGCAAGTGATGAATAAACAAATGTTTATTCAGATCTAGACTCTCTATAAATAGAGATGTAAACCCAGAAGGTTAAATGAGTTGAGCTAAGCATTCAATACACACACCACAAATTCCATTACCTTTTGCACAGAATTCTTTAAGCATTCATTTTGTAATATCCAATAACTTTGTTTTACAAATTCATTAATACACTTGAAAAATTCTGTAAGTTGTTTCTTGAAAGTTTGATTTCTAGTTCCGCACAATATTTTCATATTTGTTGAAATCACTTGCTATATTAAGTATTTGGGTATCTCTATTTAGGATCAACAATTGGTATCGGAGCAGATTGAATAAATCATTTTCAAAATATCAACTGCTTATATTTTTCTTGATATCCGTCTCTTAAACTAAATATGGCAAACTTTCAAACTTGGAATAATGCTTTCAATATTAGGTCTATGACAAAACCTCCGACTTTGGTCAGAGAAGAATACCCTCAATGGAAAATCAGGATGATCAATTTCCTAAATGGACATGATCGGGCACAGTTTTCATCCATTATGAGAGGTCCTCATGTACCCACTACTGAAATACCAGCAATTCCAGCAACTGAGCACACACCAAGTATCCCTGCCTCCTTTGCTCCTAAAAGTGAAGTTCACAAGAGTCAGGAAGATAAGGATTTGGTGTCTGCTAATGAAAGGGCCAAATCACTTCTGATTATGGCACTTCCAAACGACATATTTTCTCAAGTAGATGTTTGTGCATCTGCTAAAGAAATATGGGATCAACTAGAAAATCTATTTGAAGGAGGAGAAAGAATGAAAAGAAACAAGAAAACTAACTGTGTTTCTTCTTATGAAAAGTTCAAAAGTCTCCAAAATGAGATCTTTTCAAAAACATATAATTGGTTCATCAAACTTTTAAATGAACTAAAAAATTTTGGTATTGAAAAATCAAATAATGAAAAGAATGTCAAGTTCCTTGATGCACTACCAAGAGAGTGGCGAAGTCTCAAAATGACCTTGGCATCAACCCTTGAGTTAGGGAATATGAACTTACATGATCTTTACAGCATCTTAGTCCCTAGAGAGGAGGAAATATCTGAAAATTCAAACCACAAGAGGGGACCTATAGCTCTTGTTTCACACACTCAAAGAGTACCAGTTTCAGATCCACAACCCTCTCACTGTAACGCCTAGTATTTCCGTATTTCCATATTTTCAGAAAATACGTATTCTCTTTTTATTTTTAGAATCACAGTCGAAAACGGATAACAAAAAAAACAGACTAGAAACGACAAACCGAAGCGTTTTAACGCAACGGACAAACGTACGCGTCAAACCGACTTCCAACCTACATTTTTCATGTGTACGACTTTAAATAATATAATACGACATAATACGAAGTTCGGGTGCAGAAACGGGCTCCAGAAACGCGATTGGGCTACTAACCGGCTTTAGGCCCAACCCACTCAAAACCTTAAACCTATATAAGCATCCGAAACTCCCATCTCCCCATTTACATACCATAGCCCCCAAGACACTTTCCCTTCCTCTCTCTAAATTTCGTCAACCGGAGCCGCTTTTCTGACCATCTCTTTCGGCACCCATCTCCGGACACACACCCGCACACCCAATGCTCACTGTCTCCTTTCTATCTCTAGTGACCGAAGAAGCTCTGGTCGGCCACCGGCCGCCTTCTGTTCTCTGACAAGCACCACAACCCCCCCTCTCACCTCCTCTTCATCTTTAAACTCATCACACAAGCCCCACAAGCTCCATCTCTGCTCGATTAACGGCCAGCCACCACCATGGTGGCGGCGCACAACAGTGACGGTAGACGGGGAGGGAGAGACGTCGAAGAGTGAGAGAGAGAGGTGCGATGGCGGTGTATGTGGTCGGTCCTCTCTTCGGCAACATAAGCCACTTCAGCGGCAGCACCGGCTACCTTACAGTGATGGTGGGTTTGGTTCGAGTTTCAGTCGGCATCGGATTAGGTCAGTTTGTTCCAAGTTTGTTTTGGTTAAGTTTTGATTCAAATCTGGCTGTTCTTGTCTCAGATGTAGATTCAGGTTCACTTCGGTTCGATTTGTGTTCAAGTCCGGTCAGTTTTGGAGTCGGAGCTCAACCGTTGCACCAATTCACTGTTTAGTATTTGCCACCCACGAAAAACCTTCTTTCGATCCACTGTTGGAATCGCAAACACAACCACTCGTAATCTCGAGACTTCATCAATCCCGCTCGCGGTTTAGCATTACCATACACAAATCTATGAGCATACTCGACCCTTTTTACGCTTTAAAGCATTTTTGGGTGCAACATGTATCAACTAACAAAATCCATTTTATACAATCAAACATATTCGACCACTCAATCCATCGAACACGTTATTTGTTATGCATAGGTTGTTTATGCATGTTAGTTCCAACTTGCATATCCCTGCTAATTGTTATGCTTATGTTGTTTCTGCATGTTAGTGTCAACTGGTTTATCCATGCTATTTGTTACGCTTAGTTTGTTCATGTATGCTAGATTCAACTTGAATGTAAATTGCCACATTGGATTGAGATAAACTTTTGTACCTATACTTATATTCAAACTTGTATGCTCGCCAGTACTTTTTGTA
The DNA here is from genome assembly GCA_030545235.1 of Helianthus tuberosus. Lineage (NCBI taxonomy): Eukaryota > Viridiplantae > Streptophyta > Magnoliopsida > Asterales > Asteraceae > Helianthus > Helianthus tuberosus. The sequence continues at coordinate 89,440,942 of CM060383.1, forward strand.
TTGATCTATGTTTTTAATACATGTTGTAGGATTCTGATGATGCAAGGAATCTAGTAGGATTGCCTAGAAACACATTTAAACTTTCATACTTGTTGTATCGTATTTTATTTTCAAGCATGTTGTATTTTGTTTCCAAACCTTGTATTAAACCGTTATTAATGAAATGAAATTTTAGTTCTTTTATGCTTGTCGTTATTCAAACTTGTTATATTCTAGTTCAAGCAATGTAAAAAGTAATTATTAAATACTTGACACAAATAGAGTTATGAAGTCTCTTGCAATATAGTTTTTGTCTCACTCCGATGTTTCCGTCATCGGTTGGGGTGTGACAGATTGGTATCAGAGCCATAACTATAGGGAATTAGGAAAATTGCCATGCTTTTGACCTAGTCTATAGTTTAAGTACCCATACCTGACCATTCTTGTTTCATGCCTTCAAGACACTCAAATTCTCCCTACTTTGCTTCTTTCTATTTCTTTCGTCATAATTATACGCTTCGTTCATCTTAAGACATTATACGCAAATTACACGTTAAGGACTTGAAGACACTCATATTCCACAATTGAAATGACTCATCAAAATAGGGGTGATTCCCGCCTTTGGTGACGAATTGCAATCCATCTAACATAACACTTTGCATGAAAATTCACCATCAAGTCAGGAGTGATATCCATATCTTGATGGGAATTTCCATTTCATATTCTAGTGGACCCTTATTGACGACTCGAGATTATATCTTGTTTCGTTCGATAAACCACATTTTGGGGACGAAATTGTCAAGCTAAATTTTATCCACACCTTGATGACTGGTTCCATTCTTCGATTTTCAATCTCGCCAAAGTTTCGTATTTTCAATCAAATTAGGGACATGTATTAACCGGAAGGGTGAAATACCGTTAATCGCCTGTCGACGAGAGTATTTTACCTATTAGGCCAAAGCATGTCTCCCTAATTCGAAAGTGTAGCGCCCACTTTTTCACATACGAAATAAGAAAAATAACATACAATCTTTTTTACCAAAATTGGGCATGACCCGTTCGTACTATATGTAGGATCATTTTGTGACCCAAACGAGTCTATCAGAAGAGTTCTCGGTCTAATCAGAGGCGGAATTCATTGATTAGACTTTGTAACAGCTTGATTCACTCTTAATTGTCTTGTTTTATTGATATAACACGATTACAGATCAATAGACATGTCGGCAGCACTTCGGTACCGGAATCACGAACGTTACAAATGACAAGGCACAACAGGTATTTATAGTGGTGAGTACTATTTCGTGCGAAATAGCTCAATCACACCCAAACCCTATTTTCCTCGTACAACGTGCCCTGATCTAACAATTCTATTGCAAGACTCGATAAAAGACGAAGTCGACAGACGTATGAACCAACAGACTCCCCCTCGGATGTTGACGAAGTCTTCGGTGTCGAGTCTTCACAGTCTTCAACCTTGATCAGTCTCCGGGCTCTTTCAAAGTATCTGACAGAGTAAGCATCCTCCATCCTCTCTTCTTTTCATCTCCAGGATCTTCACCTGGCTCTTATCTCACTCTAATTCTCTTGATCAGATCTCTTGATTCCTTAAATTCATCAGCATTATACTTCCCCTTAAAGAATGCTTGGGATCGCAGTCTCGCTTTCACATATTTTAAAATCGCAACCTGGCTCTCTCATAGCCATAACGTGCATATTCTCTACCTCAAAGTAAATTTCACAAATTTAAATTTTGATAAATTTAAACTTTTCTGCTTACCACTTGTATATGAAACACTCAAATTTGATTTCAACTAAATGAACCATTTAATCATATCAAAAACATTTTTCATATCAACATACTCTCCCTACCCTGTTGTTCATCATTTTTAGCACTTGGAATTTTGAAAACCAGCTCTCCAATATCAGTTGTGGAAAATATTTTTGTATTTTTCAAACTTTATGCTAAAACACTCTGAAAATCTTTTTGGATTTATGATTCTAACAAAATGTAGTAAAGAAATATTTACAGACAATATTTTTGTGAGTTTGTGAAAGAGGATCATATCAGTTTTTGAGACACATCACTAGCACCGTTAAGCTTTAAACATTTTAAGTTCTAAACGATTCACTTAGATTGTCAGTATACTGATCCACTTAAATTTTCACACAAAGTTCAACAGTTTCGAGATACGAGATTAGTGTTTTAAGCACTTAAACTTATTCGCGTGTTCCCACCTTAGAATATACTCCCGTATCCAGATCCCAATACTCAGTCTTACAGGTGAATATACCTAGATGATATATGTAAAGGGTTAAAATGCGAGGGCCATGAGAGCTCAGGCTATTGCTTCCGCAAAATCAGAGAGATGATGGCTTCGATTTTAGGTGTGTTCCCTTTAGAGAATCTTTTCATCAACAACACATGATTAGCATTTTGCAATGTTTCATCATTTTTTATGCTGAGGGTCATGCTATATTACAAGCAAGCGAAAAGTATTATACGGGGACTAGGCCATTGCTTCCGCAAAATCAGAAGTCCCGGGATAATACCCTAGATATCACTGAGTATAAAGACCTAGTATCTCAGAAAGAGGGACCTTTCAAACAAGATTTCGGGGGTTACCCATATATCCGAGAGATGTTCCCCACGATATAAGTAAGTTTGAAATTTAGATTTATATCTCGAACACAATCTACTAAATGTGTAAAAACCTACTGCCATATCATCAGTGAGACCGTTTATCACTTTTGACTTTTCAATTCTTTAGCATGCTGTGAATGTCCACTGATGTACTATCATTTCCGCTTTTTACAACAAAACTCTCATTTTTATTTTATCATGTTTTTGGCTTTTTCAAATTTTCTAATGTTTTTGGATTTTCTGAAATATCTTACTCCCCCTAAAATTCAAAACCATAAAAAATTTGAAAACAAACTGTACAAAATAAAGTGACAACTGATTCGAATTGCTTCAATTCGTCATCCACTTGGCATAAACAATCAGAACTCCCCCTGACAACAAACTATTTTCCCATTTAGATTTCAAAACACTTAAGTTTGTTTTAATCAAAATGGTTTTTCCGGAAAATTAGTTTTGTTGATTTTCACAAATCATTTGTAGGTTAGGGGATCAATTCAACACCTTGTTCTTTCATCTTCAACCTTTTGAATATAACAAATTGAAGTTCAATCACCAAATACCACTTGTAGAAAATCAAGTACAACCTAATGTCCCTGATTTACCACTTGTAAGTTTTCTCAAACATATAAAATTCAAGAAAGATGCTGATACCTGCTCCACACTTACCAACCTGGAAGCTCCGGCAAGTCAGAATTTCAGTTTGAAAATCCTGTCACCCAAGTCTGACCAACCTTGGGTGATTTTGACTCACATCTATCCCACCATCTTTTTGACTGATAAAAATCTTTTGCACTTTTCACTTTCCCATCTGCCATCTTTCCAAATATATGTTTGACTTTCCCATTGAAAGCCTTTTCAGCATCAAATTCTCCTTTACCAGAGAATAATTGATCTGAAATTTCAATCTTACCTTTTGACTTCAAGTTTTCTCTTGACAATTTTGGAAAATTCTCATCGTTCATCTCTAGAACGGAATTCTTCTCACTTTTCTCAACAAATAACTCCTCTGATTTTATGGAATCAGATTCATTGTCAGAACTATTTTCTGATTTAACAACCCATCTTTTTTTGTTCGAATCAACTTTTCTTTTGTAAAAATGTTTTGAACTTTCACCGGTTTCAAAAGTCGAATTTTTAAACACTTTGAATTTTTCGAAGTTAGAAGTAACTCCCTGTTTTTTATCGTTAGACATTTGGCAATTCCAAGCAATGTGTCCAACTTTTTGGCATTTGAAACATGTTCTTCTTTCAACTCTCTTCTCAGATTCTTTCACCAGATTCTTCTTCTTTTCAGCAAAAAATTCTTGATTTGACTGTTTCCTGAACAGTTTTCCTTCTCTTCCTCTGAACTTGTACCTGAAACAAATTTAGTTTTTGATTTATAATTTTTCTCATTTTTATAATTTTCTGGTGAAATGAAACCTAAACCCTGCTTTTTGAATTACCGTTATGGTTTGGTTTCTTTCGAAAACCATAACCAGAACCGTAACCCTTTTTCTTATTCAATCTCTGTTGAACTCTTGAAGTGTATTTTTTAGGTTTTTCATGAAGATTTAAATCTTTTATTTCAGAAATATTAATTTCTGTTAATTTGAAAACCTGTTTGATCATTTCAGATTTGACACTTCTTATTGGAAATTCCTCATCAGAATATAATTTGTCTGAATCATTCAAAGTATATGCCACTTTGATTGGTCCATCATTCAAATTAGATTTTGATAACATGAATTCTTTATTGTAAACCCTTTTGACTGGTGAACTCGGAATCTTTTCGGATGAACTCGAACTTTCAGATTTTGACTCCGACTTTGACACTTCATCCATATCCAACACCTGATCGACCACTTTCTTTAATAACTCAGATTCATGATCAGTGTTAGACGATGTGAATGTAACATCAATATTGTCTGGTAACTTATCAATGGTTTCAGACTTTAACTTTATGTTGAGAGCCTTATTTAAACGTTCCTCATTTGGCTTTCTGGGAGAATAACTTTCATAGATCGGGTGCGGACACTTGTTATACTTGACACTTTGTTTCTTACCAGTATCCGTTTCTTCCTTCTTTTGTTCTTTAAAAGCTTCAAGACCTGCAACAGTAGGATAAACTCGATCAATCAAATAATCACAAGTTGTATAACTCAATAGCAATCTTTTGATTCTTTCACTTTCAATCTTTTCGAGTTCCAAATCCTGCTTCAGTTTTTCACAATCTTCAATGTACTCATTAATGACCTTCTGCTTTGTCATTAATATTGAGCTCATCATTGTCATAGCAGCATCAACTTCTAAATTTGTCTTCTTCAGACCATCAACTGTTCTGTTCAACACGTCATAAGATTCCTTCACGTATTTTACATCAGACAATAAGTTTTCTTTCATCCTTTCTAATTCAGCAATCTTCTTATCCTTCTCATCACAATCTTTGCAAGATTCTAAACATTTCTGACAAGGTTTAGTGATCTCAATAATCTTTTCAACTTCGATAATTTTCTCAACTTCGACGATCTTCTCAACTATCTTTTCCACTTCAACAATTTTCTCCACTATATTTTCAATCACTTTTTCAGTCCTCACTGGTTCTTCATCAAATTCTATTTCTGCTTCCCATCCTTCAACTTCAACATTTTCTGTCGAATTTTCTTCAACTTCTGCTTTCTCAGTTTCCAGTTTTACCTTTTCTTCAGCAATATTTCTTGCTTCCAATTCCTCCAACACTCTCTGCAGTCGAGCAACTCTTTTCTCTTTCAACATTTTAATTTTATCTGCAAAAAACAAATTAAAACTGAATGAGTCCAAATTTTTTCGAGCTGTATTGATGTATTCTTCCTCATCATCAGTGTCATCATCACTTTCTGATGATTTGAAAATCTTTGTTCTTTTTGGCTTAGATTTGACTTCTTGTTCTTCCAAGATTCGAGCAACCAGGCCTGAATTAGCTGGAATGTATTTGTCCCAGCTAAAACCCTCTCCTACTTTTTCATCATCTTAATTAACAAGATAAGCTTTCTTTTCTCAACTTCAATAGCACGAGATGATGATGGTTGTTGTGTGATCTGATGAAAAAATGATTTTTGATAAAAATCATTCTTTCCATCTTGTCTTCCAGTTGCTTCTTTATTTTTACATTCTCGCTTAAAATGTCCCTTTTCTCTGCAACGAAAACATGTAACCTTTGATTTATCAAACCCTATTGGAGATGCACCCATTTCACGAAACTCATCTCTTCCAGTGACTTGTGTGAATTTTTCTGCTCTTCTTACTGCACTAGCTAGACACCACTTGATGTCCATCAATTCAAGTTCTTCAGCATCAATCTGATCATAATCCTCTTTGGTGAGCATCGGATTTCCAATACGACCAGCAACTAAGCTTTCATAAGACTCTAGCATAGCCACAAGTGATGCCATGTGTTGCTTAGCTATTTCTGGAGAAAGATTTTGACCATTTTGAATGTTCAAAGTAACATTGCATTGCAAATTTGTTGAATTCTGTCGTTGAGGACTTGGTGTTGTGAAATTCGGATCAAAACTTGAATAAGATGACGAATATCCACCATTCTGAGTAACTGTGCTACCAGTTGATCCATACGAACTATCAACACTGAAAGCAGTTTTAATTTTTGGACTTGGAGTAGTCTCAAATTTATTTCCTCTGTAATACAAACTGACATCTTGTTATGTATTTGGATTAGACATGATAACCGTTTTTTGAATGTCCAATTCATGTTCTTCAATTTTCTGAATGAACTTTGCCAAATTCATACTTTCAGATTTTCTCAAATGTTTCAAGATCAACAAATATGTTCCCCATTTATTCTGAGGTAACACATCAGCTAGCTTATCAACCCATTCATCGTCGTCTTTCTTTATATCCAACCTTCCCATTTCCAGAACCAGATGACAATATCTATCAATGGTCGCTTTTGTTGACTCTCCTTCAAATGCTACAAACATATCAAATGATTTCTTTAATAAAGCCTTTTTGTTTTTTATCATATCAGCACTTCCCTTGAACTTTTGAATCAATGCAGTCCAAATTGATTTTGCAGTACCCGAATGTTGAAGCAAAACAAAAATATCTTCTTTAACTGCTTGTTGGAGAATGCTAATCATCATTTTTTCACTTGTGTATTTCAATTTTTCATCATCTGAATAGTCACTAAATGCTTTTTCAAGTCCACGTTCATTTTTCGGTTTCTCAAAATCCACCTCTAACGAACACCATGCATCGAATTTATAAGCTTGCACCCAATTTTCAAACCGATTTTGCCATCCTCTAAAATCTTCAATGTACATAAGCTTCGGTGGTTTTTGATAAGTTCCAGTCTCGTTCTCACTGTAAAGAGTTTCAGCAGCTGTAACAGGAGCAACTGGTGTCGCAAATGCATTGTAAAATTCCTCTTCCATGTTTCAATAACCTGTTTTACAAATTCACAAATTTTAAACCACAAAAATTCAAACGAAATGAGAATACACACGAAATAACACACTGATACGAAATCAGTTTGATGCGAAATAGAGATTTCAAACGAAATCAATTTTTGGTGCGAAATAGTGTTTCAAACAAAATTAACTTTCACACGAAATACCAATTTCAAACAGAATGGTGATTTCGTGCGAAAACAGTCACACGGAATGACAACTTGATGCGAAATGACCTGATTTTGTGCGAAATAAGGTGATTTCGTATGAAATGACAAGCTCATTTCGTGCGAAATAACAAATCTGAAGTGATTTCGTGCGAAATAAACCAAATACAGTGATTTCGTGCGAAATCAAGTGTATTTTTCAAGAGAAATAGCTATTTCAAGTGAAATCAATTGCCTATTTCGTGCGAAATACTGCTGACGTCATCATGTCGATCTGATTTTTGTAAAATTGACCAAGTTTTAAGCTGAATTACGGTCTAAATCTTTCAAGGATTCATTGAAACACAGTTTCGCTTATAATGTGTGAAATTCAATCCATTTTAATCGTGAAATTCTGTTTAATTTTGAAAGGAAGATGTAGAAGTTAGATTTTTTGAAGAAAACAAGCTGAATTTGGTAAGAACTCTTCCTCCTGAGCTCTGATACCACTTGTAGGATCGTTTTGTGACCCAAACGAGTCTATCAGAAGAGTTCTCGGTCTAATCAGAGGCAGAATTCATTGATTAGACTTTGTAACAGCTTGATTCACTCTTAATTGTCTTGTTTTATTGATATAACACGATTACAGATCAATAGACACGTCGGCAACACTTCGGTACCGGAATCACGAACGTTACAAATGACAAGGCACAACAGGTATTTATAGTGGTGAGTATTTCGCACGGAATGACATCTTGCTATTTCGTGTGAAATAGCCAATGGGTATTTCATACGAAATAGCTCTTTGCTATTTTGTGCGAAATAGCTCAATCACACCCAAACCCTATTTTCCTCGTACAACGTGCCCTGATCTAACAATTTTATTGCAAGACTCGATAAAAGACGAAGTCGACAGACGTGTGCACCAACACTATAAACAATTCCTTGCTTTTACAAACATTATTCAAGATAAAATCTACGACACTTTTCAAAATATATAAAAGTTGTGACCATACAAGATTCATCACAAGTGTTTAGTTCGAACTACCCAAAACAAGATTTAAAATCCAAACTATTTACGAACATCCTAAACATATCATTAACATTTACATTTCAAAAGTTTTTTTTTGACCCATTCACCAAAAGAAGTCATTAACCGGAAGCGCAAAAAGGGGCACAATATTTAGCGTGTTCGTTCCAAGCTCGCCGGAATCAAACATGAGATCTACCTATCATTCATAACACCAAACATTTATTAGTTCGACATACATAAGCAATAACAATTCTTTTATTTATCTATCATTATTCGACCCGTTAACAAAAGTTATCCTTTTGTCAACAACCTTATTTCAATTCATTATTTCCTTTCTAGCATAGATTTCTTTATGCTCTTTTACATTCCTTTCGGAAATGTTCAACATATAGTCTATCCGACCCATCCGTAATGGTTCGATACATACCATACATTTCATCATTTTGACCCGTTATCAACAAGTCATTTTCTAACCATTTCACATCCTACTTTCCAAATGATTTTGACCCACTTGAGTGGTCATTATACATCCTATACTATTGTGTTACTTATCCGTTTTCCAAAATACAACATATCACCATTTTACCATGAACGAACATACAACTCAACACTAGCATTTAATTACCGAACTATCATTCGTAGATCTACATAAAAGGAGAATTAAGTTCATATGAACTTACCGTGATCTTGCGATGCTTGCGACCTCGAATGACCCGTGCTTTCTTCTTTCTTCGTGCCTATAGGTTACAACTTCATATTTTTAGCTTTCGTATACATTACTTCACATATGCATTTTTTTGATGTATTCGTCATGACTTAACATAATTACAGATATATCCATTTTCATTTACATCATCATTAAATCAAAGATTCATGTCAAATTTCAACTAAATCATTCTAAGGCATTTCATCGAACACATGCCGTGCGTACTATCTACAAAGCATGATGTACAAGTAGTTATAACATACCCATCCTAATTCATCAATGGATAAACCTAGTCTTTCACAATCGATATCATACCATACTACATAAGATTTATATCAGAATTCCAATTTAAGACACCTTCTATCACATAATTTAACATCAACATCACACAATTCATCCATAAACTTCACTAAATTTCATTATCTTACAATTACAAGTGGGTTTTACCCCAAGCTATCAAAATAGTCAAATTCAAGCATAATTACAACTTCTATGTGTTAATATCATCAAACATTCATGTCCAATTTCATACAAAATCGCGGATTATACATAACCCACTTCATCAACTAATACAAAAACATGAATTTTGACTTACTTGATATTAATAACACTTAAGGGATCATAACTCGTAGCTCATGCACTGGAAATTCAGCCTTTTGTTTCCTTAATTTGTAGAATTTTGCAAGATTTTTAAGAAATAGGGTTTCCCCTTTGCTCTCTCTCTCTCTCTCGTTCGCGTACACACCCACACCAAACACTGACCAAAATTTTATTTGATGTTTAATTTCACATTTTTCAATTCTAGCCCTCAATCTTTTAAAACATGTCATTTACTTCTTCTACACACTAACTTAGTTACCTTTACTTGGTTAACTTCATTTACATAAATGGGTTTAAACTTACTATTAGCTATAAAACTTTCAAATTGGTAAAAATCTATGTTTACCATTCCTTATCATTAAAGCATCACGATTAAATTATTATTCTGTTCATACGAAATTTGGGGTGTTACAGAAAGGACTTACGAGTCACTTTAGAATAGTCGAAGTTTCTAAACCCGAAACATTCTAATATTTTATCAAACCTCTCTTTTATGCTATCTCAATTTCTATGTGATTTAATATTTGTTATCTCGTTCATTTCAAAACCAATGTTATACTAGAATCGATTTATCATTCAACCATCCAATACATACATACTAATAGTTATACTTGATTCGGGATTACTAGGACATTCTTATGTGATATACTTGTCATTAACTTTGATCAAAGCCACAACTTAACATGTATGGTGCTTGTGTAGCGCTATAGGAGTAGCTCCCACCCGTATTCTTGAGGTCATGTTAAGACATTTTGCGGTACACGATGGATTGACAATTAGTCATTAACTTTGATCAGGCCACAACTTAACATGTTAGTGCTTGTGTAGTGCTATAGGAGTAGCGCCCACCCGTATTCTTGAGGTCATGTTAAGACTTTTTTTTGCGGTACACAATGGATTGACCTGTTTATTCACATGCCAGTAATGCGTTAATCTTGTTAAACTAAGTATGTCTTGTGGATTATTCAAATATTTAACTCATACTCATACTCTAACTTATACATTCGCACTACTTGGTGGTCATACTTAGAATTCATTCACATACTTTGACACAATCATGCTTACATACTTAAATCTTTATATGTTATCACAAGCACACATTCATACTTGTAATACGATAATGTACCATAACCCGTACACTACTAGTACAAACTATGCGGATCATGCACATACCAAAATAATCGTGGATGCATACGGGATTATATTGGTAGGTGCATGAAAACCATAGTAGGTTCTACTATGTATCATAACACGGAATGTAACATGACATTGAATAGCGAAATGGACTTAATATGGTATGAACATGGTGGATACGCCGCTGGTACTTCCTATATATAAGTGTTCCTAACGTATTACCAAACTTTCGTAAAAATATGCCATGAGAAATTCGGTGTTTCCCCTACCATATTGAATACAAACTTTGATTACTCACAATCCATTCCTCGCATTGTACCCAAACACACTTCGAAAATGCCATCATTCCCAAGGTCTTCCTCTTGAATAAATTTCGGGATGAAATTTCCTAAAGTAGGGGAGACTGTAATGCCTCGTATTTCTGTATTTCCATATTTTTAGAAAATACGTGTTCACTTTTTAGTTTTAGAATTACAGTAAAAAACGGATAAAAACAGACTAGAAACGACAAACCGAATCGTTTTAACGCAACGGACAAACGTACGCGTCAAAACCGACTTCCAACCAACATTTTTTGTGTGTACGACTTTAACTAATATAATACAACATAATATGAAGTTCGGGTGCAGAAACGGGCTCCAGAAACACGATTGGGCTACTAACCGGCTTTAGGCCCAACCCACTTAAAACCCTAAACCTATATAAGCATCCTAAACTCCCATCTCCCCATTTACAAACCCTAGCCCCCAAGACACTTTCCCCTCCTCTCTCTAAATTACAACAAGCAGAGCCGCTTTTCCGGCCATCTCTTCCGGCACCCATCTCCAGACACACACCTGCACACCCCATGCTCACTGTCTCCTCTCCATATCTTGTGACCGGAGAAGCTTCGGTCGGCCACCGACTGCCTTCTGTTCTCCGACAAGCACCACAACACCCCCTCTCACATCCTCTTCATCTTTAGACTCATCACACAAGCCCCACAAGCTCCATCTCTGCTCGATTGACGGCCGGCCACCACCATGGTGGCGGCGCTCAACGGCGACGGTAGACAGGGAGGGAGAGACGTCGGATAGTGAGATAGAGAGAGAGAGAGGTGCGATGGCGGTGTATGTGGCCGGTCCTCTCTTCGGCAACATAAGCCACTTCAGCGGCAGCACCGGCTACCTTACAGTGATGGTGGGTTTGGTTCGAGTTTCAGTCGGCATCGGATTAGGTCAGTTTGTTCCAAGTTTGTTTTGGTTAAGTTTTGATTCAAGACTGGTTGTTCTTGTCTCAGATGTAGATTCGGGTTTAAGTCCAGTCAGTTTTGGAGTCGGAGCTCAACCGTTGCACCACTTCACTGTTTAGTATTTGCCACCCACGAAAAACCTTCCTTCGATCCACCGTTGGAATCGCAAACGCAACCACTCGTAATCTCGAGACTTCATCAATCCCGCTCGCGGTTTAGCATTACCATACACAAAACTGTTAGCGTACTCGACCCTTTTTACGCTTTAAAGCATTTTTGGGTGCAACATGTATTAACTAACAAAATCCATTTGATACAATCAAACATATTCGACCACTCAATCCATCGAACACGTTATTTGTTATGCTTAGGTTGTTTATGCATGTTTGTTCCAACTTGCATATCCCTGCTAATTGTTATGCTTAGGTTGTTTCTGTATGTTAGTTTCAACTTGTTTATCCATGTTATTTGTTACGCTTAGTTTGTTCATGTATGCAAGATTCAACTTGAATGTAAATTGCCACATTGGATTGAGATAAACTTTTATACCTATACTTATATTCAAACTTGTATGCTCGCCAGTACTTTTTGTATTGATCTATGCTTTTAATACATGTTGCAGGATTCTGATGATGCAAGGAATCTAGTAGGATTGCCTAGAAACGCATTTAAACTTTAATACTTGTTGTATCGTATTTTATTTTCAAGCATGTTGTATTTTGTTTCCAAACCTTGTATTAAACCGTTATTAATGAAATGAAATTTTAGTTCTTTTATGCTTGTCGTTATTCAAAGGTGTTATATTCTAGTTCAAGCAATGTAAAAAGTAATTATTAAATACTTGACATAAATACCGTTATGAAGTCTCTTGAAATCTAGTTTTCGTCTCACTCCGATGTTTCCGTCATCGGTTGGGGTGTGACAGATTGGTATCAGTGCCATAACTATAGGGAATTAGGAAAATTGCCATGCTTTTGACCTAGTCTATAGTTTAAGTACCCATGCCTGACCATTCTTGTTTCATGCCTTCAAGACACTCTAAATCTCCCTACTTTGCTTCTTCTATTTCTTTCGTCATAATTATACGCTTCGTTCATCTTAAGACATTATACGCAAATTACACGTTAAGGACTTGAAGACACTTATATTCCACAATTGAAATGATTCATCAAAATAGGGGTGATTCCCGCCTTTGGTGATGAATTTCAATCCATCTGACATAACACTTTGCACGAAAATTCACCATCAAGTCAGGAGTGATATCCATATCTTGATGGGAATTTCCATTTCATATTCTAGTGGACCCTTATTGACGACTGACGGGTGGTCCGTAGGACAACCCTTAAGTGCCTTAAAAGGATTAAAATCCCATGCTATACATGGTTATTTGCTTGAACTTGGTAACCACTAGATGTTTGGATTTGAAGGTGGTAAAGTGCTCAAGATGCGGGTTTTATGAAGTCTAGATGGATGTGAGAAGCTGGCGGAAGCAAAGTGGAAACATGGAGAAGTTAACAAGAAAAACAAGGAAATAACTTCAGCAGGCGCCGTAGCCTACGATCCTTACCGTAGGTTACGGGCCTAACCTTTGCAAAAGTTCCATCGCCGTAAGACAGTACTAATGTGCCGTAAAGAAATAATGATCGCCGTAAGCTACGGTACATGACGTAGCTTACGGCGATATACTGACCAGCCAGAGTATGTTGACCGCCGTAAGCTACGGCGGCTGCCATAGCTTACGGCACCGTGTGTTTCTAAAAATGTGACTGCCACATTTATGGCAGTTTTAAGTTGTTTTAAGGTGACCTATCATTGGTATTCGGTTACTAACACGGAGAGACGAATGGTACTTGTTGTTGGAGCTTAAAGACACTTGTCAAACATTGGTTTTATGGTTTTGATTGTTATGAACATTAAGACTTTTGTGATGATGATTGTCGAAGCCATGTGCGGCTAAACTTATGGTGGTCATCTTTAGTTGAAGGTTTGTTTGAGACGGTTGTGCTTTGATTTCGTATTTCTAGAATGATAAACTTAATTTATGTTTTGTTTATTATGGTGTGTTCTTATTTGCTTGTAAATTGTTGATTCTTATGTTATTCTATTTTGAAACCATACGTTCTTGGTGCCGTTGGCAATCGAGATATCATGGGTAGAATTAGGATTGGGTAAGGGTTAATTGGTCATCGGGTAACAACCTCAATTTCTAGGAATCTGAGTACTTAGTTCCCTTTTATCACAACAAGTAATTACACATGAGCTATGTCTATGTAGTTCTTTCTAGTGAATGATAGCACAAACGTTGAAGTAAACCGGAAATTAAAGATGGTCATTTGTCTCTAAATTGTTTACAAACCAAAACTCTCATTTTGCAATTAGAATAGTAATCTTAGTTTTTAAAACTCAAATCAATCAATCCAACTCTTGAATTTATTTTATTGCAATTAGTTTAATTTTAGTTAACTTAGAGAAACTTTTAAATAGTACATATTCCACAAACTCCCTGTGTTCGATACCCACTTGCCACTAACTATTTAGTAGTAATTGGATTAAATTTGATTGTGACCACGACATCACGTCAAATTTTGGCGGCGTTGCCGGGGAGTAGTGCGCAACGTGTGTTATTGTTGATCTCTTTTAGTTGTTATTTTTCTGGTTTACGCTGGGTATGTTAGTGTGCAGGTATTTAAAGGTGCATGCGTACTAGAAGCTCTCACAAGCTATCACCATTGGCATTTGATCCAGAAATTGAACGGACTTTGAGAGGAAATAGAATTTTGCTAAGAGAAAACAGAATCAGTGGTTCACCAACAACACCAACTACACCAATTACACCACTTAGATACATGGATCCACCGCCACCACCCACTACAGGTGAACTTATACCACCTTTCATACCATCCTCAACACAACCTTCACCAAATACCACCATGCCTAACACCACTACCGACCCTACTCCACCACATGATGTTACACCACCCAACACTATACAACCTATTACCACCCAAGTTGAACCTATGCATACCTTTAACCCTTCTACTACAATTCCACCATTTTCCCATTTCTTCCCAGCTTCGGGTCAATCATCCTGCACCTATACATTACCACAAGGTTCAACTATCGTTCATGCTACTTCTACATTTAGACCACCGAACCAGTCGGGTTTTCAATATTCATCTTTTCTATTTGGGCAATCTTCGGGTATAGGAGGAGATGGATATGATGAAGGGTATGAAGAGTTTGAGGGTTATGAGGAAGAAGGATACGCGTATGGGGGTGATGGAGATCAAGGGGAGTTGACTTATGTGCAAGGTCAAAATCAAAGAATGTCAAGTGTTGGTGGGATTCCTCAACAAAGTATACCACAACATATTCGGCCAAGGCCACAAGGGCCACAATTGCAACGTCTTACACCGTTACAACAAATTCGCCCACAAAATGCACAACCTCAATTCCAAAGGCCAATTCCACAACAACCGATACAACATCAATTTCAACAACCACTTGCACCACAAGGGCCTATGCAAAGACCAATGGGACCTATTCGTCCAAGAGTTCGTTTGGGTGTACCAAGAAGACATCTTCGAGAACATGCAAGAGGTATAGAAGCAAATTTCAGGCCGGTGATTACTCATAATCCTTCACTGGTAGTTATTCCTCATAATGATCAAGGGAGGACATTTGAAGTGAGAACCAATTCATTACAAAGCTTTCCAAAGTATAAAGGTCTAGCAACAGAGGAGCCTTATTTTCATTTGGAGGCTTATGACTCGATTTGCAACACTCTTGGGAGTCAAGGATTTTCGGCCGATGATGTCAAATTGGTACTATTCCAATTTTATTTGGAAGACAAGGTGAAAAAGTGGTTCTACATATTACCTTCGGCATCTATCTATACATGGGCGGAGATGCAACAAAATTTCTAGGATGAATTTTACACCGCCCAAAAGACAAATGGTGCTAGGAAAGGGTTGAGAAGTTTTCAACAACAACAAGGTGAAATGTTCCATGAGGCCTTTAAACGTTTTAATATGATGATAAAGAATTGCCCTCATCATGGGATAGAGTTATGGGAATTGATGAATGCTTTTCATGAGGGGTTAAGTGCCGAAGATGCTCGTGATTTAATGTCTATCACAAATGGTACTTTTGGTACAAACTACGAGCATGACGATTGGAAATTTTTGGAGCAAATGGCAATCACATCAAAAAGAAAAGCTCAAGTATCAAGGAGAGCACGACCGACCATTACTCGAACCCAAGTTCATGCGGTAGATGATGGTAATGTTCAAACTTCTAACCAAATTTATGATGTTTGTGCAATTTGTAATGAGATATGGCATGCGGCTGAAAATTGCCAAGGAGGTGAAGGGTAATATGAGGAGGTGAATGCTTTGCAAGGGCAAGGAGGGGGTGGTAGAAATTATAACATGAATTCTAACACTTATCACCCCGGGTTGAGAAACCACCCAAACTTCGATACGGGAATCCCTCAAATCAAGCTAACCCGAATTTTCAAGGAAGCCAAGGTAACTTTGCTCCACGCCAACCTTTTAACCATCAAGGTGGATATCGAGGTGGGAATAATCAAGGGTACCAAAGGCAATATCAAACGGGTCAAGAGCAAGAGGGAACTTCGGGTGGAAATGCTAAAAACAATGCACGTGGAAATGCAAAAGAGGTACCAAATGGATGATGCTCGCATACAAAAGGATGAGGCCCGTGATAAAGCAATTCAAACTTTGACCACCCAAATGGGTCAACTCGCAACCGAAGTGGCGGACTTGAAAAAAGGTAAAGGTCAATTACCAAGCGACACTAAGGTAAACCCGTCTCATAATTCTTCTAGAGGTAATAATGTTAATATTCATCATGTAAGTGTTTTGAGAAGTGGGAAAGAGTACAAAACCAATCCTTCCCCGGATTTGGTTGATGGGGTGGTTGAGGACATAACGGGTCAAGAGAGTGAGAAGAAAATGAAACACCTAACAATTCTTCTAAAAAAACCAATTTTGAAAAACCCGAAAATAATAAAGAAGTAAAAAATAAGAATGAGGATGGGGGATCTAGTCAAGTACCATTTCCTTCGGCTTTGTTAGATCCGGGTAGGAAAAACTTTATTTCAAAACGGGGTCCTTAAAAGGAAGAAATGTGGGAAGTTTTCAAACAGGTTAAAATTAATCTTCCTCTACTTGAAGCAATAAAACAGGTACCCGCTTACGCCAAGTTTTTAAAAGAATTATGTACTCAAAAGAGGCAACAAAAAGTGCCTAAATTGGTTGACTTGACGGAGCGGGTAAGCGCGGTTTTGAAAGGAGATCTTCCTCCTAAGCTACAAGATCCGGGAACGCCTCTTATTAATATTCAAGTGGGAAATTTTCAAACTGCAAGGGCGTTACTAGATCTTGGGGCCGGAGTAAGTATTTTACCGGGGGGTTATATGACCAATATGATTTTGGTCCATTGAAACGGGCCGAGACAACGGTGGTATTAGCCGATTTGTCTCATAAACTTCCTTGGGTTATTGTGCGGGATGTTATAGTAAAAGTTGATGAATTTTACTACCCCGTTGATTTTCTTGTGTTAGATTATTCATCCGCGGACCCAATTCAACAACAAAATGTTATCTTGGTTCGGCCGTTTTTGAACACCGCACATGCCGTTATTGATTGTCGATATGGTACGGTTGACATGACATTCGGTAATAGAAAAATGAAATTAAATGTTTTTACTAACGGTGCTAATGTTTATGGTGATGAGTGTTTTCTAGCAGATTTTATAGATGGATACAACCCGAAGGAGTATGAAGAAGAGATTTTGGAATCGTGTGTTTGTGATGTGTCTTTGCAGGTTCACGCATGTGCGTTGGAAGTGGAAGAGAAGGAGCAAGAGGCTCTAGCGGTGAAAGAAGGAAGACCGCCATGGACCCACCAAACGGAGGCTTTACCGATGGGAATTGATTCGGGTACAAAACCTTCCTTGGAATGTCCACCAAATGTGGAATTGAAAGAGCTACCGAAACATTTAAAGTATGCATTTTTGGGGGAGAATGACACTTTACCGGTGATCATTGCTTCCAATTTGGGGGTAGCTCAAGAAGAGGAATTGTTGCGGGTGTTGAAGGCTCATAAGGCGGCAATTGGATGGACGATAGCCGACTTGAAAGGTATTAGTCCATCCATTGTCATGTACAAAATCATTTCAAGTGAAGATGCGAAGCCAACCTGTGAAACACAAAGAAGGTTGAATCGGAATCTGAGAGAAGTAGTCAAGAAAAAAGTGATAAAGTGGTTGGATGCGAGGATCATCTATCCCATTTCGGACAGTGCGTGGGTAAGTCCGACTCAGGTAGTGCCTAAAAATTCCGGCATCCAGGTAATAAAAAATGAACAAGGCGAGCAAATTGCCACCCGGCCGGTCACCGGGTGGCGAGTTTGCATTGATTATAGAAAGCTAAATGCCGCTACCTCTAAGGACCATTTTCCGTTACCCTTCATTGACCAAATAATTGAAAATTTGTCGGGTCAAAAATACTATTGTTTTTTGGATGGGTATTCGGGTTACAATCAAATTGCGATTCACCCGGACGACCAACACAAAACCACGTTTACATGTCCATATGGTACATTTGCTTTTCGGTGAATGCCATTTGGACTATGTAACGCCCCGGCCACATTCCAAATATGTATGATGAGTATATTTTCGGACATGGTGGGGGAGTCTCTTGAAGTGTTTATGGATGATTTTTCCATATTTGGCCCAAGTTTCGAGTCTTATCTTGATGAATTGGAAAAAGTTTTTAAAAGGTGTGTTGAGACAAACTTGGTGCTAAATTGGGAAAAAAGTCACTTTATGGTTCAAGAGAGTATTGGGTTGGGGCATGTGATATCTGTAACACCCATGTTATTAATCTAAGGGTTTTCGTGCAATTAACGAAAACAAACATGAATTTATCATTAAGTATCCTTAGAAAAATACAAGTAAATTAAAACTTTTACAATTTAAAAGTCTTAAACAAAATTTGGATAAGTTCGCCACTTAAAAGTTATGACGTAATGTTGTGCGGAAGCTTTAATCTCGTGTGTTCGGTTCTTCGTAGCCGCTTGATCTTCATCCGTGCACTCTTGACATTCACCTAGGATCAAAACCAACTTAAAAGTTAGTTTCGATAGTCAAATATCAAGTCCAAACAAGTACAGGGGTTAAAATTGAAAAAAAATCAAAAATTTTCGGAGTTTAGGTGCTCGCGTAGCGCTACGGGTTCTCGCGCTACGCGAGCGCTTGTTTTTTGACAGAAGTTCGTTTGCTGTTGCTGTACAATCCCTGCACGACCTGATTTCACGGAAACGGCCATAACTTCTTCGTTATTGATCCGTTTTACCCGATTCTTTTTCCTACGCGTCCGTAATTTAATTCTCCATCTAATGGAGTTAAGATCCAACATCTTTCATAATAAAATTTCAGAGTTTAACTCTTCGGCTTATTTTCTTTTTTTACCATCTTTTGACCCATTCGTGATTTCATCTAACAAACTTGTTTGTAGCCCTTGCTTCTTTTGTAAACGTATTATTATGATTATTTCCTATTGTATAAGATTCAAATCATGGATTATTACACATTCTTAACCCGTTTCGCTAATACTTCTATTTTTGACCCGTTAAGGGTATTTGAGCGCTTTCGAGTCTCAAATCGCTTTCGATTTCTTCTAGCACTTCATCACCACATTTCTTATACTATAATCTCCCACCACAACTGTATTTATGGTGGGCTTAATGTGGCGATCTATATAAACCAAATTTTACCTCTCGAATCATTTTTTTTTTTTACGGCAAAACTCAAAAAGTGCCATTTGACTAATATAATACATCTTTCAGTTTCTATACTTATTCTAAGTATTTGCTTAATCATAAAACTTGTGTCCAAACAACCTTTAAAGGTTGTTTGTTCGAATTAGCTAACAAGGGCGTTTTGGTCACATTTAATCCTTCATTTTTACGATAAAGGACTTCCACTAATATTTGACCAAATTGCACTTCTTACTACAACTTATTTGTGCGTACCTGGCTCGGATCAACGTATAGACCCGTTATACCTCGCATTTATTAACCAATATTCTATAGCGTCGCGATTATCCCAGAATTGCTACTCGTTCCTGTTTACATATGACTTGACAACCAAGATTAGTCATTATTGTCAAATGGTGTTATCATCACCATTTGACCCGTTTGGCTCATATGACCAAACATTTACATATGTAATAAAACGAGGATTTCAAATTTCAATTTTACACATCCGGCCTATGTCGGATGTTACCACTTGACCCCTCCTTTTCTCTTTAACTCATTTCTTACAAATTTGACCCGTTCGGCTTACGCCATGGGTGCCCTTTTTACTGTCAATTTACATTAGTAAACACTTGATTAAATTTCCATTTTTACCCTTTTTCTCAATATTAGATTACACTACGCGGTAATCTTATCAAAACTCATAATCTCTTAGTCATTACATGACCGATTTATCATTTTTACTATAAACCATGGTTTTTATCATCTTTATATGTCCCGACTCGTACCAATCGCGTCGAAAACCATATTTTCATTTTTATCATTATCGCATTTATTACTTGTAAAGTAAATAAGTATTCAACAAAAGTGTGTAAGTTTCACTTACCTTTCATCCGAATTACGCTTTCCTTTTCATTCTTGATTCGTTCGACCCGCTTTCTCCTCAAGCCTTCACCTAGCTTGCCAAGCGTCAAACTATCATTGTAATTCGTAAGACGGTTATATTAGTCATCATTAATTATGACTATTCCACCTTACATATTTTCTATCACAATTACCATTCGATCTTATTAATGGTCGGTTTGACTATTTAAAAGTCAAATCACCAATTAACACATATGATTGCACTATCAAGTTCACAAGACTCAAATAGGCACATTATCAACACTTAGTTCTCATTTAGGCATTTTAACAAACACCTAATGTGCATGATTTTACATTTTTACTAACTAGTTCATAACTAGTTATTTTTACCAAGATTAACATCAAAATTCACCACTATCACTTATGATCAAATACTCAAACTTGCAAATTGTTTAAGTATTTCCCGATTACTAACATGCATGATGATCCTAATCACAATCATATCATCAAATTCATCATAAGATTAAAACCCACTTAACCTAGTGTGGTAAATCATTCAATCATTCAATCCATAGCATGTTATGTATGATTTTCACTTAGGGTTTTGTTCCTAAGCAAATATACATCACTAATCTAGCCATAGCTTTTCTAATCCATGCCTAATTCACGATTAGGATGATTATCCAATTTTTACAACTTCAAGATTGTTAGAAATTCGACATACCTTACGATCCCCTTGACTTGGTGACCGTTTCTATGTGTTCAAATCCGAATTTGACCCTTGTTTGATCCTCCAATTTGAAGAATTTGTTGAGTTTAGGGTTAGCTCCCATGGAGCTTGTCTCCTGTTCTTTCTCACGCACACACACACACACACACACACACACTCTAGTGTGTGTGTTTGTGTTTTATTTTAAGTTTATAAGTGTTATTTCAAGTTACCCGGTTTTGGTCCCTCTTGTTTGGTTAGTTATTAATTAGGTCACAACCTAATTATTTTCAACAATACTCTCACTTATTAACTAGGTTTAATATTCCTAGTTAACTTAGCGGGTTCGGGAATATTTATGACTAAGTTTATTTTAGGTCCCGTTAGCTCGGGCCTTTTATCCATTTTATTTCCTTAAAGCTTTTATTCACTTTTATTTATTATTAGGATTAATTATTTAAATCCTAATATTCCACCGGGTAAATTTTTACCACTAACGGTACTTTACCCATCTCTTAGTATTAACGGGGTTTAATTACCAAACCCGTTTTCGGGGTGTTACAATATCGGACCGGGGAATGGAGGTAGACAAAGCAAAAATTCGGGTAATTTCATCTCTACCCCCAACAAAGAATGTTAAGGGGGTGAGATCATTTTTGGGACACGCAGGGTTCAATAGAAGGTTTATTAAAGGTTTTAGTGTAATTACAAAACCTTTATGTAACATATTATTAAAAGATGTTCCATTTGATTTTACTGATGAATGTTTGCAAGCGTTTCATGTGTTGAAGGAACAGTTGGTGAAAGCTCATATCTTGCAACCACCGGATTGGTCAAAGCCGTTTGAAATTATGTGTGATGTTAGCGACACGACCATTGGAGCGGTTTTGGGTCAAAGAGTTGATAAGAAGCCGGTGGTGATCTATTATGCAAGTAAAACTTTGTCCGAGGTGCAACTGAATTATACCACAACCGAGAAAGAATTATTAGCGGTGGTGTAAGCCTTGGACAAGTTTAGATCCTACATTTGGGGGAACAAGGTGATCGTGTATTCGGATCATAGAGCGGTCTGATATTTGATGGAAAAGAAGGATGCAAAGCCCCGGTTGATTCGATGGGTGCTTTTGTTGCAAGAGTTCAATTTGGAGATTCGGGATAAAAAGGGATGTGAAAATGTTGTTGCGGATCACTTGTCCCAAATTCCATTAGAAGGTGTTGATGACCCGAGCGAGATTAATGAACAGTTTCCCGATGAGCAATTGTTGGCCGTTTCCACTTTTGTTGCACCTTGGTATGCTCACTATGTAAACTATTTGGCCAAGGGTGCAATTCCAAATCATTGGACCAAGAAGCGAAGAAAACAATTTTTGAGCCAAGTAAAACAATACATTTGGGATGAACCGAATTTATTTAAAATTGGACCCGATCAAGTGATAAGAAGATGTGTTCCCAAAACCGAGGTACTAGAAATTTTGACCCATGCTCATTCATCGGGTATCGGGTATTGTCATGTGGGTTTTATTGGCCCACAATTTTCAAAGATTCTTGCAAGTTTTCTCGGAATTGCATAAATTGTCAAAAAGTGGGAAGTATTTCAAAGCGGGATGAAATGCCTTTACAACCAATTTTGGTGGTGGAGGTATTTTATGTTTGGGGAATAGACTTCATGGGTCCTTTTCCCAATTCGAATGAGTTTTTGTACATTTTGGTTGCGGTTGACTACGTCTCGAAGTGGATAGAAGCTATCGCTACAAGAACCAATGATCATTCCGTTGTATGCAAGTTTGTGCAATCCAACATCTTCGCTCGATTCGGTGTACCAAGGGTGATAATTAGTGATGGTGGTTCACACTTTAAAAATTTTAATTTTGGGAAATTTCTAAAAAGATACAATGTGAATCACCGAGTTGCTACACCGTACCATCCGCAAACAAGTGGACAAGTTGAAGTGTCCAACCGTCAAATTAAAGAGATTCTCATGAAGACGGTTCGAACGGATAGAAAGGATTGGTCAAGTAAACTTGATGATGCGTTGTGGGCATATTGGACGGCCTACAAAACTCCAATTGGTACCACCCCTTATCGGATGGTATATGGGAAAGGGTGCCATCTACCAATGGAGTTAGCACATCGAGCGCATTGGGCCATCAAAACTGTTAATGCGGATTATGACGAAGCGGGTCGAGTGAGGAAGCTTCAACTAAGTGAAATTGAGGAAATTAGAGATGAATCATACGAATGTGCATCCGCATACAAAGACAAACTGAAAAAGGTTCATGATGCAAAGCTAAGAAAGAAGAACTTTGAAGTGGGTCAAAAAGTGCGGTTGTATAAATCGAGATTGAAAGTGTTCGCGGGCAAACTCAAGAGCAAATTGATGGGTCCTTATGTCATCCGGAGAGTGGGAAGATTTAGTGATGTTGTTATACAAGATGAGCAAACCAATAAGCAACAAACGGTGAACGGGCATCGGCTCAAACCGTATTTGGAAGGCAACGATATCAACAATCTTGAGCTTGACAAAGTAGGTTACATTCTACGCCCACTTGATGACGAGGAAGCATGAGAGGCCCAAGTTTGATGTTTGTACATAGGTAGTTTAGTTTGTTTGTTTCGTTTTTGAATAATTATCGTGTCCGTTTCAAACTTGTGTTCGAAACAAGTGTGGGGAAGTTCTTACGAATTGCCCAAACATAGTGTTGAGGACAACACGGGTTTTTAACGGGGGGTAGCGGTATAACTTTCATGTTTTCAAAAAGTATAAAAAATCATAAAAAGTATAAAATTTTGAAAAGCTAAATATATATATATATATATATATATATATATATATATATATATTAAACATTACAAACATTTTTTGTGCAAGCGAAAATAAAAGACCAAAAAAGTGCCAGTATGCGCCGTAAGCTACGGCTCATGGCGTAGCTTACGGTGGCCTGTGAACAAATTTGTGTCTTACGCCACCAACAGCCTGTCTTACGGCTGCAATTTTGTGCCGAGATCTTGCTGTAACCTACAGCAAGCGCCGTAGGCTACGGCGCTGTGTTAGATGATTGGCGATGTTTGTGGTCCCTTGTCGGCGGTATATATATAAAAAAACCGAAAACAAAGAATAAATAATGATAATAATAATTCTTTTAATAATTTCTAACCTCTCCCTATCCACATAATCATTCCAATCGATCCCCATCCACATACCCACCTTTCTTTCTCATCTTTCTTCTTCACATAAACCCTAAACTCCATAACCACAAAACCTCCATATCTTCTTCAATTCTAGACCAAATCAAGTGATTTTTGGGTCGATTTTGACTAAAATTTCACGAACTTTCTGATTGTGGGTAAAGATTTGGAAGGAAACCATGTTTTCTTGGTCAAAACTTCAAACCCTAGGGCCGGAAATTTGGGGGTTCTTGCTTAAAAGTGAAGTGTTTGTTATTTTCATCCTCTACAAGGTCAAGGTATGCAATTTCCTTTCATTCTTTGAAGTGCATTGCTGTTTGTAAGTTTCCATTCTTGTTTTTGCTTACACACTTGCTTGTAGATGATAGATGATAGGATTTTGTTGAGCCATTGAATGTTCGGGTATAAATGTATTTGATGTTTAGTGAAAATTTTTGGAAAAATTATGATTTATAGAGACATCATGCCGAATTTTTGTTTGAAAGGATAAATCTTTGGTTTTTGTACATTTATACCCATAACATAAAGCAAGTGTGGGGAAGTTCGTGAAGTTGAACTAACATGAATTGTTGTGTGTTGTTTGTGAATGTGTAGGATATGGTAAGAACAAAGGAGAAAGCGAGGGCTAGTTCTTCAAGTCAACCTCCACCGGAGTCACAACAAGAGAAAAGAAGAATATTGGTTCGGGTTGGTGACCTGGACTCGGAAGAGGATGCGCCTCCAAGGGGTCCAAAACCGAATTGGACATCCGGTTCGTTACTTGATCAACCCGAGGAATGACGAGAGGACTTGTTTCATGAGCAAATGAATAAGTTGAAGCAAAGGAGCGAGGCTTTTATTTGTGAAAAGGAAATTCGGGAAGAAGATTTTGGGCCGTTTGGGATAACGGCTAAGTTTAAGGCATTGGGTTGGGAGGCGGCTTTAAAGTGTTATGATAATGAAGTGAAGAAAATCTATGATGATCGAATTCAATAGTGGATGGCTACACTTGAGTGTCTCCCGTTTAAGGCCCCAAGTAAGATGAAGCTCATTGGATGGAGTAACGGGGTGAAGGTCGAAATGTCGTATGATTCCTTGCGCCGCATTGCAAAGTTTGATAGTAAATCTTCTAAGGAGTATATTTATCCAAGCCTTAAAGATCTTTATCACGAGCCCGACAAACACCCTCAATGGCAACACATGCTCGATTACCTTTTCATTCCCGGTACTACCCACGGGAAACTGTTTAGAAGAAACTTGCGAATGGAGGCAAAGTTATTGTTGGTTTTGTGTACACACAACGTCATCCCGCGTCGGGGTGATAAGATGGAGGTGAGATTTCAAGAGGTACCGATTTTATACATGTTGATGCACGGTTCACTCATGGTTCCCTTCCGGTTCTTAGTGTTGAACAACATTTGGCTCAGTCGAAATAGTGGAGAAAGGAAAATTGTACCCCATTGCCGATTGATTACGACATTGTTGAAGAAATATGGGGCGATCGGAGCCGAGGAAAAAGGCTCGTACAAGAGGTTTAAGCCATTCGACATAAAGAATTTGGGACCCGGATGGGAGTACAAGGAGTCAGAGAGGTACCATAAGTTGAAGACCGATGGGAGACGGTGGAGAGTTTTGAAAGCAGATGCTAGGCCACTAAGACCGGGAGAGGCCGATGAGCCCGAAACCAGTGACGAGGAGGTTAGTGGAGATGACGACTACCGTGAGGACACATTCACGGTTGATGTTCCGATGGGAGGCGCTGGCCCAGGTGGAGTTCATGGAGCAGGAGTACAGTCGGGGTATGTGGGTAGTGCATTTGACTATGCACAACAACCCTATGATCCTTATTGGGCCCACACGGGGAATATGGGCCAGATTATTGAGCAGAGGCGACCACCCACTGTTGGTAATTGGACTGAACCCAATCAAATGCTCTTCGATCAACAGACCTATATGGGGGCCAGCATGGAGAGAGCTCTTAAACAGAGCTATGACAAGAATGAACAATGGAATCGAGCTTATATGTATGCCCACCATGAAGAAGTGAACAACCGATACTTGGATGACCGCCAGAGACGCTTGCATGATCAGTGGCATGGGGTCAACCACTCGAAGCGGACCCGCCAGTTGTGGATTATACTACATTGCCGCCATATGATGGTAATGTGTCGTATCCCACCCCACCATTGCACCATTCTCAATGGGTGGATCCACACACCATGGGTCATCAGCAGGCGAGTCAAGGAGGTGATCAAGGCAGCAGCAGCAGTAGCGGAGCATTTGGGTTTGGCGAATGGAATGACATGATGACTTCCATTTTTGGACCTCCGCAGCCAAAGTACTATTGATCAGGTTGTGTTTCGCTCCCTTGTATATTTGTGTATATTTTTCATGTCTTATGTTTATGGTTGGGAGGTCGGGTGGTGTTTTGAATGTTTTATGTGATTTATGGGATGTGCTAGTGGTGGTGTGTTTTAATTTTCATAAAAAAATTACAAAAAGAAATTTAGGGTTTGAGAGTATTAGCAAAAGCTAATGTTTTTGGTTAAAAGAGATCTTTCCCTCAAAACCATACATTGGGACAATGTATCCCAAGTGTGGGGATGGGGGGAATTTTTGAGAATTTTAAAAATTTGTGAAACCAAGCGAAAATTGTCGAAATTTGAACACTTGATGTTGCTCCACTTGACACACCGACACCCCTTTCTAGTCCTTTCTTGGTGAGAGTTTGAGCCACATATGATTATTAAAGATGCTTTCTTTGTTTGAGTGGCGGTGTGTGTATTGTGTTAATAGAACTTGTGTATGAATTCTTGTTGAAGCCTAGGATTAGCATGCTTGTGAAAATGATAGGGGAATTTTAGGTAGCCTCGTCTAGATGTGTGAGAGTGTGGGAATTGGGGGTTGGACCTCATACGTTACATATATGAGCTTGGTATTGCGAGGGGTGGGGATTTGGTCTTTAGAAAGCCATGTTTGAGCCTTATACCATTCGGTTGCGACCCAAACCTACTTCCTACAAAACTTTACCTTTTGAGATGACCCGGTTTAGGAGATTTAGTAGGTAGTGTTGATATTCTTGTATATATTATTGAGTTTTTGTGTCTTATCTTTGAAAAAACAAAAAAAAAAGAAAAAAAAATATGAGAAAAACACAAAAAGAAGTATTTAGTTGCAATAGTAGTTGAGATTGTTGAAGAAGTGTGTATATAGTTGATGTTTGCTTTGTTTAGTAGTAGAAATAAAAACCGGGTCAAATCAATTAGCTACTTGCATATATATCCCACCATTTTCCTACCTTTACACCTAGCCTCGTTACAACCCAGAAGTCCTTTTGATTCATAGCATGCTAAGTATTTGATAGGAGGAGACTTGATTTTTATACAAGCTTATTGTCGCACAATCACACACATGCATTGAGTGTTTAGCATAATATGCTAATATTACTTGTCACCGAGAGTTTTTGTGAGGGTTGTGTCTTGTGGTATGATAAAAGGTTAGTAGAAGGACGATATATTGTAGCTTTGTTTGCATGACTGATCGCTTGTGGTGTTGAAATAGTTTTTGAATGGGTTGCTTGGGACAAGCAACGGGTAAGTGTGGGGATGTGACGGGTGGTCCGTAGGACAACCCTTAAGTGCCTTAAAAGGATCAAAATCCCATACTATACACGGTTATTTGCTTAAACTTGGTAACCACTAGATGTTTGGATTTGCAGGTGTTAAAGTGCTCAAAATGCGGGTTTTATGAAGTCTAGATGGATGCGAGAAGCTGGCGGAAGTAAAGTGGAAACACGGAGAAGTAAACAAGAAAAACAAGGAAATAACTTCAGCATGCGCTGTAGCCTACGGTCCTTACCGTAGGTTACGGCCCTAACCTTTGCAAAAGTTCCATCGCCGTAAGACAGTACCGATGTGCCATAAAGAAATAATGATCACCGTAAGCTACGGTACATGGCGTAGCTTACGGCGATATGCTGACCAGGCGGAGTACATTGACCGCCGTAAGCTACGGCGACTGTCGTAGCTTATGGCACCGTGTTTTTCTAAAAATGTAACTGCCACATTTATGGCAGTTTTAAGTTGTTTTAAGGTGACCTATCATTGGTATTCGGTTACTAACACGGAGAGACGAATGGTGCTTGTTGTTGGAGCTTGAAGACACTTGTTAAACATTGGTTTTATGCTTTTGATTGTTATGAACACTAAGACTTTTGTGATGATGATTGTCCAAGCCATGTGTGGCTAAACTTATGGTGGTTATCTTTAGTTGAAGGTTTGTTTGAGACGGTTGTGCTTTGATTTCATATTTCTAGAATGATAAACTTAATTTATGTTTTGTTTATTATGGTGTGTTCTTATTTGCTTGTAAATTGTTGATTCTTATGTTATTCTATTTTGAAACCATACGTTCTTGGTGCCGTTGGCAATCGAGATATCATGGGTAGAATTCGGATTGGGTAAGGGTTAATTGGTCATCGGGTAACAACCTCACGTTCTAGGAATCTGAGTACTTAGTTCCCTTTTATCACAACAAGTAATTACGCATGAGCTATGTCTATGTAGTTCTTGTAGTGAATGATAGCACAAACGTTGAAGCAAACCGGAAACTAAAGATGGTCATTTGTCTCTAAATTGTTTACAAACCAAAACTCTCATTTTGCAATTAGAATAGTAATCTTAGTTTTTAAAACTCAAATCAATCAATCCAACTCTTGAATTTATTTTATTGCAATTAGTTTAATTTTAGTTAACTTAGAGAAACTTTTAAATAACACATATTCCACAAACTCCCTGTGTTCGATACCCACTTGCCACTAACTATTTAGTAGTAATTGGATTAAATTTGATTGTGACCACGACATCACGTCAACGACTCGAGATTATATCTTGTTTCGTTCGATAAACCATATTTTGGGGACGAAATTGTCAAGCTAGGATTGATATCCACACCTTGATGACTGGTTCCATTCTTCGATTTTCAATCTCGCCAAAGTTTCAAATTTTCGATCAAATTAGGGACATGTATTAACCGGAAGGGTGAAATACCGTTAATCGCCTGTCGACGAGAGTATTTTACCTATTAGGCCAAAGCATGTCTCCCTAATTCGAAAGTTGGTCACCCACTTTTTCACATACGAAATAAGAAAAATAACATACAATTTTTTTTTTACAAAAATTGGGCATGACCCGTTCGTACTATAAACGATTCCCTGCTTTTACAAACAGTATTCAAGATAAAATCTACAACACTTTTCAAAATATATAAAAGTTGTGACCATACAAGATTCATCATAAGTGTTTAGTTCGAACTACCCAAAACAAGATTTAAAATCCAAACTATTTACGAACATCCTAAACATATCATTAACATTTACATTTCAAAAGTATTTTTTTTTGACCCATTCACCAAAGGGGCACAATATTTAGCGTGTTCGTTCCAAGCTCGCCGAAATGAAACATGAGATTTACCTATCATTCATAACACCATACATTTATTAGTTCGACATACATAAGCAATAACAATTCTTTTATTTACCTATCATTATTCGACCCGTTAACAAAAGTTATCCTTTTGTCAACAACCTTATTTCAATTCATTCTTTCCTTTCTAGCATAGATTTCTTTATGCTCTTCTACATTCCTTTCGGAAATGTTCAACATATAGTCTATCCGACCCATCCGTAATGGTTTGATACAGCAGATCTGGTACTGCGACTCAGGAAGCTCCAAGCACATGACAGGGGACAGGAGCTTACTCAGTAACGATCAAGAGAAACTGGGTAAATATGTAAATTTTGGGAATGGGGTAAAGGGAAGAACTCCACAACAAAATGGAGTTGTAGAAAGAAGGAATAGGACTCTGGTAGAAGCAGCAAGAACAAGGCTTGCCTATGCCAGATTGCCCACTTACTTTTTGGCTGAAGCTATCTCAAATGCATGCTTTATACAAAATAGGTTTATCATTAACAAAAGACATCAGAAAACTCCCTACAACATTATCAACCAAAGGATCCCAAGCATCAAATTTTAACACACCTTTGGTTGTAATTGTTTTGTCTTTAATGATTTTGATAGTCTGGAAAAGTTTGATAGAAAAGCAGAAAAAGGAATTTTCCTTGGTCACTCATTGTCCTCCAAAGCTTATAGAATATTTCTTTTAAACACAAGGACAATAAGAAAAAACTTATATGTGTCTTTTGATGATTCATCAGAAACCAAAATTTCTGATGAAATTTTACAAGATATAAGTTTGTCAAAACAACCTGAAAATTCTGTAGATCTTCTTAACAAGTTAACTGAAGAGCTTATAGAGCATGACCATATGCTAAACATATCAATCAAAAATATGTCATATACTAACCCTGCAAATGATCTGGAACCTCCATCAGAAAATGTACAAAATGATCAGAATTCTGGAATCTCACCAGAAAATGAAATTGAACAACAGAATTCTGATCCTCTTGACAACACTGAGGTCACAGATCAGGGGGAAGCTTCAAATCCATCATGAAGTACAAGTTCACATAACAACCTAAGATGTATCAGGGGACACTCACTAGCTGACATCATTGGTGACCCTAAAGTAGGTGTTAAGACAAGATCTGCTACAGCTCATGAATGTCTTTATGCTGGATTTTTAAGCATAATTGAGCCAAAGTCTGTCAAGGAAGCACTAAATGACTCAGATTGGGTCCAAGCAATGCAAGAAGAGCTTGACCAATTTGAAAAGAGTCATGTGTGGGATCTGGTACCCAAACCAACCAACAAATCTATCGTTGGTTCCAAATGGGTATTCAGAAACAAATCTGATGAACAAGGCATCATAACTAGCAATAAAGCAAGGTTGGTGGTCAAAAGTTACTATCAACAAGAAGGCATAGACTATGATGAAATCTTTACCCCAGTGGCCAGGCTTGAAGCAATGAGAATATTCCTAGCTTATGCTGCCATAAACAACATAATAGTTTATCAGATGAATGTCAAGTCTCCATTTCTAAATGGTGAAATTGAAGAAGAAGTGTATGTGCATCAACCAGAAGGCTTTGTTGATCCTCAATTTCCAAATCATGTTTACAAACTAAACAAAGCCTTGTATGGGTTGAAGCAAGCTCCAAGAGCATGGTTTGAAACATTATCAAACTTCTTAATCAATTCTGGCTTCACCAGAGGTACAATTGATACAACCCTCTTTCTCAAAACACACATGGGGCACACACTTTTGGTCCAAATCTATGTTGATGACAAAATATTTGGACCCACAAATAAGAAATTCTACAAAAAGTTTGAAAAACTAATGACCTGATGGATGAATTAAGCTTTTTCCTTGGTTTACAAGTTAAACAACAAAGTGATGGCATATTCTTGAATCAATAAAAATATGCCATAACTATTTTGAAAAAAATATTCACTAGAAAACAGTTCATCCTCAAAGACTCCCATGGCCATAGGAAACAAACTTGATTCTGATGTTGAAGGAAAACCTGTAGATATAAAAACTTATAGGGGAATGATAGTATCTTTGCTATACCTAACAGCCACTAGACTAGACATAATGTTTTCCACTTGTTTTATGGCAAGGTATCAATGCAATCCTAAAGAGTCGCACATGAAAGCTGTCAAAAGAGTTTTTAAATATCTAAAAGGAACATCAAATCTTGGCCTATGGTATCCTAAGAACACAAATTTGACCTAATTGCATACACAGATGCAGATCATGCAGGATGCAAACTTGACAGAAAAAGCACATTTGGTGCCTGTCAAATGCTAGGAGAAAAATTAGTATGTTGGGCAAACAAAAAGCAAAACTCTGTTGCCACATCCACAGC
Organism: Helianthus tuberosus; assembly: GCA_030545235.1. Lineage (NCBI taxonomy): Eukaryota > Viridiplantae > Streptophyta > Magnoliopsida > Asterales > Asteraceae > Helianthus > Helianthus tuberosus. The sequence continues at coordinate 89,473,186 of CM060383.1, forward strand.
AGAATCAGAATATGTAGCAGCAACAAGCTGTTGTTCATAAGTTCTATAGATGCAAACTCAACTAAGATATTATGGAGTAAATCTGATAAAAATTCCAATCTTGTGTGATTCTATGAGTGCCATTGCAATAACATAAAATCCAGTGCATCACTCAAGAACAAAACACATTGAAGTCAGATACCACTTCATAAGGGATCATGTTGAGAAAGGTAACATACAAATGTATTTTGTCCCAACAGAAAAACAATTTGCTGATATTTTCACTAAACCTTTAGATGAAAATAGACACAACTTTTTAATCAGCAAATTGGGAATGGTCAATATGCAAATTAAACAAAAAGAAACTGTGTCACAAAATGAAGAAAAATCTGATATATAAACAACTGATCAGATTTCTGGTGAAAAATATGATAATCTATCAGAAAATACACAAGTCACCAGAAAATCTGGTAAATCACCAGAAATTGACCAAGTCAACAGAATTTCTGATGAAACTTAAGATATCATATTTTTCTTTATCTTTTCACGTGCGTGAACATAGTCTATATGTAATTATCATTTCTCATCGTTTTTGTAAATTTTATTCATTCATATATGTATTCCTTAAGTTTTTCTTTTATTTTCTTTATTATATATATATACAAATTTTATTTCTTTAGACTAGGGTAGACAACGTCATGGATAGAAAATTTCTAGGAACTCGTTAATGGTAGTTAGCTCTCTCTCCTTCATTTATTACACCTTATCAATATTAAGGAGATAGAAATGACATCTGGGCAGATAATCATGACAATTAACAGAATATGGCCGCCTAAACCATTAATGAAGGAGATTTAATCTCATTTGTTCTCATTGCCTCCTGACAGAAAATTAAATGACAAAGAAAATAGAGATAGTAAATCTAAAGTAGGTAGATAACATTTAAGGCACATTTAACTTTCACTATAAATGTCTACCACTTTAAGCTAAGTTAGTCACTTTCTAACAACTGAAAAACCCTAGAAAACTTTTCATCTTCTTCATACCTTTTACACCAAAAATGGCAAGGATACATCCTGACTACTTTCCACTTCCATACCATCCTTATCACAATCTAAGGATCAGAACTAACTTTGAGGGTCCAGCATGGGAAGGATGCCATGTCATCCTGAACATGCTCATGCAAAGCCCACTGGCCTACGCTTTATCAGCACACATAATGGTCTATCTGGAAATCTTGCAGTTATTCTGGAAAAATGAAAGAATTCTACTACATGAGGGAAGGGGATTAACTTCCATTGGAAGTTATGTGCTTGGAAATCCTATCATTGTCACTGAGGACATCATCAGACAGGTTTTAAACCTTAATGATGATCACAATGTTCTCATCTTTACAAGGGCACGGATTGATGAAAGCCTAATCCAAATGGGGTACAATCCGGATAACCTAAATAGGCCAATCTCCAAAACTGGCTTCATTAAGCCATGACAGTACTTGGTAACTCATATGGGGTTATGTTTTTCCAAGAAAATCATAAACCATCATGAAGTCTCCTATAGGTTGATGGAACCTATACATGCACTTGTATAGGACATCCCTTATAATTTATCTCATTATTCAATGAAAGATATTACAAGCAACCTGTGGTCTGGCATACCTTTTTTGGTGTATCCTCATTTTCTGATGAGGATAATCACATGCCAGCTGGGATTTAGAGGCATTCCTGCATGGTTCCCCAGAGCAGAAGTGGTACTCCAACAGAGTATCAGGCACACAATGCTCATATCAACTAACCATAACACTGGTTTGGAGACCCATCTTTGGCTATTCCATCAGAAAATATATGGAGAAGAAGAGATAAAACTTGATTAGGTTGTTTGGTTTGTTGTGTTTTTGTTTGTTTGTTTGTTAAATGTTAATATATATGTTTTTATAGTTTTGTTTTCTGTTAACTTGGTTAGGGGGAAGGAAAAACATATGGGTAAAAAGCGTATGGTAAAACAAAGAAGTTAACACACAAAACAACTTGTGTTCATCAGAAACAAAACATTTGTCACAAAAATTTAAGTTTATGATAACATGTAGTTGAAATCTGGTAAGATAACTTTAAAATATGATAAAAATATTCTTGCTCAAAATTGTTGAAAATCAGAAAATTCTGGACAGTTAAACTTCAAAAGGAATAATAATGTTAAAATGAGACAACAACCGTGTGAAAATTTTAGAAAACCATAAACCATCATTCATCATTTAAATTTTTTCACAAAATTCCTTGAAGAAGGAACAACAGACTCAGACTTTACCAGAAAACCATATGTAAGTCATATTTCTGATCCTTTACTCATTCCCTCTCATCTCAAAAAAAAAAAAAACTAGAACACTCTATCAAGGCGGAACTTCTCAATTTGTTGACTTGTCAACAGAAACATCATCAACGAGACTTGTTTTACATTCATCAGAAAATGGGATTTATTTCTGATGACGTCATCAGAAATGAATTTTGACTTTCAAAAAGGGGGAAGAATATAAAACTTCTACAAGGCAGATTATTGGACCATTTTTTTTAAATGGGCCCCGCAAAAGGAAAAGATGTCAAGTGGCCGTTAGTATTCTCCAATCAGATTCATGTATTTTCTAATCAAAAGGAATGATTGAGAAAATTGAAGAATACAAGCTGAGAAGACATGATTAAAACCCACGTTTGCACGGATAATACCCATTAATTTTACCTTGATACCCACAATCCAACGGTTATTTTCTGAACCAACTTCACATCACACGATCTAACGGTAATAAAGGTAATTAATGACCAATTAACTGCCATTACAATCCACGATCCATGTCCCCTCAACTCCTATAACAACTAACCACTTCACAATCTATGCTAAAACCTTCAATTATATAAACCCAACCTTAGCAGAATTCTTCATCACTCGCCTCCTTCCTCACAAAAGCCTTAAACCCTAAAAATCCTTCGTTTTCAAAAGCCAAAATTCCTCACAATCAATCCCTTACTTTCAAAATTCAATGATGGCCGAAGTGAATCTTAACATTCTGATCGTTGAACACGATGTTCCCTTCATTGAAGACAACCAATTTTTTTCTAATGAAGGAGAACAATCTATTGATGAATATAGAGCACTCTGTATATGACAAAAAATGTCAAATTTTGGTGGAATTCCTGCTGAGATGTCCAATCTCAAGAGCAATGACCAAAACAAGAGAAGTACCAGAGAAAATGTTGCAGCAGTTCATCAGCACTTTCAAAGAAGACGGGGAAAATCAAGTCACTGCTCATGTATGGGGCGATGTCTCTGTGATAATAACCCCTTCAAGAGTCAGATAATGGCTTGAGCTCCATGTCTATGCTACATCGAAACCCTAGACAAGGAGGAGCTGATTAATTTCTTTGTGGAGCTAGGATATAAGAAGAAGAAGATCACCAGGATTGGTGATTTTAGAAGAAATGAACTGCCAGCTTTCTGGCAAGTCATGATGGAGACATTGAACAAATGTCTCACATCAAAAATTGGTGGAGCTGATCAAGTTAATCAATCAGTTCTGTTAATCATGTATGGACTCATAACAGGGTACAAACTTGATTATAGGACTAAAATCTTTAATCTGTTGAAAAGATCAATTCTCACCAGAACTAGGAGAATTTCTTCACACTTGACATACCTAAGGTTTATCTCAATCTTTATTGCTGAAACCTTTGAAGAAAGGAATGTGGAAATTCCTACCTTAGAAGGAATTTGGAGTTCAACAACCATGAAGCCATGGAGTGCAAATCAATGGTGGGCATCAGACAGGGATGTCCCTGTGTTACCAGAAAGTATGTTGAATTTGTTTGAAACAAATTCACCATACAGACTCAAACATGAGGAGATCCTGAACAGACCAGATACACCTAAAGAAACACCTACCATTGAAGTTTACAACTGTTCTTCTTCTGCTGAAGAGGAAGTTCAAAAATCATGGTCATCAGAATCAGGAGCAGCTGAAGGAAACCTTAATCTGCTGACTAGAAATTCACCAGAAAACAAGGAAGCACCAGAATTTGAGGAAAGCCGTCAGAATCCTGATGCAGGATTCCATTTTGAAGATGAACCCCATCAAGACACAGAAATCCTACACTATGCAGAGTCACATGTTGCTGGAACAGGTTCACCTTTAAACACAGTTTTAATTGATACTTTTGTAAATGAGTCAAATTCTGAAGAATCAATTACTGCAAACTATAAAGTTGAATTTATAAAAACTGATGTTAATGAGGAGGTATTTAGTTCCACTCATCTCAACTCTGAGTAACATAATGAGGAGGAGATTGAGATTACAACGGATAGAGTTCAGGAAACTGATGAAGGAAATCCAGGTGAAGATAATTTGTTTATCTCAACAACTTATGGAGAATCATTCATTGGAATGATTCAAGGAAATAAGGAAATCCAGGGTGATAATTTGTTTTTCACATCTGGTGGAAATGATCCTGGTATACCCAAGGATGCACCAGATTATGGTAAATCCAAGGGCGCACCAGAAATTTCCAAAACAGCTGCAAATGTGTTTACAGCTAGTGAGTTAGAAGGAACATATGTTGTTCTAAATATCCCTGAAACACCATCTATGAAACCTGAACAACTTCAGAAAGCCCTGGATGATGTATTCAATGTCTGCAAGACAAATCCAGTTGAGGAGAAGCTTGATCAGCTGCTGTCAGAAGTAAAGGGTCAAAGAGCTTAATTGAAGACCCTGATAGAATCAGTGGAACTCATCAAGACTCAATCTGAGAGGAACACTGAAGCTTTGAAAGCTCTGCAAAGACAACAAGAAAAGACACCAGAAACCAGCATCTCTTCATCAGAAATTCAGAAAATCTTCACAGAAACGGAGAAGATTAAGACACAAGACAAAGATGTTGTGGAGTTAAGAACATCAAGCAACTCAAACAAGGTTTTGGAGGAGATCACAATTCTGAGGGCCAGCAACAATAGCATCACAGATGCCCTTGAGAATCTGATCAAGGAATGGGATGCACTACAGGATCAGAATCAAGCAGAATTTGCAAAAGTGCAGGAAAATGAAATAAAAAATGCTAAACCTGTGGGAGAAGTTCAATCTTTCATGAAGAGAATGTACTTCAACATTGCCAGACTCGGAAATGTTGACCCCAAGGAGATCATGAAACCCATTCCCAAAGAAGCCTCTCATCAAGAGGTCCCTAAGTCCACCAGGCTGTAACCAACTGTTACTCAAGCTAGAACCACTTCAATGGGTCCACCTCCACCAATTTCAAAAGAAGAGATGATGAAAAGGTATGCAATTTCACCTGTAGTTATCTCTGATTTAAATGTTAAAGTCCCTCAGTCTGGTCCAAGACAAACTTCATCAGGGGATACTGTCTTAAGTAAAGACATAACCCTGCAAGCTATAAAAATATGGGAAGATACAGCTACATCTTCAAAACAGCCACAAATCATAAAGAGAAAGACTCCTGAAGCTGACACAGTCTTGGTTCAAGAAATTGACAAAGATGCTATGATGTTCCCTGAATGCAACCTGAAGGAATACTACTAGATAGAGAAAGATGAGCTGAAAAGACGAGAAAGTCCAATGAGCAAGGGCATAAGGGAGGAAAGGCTTAAAAGAGGTAGATGAAGCATCCACTATGCCAATTTCTATCCAATAAAAAGAGTTGTGAAAGTGGATGAACAGAAGATGGTGCAGATGGCATGGGAGGACATTATGTACAAAACAGGTACACTCTTCTCAGACAAGATGGGATTGAACATAAGATAACAGATGGAGACCTGGCTGATCACCTGCATTCTCTGGATATTCTGTTTCTGAATAATCATTATGAAGCTGAAAGAGGCAATAACCAATTTGTCAGAAGAGCACTAAAAAGCATATCAAAAGCAGGAATAAAGCTATTTGAAAGAATAGCCTTCACTGATTTTAATTTATGCATCAACTATGACTATGTACATCAGAAAAAGGTCCACATCCCTCCACCTGACACATCAATCCCCTCAGAGCTGCAAGATCATGCCAGGACTGTAGACATCTTTGAACTACCTTGAATAAAGGAAAACATAATCTCTGTGTTGTGTTCAGAGATTTTGAAGATAACAAGGCTCTTTTCAGAAGTGTTGACATTTGTAAGTACTTCAACCAAACACTAAAATTCATCAAGGAGTGCATGAACAAAAAGCAGGAGCAACTTCAAAAGAAGGGGAGAAACAAAGAAAAGGAGAGACTGGAGATTGAACAAATGATTGATGAATGGGTGCAAGCAAGAATATGGTACAAGGGAATGTATGACATTTGCAAAAAGTACATCCATTACAAGAAACAGCTGAAGAAAGGAGATGTTCACAACCGTCCAAAATTAGTTTGAAGACACTTTTAATTTTCATGTTAAAACTCTTTTGTAATCTGTTTTCAAACAAAAGTATTTTGTGATTTGCAAATTTTATTTCCACTGTTTGGGAAGTTTTTCTTTAAAGTATGATCATTTGCCATAAGGTAGTTTATTTTTCTTACAATACTTAGGGGGGAATTTTTAGGAAACTTTAAATGTAAGTATTGAATAAAAAGATGATCAACTTGATCATAAACTGAAGATATAGTCAAGGAGTATCACTAAAAAGGTGCCTAAATGATAATGTGACAAAAAGAAATAAAAGATACTCTTCAACTAAGCATCAGGAAAAGATCAAGATAAGAAGACAATCAGGCAAGACCATTCTGATGGTGTTTGATGATAAATCTGGTATTTATCATCAGAATCTGGTAAGTCTGATCATCAGAATTTCTGATGATCAAGTTCATCAGAATTCTAGTAAGCTAATCACCAGAAATTTTGGTGGACCAACTTGTCTTAAGAGATAAGCTCTGACACAACCCAAAAAGTAACAAGTTGGCAATAACTAATTCAATGAACCTGGCAAATCTAAATAAACCTTAGGGACGATTTTGGCAAATTACTCTTCGGTATTGGTATGGTACGAGTACCAATTACCAAATGTCATCGGTACGGGAAATTCAATATCACTACAATACCAGTACCAAATACCATATGCTCATCCCTACTTCACAATAGTCACTCGAATTCGTTTAACATCAATTTGAGACTTAGTCCAACAAATTTAGTTAGCTCCTGATTATCCGATTTGGCCCCAATGATCAAATTAGCAATTGGCAAGAGCCATGATACGAAATAGAAAGTGGTGGCTTGAATTTGACTGACCCTCTAGTGATCATTGATCACATGTGCTCATGTTAAACTTTGTCACCATGTAGACAACACACCAATCTAATGTTATTAACTTGTCGAATGGTTAGAGGATGGTTGGTTTTTACACCTTCACCGGTTATGTGAGTGGCCAAACCCCTAAGGCATTATCATGCCACATCATCGTCACGTAGGTTTTGAGACAACTATGGAATAAAGCCTCATTAGACTGCGGGGTATGGGGCGGGAGTTTGGGCGTGGGTAGGGGGAAAACGCCCAAGCCACCTCCCCGGGTAGGCATGGGTTTCGGCGTGGCCCTTGGGGCATGGGTTTCAAGCCGGGCGTGGGGTGGTCTGGCCAAGCTGACATGGCGGGCTCTAATTGGACAAACCAAAGAAGCCGTTGGGCTAGCCGTTGGGATAGCCGTTGGGCTAGCCGTTGGCCAACGGCTATCTTAAAAAAAAAAAATATATTTTTCCACTATAAACCTCACAATTTCTTCCATTTTTTACCACATTCATCTTCAATTCTCCATCTACAAAACGAAAAAATGCATCCTCATAACCGTTCTTTTGACCCGAACCACCCGTATGCACTCCAAGAAAATAATCCTAGCCCACCACCCATTCGTCCAATGTCTCGTCCATTTATGATACACTCTTCTATGCCCCAAGAAGCGAGTTATGCATCGTATATTGGGAATTGTTTGTTTACTAACTTCCCACACTCCGATGATGCGATACCTACACCGTTTACACAAACGTCCATCAACCTTTCACCAACCTCCATCGACCTTTCACAAAACGAAACCGTCCCCGAAACTCAACCACCCAACGATGGTCCTTCCGCACTCCAACCCATAAAAAAGAGAAGCCATAAGAAAAAAACCGAGGCGGATAAAGCACTTGAAACCATCAAGCGAAAACAACTAAAATGGACCGTTCCTGAAGAACTTGCATTGGCGAGGGGTTGGTTTCAACAATCTCAACATTCAACTTTAGGTATTCTTAAACTTTGTTTTTATTAATGTTTTTTTTATATAAGTTTGTAATATATTAAATTTTGTTTTTATAAAAACAGGAAATTCTCAACATCGAACCTATTTGTGGCAAGGGGTTAATAGAATATTCCATCAAGAATTGGGAAAAGAGGTTTATCGTGAAAACGATAGCTTATCCTCGAAGTGGACCGAGATAAGCGGCCAACTTACAAAATATAGTGGTTTTTTAAATAAAGCAAAACAAAACCCAAAAAGTGGTGAAACCGAAGCCGACATTGTGACGAATGCATTGGTTCAATTCAAGACAAATGTGGGGACCGACTTCCGTTTCATGCATTGTTGGGAGATTTGTAAGTTTCATCCAAAGTGGGCGAATATCCCCAGTGGTAGCGAAAGCAACACGTCTTCCAAAAGGTCGAGGGCCTCGTCCCAAACCCAATCTGATGCACAAGATCAAGAGATTGAGGACCTTTTTGATGATTCGCCAAGCCCAAACCGTCCTGAGTATGGAAGAGATGCCACAAAAAGGCGTGCTCAAAAATCAAGATCTTCTACGGCATCACCTTCAGCTGGGAGTTCGCTCTTGCATAGAGGAATATACAGCGACCAGTTGGATGACATTTCATCCAAGATGGATACATTCAACGTCTTCCAACAACAAAGGGCCGAAATTCGGAAGAGCAAAGAAGCTAGAGATGCCGCTAGAGAAGCCCAGAGACAAAGACGGGAGGATTTGAAAATTCCATCCCAGCCGATTGATCACCTAAAGGGTGACGAGTTGGAAATAGTCTTGGAGATGAGAGAAGAGATAAAAAAACAAATATAAACGTTAGGAAATTTTTTTATGTAATTTTTATGTAATTTTCTTTAATTTTTATGTAATTTTCTTTAATTAAAAACAAATACAAAGAGCCCAGCCGGGTCAGCCCAGTGAAGCCCACCAAACCCACGCCCCCAACCCCCACCACACCATACCCTGTTTAAATGTGGGTCGCCCCATGTCTGCCACCCCAAGCCACGTGTCAACAAATGCCCCAACCCAAGCCCAACCCCCTCCCCACCATACCCCGCAGTCTTAACTAGCTAAAAAGAAGAATGCCTTAACAAACATTTCTAAATTTAAAATTAGACCATCTTTGTGCTACAATGTCATTGTACCCCCTCCTCAAAAGATTGCCTTAACAAAAACAATATACGGATAAATGACTACCTTTTCAACATTTCTAAATTCAATACATTTTCAACATTTCTAAATTAACAAATTGTTGACGTTCATACATTTTATCATTGACAAGACTAACAGCATCTGTAAGTTTTTTTTTTCATTCTATTAACTTAGTGACTAATATTAATAATATAGCCAGTGGCGGAGCTTGACCAAAAGTTTCGAGTGGGCGGAGGTCGTGTGACCCAATATATATATTGTATAAATATTTAGGCAAAATAACTGGGGGACAATCCTATATAATTTTAAAATTTTCGAACAAAAAATAAGAAATTTTACACTTCTAACCAAAACATTCGAGGGGGCGGGTGCACCCTCACTTTACACTAAGCTCAGCCATTGAATATAGCATAACAATATATTTATGTTATAATAAAAAGACTAACAGCATCTGTAAGTTTTTTTTTTCATGGGTAAATTACACTTTTCGTCCTTTATGTTTGTGCCAGATTGCAACGGATAGCCTTTAACTTTAATAATTACAATCACAGTCCTTTATTTGCAAAACCCGTTACACTTTACGTCCTTTAACACTAACCATATTAAAATTTTCAGTTAAGTTTATTCACTTAAGGATATTTTGGTCAATTAATGCTTTTATTTAAATGTTTAATAGATAAAACAAAAAAATTACATATAATCACCACCTCATCCTGCCACCACCTATCTTTGGTTCCTAAAATGCTTGAACTCACTGATGATTTCAACTACAAACCTAGTGACGAACCGTAGTGGTGAGTTTCCAGATCTCAACTAAGGAAAGTGATCAATTCATATTTATATCTCTGTATCTTCTTTTTCTTCTTCAAGCAATCAACAATGGCGATGAAATTCACAGCTCAATCAACCGATTTCGGCCTCTACAAGTGCAGAACCACTCAAATTCACTCACTTCACTCACCGGAAACGTCGCAAAAACGGTGGTTTCCACCACTCAACCGCCGGAAACACCACATGTACACCAATAACCGCCGTCGCTTCAACGGAACTGTCCGAACCAGAAGGAGGCAGCGGCGTGGTACTCGAACTGTATGATTCGGTATTCCGATCAGAAAATCATCGGAATCGTTGATAACTGGACGTTCTGCGAGTTTTTAACACAGCTAGGGTCTCTTTCCCTCTCAGCTTTTTAACACGGCAAGTAGAAAAAGCCCTCGATGTTCTGCAAGTTCATAGCTTTCTAATAAGGATCAATCTCCAACTCAAATAATCCCCAAAATCAATTATGCCCTAATTTTAAAAGGAAGAGCTCAGGCGAGAGAATCAGGATCATCCGACCCTCCTGTGCCTTCTGTTATTCCTGATTTTAGGCTCGTAACCTCTTCCTGTCTCCGTCGAGTGTCAACGGTGAGATTTCCATCATCACTCCGTCGGTTTTGTTGACAAAAGGTGAGATTTTTTAGTGTTAGTGCAGGATGTATCTAATGGTTGTGATTGCTTTGCCGCCAGTGGTGTTGCGAGAAAGAAGATGGCAGGTGGTAGGGGTGGTGGCTGGTGGTGGATTTGATTTGTTGAGATGGATTTGATGCCATTCATTCAGTTATCAAATTAGAGAGAGAGATAGAGGCGATGGAGACAGAGTGAGGAGAGAGAGAGAAAGGGGTTTTGATATTAAATTTTTTATTTTTTTAAACATAATAGGTTAAATTACTAATATACCCTCATGTGCAAGGCACATGCTATAGTTAACTCAAATTTTTAACCTGGTTAGTGTTAAAGGACGTAAAGTGTAACGGGTTTTGCAAATAAAGGACTGTGACTGTAATTATTAAAGTTAAAGGCTATCCGTTGCAATCTGGTACAAACATAAAGGACGAAAAGTGTAATTTACCCTTTTTTCATTCTATTAACTTAGTGACTAATATTAATAATATAGGCATATAGCATAACAATATATTTATGTTATAATAAAAAGAAAGAGATATATTTAGGGGAAGGATCCACTAAAAAGTGGATTTTGCCTAAGTAGCCTAAGAAGGATTGTGATGATGACATGTGGCACTCCTAATAAGTAGGAATGAAGGGCATTTTGGTCCTTATAAATATGAGTGAAAATGACATGTGCCACCCCTTTTGTTTTTTAAAAATACAACAAAAAAATCTAGTACGAAAAACCTAGCACAAAAAATCTAGTAAAAAAATATAGCACAAAAAATGTAGTACAAAAAAATATAGCACAAAAAACTCTAGTACAAAAAAATATAGCACGAAAAAATTCAGCAAAAAAATGTAGTACCAAAAAATCCAGCACAAAAAATTGAGAAAAAAAAATTAAGACAAAAAAATCAAGCACAAAAAAATTAGCAAAAAAATGTAGTACAAAAACATCCAGCACAAAAAGATGTTATATAACATAGAAATACAACATATTTTAATGGGTTTTTTTAGTTTTCATATTTTATATAGCAATATGGTACTCAAATTAAAGATAAAAAGACGCTCGATTTTACGGTGAAATTTTTATGAAAAAATAATGTCGTATAAAAAAGTTATGAACGTTTAAAAAATGGTGACGGAATATGCATGTGCATTGCATGTGGAGAGAGAAAGTCCATAAATAAGATTTTCCCAAGATACCCTTGCACTCCTCATTTCTCCTACACTTTCATCTTAACCATTGATTTGAAAAATGAATGGTTAAGATTCATTCTCATCCTACTTAGGCAAAATTAACTTTTTATTTGATCTTACCCCAATATTAGGGTGAGAGAGGCACTCCCCTCTTAGGGGAGTCCCCTCTCTTACACACATCCAATCAGGTTATGCCACGTCAACTCCCCTCTTAAACTCCCCTCACACCCTCAATTTGATGGTGGCACTCCTCTCTTGGGGGAATTGTTTTTTTATTCAAAAAAAATAAAAAAAATTGATTGGTTGAAAATTAGGGTGGCCCACCATCTCCTCTCTCCTTCATGCGGTGAACCCTCCCCGATCCCCCTCCCCGATTTGCCTCACCGCAGGGATGGCGGCACCCTTCCCGCACGGCAAACAAACCCCCCGCATGGGGTCACCGAGGGTGCTGCCGACACCCTTATACTTAATGAAACTTGTTTTGTACTATATATTATAATGTTAAAAGCTATGTATGATTTTGTTATTACAAAAGACCTATAATCTGTTACAAAAATAAAATAATGAGTAAATTACTATTTTGGCCCCTGTGTTTTAACCAGTTTAACCATTTCAGTCCAAAAATGAATCTTTTAACATATTAGACCCTAAAATTACATTTTATAATGGTTTTGGCCCCTAACACTAACCATGTTATTATTTTCTAGTTAAGCCTAAGCAGTAAAAGGACCATAATATCCTTAGGATTAACTAGAAAAAATTAACATAGTTAGTGTTAGGGGTCAAAACTGTTATAAAATGCAATCTTAGGGTCTGGTATTTTAAAAAATTATTTTTGGAATGAAAGACTTAAAAGGATTAAACCACTAAGGACCAAAATAATAATTTACTCTAAAATAATTATCATCTCATTTTCCATCACAAATAGATTAGTTGACTTATAAGGTTATTATGAAACTCTTCTTGTGCAGCCCAGCCCAGCCCTAGCCCAACCCACGTTCGTTAGTATCTCAAGGACAGAAATGGAATTTAGTACTTCCATAAAACACAGTTACAGAAGACAAGCAACCCAAAAAATGGGGATCTGAAGAAGAAGAAGATGCTCGGAGAAATGAGGCTCCGGCGAGAGAGACGGGGAATTTTTTAAGGGTTGTTGCCCCTCTCTTGCCACGTCATCATCGGATCTCTGATCTTATGATGTTGAGCCCATGATTTCATCCCCATTTTGACTTAAAATTAACAACCCTTTCCGTCCTTTTCTTTTCCTTCTTTTTTTATATACCTGCTACGATCTTGTGGTGTACCAATAAGATGACCCTTTAATTAATTAATTATTTGTCCACATCTCCTTTGGTATCTACCATCCCTGTTATGAAAGTATATATGTTACTGTTTGTTTGTTTGTTTGTGTATGCACAAATTCTAAGATGAATATGAGAAGGCGATGATGATAATGATTTGTGTACGGATTCTTATCCGAGCATCGTAATCAGTCATGGGGTTAACGACGGCCCGTATCTTGGCGGGGCAACCCGGATGGTATGTGAGAGGAACAACAAGGGCTTTTTAGTCTTTTTGTTTGCTCTTACGGTGCAACCGGTGTTGTAGCCATGGCGGTGATCGTCCCTCTTGCCTGCCTGATCTTCACAGTATAGATCTGAGCCTCAATTCTCTTTCTTTTTAAAAGTTAACTAGTATTAAGCACCCCCGCGTTGCGGCGGGGGCCTAAAACAATGCGTCGTTCATTACGAGTAATGTTCATTACGACATCAATGAGTAATGTTCATTACGACATCAATCGTTTACAACATCGGTTCGGTAGCGTTACCAGGCATAACTGAATTATTATTTTTTATTTATAAAAATGTAACTATTTTTGGTGAAGCGTGCGCAGGTTTGTCGAATGCTAGATAAAGATCTCTTTTCATCATTTATAACACTTTCCGCGGCCTCTCAACACCAACAAAACGCAAAAAAGGAAAAAAAAAAAGAACCAAAACTCTCTTCACATAAAATCAGCAGCAATTAATCATCAAATTTTCTAAAAGATTCAAGTTTTAGCTAAACCCATATCAATCAACAGATGTTATACACAAAAAAAATGACATCTAGCAATATTACCAAAAATCAAGTCCTGACTTCCCTAAACTCAAAATTCTATACCCCTAAAATCTTTCAGCAGCCTTTTGTCACTGGAGTTGTATAAGAATGTGGTCTCAATTGGTGATGGTGTTATTCGAACATTCTGAAAAGAATCAAGAAAATTTCAATCGAGATATGTATGAAAATGATGCATTATTTTAAAAAAAGATAAAATAAAGGACAAAAAGTATGTGGGTCAAAACAACTTGACTTAATTATGTTGACTTCTACCATAATGACCAGCTTGAACCGGAACCTGTTGACCCGTTACCAACCCCGCCTGACCCGTAAATTTTGCCATCTTGACTCTTTTGACTCTCGCAGAGCGTATGAGCCTTCTGTTCTGTGCAGAGTGCAGTGTCTTATATATATATATATATATATGCATGTTCAAATTTCAAAAATAAAAGCAATGTAATGCCTTCTTTTAACACTATAAGAGTACATAGTTTCTATCTTGGCGAGTTGACATACCAGCATAACCCTTTTTTGCACAATCAAGAGTCTTCATCGTTTTTGAGTTGAGTTTCTATCACGTTGAGATCAAAAGAAAACCAATTAAAAACTAGAAGACAAAAGCAAACATCAATAAAAAATCATAATCAATAGCATTCGATATTAACTACGTAAAAAAAACCTCTAATTGGAGTAATATTGTCTCGCCACGTTTCTCAACATTGGCCTTGTCTTGGAAGCAATCGCAGTGTGTGGCAAGTATTTTTGACCATTTTCTATACAAATATTATTTCCTTAATTATTAGCACATGAAAATCAATGTCTATTTCACGTTTCGAATTGCAAAAATGATCAATTTGTATATCAAGCATTGATCCAGTGGACTAAATTTGTTAAAAAAAGCGACAGAGTTTATACAAAGCCCTTGTTCGCAATATTACCAAACTACTTGGTGCCATGAGAAAAGGACATCGTCATAAGCATTTTTGAGTTTTAATTCTTGTTGGTTCAACCCATTTAACACCCTTGTATACACTTTTGTACACATATGGTGTAGAATATGGTCAAGTACCTCGAATGGAGAACTTGGGTAAGATCGGGCCTTGATTCTTCAAAAAAAAAACTGCATATATATGCCTCCCATTGCATAGCTAATTTGTGCTACAATAAACAAAATTTAAAAAATTCACACAAAATGTCTTAACTTGCTAATTTGCCATCTGGCCTCCCTGAATGTTGACGCTGCCAACACTTTCTTCATCGATTCCATTTCCAAGTGTTCCAACTTCCTCCTCTCAATATCCACATATTTTCATGGAATTTAGAATAACAAATTGCACTTTCAACAATTTTGTTGATGTAGGTTTGACTATTCATTTGTTCATCCATATAATGAAATAAAAAAAAAACCCATAATATACTTAAAAAAGATATAGAATCACTCATGAATAAAGCACTTTGTAACATAGAAACATAGATACACTACCAGAATACAATGGAATCAATCAAGATTTACATAAACCAATTACCAAATATGACACGATTTGAAAATTTATTATAACTGATCTTACCGGGAAAGAAACTAATTTGTAAATCAATCTTTTTGATACCCGCTAAAACTCACTGATTCAAAGTTGTTGATTTTACCTGATCTACTTAGAAAACGTTCCGCTAAACTCAACTCTAGGGTTCTTATAAAAGCTGATCCAAATGCGGCTTCTTCACTTTACTCAGATTACTTCCTCTAAGCTTATTTACAAAGGTTACAAAACTAAGTCGTTTTAATACAAAGGTTAAACGTGTTGTGTGAAACTACTAACACAGTTAACATGATTACTATAACAAGTTTCACACGAATTAGTTGGGTCGAACGCGTCTAGACACGCTTTAAACCATGTAATTAAGGTGTCAAACCGGTTTAACTATGTATTAACTTAGACTTGATAGCAAAAAAAAAAAAAAAAAAAAAAACACTAACCGCTGGCCCTATCTCCATTTTGGCGGAAAACCAAACAATCTTCGAGCGTTGCGCTTGCGAGACAAGCACAAACAGCTATAGTGGAAAAGCTCCCACAAACAAAATACGCCTAATAATAGATAGTTAGTTAACTTATCCGTTCGTAAAGTTTCTTAAAAATACAGATCAAAACACTAACTTTGGACTGGTTTAGGCAAAAGACCGGTCAAAGCTTAGCCCAAGAAACTAAGAATGAAAGGGTTATGCATAATAATCAGTTAAAAAACACAAAACTATGATTGACCCAAATTAAAAGTTCACCTAAATAAGCTTCATTCCTCTTTCAAAACCTAAAATTCACAATAAATTGCAGGGAAATCAATGACAAGAACACCAAAAATATAAACTTTTCAAGAAAATCTGCATAACAATATAGTAAAAAAAAATATAACTATGATTGACCCAAATTAAAAGTTCACCTAAATAAGCCTCGATCCTATTTAAAAAGTTAAAATTCACAATAAAATGAATAATAATCAAATCAAAGAACAATTACATCACCAATTTTATAACTTCATGTGAAAGCAAGTTTTTAAATGGGTAAAATAGATATGAAGAGTGCGATAGTTACCTTGTTACCATCGGAATCCCTAACTCCGACACCGGAGCTACTACGGCGAACCTTAGATTCTTCGATTTGAAAGAAGAAGAAGATCTGAGATTCGCGTAAGAAGCTGGTTGAATACGATGTACCTTTGGCGTTCCAATACGACAACATTGTGTAAGTTGAAACCTGAACACCGCCGCTGCTACATCGGTGCCGACGTAACCAGTTGGTGGAACCTTTGGCTCCCTTTGCTCTACTGCTTTCTCTTCTCTCTATCGCTCTCATCTCTCCGGTCTCCATCATACATACGATCTGTTTCTTCTCTCTCCATCATATGCGGCTATGGTGTGAGGCATATGGCATATGGATGTACGGGACAAAACAGAAAAGTAATGTACAATTTTCTAAGCTAAGGGTTCAACAAAGAAAAGCAGTTAACACAATTTATACACAATTTACAACAACTATATGCACAAGTATGTTGTAAATTAGAAGTATATATAATTACACAAATGGGCCCTCTGCTTTATACCTAGGGCATGTTTGGCTAAGCTTTTTGAACCAGACTTATTAGTTTTTTTAAAAAGCTAATAAGGAGTTTGACAAATCTAAAAGGACTTTTCAAAATGATTTTTTTGTAAAGAAGAAAAAGTCATTTTTGAGAAGTTAGTGGGTGTTTGGGGTTCCTTATTTTGAAGAAAAAAAGACTTTTGAAGGGGCAAAAGTCCTTTTAAGAAGTGTTTGGCTTTCCATTTTAAGGGCAAAAGTCCTTTTTTGAATGCAAAAGTCAGGATTACCTGACTTATTTTTGCCAAAAGGACTTTTGAAAAAGTCAGCAATAAGTTAACCAAACATGCCCTTAGTATGGTGTGAATTTTTGAGCAACTTATAACTTTTTGAGCTCTTTTAGTCATTTTATATCAATAAGCTAAGCCAAACACTTTAAAAAAAAAACAACTTATTGACTTATTGGTTTTTCTCACCCTATAAGCTGCCAATCCAAACATTTTTTTAAAAACTCATTTTAAAAAAGTCATAAGTCAATAAGTCATTTTCACAAAAAGTTCTTTTTAAATTAAATAAGCTTAGCCAAACATGCCCCTAATTTCGTCTTTGGGTACTAACTTTTTTTAATAGGTTTAGGTTTTATGGTTTCAATTTTGTAACACATTTGGGTACTAACACCAAAATTAGTTAATTAATGACTAAAATACCCTTGCATTTTTTTAAGTTTATCAATGTAACACATTTGGGTACTAACACCTAATTTTATTTAAGTTTAAATCAATTTTACAATATCTATTTATTTTTTTTATTTTCATTTTTTATTATATCTATTAATTAACATAAAATCTATTTATTTTTTTATTTTCATATTTTTATTAAATTTCTTATTTAACATAAAATCTACTTGTTACACCAGTATTTTTTAAAATAGATTTTTTAAATAAAATCTACTAGCTATAAAGTTTTATGTAAATTAAATTTCTTACTTGTTTTAAATAATGTAAACCTTACTCGTTTTCAATTGTGGATAGAAATGATTGATAATAATAAATATCTTTCATGTAAAAAAAATTTAAGCCTTTTTTTACTCGTTTTTTTATTCATTTACATTTTACTATTTTAGAAAGATATTTAATTTACATAAAACTATATAGCTAGGTATTTTAGATAAAACTAAAAAAAAAAATTAAGCCTTTTTTTAACTCGGCTTTTTGTAAAAAAGATATTTAATTTACATAAAACTATATAGCTAGTAGATTTTACTGTTGCAACTAGTAGATTTTATGTAAATTAAATATCTTTCTAAAATAGTAAAATGTAAATGAATAAAAAAACGAGTAAAAAAAGGCTTAATTTTTTTACATGAAAGATATTTATTATTATCAATCATTTCTATCCACAATTGAAAACGAGTAAGATTTACATTATTTAAAACGAGTAAGAAATTTAATTTACATAAAACTATATAACTAGTAGATTTTATTTAAAAAAATACTGGTGTAACAAATAGATTTTATGTTAAATAAGAAATTTAATAAAAATATGAAAATAAAAAAATAAATAGATTTTATGTTAATTAAGAGATATAATAAAAAGATGAAAATAAAAAAAATAGATTTTGTAAAATTGATTTAAACTTAAATAAAATTAGTTGTTAGTACCCAAATGTATTACATTGATAAACTTAAAAAAATGCAATGGTATTTTAGTCATTAATTAACTAATTTTGGTGTTAGTACCCAAAGATGTTACAAAATTGAAACCATAAAACCTAAACCTGTAAGTAGTACCCAAATGCGAAACTAGGTATAAACCACATGACTCATTTGTGTAATTAACTCTTCTTTAAAAATCCAATTTTTTTATTATTATTAAAATTGTAAGCAATTTCGCCAGTTTTTTTTTCATTCCAATCATCAGGGCAAATTACATAAGAATAGCAGGTAGACGAGCAACAAACTGCGCCGCCATCCCTTTCTGAATAGAAAACCCTAATCTACTAAAAACAAAGCCTCGCCCTGAGGGGTCGAAAAGTTGTTGTGGACTACTAAAAACAAAGCCTCGCCAGTTAGAAAATTTAAATTAATTGCCTGCTTGTTAGTTACAGATCTGGTTTCTCATTCTATTTGCTTAAATCATCAAAATTTGCTTAGATCATCGAAATATTTGTTGGTTATCAGTAGAATTTTTGTTGAAACTGTATCGTCAAGTAAATAGAAATAGAAATGCTTATATATTACATTAATTAATGCTAGTTGAAATTCTTTATAAGTTAATGTAATGTGAGCTGAAACAAATAATAATTTTAGGTATTTAAGTTTGAGTGTAAAAGAATGTTCGTATGTAAGCATAAGGCTATGTGGTGTGCTTTAACTGTAGACGGATGTGAAAGTGCCACATAGGCGTCACACGATTTTCACACATGGGGCGCAAGTTGTTTTGCTTTCTAGTACACCTGTTGAATACGCCTCCATGCTTGAAACCATCAAGCATGGTCCACCTCTCCATGCCACTTGCCCATCAGTTCTCTAGCAGTGGAATTCTCCAAACCAAGGTCGATATGGTCAGGGGCGCAGCTTAGGCTACCCCGAGGGGGCGCCCGTCCCCCCGAACTTATCGATGCGTAGTGTTATGAATAGTACTTTCGTATAGGTATATACGTTGTCGCCCCCTGGTTTCGGAAAAATTGGAGGGGGGGCGTGGTTTCACCAATGGATATGGTTTTCCACGTCGTGACTCAAGGCCACATAAGACCATGCCCCCTTTTCACGCACCACACCCAAAAGATTAATATTTTATTTATACAAATTAGAAGGTAATTAAAGGATTAAACAAGAGTTTGAAAGAAATAAAAAGTAAATCAAACCTTGTTTAGATTCGTATTAAACTAAAACTTAACTTCAAAAATTCCATACTCTAATAACCTTAAACTAGGGCTGGCAAATCGTGTGTTATCGGGTTTAACAGGTCTCTGATGACGCAAATAACATAAGTATTAAAAATGAATACAACTTGCTTAACTACTTTATATATTATGTCTATAACATAGTTGTATGTTTTATTTACCAAGGAGAAGAAATGATTGATCGTAGCCTCCTAATTATACTTATTTTTAAATAAGTAAAAAACCTAGTAGTGTACTTTTTCAGTAAACAAGTTTAATCGTGTCTTATAAAGATATTGCTATTGACAGCCCTACCTCAAACCACCATCATATTTTGTTAAAGATCATATGGCGTTGGCTCATATATAATAAACATAGATTAGACCAGAAAGAAAACTGACTAAGGTGTTGTTTGTTTTTTCAGAGGTAAAATGCATGCGGTCTGCGGACCACATCTGCAAACCTCTGTAGCAGAAGAGGTGAACCAAACTTCTGCAGTCTGCAAGAAGGAAACTGTTTGTTTTTTCATAGGTGTTTCATAACAAACATCACAAAATTCCCATCACCAACACCAAAAATTCACAATATCTTAACAAATAATGGACTGAAATCAAGAACCATTTCTATCATTCAATATATCTAATTAAGAACTAACATAAAAAAAAACAATCAAGAACTAACATCATAAAAAAACATTCAAGAACAAACAATACAACTGTTTCTGCTTATCTCCATTCCTAAACTCTGAAAACAAACATTTATATATATAGGTAAAGAGTAAAATACAAATGCCCTTATCGTACGATACGTACGCGATCATCCCAGCCGTTCGATCAGGTGCAGATTTGGTGCGAATTCAATACATATCGCATGTGAAAAAATGGTTAGCATGGGGTAGTGTGAAAAATGGCATGGAGTATGTAGATGGACAAAATCGCATGTGGAAGATTTGAATATCGCATGTGAAAAAATGGCAAGGGGTAATGTGAAAAATGGCATAGGGTGTGTAGAATCGCATGTGGAAGATTGAATATCGCATGTGAAAAAATGGCTAGCATGGGGTAATGTGAAAAATAGCATGGGGTGTGTAGAATCGCATGTGGAAAATTGAATATCGCATGTGGAAAAATGGCATGGGGTAATGTGAAAAATGACATGGGGTGTGTAGAATCGCATGTGGAAAATTGAATATCGCATGTGAAAAAATGGCTAGCATGGGGTAATGTGAAAAATGGCATGGGGTGTGTAGAATCACATGTGGAAAATTGAATATCGCATGTGAAAAATCCGTGTGTGTGTTACTGTTCATCTTCTTCGATTGTTGGTCGATCATTGTCAGTCTTCTTCCGTTTGACCCTTACAACTCCCAAATTAGTAGTTCTTATTATCGATATCGCACTAAAAGGAACGAAGGGAGATTGGGGAAGAAGATTTTCAGGTTTTTGAATTTGATTTAGGATTTGATTTTGAACTATCATCGGTCAATTACAGAGATTTATGACCTCGCACTGACGTTTAATCTTCCTGGTATGATTTAGATATAATAAAATGATTAATTTAATCATTTAAATTAGTTTCGCCCGCGTTTGATCGATTGAAGATCGTACGGCTGAGGGCATCGCGTACATAATGTAGGATAAGAGGTATTGTACGTTAACCGGCCTCTCTCTCTCTCTCTATATATATATATATATATATATATATATATATATAGGGGACCGCTAGAATGAGAACCACCTCGAGTTATGAGAACCGCGAGAACCACTTGATCCGGGGCGAGGTGGACCAATTTTTTTTTTCAAAAACGTAGATTAGTGTATCACAAACACATTCATAAAAAAAATTTTAAAAAAATGTCGTGGGTGTCGTTTTTTACACCACAAAAACGTGGTTTACGAGTTCCGTAAATTTACGGAACTCGTAAACCACGTTTTTGTGGTGTAAAAAACGACACCCACGGCATTTTTTTAATTTTTTTTTACGAATGTGTTTCTAACACATGCATCTACGTTTTTGAAAAAAAAATTGGTCCACCTCGCCCCGTACGATGTGGTTCTCGCGGTTCTCATAACTCGAGGTGGTTCTCATTCTAGCGGTCCCCTATATATATATATATATATATATATATATAGGGGAGGATTATCTTGAGAACACCCATTTTTGTGAGAACACTAGGAACAATTTTCATCCATAGATCATCCTAAATTAAGGGCTAAGATTAGAGGGGTTTAAATGAGGTGGAAACTTAAATTAAAAGACTAAAGGGGCATTATTGTCAAAATACAAAACACAAAAACCCATCAAAATTATTCAATCGATCCCTGTAACAAAAAATAAACCCTTCAATTTCAAAATCATGAAGAATCAAACTTTTGATTAGAGCAGAGGAATACAATGAATCATCATCTTCCGATTAGGATTCGATTGAGATAATCTCACATTTAGAACATTGCGATTCCACTCACTTTAAGAATCTACAGTCAAGCTCTGAAATTATTTACTTCCTGCTCGTCTTCTTCATGTGTTGAATTTTGTTGTGATTTAGATCTGATTGCTGGTTTAAAGTATGGTTATTTGGTTTTTGTTAGTTAAGTATGAAATTGTTAGGTTTGTTTGGACCTTGATGTGATTTTTAGTTATGTATATGAAGAACAGGTGGAATTAAGGTTTCTATGACTGAATTTGTGTCTCAATTTGATGTGAATTTTAGTTATGTATATGGAGAATTGGTAGAATTGGTAGAATTAGTGTTTCTATGGCTGAATTTGAGTCTGAAAGTGTTAGGTTTGTTTGGACATTGATGCGATTTTAAGTTATGTATGTTGGGAGAATTAGTGGATTTTCAATCACGCTATTATATCATAATCTATCAATATCATATAATGCATTAGTTAGCTAGGTTTATTCTATTTTTGTAACTCTGATGTGGTAAAATTGTTAGTGTAGACAGTTTTTCTAATCTTGTGTGGTTGGGAATGGGTAGTAGGACCAGAAGAAGCAAAGTTGAGAAAGGACTAGAATGATTTATGTCATGTAGGCGTAAACCGACAAGAATTCTGATTGATGGTAAGGTAGTTTAGCTGGTAAGAAATTTTGAACAGAGCTTCACAACAAAAGAGTAGTGTTGATTTGAGTTTAAAGATAGTGTCTTATGTTGATGGGTCAACTGAGGTTTTGGGATTACAAGTTGATGTACTGTTTTTACCTATATATTATTGTTATTTTTGTTTATTGATTAAAATGTGTGTGAGTTTAATGCCAATTGACGATACGATTAACTCAAGAATTATGTTGGTATCACGTTTTAGTCTCGGGATTTCCATACAAATCACATGTGTAAATCATAACATGAAGGTTTACACATGTGTAAACCATTAAAATTTCAGAAACTAAGCACGAATACGAAGGTTTACACATGTGTAAATCATATACTTTAAAAAATAAGCATAAATATGAAGGTTTACACATGTGTAAATCATAATACTTAAAAAAAAATAAGCATAAATAAGAACGTTTACACATGTGTAAATTATATATATGAAGGTTTACACATGTAAGAATCATATATATATGAAGACTTGCACATGTGTAAATCATAATACTTTAAAAAATAAGCATAAATATAAAGGTGTACACATGTGTATTGTCCAAAAAATTGATGGTTTTGCTGGTTCTTTACTGTATGTCCAGCTGGTGAATTGTAGGTTGGCTGAAATTTCTGGTTTGGACTATATGGGCTCATCTAGTTTGTATTATTATGATGACAATAATATTTATGTTGGTGGGATGTTTGGTGTGGGCTTAGTGAGGGTAGTTAGTTTAATGGGTTGTTTACTAGATTGCGAATGACTTTTGATAATGGATTGTTGGTAATGACTAATATCCGTATGATATCCTGTTTTTTCTGTTGATATTTTGGGGCAGGGCAATAAAGAGGTTACTGGTTTTTGTTGTTATGGCTGGTTTGGGGATGTGAAAATCTGATTGGGTTTGGTGTTTGTCGGTTATATTCTTTTGTGTATGACTGTTTGGAGTTTGGCCAGGTTGAGGAATGAGGATGATGTGGTTTCTTGATCGATTTCAAGGTTTTTAGGAAGCTCAAGATGGACTTTCGGATGTTATGCTTTAGATGTTGTTTTAATGTTTTGGTCGTGTTTGGTAGTTTTTTTTATGTTTTAGGTTGTTTTAAATTTGATTGTATAGATTTATTTCTAGTTTAGCTCATGGTCAGGGACTTGTTAGGTGCCAATTACCATTGCTAATGGTTTGGGGTTGGTTTCTTCCTTGGGGTATATCCCGGTAAGCCCAATGCCCATACGTTGTAAACATTTTTTTGTTATCAATAAAAGTTATTGAGGTGTCGTCCTCTTTTACATAAGATACTATCTTGGTTTAGTTCATATTTTACACATGTGTCAATGAGTTTCAAATGTGTAAAACATAAACAATTAAGTGACACTTAACAAATTTACAAAGTGTAATACTATGCACATAGGTAAAAAAAAAAATAATAAGTGACAATGAACAATTTA
Organism: Helianthus tuberosus; assembly: GCA_030545235.1. Taxonomy (NCBI): domain Eukaryota; kingdom Viridiplantae; phylum Streptophyta; class Magnoliopsida; order Asterales; family Asteraceae; genus Helianthus; species Helianthus tuberosus. The sequence goes on from CM060383.1 coordinate 89,497,783, forward strand.
CACATGTGTAATAAAATACGTATATGTAAAATAGAAACAAATAAATGACAATTAACACTTTACACATGTGTAATTCATATGCAAATATGTAAAACATAAACAAATAAGTGACACTGAACGATTTACACATGTGCAATACAACTAAACATATGCAAAATAAAAACAACCAACTGAAAGTGAACGGTTACACATGTGTAAAATAGAAACAAATTAAATAAGTGAAAGGGAACAATTTACACACGTGTAATACAACAAATTATGTAAAATAGAACCAAACAAGTGTTGACGAACAGTTTACACATGTGTAAGTCAGATGCAAATATGTAAAACAAGAACATATAAGTAACAGTGGACAAATTACACATGTGTAAGACATATTACATAAGAATATATAAGATTTACACTTGTGTAAAATAGACATTTACACATGTGTAAAACAGACACTTACACAAATAGAATTTGATAACAAATAAGGAAACACACCCAAATACATAATATATCAGGACTTTGGACTAATAATATATAAAAGTATACAATCCAACGTCAAAACAAAAGTTCAATATCAACCAAATTTTAAATGTTTACAATCCATAGTACATGAATCCCCATTCAAACTAAAACTAGAAAATAAAAAAGAATCTCCATTCAACATCACTATCTTCATCACTATGACTTCTTCATTACAATGACTACGTTTATCGATTCAATTTTGTTTTTCAAGACAGTTCCGAGAATCATGGTTGGTAAGTTTAGTTCTATTTTACATCTTAAGTGAATTAAGCTTCAAAGAACGAGGCTTTCCATGCTTCTTTTTGCCTCTTTTCCTCGTAGCTTTTCTACAAAGAACGAACCTTTATACTTGTCTATCTTCGTGTCATTATTGTTAGAGGAATGCAAATCGTAACCAAGAGTATAATCACCCGCATTTAACAAATGTCCTAGATGGGTCCTTATAATAAACATGGTATTATTCTTCCCGAAATCAGACCACAAGCCACTTGCACATCAGGCACCACATATGTCGACCTACCAACATGGATTTCATACAAAATGGGATCAACATCCAAGACAACATATTCCACAAAGCTGTTTAGAGGGAAATTAGTAAAGCAAATGATGCCCCTCTAGTGCTACTCAACATCAAGTAAACAGGGCTTGATATTTAACGGGTCAAGTAAAGCGATAATGTTGTTGATTTTCATGCAAATGACAAAATGGGCCAAGGTTGCCCAAACTAACAGCAAGTTTTTGGGGGGAGACAAACCGAATCCTCAAATTTCAACAGAAAATGTGTACTTATAATTGCATTTATTTCTTTTCCTATCACGAGACACAAGTTGCTTATCGTAGCTGCTATAAATCGGGATAACCTTCTGAATGAACTCTTCAAACTTAACCACATGAGCACAATTGGCAAAAAAAAAAAAAAATAATAATAATCAATGCCACGGTCCATTTGTTTAATTCTAATCATTTGTTTAATTCTAATGGCTTTAACCACATCATGTTTAAAGATAAGTTTATCCAAATAAAATAAGGCCCACCTGTAAGAAACGTGTTGTCTAAGCTGGACAATAGCCATCCATTGATTTGGGTTGGCTTAAAGCCTAGAACATAACTCACACATTTGATCCTGAACCACATACTCGACCATATAAGCTTACTCGAGAACAACTCCGTTAAGTACTTCCTTTTGAACTCTGAGCCTAATTTAATTCTATTAGAGTGCATCATCAGAACTGGAAGCATTATCCATATTGAACATCAAATTGTTTTGCTCCTAAATAGTTGATGTACCAGATTCAACTAAAATACTCATATCAGCAATGCCTAATCCGAATCTTTAAATTGTTCATCATGATTTACAACACTTGTACAATGAGACTTACCATTCCACATCAATAGTTTAAGAAAAACCATGGCTGCAATCCAACAAAATAGAAACTAATTAGTGAAAATTGTGAACTCAATAAAAACGTTACTTGAAATCACGGAACCAAATCGATTGAATAATAATATATGAATCCAAACAAAATTGATTAAACAAAGTAATTAAAACAAACACTAATTAGGGCAAATAATGAAATCAACAGAAACAAGAATTGAAATCATGGAACAAAATTGATTAGATAATAATCTGTGAATCAAAAGTAATTGAAATCGAAAATTGATACCCAGTTCAATTGAACAATACCCAGTGAATCCAAAATCGAATCCAAAATCGTCTGAAGCAATGAACAATTGAAGAACACTACCTTTGGAATTGGAACTAAACAGTGAAGATCGCTTAATCCAAGCAATAATCAATTGAAGAAGAGTATCAATTGAACTTCATGTATTTATGGATTGAAGAAGAGTCGAGATCGATTTATGAAAAGCGTGGGTGATAATAGAAGCAGGAGAGAATACATGGAATTATTTAATTACTAATTTAACCTTTTAATTAAAACACCAAGGAAGATAAATGAGTGGCTGAGAATTGTTCTCACGGTTCTCACAAAAAAATAGGTGTTCTCATTTAAACCCTCCCATATATACATATATATATATATATATATAAGTATATATAAGTATATTTAAAAAAAAATTGAGAACATGCCATGCCAAAACTTGAAAAACAAAACCTTGTGAATAGTGACTTTATGTTATGGATTCGTATAAACAATACCCTTGGTTCATATTTACTTCTTGATGGAATCGTTTACGGTCCAAAACTTAGAAAACTGAACCTAAAATGATTTTACACCTTGAGAAACAAAATGAAAGACAACGAAACTGTCACACCCCGAAATTATCAGAGCTGGCGTGACTGGACTGGTATCTTCATTGCACAGCGGAAGCAAATAAGCTAAGACTTTTAGAATGCGAACGCCCACTAAGTACTCGACTCCACATGATTCTCCTATTCCAACCGTGCCATGATTTCTGAAAAGTAACCTGAGAAAGAAACATGCGAAAAATCAACATAAAGTTGAGCGAGTTCATAGTTTGTTTGTAAAAGATTTGAAATAAATCTCTTTGAATAACCGGTTTTCGAAATGTTGTTGAGAAAACGAATTTAAAATCATTTTCTTATCAAGTTATATGGAAACTTTGTGTTTGTAACGCTTTATGTAACCGTCAATGCCCACCCTGACTTTGACTTCATGCCCGCATAATCCTATGCTTTGAATTTGTATAAAACATGGTATGTAATTTGTATAAATCAAGTATTTCTGTATGTATCTTGTATAAATCAAGTATTTCTGTATGTATCTTGTATAAATCAAGTATTTCTGTATGTATCTTGTTGTTAATGGGTTGCAAGGCCATTAACATGTGACACGACATAGGAAGCAACCAATCCATAGGCATTTTTCTAGTTGTCGATTCACGACTGAGACACAAAAGCACTACTCGGTACTAGTTTTCACCAAGAGTGTGGCTGCCCGGTCACCCGTTAGATCTAACCTTTTGTTCTGCGGTCTAAGTATGTACACGATTAATGGTGCTTATGGTACCCTATTCGTGACACGATTTCTCGTATCATTCCTTAAAACGCATCATACTTGGTACTAGTTATCACCAAGAGTGCTTCTTGTTTTTGTATCCATCATACCATTTATAAACATTGTAATATTTGTAACATGTATTTCACCCCCGAAGTTATAAAACTGAAAACAGTTAAAAGAAAAGGGGGAGCATGAACTCACTGGGTTGTCTCGTTTTACGTATGCAGACCAACCTATTCTCAAGATTATCACTAGACGATCCCATTTGTTTTGTAAAAACTGGTATATTTAGTATAATCCGTTCGTAAACCATTTGAGTTCCTTGAAATCCATTCGTAACATGATTTAGAAGTATGAGTTTTTGTTCGTTCAAAAACTTTGTATGTTCTTGTAAAACGTGCATGTGTTTCCACCCCGAAAACATTTATAAAAATGTAAAACCGCAAAATGTAGGGTTATGAACTCACCTGAATATTCCTGTGCAAAGCTAGCTATATACGACTTCGTGATGTCGTTTCCAAGATGAGACTCGCTAGCGTGCATTCTACAATATTCCTAACACGGAGTATCTTATAAGTTTCTAAATAAGCGCAGTAACTAAACTACGTGTCATCGAGCTCTACTGAATCGTTGACCGAACGATTTGACGGTAAATTGTTAACTTAAAAGAAGCGAAGAAGTTATACTTGTTAACTCGTTTTGAGAAGTCGTATGTTGATATATAGTACGCCGTTTAGGCGTTTAAAATAAATATAAAAAGTTATATTTATTTTATAAAAGCATCGTCGATCTTTTGACGTTTGAAAATAAATATATAAACCATATTTATCTTTATAAAACGATCTGGACATGAACGAACCGAACATCTTTAACATCACATCATCTTCAATATTTGCAAGAAATAAAGAGAAACCGGGGGGGGGGGGGGGGTGTTTACCGGAAAATATACCGGAGAAACATAAGACACTGCCGATGTACACGACGGTGCCGTCGCCTGACAGCCCAGCCGCCGCCGTTGCCCTCTTCCTTCTCTGATCTTCTTATTCTCGTCTCTCTCACTCTCTCACTGTGTTCTGCCGCCGTACACCACCACCAGTTGGTGGTGGCTGGCCGTAATTCTGCAACAAGGGGGTGGTGTCGTGAGTGTGCGAGAGGGAGGGGGAGGGTGGTGTTTATGGTGGTTAGCTGGAACGCGGCCGACACTGGTCGGATTTACACCGGATTCCGGTTAGAGAACGAGAGGGAGAAGAGAGCAGGGGTGGGTTTTCGTCATGTGATGAAGATGAAGTCCTGATCTCCATTGTTGTGTGTGTTGTATAGTTTATTTAGAGAAGATAATGTACAGGTGTTTGATTTTTTTTTGTAGGAAGATAAGGGTTTTCAAGGTCTGTGTTTCTTGTGTGTGTTGTCTGATGTATTAATAGAGTGAGGGAAAAAATGGAAGGTTTTCATTTTCTTTTGTGTATTTATATTACATTCAGGACATATGTTTCATCCTTAGAGTTGGGATCTTTTGTAGAGATTAGCATAGATTTTGAATATCTTGCAGAGATTTTGCATATCTTGTAAAGATTTTAATGAGATTTGATGAGATTTTAAGGAACAGATCTAATATATTATGTGCAGGTTTAGGCTTGTGGGTTTTGGGCTCGGGCCCAGGGCCCACAAGCTCAACCCCCGTGTTTAAGCGGCCCGTAATTCCTACGAGACCTGTTATCAAAACCCGAAATTGTCGGAACGTCATAATATAAAATTTTAGTAATAAAATACATAAAATACGGTCGGTAGTCGTTGTAGTCGCGTTCGTGCGTTGATAACGGTAATAATCGCGAAAAATTACATCGTTGCCGTCTTTAATCCGTTTTTCGATCCGGTTTCGAACACGGTTACTAAAATTTAATTACGAAGCTAGAATATATCGTAAAAATTTAATATTTGTCGGCGTTGTCAGTATCTTGTACGGCATCAGTTCGTTGTCGCGTAATATTCAGCAGGTTTCTCTGTAAATCACCGTTCGCGCACTGTAAAGTCGTATAGACGTTCCTAGGCACTCCAAAGGCCTAATTAAGTTAATTTACATCGTAATCACTATTCATTATCACGTTAATCATCTGTTAATCACGTAATTAGGAGCCGTAAATCACCGGTTGTCACAGAAACCCCCCCAAACATTTAAAATCAAAAAACCACAAAATACTTAACCGCACACATACGCTGGGGTGGAGGGCGGCATCAGGTCACGGAGGCAGCAGGGGTCGGAGTGTTGGAGGCAGCAGGTGTGTCGGATGTGTGTGGGCGGTAGCAGGTTATGAGGCAGCAATAGGCGAAGGAAGTGGAGGAGGTGGCGGAGGTGGTGGCAGAGATGTGGTGGTGGCGGAGGAAGTGGAGGTGGTGGCGGAGGAGGTGGAGGTGTCGAACTGGGAGGAGTATGCTAGGGTTTGGAGAACTTTTGTTTTGAAAGAGCAGAAGAGGAGGATGAGAAGACCCTTAAAGAGGGGAGTCCACATCTGCCCCAAGAAGAGGTGTAGAAGACGTTTTTTTAATGAAATCACTTCTAAAAAACAAACACACTGCATACTAAAAGGTCTGCGCGTGATCTGCGTGGGACAGACATAAGAGGTTCTGAAGTGCTTTTTACAAAAAAAAACAAACACCCCCATCAACTAAAATTTCTCTATAGCTTTACTATATTTCATTGAATAAGATCATAGGGTGTTGGCTAATATATAATAATCATAGCTCAGACACCACCCACATTGCGGGGTGGTCTGCGGTGCCCTCGTCTGGACTTCTGGACCATGCCACACCATCAACAATCTGAATGCTTTAAGAGTTAGAAACATGAAGTACATAACCACTACGTTGGGAAATTTAAAAAATTAATATTACAAAATGTATCCCATTTAAAAGGGATAGTTTCACTCTAATTCTTTACCCAAATAAAAGAGTTCGCCTTAATTTCCTTAATTTCTTTCATTACGAACATCTATTTATTATTGGTTACCTTTTCGTTATGAGCTCTTCAAATTGCAAAAGAAAAAAAAAACAAATGATGCGTGATACCTTTTAGAGGCAGGCTGTTGAGCTATATTCTATTTATAACAAATCTAAAGAGTTACCAGTGCATATGAAGATGATCTAAGGCATACTCAAGTGTTGGAAGCATTCTAGGAGCATTTTCCAAGTGTTGAAGTTTTCTCATTTTCTCATCTTCATCATCTAGTTCATCCCTAGCTTAGAGCTAGTAGTGAGTTCCTTAAACTTGTATTTACACTTCTTATTACATGTTAATCATGGAAGTACAAGTTGATCATCTTGAAGCTCACCTTTAAATACTAGAAAACCTAACTAAAACAAGATGAACTAACATATTTGTGTGATATTTTGTGGTTCTTGTTGTTTATATAAGTTGTAGTTTGAGTAATAAAGAAAGATCTTGAAAGTTTATGGTTAAAAGTAAGATCTAAACATGTATACGTTTAGATGTAGCAAGATCTACCAACAAGAAGTATTATGAACTTGAATATATTCTTAAAATGGTTTTATGAAAAATATAAAGTGTGGACTTCATTTAGAAAATCATATTCCAAAGTTTTTATCTTGAAGAAATATGTAAAATAACTTACATAAACTTGTTTAAAGTAAAGATTAACATGTTGAAAATGTTGTTTCGAAAGATCTAAGTTGACTTACAAGTTAATAATGTTTATTGTTGAGATTATAATTATGTATTAAGTGTTTGAGAACCTTGATGACTTCATGAGTTGAAAAATGGTTTAAAATAAGTTTTGAAAACGTGAAAAAGTCCCTAATATAGGGAAAACTATGATGAAATTTTCTAAAAATTTAATCATGATTAAGGTGTAATTAACAAGAGATTTACATGGCTTAAAAGTGATAGCACCCTTAATCATACAAGTTTTGGGTGGAAAGTTTAAGTTAAAATTTCTATACTTTCCATAAACTAAAATGGATGAATATATATATAGGTGTGTGTGTTTGTAGGGCAAAAATATATATATTTATATCACCCTACATGTGTGTATATATTATGTGCTAAGTGTATGTATTTAGAAGATGTAGGATCCATACTAATCTAAATACACAAAAGTACAACGTACAATAATATACTTGAAACATGAGAAAGTATATAACATATTCTTGCATATGTATACACACATCCATCCATACGTGGATACATGGACTAATACACAAGGAGTATATAAATACACTTAATCTATCCTTGACATATATATATCAGACGATTGGACAAAACGGATTTATGGACATAAATTCATGTATATATATATATATACTAAACCGACCGGTAAACTATATACTAAAAGTTGACAAGTGACGATATATATTTCACCGACAAGAAATATATATACAAACTCACCGACAAGTTCTAAAATTATATTATTTTTAAGGACTCGACAAATATATATATTTCACCTATAACGAATCCGGAAAGTTATCTAAAAATGACTAAGTATAAGAATACACGTATATAAGTATACTTATGCGTATAAATACGTACACCAAGACACTTAGTAAAATACAAGAATTATAAGTAATATACATGTATGAAAACATACGTCACAAATACCTAATTCAAAATAAAACAAGTATACATACATGGTATACGTATAAATACACAAAGTACACAAGATGGGAAGTACACATACAAAAGAACATCATACATGTATACATACACAAGTTCGATGTTAAAAATATTTATTTTTAACAATATATCTAGTTAATATATATATATATATATATATATATATATATAGGATAAGGATCATGTGAGAAGTAGTAGGCTATTTGAGAAGCATTCTGGACCACACATTTTCCTTAAGCAAAAAAATGCAAAAAAAATGTAAAAAAAATGTAAAAAAATGCAAATTTTTTTTTTTTTTTTTGAAAAATCACAGCTTTTTCTTTAAGGATTTAATTTTTTATTTTTAAATTTTTTTTTTTTTGGGAATTATACACATGTGTATATTGTTAATCTTCTAACTATACATATATGTATATTGTCAATTATACATATATGTATATACATGTATAAAATTGAAAAATAAGTGTTATTTAGGGTTTAGCATTAGGGTTTAGGGTTTAGCTTTATGGTTTAGGGTTTAGCTTTAGGGTTTAGTATTAGGGTTTAACATTAGGGTTTAGTAATAGTATTTAGGGTTTAGCTTTTGGATTTAGCATTAGGGTTTAGCTTTAACTTTTGGGTTTAGCTTTATCTTTAGGGTTTGCATTAGTGTTTAGCATTAAGGGTTTAGCTTTAGGGTTTAGATTTAGCTTTAGGGTTTAGCATTAGGGTTTAGCTTTAGGGTTTAGCATTAGGGTTTAGCTTTAGGGTTTAGAATTAGGGTTTAGCTTTAGGGTTTAGCTTTAGGGTTTAGCATTAAGGTTTAGCTTTAGTGTTTATGGTATAAGGTTTAGGATTTATAACACATATTTTTTCAATTTTAAACATGTATATACATATATGTATAATTGACAATATACATATATGTATAGTTAAAAGATTAACAATATATACATGTGTATAAATCCAAAAAAAAATATTTTTTTTAAAAAATAAAAAATTTAATCCTTAAAGAAAAAGCTGCGATTTTTCCAAAAAAAAAAAAAAAAAAAAAAAATTTGCATTTTTTTCACCTTTTTTTGCATTTTTTGCTTAGGGAAAATGGGTGGTCCAGATTGCTTCTCAAGTTTCTCAAATAGGGTGGACTTCTCTTAGGATCCCTACCCTATATATATATATATAGGATTAGGTTCAAGAGTGAACACTAGTGTAGCTTGCGAACTGAGTGAACTAATCTTGGCCATACACGTGTGTAGATCAATGGCCAGGATTTGATGTTCAAATACACTAGTGTATTTTACGATTTGATGATGAGATCCTGGCCATACACGTGTGTAGCATGGTTTTCGTAACCGGATCGGACCGGCCGGTCCAACCGGGATTCGCCTACTCATCCGATCCGGTTTGGCTGTTTTTAGAACTTCTTAAAAAATCGGCCGGTTCGATTAGATTCGATTCCTGGTTCGTGGTTCAACCGGTTTGGCCGGTTCGACCTGTAAGTTCCCTTTTATTTGTTTTTTTGACCTTATTTACCTCAAGTAAACAAAACCCTACCTTATTCACTTCAGCCGTAACCTTAACCCCCATCTCCCCACAAAAATCGCTCAACCAATAATCGCTCAACATGAAGAATTGAAGATTGAATCAAGGAATAAACATTGAATCGGTAAGTTTTCTCTTCAATTTCTTTCCTTTTCAGCCAATAATCGCTCAACTTGAATCATTCTGCACATCTTTTTGACTGAACATTGAATCATACTGTACATATTTTTGAATGATCGATGTTTTATGGTTTGAATCATACTGCACATATTTGCTGAATTTAACTGTATGAAATTTATTTGCTGAATTCATTGATGTAGTGTAGTTCCTGTTTAGTTGAACAATCGGCAAATAAAAGTTGATTTAGTTCCTGAATTCATTGCTGAATCTATTTGCTGAATTCATTGATGTAGTGTAGTTCCTATTTTAGACTTTTAGTTGAACAATCTTTATTTGCTGAATTTGTGTAAGTTTTTGTAGAACATGGCTTCCTCGGATTATCCACCGGATCCGGATGAAACGGAACCTACTATTCATACAAATGTTCGTACGAAGCAAGATAAAGCTTGGAAATATGGTACTGAGGGTCGAGATGAATCAGGGAAAAAATTTATAGTTTGTATCTTTTGTGAAAAAATTATTCGTGGAGGGGGCATCAATAGGTTGAAGCAACACCAAGGTGGAGTAAAAGGGAATATTGCAGCATGTAAAAAGGTTCCTGCTGATGTTAAATTTCTTATGAAGAATCCACACCAAAAGGAGGAATCGATTGGAGCATCAAAGGCTTAACGACCTTGTATATGTTCATTACAACTTGCTTCTACAAAATAGGTATGGTCTAATTGGAAAATATGATAGATGAAGAGCCTCCACATAACTTTGAACCGTCTACATCTCAAAATAATGAATTTGAAGGTTAGTAACTTAGTATTCTTTATCATACAAATACAATGATATTTGATAACTACTGTAGAGTTTTTAATATTTACATTTTAAATTGTAGGCGAATATGATGATGACTTGACGCTACCTGAAGATAGGAATGGATATGGGAATACTGTTGAAGTAACTCCTCTTAGTGCTTGAAGTCTGTGAACTTTTTTTTTTTATGTTTTGCTTAAACCGGATTATGTTTGATTAAACTTGTTTTTGGTTGTTTGAATTTGGATGATGCTTTTTAACTGATATTAATGTGTTTGTCTTTGTTGAATGTTAGTTGGGGGTTTTCCATTGAATTTGGAAATTCTACGACTATTGAAAAATTTTTGTTGTATTTAACATATATATATATATATATATATATAATATTTATTACCTCATCCGGTTCGTAAATCTGGTCCGACCGGTTGAACCGGTCCGACCAATGAACCAGTAAGGCGTCCGGTTCGATGTCCGATCCGGTTCTGAAAACATTGGTGTGTAGATTATTAGTCAGGATTTGTTCACTCAGTTCGCAAATACACTAGTGTTCACTCTAGAACCCCACCCTATATATATATATATATGAGAACACATATATGTATAAAGGAACAAATATACGTAAAGGAACAAATATATACACCAAAGAAACAAAGGGTTAGGGTAAAATGAAAACTTATACGAGTTGTGAGAACTTAGAGAACTCAACCTTACGAAATGTTTTTTCAAATTTTTTTTTACCAAAAATCCTAAAAAAATCAACTTTTTCAAAAAAATAAAATAAAATAAAAACTAGTTTTTTTTTCCATTTGTGTAAGGATGTGCAAAAATGTCCAAAAATGACCCGTAAGTGAAAACCCGGACCTCAGAAACCCTAATGTGCATGAAAAACCAAGAAAACAAGGATTTTTGATTTCAGGCGGGCCGCGTAAATGTAAGCTTAGGCTTATGCGGGCCGCGTCAACTTAAAGTTGACCAGATAAACGTTTCAGGCCACGTGTCGCACACGTGGCAGACCTACCTGTGACACACAAGCCCTACACGTAGACTAGGGGCCCTCGCGGGCCGCGTAAGATTCAAGTGTGGGTTTACGCGGGCCGTGTAAAACCAAAAAACCAGCTATAAATTGATCAGTTCATGGGCTTTGCATCTGTGAATGTAAAACTTTCTAAAACACGAAGAAAACTGCTCAAATTCGAATTTCCTAGTAGGGAGACGCTGCTACGGACACAGGGTATTAATTCGATCACTGCTACGATACAATGTCCGATCGATTGAAACCGATCCGATGGATGTTTAAGTGCTGCCCAAATCAGGGTGATACTTTGTCATTCGTCGTGAGGGTTTTGATTTCGTGAAGTTTATCGTAAATGTTGTATTAAGTTACTGACCTAGTGTCGTGTGCATTGTCATTTAAATAGGTCACAAGGCTAAATCAGTAGGCTAAACTCTGCCAGTCTAAACTTGCAATGTGAGTCATTCTCTTTTTATCAATGGTTTTACTAAATCTCAAATTATTTTCAAGAGTTATAGTTACAGGGATTAAGTCGTGGTTATCTTAAATCACTGGCAAGTGGGGTATTGTGCACATTACTAATTTCTCACGGTTAGGTTCACCAACCTAACAGTGATAATCATCACTACTTGGGTGAAAGGACCCAATAGTGGTATGACCATCGTCACAAGGCTGTGACACGGCGCCAGATAAAAATAAGATAGTAACCATTGTAATCGCTCTTATGATGTAATTCATAGCTATGTGTCGTTTTATCAAATTTGAGTGACTCGCCAGTATTTCCCCGCTGATAAAATATTTTTAAAACATGTCTCAGGTGACCTACTGTGAATCAAGGGAAAGTGCTACGGAGCACTAATAAAGCTTGAAGTGGTGGCTCAGTTAAATAAATAAACATGTTTTGAAAAACAGGGAATTTCCTCGTGAAATTCCTCTATTGTAAATTACGGGGTTTGTCCCATATTATGAAATAAAATAATTGGGCGTTTTCAAGTTTTAAAAGATCCTGTTAACTTCCGCTGTCAACTCAAATAATAAATACCAAGGGTTTTTGTCCCGCGGCTCCTTGTAAGGACCTTCAAAAATGTCCCTAAACGACCCGTAAGTGAAAACCCGGACCTCTGAAACCTTACTGAGCATGAAAAACAAAGAAATCAAGCATTCTGGGTTTCACGCGGGCAACGTAAGAGTAAGTATAGGCTTACGCGGGCCGCGTCAAAGTGGTGTTGACCGGATAAGCGTCCCAGGCCACGTGTCGCACATGTGGCAGCCCTAGGTGTGACACGCTAGCCCTAGTCTACGACTAGGTGGCTCTCGCGGTCTGCGTAAGAGCCTGTTAAGGCTTACGCGGGCCGCGTAAGATTCAAATTTTTGCTATAAATTGATCCGATCATGAGCAGTTCACTGGTGTCGAAAACAATTCTCAAAAACGAAGTTATACTGCTCAAATTCGAAAATTAAGGTATCAAGGCACTGCTACGATACAGGGTATTAACTCGATCGCTGCTACGATTCAATGTCTGATCGACTGAAACCAATCCGATGGATGTTTAAGTGCTGCCCACATTAGGGCTATACTTTGTCATTTGTCGTGAATTCGATGGATGTTTAAGTATTGCACTTTGTCATTCGTTGTGAGGGTTTTAATCTCGTGAGTTATCATAAATGTTGTATTAGTTACTGACCTAGTTCGTGTGCATTGTTATTTAAACTAGGTTATCAGGCTTATCAGTAGTCTAAACTCTGCCCGTTTAAATCTGCAATGTGTGTCATTCTCTTTTTATCAATAATGTTTTACAATACTCCAATCATTTTCAAAAGTTATAATTACAGGGATTAAGTCGTGGTTATCTTGAATAACTGGCTAGTGGGGTATTGTGCACATTACTAATGTCTCACAGTTAGGCTAATAAATCCTAACAGTGATAATCATCACTACTTGGGTGAAAGGACCCAATAGTGGTATGACCATCGTCACCAGGAGGTGACACGGCGCCAGATAAAAATAAGATAGAAGCCATTGTAATCGCTCTTATGCTGTAAATTTATAACTATGTGTCGTTTTATTAAACTTGAGTGACTCGCCAGTATTTCCCCGCTGATAAAATATTTTTAAAAACATGTTTCAGGCGACCTGCTGTGAATCAAGGAAAACGTGTTACGGAGCACTAACAAACTTGAAAAGGTGGCTCAGTTAAATAAATAAACATGTTTTGTAAACCAGGGAATTTCCTTGTGAAATTCCTCTATTGTAAAATACGGGGGTTGTCCCAGATTATATAATAAAATAATCGGGCATTTTCAAGTTTAAAAGATCCTGTAAATCTTCCGCTGTCAACTCAATTAATAGATACCACGGGATTTCTGTCCCGCGGCTCCTGGACCGGGTAAAACCGGGACGGGGGCCGTGACAGAAAAAGGTGGTATCAGAGCAATGCCACTGATTCAAGCCAAAGAAGTGTTCTGTTAACACTTAAGTTTTTAATTATGTGTTAGGAAATAATTTATGTGAATATGTACTTTATATTACAGTATGGGTAAGCAAATAATTTCAGACATTTATCGTCAATTAGATAGTTCAGCGAAGGATAAGGAAACCTCATTCCAATCAAATTCCTCAAGATACTCAGCAGATACTGAGGAAGGAATATTTATTCGTAAGGCACAGTTTGAGAAACCACTTACCCCTAATAAAAGAAGTTGGATTATTAGAAAAAGTCAAGAGAAAATAAAAAAAGTCAGATTAATAAAGAAACTCGGGAAATAGGCACTAAACCACCATGGGAAGATGAATTAGATAAACAATGGGAAAATCTCTACATGTTAGCCACTACAGCAGTAAATGCTGACTTATAGTTGAATCGCCAAACCAGTACCAACACCTATGCCACCTACGAGCCAGAAACTTTAAAAGAACTCCATCTATTAGATAACCACTAGTATATTTCGAATTTTAGTTGTAATAGATATATATCACAATATTTTGTTTCAATAAAATGGTTTGTATAAATTAGATATTTGTAATTAATATTTAATTTTTCTGATTGCCATTCTGTGATTCTGTGATAATTTAATCTACCAAATTTTTTAACTTAGAATTTTGTATATTTCTTCATGTATGTTAACAGCATGAACGAACTATCAAAAGCCCTTCAAAACTTTTCTATCCATAGTGCAAATATGGATATCACTAGTACCTTTACTGATTACCAGGCTGACACTGAAGAGCCAATGGTATTTCAAGCCCAACCACAGGAAAAACCTAAACCGAAGAAAAGAAGAAGACTTGTAGGATGGAGGCGTGTGCGTAGGAAGAAACCCGCAACACGAAAAGTTATAAAGACTGAGGATCCAATGGATAAAGGCAAGGGAATAGAGATCGGAGAGAGTTCAGGGCAAGCACAATAAATGCCACCCTGGGAAGAGCTGGACCACCAACTAGCAAATAGTGACCTCATCGGACCTACCGATGATACTTTTTTTAATTACCAAGCTGAAGCCCAACTTCCAGTCAATCTGGAACCTGCTATTCCCGATCCCCTTGTTAACCCCCAACCTCTAGGAGAGCTGGAGGAGTGATGGAACACGGACTGGCAGTTTCAAAATCTCCTAAATAACCCTAATACCTTTCCCCCCAATTTGACCCGGAGCCTCCACTACACCCACCTATGAGCTCGGAGAACTTGGCTGAATTCCGCCACTATGGCGAGGAGCTAATTGATGCGGGAAACCGAATTAGGGAGGTGGGAGAAAGAATCTCATGGAAGTACGACGAAAGAGAACGTCGTTTCTGAAGTGCCAGCTAACGGGATAGTATGTGGTTGTGGGAATGCATGTTTAATAATAAAAATATAACTATGTGAAATAACTCAAAATAAAACTTTTGTAAGATAACCAGTGTGTACGGATGCCTATTATAATATATAAAATATCGAACATCGAAAAATCGACAATTTTGGCTATACGTGTTGACATGATTATGTGCAATTGTTCTGTTATGTTTGGTTGTTAATTATTTTATGCTAATCACTTATATAAATTAATTACCAGATGGAAAACGCTGGTAATGAACCCGTTAATGAAGTGCATCAATCTGAACAAAACCATGAAGATCAATTTCTGAATAGGCAAGATATCAAAAATATCGTTGCTCAGGGAATAGCCAATGCTATTCCAGCAATTGTTGGGATTGAACCCTACCAGAGGAACAGATAATGTAAATTCAAAACCTGATCACAACAGTGGATTCACAATAAGCAGCTGTTTACACTAAGCCTTCTCCCTTGAAAGTGATTACAACAGCTGATGGTCTTATGTCCCCTGCTCGGATACAACTGCTGCTGTTTTGCCTAACTACTGATGAAGCCTAGAAGACTGCTGGATACTAAGCACTGCTGGTACAAACTGCTGATGACAAAGCACTGCCCAATCAAGGACTGATCAACCTTGAGGAAAGCACTGATGAATAGGAAGAGCAGTAGTTCAGTATATCATTTGTCTTATGTATTGTCAGTTGTTAGGTTTAGCAGTGTTTGTATAAGAACAGTAGATACAGGTTGTTAGGCTGTTAGACGTCGCTTTCCTGGTGACGTCAGCTGAGATGCCTCAGCGGTTTGGTTTGTCTATAAATGGAGCAGTACTCTGTACTGTTACATTTGATTCGTTTTGAGAGAGTTCTTCTCCTCAATTCAATCCTTTCATCTTGTGCAAACCAACCTTGGGGCATCTGGCTGAGGGGGAGCTTAGTATGTAAGCATATCTGTAATCATTTGATTCTTATTGTAAATCTTTTGACTAAATGAATTGCATATGCTTTCTCAAAACTATTTTCTCCTTGATTGTGTTTACAAAGTTTGTTATTCATTTCCGCTGCACTTAAAACTCTGTTCATCTCTATTGATCATACAATTTTAAACAAACAAACACTTTCATGAGGGCCTCTGATCCTAACAATTGGTATCAGAGCCAGGACAGTCAAATTTTGATCTAACAATCAATTTGACATAACAGTTCGGCTCAAAATTCATTGATACTAAGGATGGTTGTATTCAGTTGAAAAACAGAGTAACGAGTAAATCATGGTCAAAATGGTTATTCAAAAACTCTGTAAATCAACCAAGATGTCATATGACACACAAATTTCACACAACAAGTGAATTCATGCACAAGACACTCATGGTTTCTAGATCTGAAAACATATCTGTTAAACTGTGGGATTATTTCATATTTTCAAAATTGATTTCAATTGCTATTATGAAAATTGTGATGTCACCTTATTAAAGTGCTAAAGTATGAACCTCAGATTAACAAAAACCTATGTTCATAAAACTTTAGTCATTCAGATCTTATGTGTTGAAAACTGGTTGAGTTCCTCAAAAGGACAAAATCAACTATGTTAAAATACATTAAGAAAATTCACAAAAACTCAGAAGTGTGTTTATCTCAAAACTTTTGAAGTCAAAAGAAAAGAGTATAAACATAAAACACTTATGAGTCAAAATTTAGGGTAATAATGGTTATTAAGCAACTATGTGCATTAATCTGTTCAGGAAAAGGTTTTGATTCCCGTGAATGAACTCCAAAGAGGACTAGACAAATGTTCAAAAATTTATCCATGAGTCCTCATGATTGCAATCAACTGACAAAGAAAATGGTACCAAACAGTGGTCAAAATGTATTCAGAATGTTCTACCAACTGTTGTCAAACCACTGACCATTTTTCATAAACTTGAGAATGTTATGATTAAGTGTTCTTTTGAAAATATACCAGATCCTTTTTGATGCTATTCTCAGAAAATCCTTTAATTTTTTATATATATAAAGGATTTTCTCGAATAATCAGGATATATTGTTCATTTTTTTTTGGGAATAATATATTTTGAACTCTTGCTTGTTTTTATCGGCAATAGTTTCTGTTCCTGTCAGGATATAGTACCGTATTTTTGTTGGTATTATTGTCCTCATAAATGGGTCAGAAGGAAATGGTTCATATGACGAGATCATATCTTACTCAGGTTTGTTTTTAACCATTTATCAAAGGTTGATTGTCAAACTGTACTTAAATTACTGGGGCACTCATGTTTTAATTGGATATTAAATGAAAATGAGGTGCCTTAGTAAAAAGTTCTCATCATCTGGGGTACTAAACCACTGTCCCTCAAAATTGACATGTGGCAAAAACCTTGAATGAAAATTCTCAAAACAGTTGCTGAAATACTTGTCTTTCAAATCTGTACTATTTACCCTAATCACTGTTTTGTTCAAACATCTGATCACTAAATACTATCCACTGCTGAAAGTCAACCACTGATTCTTCATTTTGCTAAGACAAGCACTGATGCTCAAAATCAGTGTCTTATCCAGTGATATGCTATCCACTGATAGTAAAAATCTTCCACTGCTTTCACTTTATTACCGTTGTAACTACTGATGTTTGGTACATCAGTGGCTCCTAAAACAACTGTTCTCCACCCTTCATCTATTTCATCAGTGTTTTGACACGTGGTCAGTTTTTAGCCTTCAGATCAAAATAACCGCTGCCACATCAGCGATCACTTTTTCCCTAAATAAAACCCTGATCAAAACCCCAAACAGGGTTTTACACTGTCGAATTGAATTCCAAAGTTCTCTTCTCAAAGCAGTTTCCAACCTTTCTTCCAAAAATTTCTCTCCGATTCTTCTTCATCAAAATGACGAAGTCAAAATCTAAATCAAAATCTAAACCAAAATCACCATCATCTTCAAAAGAGGTCGCTTAAACGGCCGAAGAACCCATCGAGATACCATACAAATCTCCTCATAATTATCTGGGTTTACTTGCAAAACCTACCGATAACCACACCTTTGACTCCATCATTGATACATTTACTTGCAAACCCAGAGAGAGTTCTGGAAAAAGGCGACGCTTGAAAAACAAGACGATAAAGTCATAGCCATTAACTCCTCGATACAGGGTAAAGTGATTCAAATCACTCCGCAAACAATCTCAGAAGTCTTCAAACTCGATGATCAGAATGGTAAAACTTCCTTTGACAAAAACGAGTTAAAAGCTGATTTTCTGAAAAGGGGATATGCAGAACAATCAAAGGTAGATACCTTACAAAAAGGTTATTTCCCATCTGCACCCAGATTTTTATTTCACACACTTTTAAGTTGTGTTTCAAATAAAACAACAGCGTTTAATGAAATACCATTGAAGATTCAATGCCTGGGGTATGCTATTTTAAACAATAAAGATTACAACTACTCCCAGGAGATCTTCAATGACATGGTAAAGAATGTTGATAGCAAATCATTTCTTCTTTTTCCAAGATTTCTAAGCTACTACTTTAAACAAAAATTTGAAAAAGAGGATGAAAATTTGCCCAAACAAGGTGTCCATTTTCAAATAAAAGGCTTAACAAAAGAAACATTTTCAAGAATGATGGCACCAATAAAAACAAAAGCAGAGGTGTCTGAGCAGATTTCAGCAGTTACCCCTGCTCCTCAGACATCTGCTGCTGAGCCCACTGCTCCAGGTGATCAAGGCAGCACAACCACTGCTTTGAAACCCACACCTGATATCACCAAAAAGACCAAAAGAAAATCTTACAAAAAGCCCACCAAACCCAAGAAAAAGGCAACTCTGTAAGATGAGATCCCAGAGCAACTGCCTGTGACAACACAAATGTCACCACAAACCACTGCTGCTACTTCCTCACAGCAGTTGGTAGAAAGATCTCCACCATTGCCTCAAACTCCTCCTGCATCCTCACAAAAGGATCAGGTTGTAATCACAAGGACACCAAATTATGAAGCTCTGGATCCACTCGGATTCATCTTCCACAGTCCTGATCCCAAGGACATGTCTCTTTTAACTCCCATACCCTCACCAATCATACTACCACAATCAATAATACCCCTGTTGCATGCGGTTGATATTGCACAGACACAAACCAGTTCCTCTCTATCACCTATCACTGGGAGTATACCCCCACAAGTGACTGGGTCTGATGCTTATACCTCTGCTATCCCAGCAACAGTTGAGGAGGTTACACTACAGGAGTTACAAGTAACTCTTGTCAGTAGTTCAAGTGGAGCAGCAACTACAACTGATGGATCAACAGATCTTCAGTTGGACAGTTGTTTCATTAGTAAGACTCCCTTGAAGGCAATTTCTTCTATAGCACCATTGATAACCACTAGTGAGCCTATTTTGACCACTAGTAACATCAAAGGATTATCAAGTGCTGAAGAAAGAAGTCCCCAGTACCAAGAACAAGGGGCATCAATGGGTGATTTTTGGGACTCAGTTCCTAAGTCACACATTGATACAACCACTGCTGGTGGGGATTCAGATGATCCTACTAAAGTAGGTGATGATTCAAAATATCAGGAATTGACGAATAGAGTTGACAAACTTGAAGATTCAGTTGCTGAAATAAAAGATATGGTGCAAGAGATTTTGAAAGCTCAAAAAGCACAAGCCACTGCTGTTCCACCTCAAGCACCTGCTCAACCACAAGCATTTGCTGCAAATGAGCTCTGGAATATCTTTCAACCCTTACTTGAACACCAAAAGCAGATGGCTGATCAGCAGCATGAAACACATGTAAAAATGCTGGCAAACATGGTAGAATCGAGATTTAAAGATACTCAAGCAGATATTAAAGCTATCAAGGCTCATATACAATGCACGACTCATGGTGGAAAAGTTCCTTCTACTATCCTTTTTATGGATAACCCCCTGGCAGATAATGCCAAAAAGGGGGAGAATGTCAAAAAGATGAAGAAAAAGGGAATTGAAGATGGTCTGTATGTTGAACCAGAACAAGCAAAACAGCCATCCAAACCACCTCAAACCACAAAACCTCAAACTTCCATCCAAACAGCTGATACAGCAGTGGTTACAAAAACTGCTGTCAGTAGCCAAACAGCTGCCATTTCATCAACACACACATCTTCAACACACACCACTCTATCACACACCATCACAACCACTGTTCCACCACCATCATCATCTACAATCATATCACCACCACTGCCTCCTGCCATAAAGCAGAAGACAGCAGATGTTACAACATCTGCTGTAATGACAACAGTGATTGAGACACCAGTTGTTTCAACCATTGTCAGTCAAGCACAAACACAAACCACTGCTTTTTCATCTCAAACCACTGAGCCACTCAAAATATCATCAGCCTCTCCTACAATGAAAAGGAGAAGGTTTCTCATATCTGATGATTCACCACCACCATCACCATCACCACCATCAAAAACTACCTCACCACCTCCATCCCCTGCTCAAAAGCAGAAGACATCTGCTGACATATTAGCAGTTCTAATGACAACAGTGGTTGAAACACCAGTTGTTTCAACCACTGTTAGTCAGACATCCACCACTGTTTCCACCAGTCTCACATCACAACCAGCAAAGCTCTACACCAGACAAAAAAAACTTACTCAGCCAGATGAGGACCAATATGATCCCACTGCTGCAAGATATCCGCTAGAATTGGAAGCTATAAAAAATGAGATGAGGCAGTTCTACAATGATGATGATCCTTCAAACAGAATATTTTCTTCACTAGTTGGCTTCATGGTTCCAGAAGACATGGATGAATATCTTGAACTTAAAGTAAGACAGGCTAAGATAAGAGCCAAGGTTGAATGTAAAGGTCAAGGTGATGAAGCCATTGCTGAAAGATTGGAACTTCTGCTCACAAAAGTCGATCTAATAAAAGATTTTGCACATGAGCTGAGCAAAGAAAAGGCAGAACAACGAAAAGAGATGAGAAGAAAACTTCTTGCATACATAATACAAGAAAAATTTTATCCTGCTGAAGAAAACCAATTTGAAGAATGGCCAATAGTGCTTTTAAGGCATGAAGCTGATAGGATTGATAGAATCAAGAGCGATCCTAAAAAGAAGAAGAATGCTCCAAATTGGATTAAATACAAAAAGTTCATCAATGACCAAACAGCTGAGTACAAGAAAAAGAAACAGGAGCTGGTGGATGCAAAGGTGGACACTGCAAATGCCATATCAAAATGGTCAAAGCAGCAAACTGATGAAGCCTATGAAAGGCTGAAGAAAAGGAAGATAACTGTATCAGGCACTTCAAAGAAGCGTGAACATATGATGAAGCTTGAACAGCAGATTGAAAACCTCAAAACACTGTTCCGATCTACTCTTATGACAAACCAAGAAAAAGGAGAACAACTGACCAGTGAAGAGGTAAAGGAAAAGGAAGTTGAGTACTTCAAAGAAACCATCATGAAAATGGGTCTAAAAGAAGCAAACTCAGAAAAACTTCAAAACCTTTTTAAGAAGGTGTTAACTAAGCCTGCATCACCAAATACTTCAGAAGTTTCAGACAGTGAGCCAGATCAACAACATATCAAGGAAAGAAGCACTAGGCCTTAGTGTTGAAGATTTGCAGGATCTCCTTAAACTTACACTGTGCCGGGATGTAGATGACACAAGTTCGAAAGAATTTGAAGAAGAATTTAAAAGAAAAGCAAGGGAACTTCTGATGAGTAATAAAGATCCAGAATAATGACAGGTTTTGGCATTATCTGTTCCAGGGGGAGATTCTTGGGATTGAACCCTACCAGAGGAACAGATAATGTAAAGCCAAAACCTGATCACAACAGTGGATTCACAATAAGCAGCTGTTTACACTAAGTCTTCTCCCTTGAAAGTGATTACAACAGCTGATGGTCTTATGTCCCCTGCTCGGATACAACTGCTGCTGTTTTGCCTAACTACTGATGAAGCCTAGAAGACTGCTGGATACTAAGCCTTGCTGGTAGAAACTGCTGATGACAAAGCACTGCCCAATCAAGGATTGATCAACCTTGAGGAAAGCACTGATGAATAGGAAGAGTAGTAGTTCAGTATATCATTTGTCTTATGTATTGTCAGTTGTTAGGTTTAGTAGTGTTTGTATAAGAACAATAGATACAGGTTGTTAGGCTGTTAGACGTCGCTTTCCTGGTGACGTCAGCTGAGATGCCTCAGCGGTTTGGTTTGTCTATAAATGGAGCAGTACTCTGTACTGTTACATTTGATTCGTTTTGAGAGAGTTCTTCTCCTCAATTCAATCCTTTCATCTTATGCAAACCAACCTTGGGGCATCTGGCTGAGGGGGAGCATAGTATGTAAGTATATCTGTAATCATTTGATTCTTATTGTAGATCTTTTGACTAAATGAATTGCATATACTTTCTCAAAACTATTTTCTCCTTGATTGTGTTTACAAAGTTTGTTATTCATTTCCGCTGCACTTAAAACTCTGTTCATCTCTATTGATCATACAATTTTAAACAAACAAACACTTTCTTGAGGGCCTCCGATCCTAACAGCAATCCTTGCTGCTGCTCGAAATCCAGTTGAACCTCAACAAATTATTCCTAGCAAACGTACACACGGTGATAATTTCAGTAATAGTATAAATGGAGGCGGCAACAATACTAATAACGATAATGATGGGATGCAAGCCCCACTCCTTAAGAAAATGAAAGCTGCAACGACTGGTTGCACTTACAAGGAGTTTCTTGCCTGTAAACCGGTTGAATTTGCAGGAAACGAAGGGGCGACTGCTGCACTGCGTTGGTTAGAGAAAACCGAGGAGGTGATTAAAATAAGTAAATGTGCCGAGGAAGACAAGGTCATGTACGCGTCACATCTTTTTAAAGAAGGGGCGCTAGAATGGTGGAATACGGTACTTCAAGCCAAAGGAAGTAATGTGGCCTATGCCATGAGTTGGGAAGAATTTAAGCGGCTAGTAGAAAGAAAATTATGTCCCGAATATGAGAAAGAACAAATGGCGAATAAATTCTTGAACCACCGGATGGTGGATATAGACTGTCGAGGGTATACTTCGACATTTTTCGAGTATGCGAGAGTGGTACCAACCCTGGCTTCGCCAGAACCGGTGTTTATTTCGCGCTATATTTGGGGATTGATTGGCGAGATTCGAGATATCGTCAAAGCTGCTAGACCCCGCACTATTGACGATGCTGTGGAATTAGCTAACACCCTAACTGACGGGTTGATACGCACAAGAGAAGAAAACCGGAAAAAGGAAGTGGCCCAAAAGATTACCTAGTGATTCCTTATGGGTAACCATAGTAATTTCAAGAAAAAGGGAACTGGGCAATCTTCCACTGTTCCATTTTGCAATACCTGTAAAAGAAAGCATTTTGGTAGATGCAAAGGGTATTGCAATTTCTACAAAATTCCGGGACATCAAGAGGAAGACTGCAGGAGGAAGAAAGCAACAATTTGCTATAACTGTGGAGAAGCTGGACACTTTAGGCCAGACTGCCCGAAACTGGTCAAACCAGCTGATAACAAAGTCAAACCTGCAGAAGGAACTACCAAAAAGAACGCAAGAGCCTTCCAACTGACTACCCAGGAAGCAGAGCTAATCCCTGACGTGATAGCTGGTACGTTCCTAGTTCACGACGTTTATGCAAAAGTATTCTTTGACTCTGGTGCAAACCAAAGTTTTATAAATACTTTATTCTGCCAAGCTCTTAACTTACCCTTAACCAACCTTAGGCAGATTTTTACGATAGAAACGGCAGATGGGAATTCTGTTAACATATATAAAGTTTTGCTAGAAGGAAAGATAGAACTCTTAGGCCATAAATTTTCTGCAAACTTGTTACCTATGAATTTAGCCGGATTCGATATTGTGTTAGGAATGGATTGGTTAGTAGCCAACCATGCTCGAATTCTTTGTGATAAGAATTCCATAGAAATTCATACGCCCACAAGAGAAATAGTGGTGATTACAGGAGATAAGCCACGTAAGCCAATGAAGTTCATTTCAGTGATGAAAGTTGCTAGTTATGAACGAAAGCAAGGAATAGTGTATATGATTTCGGTAATCATTAACACTAAAAATAAGGAACTTAAGGAAATTCCAGTTGTATCAGAATACCCATAGGTATTCCCAGAAGAACTACCTGGATTACCACCTGATAGGGAAGTAGAATTTAGAATTCATCTAATTCCTGGAACTACACCGATAGCCAAGGTACCTTATCGGTTAGCACCAACCGAAATGCTAGCATTGAAAAACCAGTTAGATGAATTACTAAGCAAATGATTTATACAACCTAGTTCATCCCTGTGGGGAGCTCCAGTGTTGTTTGTGAAAAAGAAATATGGTTCGATGGGAATGTGTATCGATTACAGGGAATTGAATAAGGTTACAATTAAGAATCGATACCCATTACCTAGGATTGATAATCTTTTTTATCAACTCCAAGGAGCTAGATACTTTTCTAAGATAGATTTACGCTCCGGATACCATCAGTTGAAAGTACAAGAAGAAGACATAGCTAAAACTGCTTTTAGAACTAGGTATGGTCACTACGAGTTTACAGTCATGCCCTTTGGGTTAACAAATGCTTCTGCAGCATTTATGGACATGATGAATAGAATCTGTAAACCGTACTTGGATAAATTCGTAATTGTTTTCATCGACGATATACTTATTTATTCCAAAAGTCAGGATGAGCATTGTGAGCACCTGCATGCACTCTTAACTTTGTTAAGAAAAGAAAAGCTTTATGTCAAATTCTCGAAGTGTGAATTTTGGCTACAGGAGGTGCAATTTTTAGGACACATGGTGAATCACGAAGGTATTCACGTAGATCCTGCTAAGATAGAAGTGATCACCAAATGGAAAGTCCAGCAATCAGCTACAGAAGTTTGAAGTTTTCTAGGCTTAGCTGGATACTATAGGTGCTTTATTAAGGATTTTTCCAAGATAGCTGTACCATTAACTAAGCTAACCTATAAAACAGTTAAGTTTGAATGGGGACCTAAGCAATAAGAAGCTTTTAAGATTCTAAAGCAAAGGTTAACCAACACCCCAATCCTTGCCATACCAGAAGGGACAGAAGATTTTGAAGTATACTGTGATGCTTCAAAACTAAGATTAGGATGTGTGCTAATGCAACGCAAGAAAGTAATTGCGTATGCATCAAGACAATTGAAAAAGCACGAGGAAAACTATACAACTCATGATTTATAATTAGGAGCCATAAGTTTTGCCCTTAAGATTTGGAGACACTATCTGTATGGAAGTAAGTTTACTGTCTATACAGACCATAAGAGTTTAAGATATATATTTGGGCAAAAAGAATTAAACATGAGACAAAGAAGATGGATGGAAACCTTAAGTGACTACGACTGTGATATTATGAAGGAAAAGCAAACGTAATTACTAATGCCTTAAGTCGTAAGTATCATGAGAAACAACGACGAGTTCGTGCTCTTAGATTAAGTTTACAATTAGACTTAATGGAACAACTGAAAAACCTTCAAGAAACAACAATCAAGGATGATGCTGAAGGTATGAAAGGACGAATAAAGGAATTAGAGCAAGGAAGTGATGGAATTTGGAGATTCCACAAAAGAAGGATTTTGGTACCTAAGCAGGGAGAATTAAGAAATAAAATTTTAGAGGAAGCCCATAAATCTAGGTATACCATGCATCCTGGTAATAATAAAATGTACCAAGATTTAAGAAATAACTTCTGGTGGATAGGAATGAAAAAGGACATAGCTAGATATGTTTCTAAGTGTCTTACTTGTTTACAAGTCAAGGCTGAACACCAGAAACCCTCAGGTCTACTACAACAATTAGAAATGTCTGTATGGAAATGGGAACTCATAACAATGGATTTTGTTACTAAGTTACCCAAGACCAGAAAAGGTAATGACGCAATTTGGGTAATTGTGGATCGATTAACCAAGTCAGCTCATTTTCTACCCATGAAAGAAACCTTTAGTATGGAAAGGTTGGCAAAGTTGTATGTAGATGAAGTAGTATCCTTACATGGAGTCCCACTCTCCATTGTATCGGATAGAGATAGTCGTTTCACTTCCCATTTCTGGACAAGTTTCCAAGAAGCAATGGGAACTCGACTAAATTTAAGCACTGCATACCATCCTCAAACAAATGGACAAAGTGAAAGGACTATCCAAACCCTAGAAGACATGCTCAGGGCATGTGTAATATATTTTGGTGGAAACTGGGATGACCACTTACCTTTAATTGAATTCTCCTATAATAATAGTTATCATGCAAGCATCGAAGCTGCCCGATTTGAAGCATTGTATGGACGAAAGTGTCGAACTCCAATTTGCTGGGCAGAAATAGAAGAAAGTCAATTATCAGGTCCTGAAATCCTACAAGAAGCCACCGACAAGATCACTCAAATCAAGGAAAGACTAAAGACGGCTCGAGATCGCCAGAAAAGTTATGCAGACAATAGACGCAAGCCACTAGAGTTTCAAGTTGGAGACAAGGTACACTTGAAAGTTTCTCCTTGGAAAGGAGTAGTTCGCTCGGTAAGAAAGGAAAGCTAAGTCCAAGGTACGTAGGACCATTCCAAGTAATACAGCGAATGGGGCCAGTCGCCTATCGCTTACAACTACCAGGAGAGTTAGCTAGAGTACATGACGTATTTCATGTATCCAACCTCAAGAAATGTTTATATGACGAATCATTGGTAGTACCTCTCCAAGATAAAGAGGTGAATGAGAAATTGAAGTTCGTGGAGAAACCACTTCGAATAGAAGACAGAAAGATCAAGTTTCTCAAGCACAAAAGATTGGTACTAGTTAAAGTCAAGTGGGAGTCAAAAAGAGGACTCGAATATACTTGGGAGCTGCAATCGGAGATGAAGCGAAAATATCCTCACTTATTTCAATAAATCTCGAGGACGAGATTTTAAATAAGGTGGGGAGGATGTAAGGACCTTCAAAAATGTCCCTAAACGACCCATAAGTGAAAACCCGGACCTCTGAAACCTTACTGAGCATAAAAAACAAAGAAATCAAGATTTATGGGTTTCACGCGGGCCGCGTAAGAGTAAGCATAGGCTTACGCGGGCCGCGTCAAAGTGGTGTTGATCGGATAAGCGTCCCAGGCCACGTGTCGCACACGTGGCAGCCCTAGGTGTGACACGCTAGCCCTAGTCTACGACTAGGTGGCTCTCGCGGGTCGCGTAAGAGCCTGTTAAGGCTTACGCGGGCCGCGTAAGATTCAAATTTTTGCTATAAATTGATCCGATCATGATCAGTTTACTGGTGTCGAAAAAAATTCTCAAAAACGAAGTTATACTGCTCAAATTCGAAAATTAAGGTATCAAGGCGTTGCTACGATACAGGGTATTAACTCGATCGCTGCTACGATTCAATGTCCGATCGACTGAAACCAATCCGATGGATGTTTAAGTGCTGCCCACATTAGGGCTATACTTTGTCATTTGTCGTGAATTCGATGGATGTTTAAGTATTGCACTTTGTCATTCGTTGTGAGGGTTTTAATCTCGTGAGTTATCGTAAATGCTATATTAGTTACTGACCTAGTTCGTGTGCATTGTTATTTAAACTAGGTTATCAGGCTTATCAGTAGGCTAAACTCTGCCCCTTTAAATCTGCAATGTGAGTCATTCTCTTTTTATCAATAATGTTTTACAATACTCCAATCATTTTCAAAAGTTATAATTACAGGGATTAACTCGTGGTTATCTTGAATAACTGGCTAGTGGGGTATTGTGCACATTACTAATCTTACAGTTAGGCTAATAAATCCTAATAGTGATAATCATCACTACTTGGGTGAAAGGACCCAATAGAGGTATGACCATCGTCACCAGGAGGTGACACGGCGCCAGATAAAAATAAGATAGAAGCCATTGTAATCGCTCTTATGCTGTAAATTTATAACTATGTGTCGTTTTATTAAACTTGAGTGACTCGCCAGTGTTTCCCCGCTGATAAAATATTTTTAAAAACATGTTTCAGGCGACCTGCTGTGAATCAAGGAAAACGTGCTACGAAGCACTAACAAGCTTGAAAATGTGGCTCAGTTAAATAGATAAACATGTTTTGTAAACCAGAGAATTTCCTTGTGAAATTCCTCTATTGTAAATTACGGGGTTTGTCCCAGATTATATAATAAAATAATCGGGCATTTTCAAGTTTAAAAGATCCTGTAAATCTTCCGCTGTCAACTCAATTAATAGATACCACGGGATTTCTGTCCCGCGGCTCCTGGACCGGGTAAAACCGGGACGGGGGCCGTGACACTCCTGAACCGGGTAACACAGGGAAGGGGGCCGTGACAGAAAAATGTGGTATCAGAGCCACTGATTTAAGCTAATTAAGTATTTAGAAATACTTAATTTTTCAGATTGCCATTCTGTGATTCTGTGAAACTTTAATTTACAAAATTTTAACTTAAAATTTTGTGTGTTTCTTCATGTATGCTAACA
The DNA here is from genome assembly GCA_030545235.1 of Helianthus tuberosus. Lineage (NCBI taxonomy): Eukaryota > Viridiplantae > Streptophyta > Magnoliopsida > Asterales > Asteraceae > Helianthus > Helianthus tuberosus. The sequence goes on from CM060383.1 coordinate 89,526,638, forward strand.
GCATGAATGAACTATCAGAAGCCCCTCAAAACTTTACTATCCATACCACAGATATGGATACCACTGGTACCTTCACTGGCTACCAAGCTGATACTGAAGAGCCAATAGTATTCCAAGCCCATCCTCAGGAGAAACCAAAACCGAAAAAGAGAAGAAAACTCGTAGGCTGGAGGCGTATGCGTAAGAAGAAACCAGCGGTACAGAAAGTTATAAAGAATGAGGATCCGAAGGATAAAGGAAAAGGAAAAGAAATCGGGGAAACTTCCGGGCAAGCCTAGGAAATGCCACCGTGGGAGGAACTGGACCGCCAACTGGCAAATAGTGACCTCATTGGACCTGCCGATGAAAACCTCTTCAATTACCCAGCGGAAGCACAACTTCCAGTTAATCTGGAACCTGCTATCCCAGATCCTATTATCCACCCCTGACCTCTACCAGGAGAGCTAGAAGAATGGTGGACAACTGACTCGCAATTTCAGAATCCCTTGAATAACCCTAACACCTTTTTCCCCCAATTTGACCCTGAGCCTGCAATAAACCCACCTATGAGCACAGAAAACTTGGCTGAACTCCGCCACTACGGCGAGGAGCTGGTGGACGCAGGAAATAGAATCCGGGAAGTGGGGGAGAGGATATCATGGAAATACGACGAGAGGGAACGTCGTTTCTGAAGTGCTAGCTGATGGGATCGTATGTGGTTGTGTGGTTATGTGTTTAATAATAATAAATATTAATAAAAATATAATCATATAAAATGACTTAAAATAAAACTTTTGTAATATATTTGGTGTGTACGGATGCATACTAAAATATATAAAAATATGGAAGTCGCAAAGTCGACAATTTTGGCTATACGTGTTGACGTGATTATGTGCGATTGCTTTATTATGCTTGATTATTATTTATTCTATCTTGTGCCAATAATTTATATATTGAAAATTATCAGATGGAACCCGCTGTTAATGAGCCAGTTAACGAAGTTAACCAATTTGAGCAAAACAATGGAGACCAATTTCTTAATAGGCAGGATATAGAAAATATCTTTGCCCAAGGAATAGCTAATGCTATTCCAGCAATCCTTGCAACTGCCCGAAATCCAGTTGAACCTCAACCAATTATTCCCAGCAAACGTACTCACGGCGACAATTTCAGTAATAGTGTAACTGGAGGCGACAACAATAATAATAACGATAATGATGGGATGCAAGCCCCATTCCTTAAGAAAATGAAAGCTGCAACGCCTGGTTGCACTTACAAGGAATTTCTTGCCTGTAAACCAATCGAATTTGCAGGCAATGAAGGGGCAACTGCAGCACTGCGTTGGTTAGAGAAAACCAAAGCAGTAATTAAAATAAGTAAATGTGCCGAGGAAGACAAGGTCATGTACACGTCGCATCTTTTTAAAGAAGGGGCACTAGAATGGTGGAATACGGTACTACAAGCCAAGGGAAGAGATGTGGCTTATGCCATGAATTGGGAAGAATTTAAAAGTCTGGTGGAAAGAAAATTCTTTCCCGAATATGAAAAGGAACAAATGACAAATAAGTTCCTCAATCACCGGATGGTAGACGTTGATTGTCGAGGGTATACTTCGACATTCTTCGAGTATGCTAGAGTTGTACCAACCCTGGCTTCGCCAGAACCGGTACTTATTTCTAGCTATATTTTTGGTTTGATTAGCGAAATCCGTGATATCGTTAAAGCTACAAGACCCCGCATGATTGACGATGCAGTAGAATTAGCCAACACCCTGGCCGACGGGCTGATACGCTCACGAGAAGAAAATCGGAAGAAGGAAGTGGCCCAAAAGATTACCCAAGGATTTTGTGTGGGTAATAGTAGTAATTTCAAGAAAAAGGGAACCGGACAATCTTCCACTGCTCCATTTTGCAGTACCTGCAAAAGAAAGCATTTTGTAAATTGCAAAGGGTATTGCAATTTCTGCAAAATTCCAGGGCATCAAGAAGAAGATTGCAGAAGAAAGAAATCGACAATCTGCTTCAACTGTGGAGAAGCTGGACATTTTAGACCAGACTGCCCTAAATTGGTTAAACCAGCAGACAACAAAGCCAAATCTGCAGAAGGAACTACCAAAAAGAATGCAAGAGCATTCCAGTTGACTACCCAAGAAGTAGAGCTAATCTCTGATGTGATAGCTGGTAAGTTCCTAGTTCATGACGTTTATGCAAAAGTATTATTTAACTCTGGTGCAAACCAAAGTTTTATAAATACTTCATTCTGCCAAGCTCTTAACCTACCCTTAACCAACCTTAGACAAATTTTTACGGTAGAAACCGCAGATGGTAATTATGTCCACATAGATAAGGTCTTGCGAGAAGAAAAGATAGAACTCTTAGGCCATAAATTTTCTGCAAACCTGTTACCTATGAAATTAGCCGGATTCGATATTGTGTTAGGAATGGATTGGTTAGTAGCCAACCATGCTCGAATTCTCTGTGATAAAAATTCCATAGAAATTCATACACCCACAGGAGAAATAGTGGTGATTACAGGAGACAAGCCACGTAAGCCACTGAAATTCATCTCAGTAATGAAAATGGTCAGTTATTCAAGAAAACAATGAATAGTGTATATGATTTCGGTAATCATTAACACTAAAGGTAAGGAACTTAAGGAAATTCCAGTAGTATCAGAATACCCGGATGTATTCCCAGAAGAACTACCTGGATTACCACCCGATAGGAAAGTAGAATTTAGAATTCATCTAATTCCTGGAACTACACCGATAGCCAAGGCAGCGTATCGGTTAGCACCCACCGAAATGTTAGAACTGAAAAATCAGTTAGATGAATTACTAAGCAAAGGATTTATACAACCTAGTACCTCCCCGTGGGGAGCTCCAGTGTTGTTTGTGAAAAAGAAAGATGGGTCAATGAGAATGTGTATCGATTACAGGGAATTGAATAAGGTTACAATTAAGAATTGATACCCATTACCTAGGATTGACGATCTTTTTGATCAGCTTCAAGGAGCTAGATATTTTTCTAAGATAGATTTACGCTCCGGATACCATCAGTTGAAAGTACAAGAAGAAGACATACCTAAAACTGCTTTCAAAACTAGGTATGGTCATTACGAGTTTACAGTCATGCCCTTTGGCTTAACAAATGCTCCCGCAGCATTCATGGATATGATGAATAGGATCTGTAAACCGTACTTGGATAAATTTGTAATTGTCTTTATCGACGATATACTTATTTATTCCAAAAGTCAGGATGAGCATAGTGAGCATTTGCATGCACTCTTAACTTTGTTAAGAAGAGAAAAGCTTTATGCCAAATTCTCGAAGTGTGAATTTTGGCTACAAGAGGTACAATTTTTAGGACACATGGTGAACCACGAAGGCATTCACGTAGATCCCTCCAAAATAGAAGCAATCACCCAATGGAAGATTCCACAATCAGCTATGGAAGTTAGAAGTTTTCTAGGGTTAGCCGGATACTATAGACGATTTATTAAGGATTTTTCCAAAATAGCTGTGCCATTAACTAAGCTAACCTATAAAACAGTTAAGTTTGAATGGGGACCTAGACAAGAAGAAGCTTTTAAGATTCTAAAGCAAAGGTTAACCAACACCCCAATCCTTGCCATACCAGAAGGGACAGAAGATTTTGAAGTTTACTGTGATGCATCTAAGCTAGGATTAGGATGTGTGCTAATGCAACGCAAAAAGGTAATGGAAAAAGCACGAAGAAAATTATACGACTCATGACTTAGAATTAGGAGCGATCATTTTTGCCCTTAAGATTTGGAGACATTATCTGTATGGAAGTAAGTTTACTATTTATACAGATCATAAGAGTTTAAGATATATATTTGGGCAAAAAGAATTAAACATGAGACAAAGAAGATGGATGGAGATTCTAAGTGACTACGACTGTGATATTCAATATCACGAAGGAAAAGCAAACGTAGTTGCAGATGCCTTAAGTCGTAAGTATCATGAAAAACAACGACGAGTTCGTGCTCTTAGGTTAAGCTTACAATTAGATTTAATGGAACAATTGAAAAACATTCAAGAAACAGCTATCAAGGATGATGCTGAAGGAATGAAAGGAAGGATAAAAGACCTGGAGCAAGGGGGCTGATGGAATTTGGAGATTCCACAAGAAAAGGATTTGGGTACCTAAGCAAGGAAATTTAAGAGATACGATTTTAGAAGAAGCCCATAAATCTAGGTACACTATGCATCCTGGTAATAATTAGATGTACCAAGACTTAAGGAATAACTTCTGGTGGATAGGAATTAAAAAGGACATAGCAAGATACGTTTCTAAGTGTCTTACTTGTTCACAAGTTAAGGCAGAACACCAGAAACCCTCAGGTCTACTACAACAATTAGAAATGCCTGTATGGAAATAGGACTAATAACCATGGACTTTGTTACTAAGCTGCCCAAAACCAGAAAGGGCAATGACGTGATTTGGGTAATTGTGGATCGATTAACCAAATCAGCTCATTTTCTACCCATGAAGGAAACCTTTAGCATGGAAAGATTAGCAAAATTGTATGTAGATGAGGTAGTATCCTTACATGGAGTTCCACTCTCCATTGTATCAGATAGGGATAGTCGTTTCACTTCCCATTTCTGGACCAGTTTCCAGGAAGCAATGGGAACCCGACTAAATTTAAGTACTGCATACCATCCTCAAACAGACGGACAAAGTGAAAGGACGATCCAAACCCTGGAAGACATGCTCAGGGCATGCGTGATAGATTTTGGAGGAAACTGGGACAACCATTTACCTTTAATTGAATTCTCCTATAACAATAGTTATCATTCAAGCATCGAAGCTACCCCGCTCGAAGCACTATGTGGACGAAAGTGCAGAACTCCAGTTTGCTGGGCAGAAATAGGAGAAAGCCAATTATCAGGTCCTAAAATCGTACAAGAAACCACCAACAAGATCACTCAAATCAAGGAAAGACTGAAAACGACTCGTGATCGTCAGAAAATTTATGCAGACAATCGACGCAAGCCGTTAGAATTCCAAATTGGAGACAAGGTACTATTGAAAGTCTCTCCTTGGAAAGGAGTAGTCCGATTCGGAAAGAAGGGAAAGCTAAGTCCAAGGTACGTATGACCATTCCCCGTAATTCAACGCATAGGACCAGTTGCCTATCGCTTACAACTACCAGAAGAGTTAGCCGGGGTACATGACGTATTTCATGTATCCAACCTCAAGAAATGTTTATCTGACGAATCCCTGGTAGTACCTCTTCAAGACATACAGGTAAATGAAAAATTAAAATTTGTGGAGAAACCGCTTCAAATAGAAGACAAAAAGATTAAATTCCTCAAGCATAAAAGATTGGTACTGGTCAAAGTCAAATAGGATTCTAAAAGAGGACCGGAATACACTTGGGAGCTGGAATCGGAAATGAAGCGAAAGTACCCTCACTTATTTCAGTAAATCTCGAGGACGAGATTTTAAATAAGGTGGGGGAGGATGTAAGGACCTACAAAAATGTCCAAAAATGACCCGTAAGTGAAAACCCGGACCTCAGAAATCCTAATGTGCATGAAAAAACAAGAAAACAAGGATTTTTGATTTCAGGTGGGCCGCGTAAATGTAAGCTTAGGCTTACGCGGGCCACGTCAACTTAAAGTTGACCGGATAAGCGTTCCAGGCCACGTGTCGCACACGTGGCAGACCTACTTGTGACACACAAGCCCTACACGTAGACTAGGGGCCCTCGCGGGCCGCGTAAGATTCAAGTGTGGGTTTACGCGGGCCGCGTAAAACCCAAAAACCAGCTATAAATTGATCAGTTCATGGGCTTTGCATCTGTGAACGTAAAACTTTCTAAAACAAGAAGAAAACTGCTCAAATTCTAATTTCCAAGTAGGGAGACGCTGCTACGGATACATGGTATTAACTCGATCACTGCTACGATACAATGTCCGATCGATTGAAACCGATCCGATGGATGTTTAAGTGCTGCCCAAATGAGGGTTATACTTTGTCATTCGTTGTGAGGGTTTTGATTTCGTGAAGTTTATCGTAAATGTTGTATTAAGTTACTGACCTAGTGTCGTGTGCATTGTCATTTAAATAGGTCTCATGGCTAAATCAGTAGCCTAAACTCTGCCCGTCTAAACTTGCAATGTGAGTCATTCTCTTTTTATCAATGGTTTTACTAAATCTCAAATTATTTTCAAGAGTTATAGTTACAGGGATTAAGTCGTGGTTATCTTAAATCACTGGCAAGTGGGGTATTGTGCACATTACTATTTTCTCACGGTTTGGTTCACCAACCTAACAGTGATAATCATCACTACTTGGGTGAAAGGACCCAATAGTGGTATGACCATTGTCACAAGGCTGTGACACGGCGCCAGATAAAAATAAGATAGTAGCCATTGTAATCGCTCTTATGCTGTAATTCAAAGCTATGTGTCGTTTTATCAAATTTGAGTGACTCGCCAGTATTTCCCCGCTGATAAAATATTTTTAAAACATGTTTCAGGTGACCTACTGTGAATCAAGGAAAAGTGCTACGGAGCACTAATAAAGCTTGAAGTGGTGGCTCAGTTAAATAAATAAACATTTTTTGTAAAACAGGGAATTTCCTCGTGAAATTCCTCTATTGTAAATTACGGGGGTTTGTCCCAAATTATGAAATAAAATAATTGGGCATTTTCAAGTTTTAAAAGATCCTGTTAACTTCTGCTGTCAACTCAAATAATAAATACCGCGGGTTTCTGTCCCGCGGCTCCTGAACCGGGTAACACCGGGACGGGGGCCGTGACAATTTGCAGCAGCCATAAATGCTGTAAAAAGTGGTGTCATGCTATGTGATCACGTTTTTACAGCTACTGTAAGGGGCCAAAAAACACCACTTCAAAATTTTCTTTTTCTGAACTTTTTTACTGCCGTCTTTTCTAACATTTTAATCTAGGGGTGTGAAAAAATGGGGGCAAAACTCGCACGGGAAGACCGAGTTCTCTAAGCTCTCACAACTTGGAAGGGTTTTCCCTTGATCTTGATCCAAGGAACAAATATATATACAAGGGAACAAAGGTTCACAACACATGAATATATATTAGAAGAATATATGGGTCTTGACAACGAGACATCGTGTGAGACATGAACACGTACCGAGGGTTTGGCCCCAGACAATACATAAACATGTACAAACACTCGTGCGAGGCACGAAGACGCATAAGGGCTAGGCCCGTTCACACTCGTGCGAGGCACGAAGACATATGAGGGCTAGGCCCATTCATACATAAGAAGAATACACAAATATCTATATATATCTGAAATATATATTAACAATAATCGGATAAACAAAACTACCAACATATTAACACAGTAAGGGTTCCCATACTAACAAAAGTCCTAACGAACATTCAAGATGAGAGACTTGTACAAGGTTAAAACAAAGACCTAGGTAACTAATGAGAATAGAACACTCGTAGGTTGTGAATTATACATAACCCAAGGTTGCTAGCACATTTCATTTGGACGCAAGCTATGAGTTCATGCTCCCTCTTTTAAACGCTTTTCAGTTTTTAAACTTTCGGGGGGGGGGGGGTACATGTACAAGTGGTATGATAAGCTAGGGAATGAAACAACATAGATCATGTGCGAATAGAGTAGAACTTAAGTAACCATTAATCACACATACAGACCGAGGAACGAAAGGGGTAGATCTATTGGGTTTTGGCGAGCCCTACTCTTGGTCCATGAGACCCATTGGAGTGCTTTTGTGTCCCAATCAAGGGTAATCGACACAAAAATCGTCAAGGTTGGTTGCTTCCGATGTTGGCACACATATTAATATCCTTGCAAAACATTAATGATCAACGATTTCATAGACGCTTTACATATCGAATTTCCAATACAAGATTTTCATATGTTTTAAAGATTCATTTAATACAAGACGAAAACACATGAATTCACCAATATTATGTTGACTTTTCAAACTTGCATGTATTTCAGGAAATTAGCGGAACCTTGCATGGAACGAGATAAGACCAAGAGTCAAGAAATCGATGTCATCCTTTTGGAAGGGTTTGGTTCACATATTCCTTCCTCGCGCGAAATATGGAATGCAAAGCCTTAATTTGTTAAACTATATTTTGTAAACAAGTCGTTTTGGTAAATATATAACCTTTGAGTTGTCATTTATGAACAAACTTGTGGCTTGTAACTTCATGTGAATTAATGACATGGATGGACATCGAACTTATTTATTCATATAACATGTTTACTTATATCAAATGCAATGAAAACTGATCACGATCACACATCACGCTTCCGTCTATGAGCTGTTATCGGGCCTGGTTCCGAGTACGGGTTTTGGGCACCTCTAGATAGAATTAAAACAAATTCTCATAAAAAAGTCCATTTATTAATTTAGTTTTTTATTCAATTAAGGTTAATTTACAACTGATTAATTAATTATGCCTAATAAAAAAATATCTAAAAAATAAAATATTTACTAATCTTATGGTCCGGTCCGGTTTTATACAACTGGTTTCCGGTACAAACCTAAACCAAACCATTCGTGACGGTTTAATATTATTGAAACCAACCGAGTTAAAGTTTAATAAAAAAATCGACGACGAAATCGAACTAATGATCGGCTTGGTAAATTTCGTAGCTTTAAACCTAATCATGAACACCTCTAATTCCCGCTGGACCTTCTCTTTTAAATGTTCATTATTAGATTAAGGGTTATTGGATTTTATCACCCCTAACTATTGGCCTCTGGCCGTTGCCACCCGCAACTAACACTTTGACACCCGGCACCCTCAAGTTGACTTTTTGTTTGCAATGGCACCACCCAGTTAAATCTGCACTAACTGGGTTTGTTTTTTGTCCGACGTGGCACACACTTGATGAGATGGACATTGGACATGATTATGTGGCGACTGACGTGTCAAGCACTTCATCTCCTTCCTTTATAACACAGATTATTCCCCAAATCAAACATGAATCTTCATCTTCAAGCAACAATCATCTCAATCCTCTTCATCACAACCCAACCATGCACCAACCTTCTGCAATTTACCCAACTGTTTACCATCAACCAGCCCTGATTTTATTACCCACACCAACTCTTCGCTACTCTATAAAAAACAAGCAGAAATGTCCAAACGTACGCAATAATCTCAAAAGCCTTCATCAAAATCAGTTGTAAATTTCTTGATTACTTCTTAACAAAAATGGCCGACAATCACCCCATTTTATCTGCTGCTGATAATGTTATCTCCACAGAAACTGAAGCAAGAAACCGACTAATGTTATCACCCCATTTTATCTGCTGCTGATAATGAGATCGAGAGAGAGAGAGAGAGATGTCGTACTTGGTACCGCACTTGCACTCCGGCTGGGCCGTCGATCAAGCAATCCTCGCCGAGGAGGAGCGTCTCGTCGTCATCCGATTCGGTCTTGATTAGGACGAAACTTATATGCAGGTATTAAAACCCTAACCCTAATTTCTTATTCTCAATTCTTTTACATCCATACCCTTCTGCTTGCTTCTAATCGTTATCAGGTTTACCAGGGTTCTGTTTGTTGTGGTGTTGAAGGATAAATTTTGATTCACATAGAAATTGATTCTAGTATACACTTGTAATTGTTATCTGTTTCTTGTGTGAGGATCAGCGATGGCGGAAAGGAGGTGTGGTGGACGAGGGAGGAGAGAGAGAGTAGAGCGAGATTAATGGAGGTTTATGAGCTTGTGTGTAAGAGAGGGACAGAGAAATAAGGGGGAAGATGAGGTGGAGGTGTGGAGGGAGAGATAGTGACACATCATCCGCCACGTAATCATGTCCAACTCATCACATTTGTGCCACGTTGGATAAAAAACAAACCCAGTTAGTGAAGATTTAACTGGGGGGTGCCAGCACAAACAAAAAGTCAAGTTGGGGGTGTCGGGTGTCAAAGTGTTAATTGCGGGTGGCAACGGCCAAAGGCCGATAGTTTGGGGTGATAAAATCTAATAACCCTTAGATTAATCTAATTTTCTTAACAAGATTTATTTTGCACCTGCCATCTAACCTTTTACTTGCAATAATTTGGGCTTTTTCTCTTTTTACTTTTCGAAATATTGATATGATAACTATAATTGACTATCTAATAAAAAAAGAAGGTTTTGGAGATTGTTGCTTTGCCGCTTTGGTTAATGATGGTACAATGACTTTTAGTTTTCAAAAGGAGCATCGATTAGAATACTAAACTAAAGCGACAATAACTTTTAGAATTCAAAGTGTTCATAAGTTAAGGAAAGTGATCATGAGACTTCTCATCAAACTAGGCTATGTTGTCAAACAACTTTTTTTTTCTCTTTTCCTTTTCAAACAAAATAGTTTTATACATAGTGCCACGTTGCGGCGCGGTCAACCAAACCGTTCTTGGTTATGATAATACGTACGTTTTATATTACTACTCATAACACGATCACGCTAAACTGAATCATTCCTGGTGTATTTAATTAGTTTAGTTATAAATATGAAAGATGGAATTAACAGAACACGATAAGATAAAAGTTGAAGTTAAAAATAGGTTGGTTATTTTGACATTTTAAGGTAACCATTTATTAAAACTATAAGCAAGGTAAATTATGCCCACAAAGTTGTCAAAATCATAAAGTTGAAAAAATAGAAATATCTATAATTTTTTGAATAGTAAGTATAGCAACAACATGATAAAATAAGATAATAAGCCATGAGTTCAATTCATTGCAGGCTCTGCAGAAGTTGATCAATGCAAACATTAATATGTTTGGCATCATGTAATAAATAAAGACACAAAAACCATATAAGATCATGTAAATCGATCAAGATTTTGGACATATTCTTACTTGTGTGCTGACCTGTTGCCGCAGTAGCAAGTTTTGAAACAACGGTCACAATAAAATAAGGTTTTTATGCCTGCACAAACAGAATATAAATACCTTATTAGCATCACCAACCAGCAGAACTTTTCTTGCTGCTACCCCATCCTCTATTATCTACATCATTGTCCTTCTGCTCCTAACCATTGTTTCCCCACCCGCTAACCAGAAGTTCCGCTATTCTTCTGTTCCCAACCGGCGCCACCGTCATTTCATATCGCTTTAGTACTCTTTTTAGGGCCACCCCATCCGTCATTTGCAACCACTTTGGTATCACCTGAGCCAAAACCATTCTACTTCCTCTTGCACTCTGCTTCAGTACTCTTCTTGCTGCCACACCCAGTTGATATGAGGAACATAAAGACATGATCCAACCACCATAAGAAATACAACAAATGGAAAACAGAAGGTATCGACCCGTTAGACCCAACCTAAAACTCCACCTGCATTGAAATGCAACCCAACCACCCAACCATTTGACCTACTCTATAGACTTTTTTTATCCATAACCACCCACCCCAACCTCCCTCGGCCCAAAAAACTAACGGTTCAACCCATTCATAGAAACCACCCAACCAGTCCCACCCGGCCCCAAAGCCCTTTATTCACAAAACTCAATAAACAAAAAGTCCAACATATTGAATTACTAATCTAAATTCAAAATATATATATATATATCAACACCATAAAACACATCAAAGTTTTTTTTTTTACCATTAGGATCATTCTGAAAGTCACATCAAAGTTTTTTACCATTAGGATCCCTCTGAAAGTCAACTCGATTCCTCTCATTAAATCCCGATTCATCTGAAAAAAATTCATTATATCCTAACCTTCAAAAGTCAAAAGACAACATCATAGAAACAATAAAAAAACATTTGAATCAACGAAAAACCGGTTAAACTAACCTGCACCAACAGGATCACAAACACTATCATCAACATCAGCACTGTAATCGAAACTATTAGTGGAAATATTGAGCCATTTGTGGACAACCCTATCACAACACCCCAACGACTGCCAAGCATAGTCATTGAAGTTACACGAAACCCTAGTTTTCATTTTTTTTACTGATCCACTTATACGGAAATGATTCAGTTACTTTAATGAGGCCGTTCACGGAACATGAACTTGTTTTGTGTTTTTTTAATGACTTGTAACAGGTGGCTCAGAAGGTATTAAGGCTGTCGTGGTTGCATAACAGGTTGCTAGTAGCAAATAATGCACTCGCCATCCTTGTTATGTAACATAAAACCTTCTTTTATACCAAAGTCATCATAGCCAGCAAACGAACCTGTGACGCAACAATCGAATATAACTTTCAGTTCCATATACCCTTAATTCCAACAGGCCGGGTGAAATTCAACTGGGTTGATAATGGCTACAACGGAGGTTGCAAAAGACCATAATCGCACAAATCAAAGAGCGCATTCGGGAACAAAGACCCATTAAGTTTCATAACAGCACCACAATCATAACTCCAATTCAGAATCTTGATCTTTGAGTTCATAACATGCAAAGATTCCACCTTTACAACTTCTTGGTGACGAACAAACCCAATAATCAAGACTACTGGATATCAACAATCAGACTCCACCCACCAGAAATTCATAGCAGACTTAGGGTTTTACACCAGAAACTCTTTAGGCTTTATAGATCAAAAGAGATGAGAGAAGTCATGCAATGTACCAAAAGCTCTAAAAGTATAAAACATAAAAAATGGAGATATACAGAGATTACCATGGAAATTCTGAAGGTAACCGCTGCCAGAAACGGGCTCTAATCGCCGCCGGCAACAATGAGCCTCCTTGGAATAACCGCCGCCGCCAGAAAACGGCCTCGAATGGCCGCCGGCAACGGCGGGCCTCCACTGAATAGTCGCTTGGCTGAGGAAATCGATGACATGTAGAGAAAGACCAAGCTCGATTAGCCGCCGATTGGACAAGACGATCTTCAGCAGCGGCGGTTCCACCGTCACCACAATCCATCGTTGTTAGTCCATACCTATGTCTCCCATCGCCTTATATACGGGCTGAATGGGTGAAGGTTGTCGGATTACGAACCGGAGAAGACGAAGATAAAAGGGAAAGGGGGTGTTGTGTACGACGCTGTATTCAGGCGAGAGAGAGAGTTGAAGATGATGATACTATTTATTAGGCTTGTGACGTGGCACATGTTAACTATTCACAAGGTTTGCTTTTTAATATATTGATAATGATACAACTAACTTGAACTTCAAAGTACAATGGGCTAAAACACTTACAAACATATGTGATCAATTTTTATATTACATTTTCACAAATTCTTCAAAAACACTAATTTTCTTCTGCTACTCTACAAACATTCTTATAAACGCTTATATTTTCACATTATCAACTCTATTTACATTTATTTTCCATATTCATATCGTTTTATACAAAATCGAATTATTTATAAGTTTTCAAGAACTTATACTATTAAATGAATATCATGTTAGTAATGTAATTAATATTAATATACAGTAATAATTGAAGTGAATGAACAGTTATTAAGGGTGTTTTAGGGATTTTACACTTTGACCCTTTACACGTGCTTGGCCGCCTCGCCCTCCACCACTCCCACTCCCATTTCAAAAAGTCCAGATTAGAGAGATGGATAGACAGAGAGAGCAGCTATAGCACGGCGGAGGCAGAGGCAGAGGAGCGGCAGAGATGGAGGAACCGACCATCGTATCCCGTCGGCCACCCTCTTGGCCTTCGGTCAGACCGGTGGTGGGTTGTGGTGGTTAAGACGCGTGAAACGATGGTAGAAGGAGGTGGTAGACGAGGGTTCCAGCATGATAGTATGATGACAAAAAGATTATCGGCGATAGCTAATGCCGACAATGACGGCTAGGGGTTCTAGGGTTCCGACAAACGTTTTGATGTGGTGGCGGTAGTCTCTGGTGGCGCGGAGTAGGGTTTGTGACGATATGATCGGTGGTCTTTGGTGGCGGCGAACATGGTTTGTAACCGACCATCGTATCCCGTCGGCCACCCTCTTGGCCTTCGGTCAGACCGGTGGTGGGTTGTGGTGGTTAAGACGCGTGAAACGATGGTAGAATGCAGTGGTAGAAGAGGGTTCCAGCATGATAGTATGATGACAAAAAGATTATCGGCGATAGCTAATGCCGACAATGACGGCTAGGGGTTCTAGGGTTCCGACAAACGTTTTGATGTGGTGGCGGTAGTCTTTGGTGGCGCGGAGTAGGGTTTGTGACGATATGATCAGTGGTGTTTGGTGGCAGCGAACATGGTTTGTAACAGAGAGCAAGAGGTATGTTAGATCGGATGTTGCGCTGGCTCTTACAATGACGACGGTCAAGCGGCTAGGGTTTCGATCAACTTCCGGTAAGCCCTTTACTATTGCATTTTCGCTATTTGGTTAGATTGGCTGTCCCTGAACCTTAATCCGACGACTAATGTTGATTGGATGAGTAGGTAATGTCCGGTGAGTTTCCGGCGAAGATTCGGTGAACGGCCAGGCGAACATTCCGGTGAACAGGTAAGCACACAACTCACAAACCATTAGAACCCATACAATTTGATCTAATGTGTGCATCAGATTGTAGTTTCTTGTAAATAATAATCACTCAGTTAAATATATATTTTTTTAAACTGTGTTCCACCATATTCACACATTTCATTCGAGGTTGTGCCTTTCGGTAATGATTTGATTAATATATTCAGGATATATAAAAGTAGAAAACAAAGAATAGTGTGTTTTGATAAAGTATGAAGTGAAAGGAGAAAGAACTTCGAAACCATCTTACACGCATTGGATTTAATTAATTTAACTGGATGGTCAGCAAATGAAAGAATGTCAGGTAGCATGTGTGCTGAAGCTTTTAATGTTAATATCAAGCTGATAACATGCTAATATATGCTTATGTGGTTGAGATTCCATGAATATAATGTTATTACCAATGTTTTAAAAATGGCCCAATTTGTTCGTTGTTAGTTTGAAACTGAACGATTGACATGTGTATGCATGTATGGTTTCCACCAGTTTTGTTTTAGTTTTCACTACTTTGTTTAGATTAAAGACCGCCTGGTTCGTTAGCTGATAACCAAATCAACAACAATCTCGGTTTAACCACTTGGTTCGGCCGATCTTTATCTGGTTATCATGAAAAAGCATGTAAAATTTATATGCTTTTCGATCGCCTTTTGCTTTCTGAATTTCCTTATTTGTAACCGTAGATATTCAACAAAGTTTAAACTGTGATGGTGTGGTTGTGCTCCGGTTATTTTGAGAATAATAGCACGAAACAAAATCTGATTACAGCTTAGTGGCTTTCAAAAACGTGGCCCAATTGAGTGCCACCACCTACCAGATACTAAAATTAATTACATCTCTTCAGTAAAAGACAATGACATATTATTAGTTTTTAATGAAAAATAGTTGCATCAGAATGCATTGAAGTGATGCATTGAACACGTGAAGCTTTCGCTTGCCAAGTCTGGAGTCTGAACAGCCTATTCATTCGAATTCTATAGAAGATACCTGTAAGATTGAATTATAATTTGACCAATTATTCAGGCTTTGTAAATGTCTTTGATACTTACTAGCTCTTTACCTTTGAAGATGCTTAGTTAAAAGAGAAATTAATAAAGATTATCAGATCGGATTTCTTTAAAATAGCGCCAGAGATGATAATAACTTCTGTTGTTGCTGTTGGAATTTGGAAATCATGCGTTCCAGGTATACCCGAAAAAATGGTACATTTCTTCGGTTTTTTCTATTAGTTTGATTGATTTATAGAATCGTGGATTTTTCATTTCTTTGTCGGGTTTGCCTAATCAAAAACTGCTTTTATTTTCAAAATATTTACAGGAACACACTGGGATAGAAAAGAGCGAAAAGAAGCGAATTTTTAGGCTAATGGATTGCAGAAAATTGTCACCAGATGTGTGCAGGCATGCTGTCCAAAACGAGCGGCTCCCATTACAGGAGGTAGTGCAAGTCCTCTTTTTCGAGCAGCTAAGAGCCACATCAACCGGTGGGCTAGCACCTGAAGCCACCATGGGTCTCGCGCCAGGTGGGAGAACTAACACCAAAGACGAATGGGGGTGAGTTTCTACAGGTGAGGAGCTCAAAGCGCTAAAAGGAGAGGTGGAGAAAGATGGCGAAAAGACAAATAAAGCGAAGGGGGCGGTGATGTCAAAAGAAATATTTATGAAGATGTTTTCTATCAAGGACAAAGATAGTGATAACAAAGTCATGCACGCCGACATCAAGAAGCAGGATGTATTCTTTATCGTAAATCATGTCTTGTGTAAATTAGTTGTTTTTATGATGTTTTCTAAGGAAGAAAGGGAGTTTTGAGGGGTTCGAATGTTTGGAGAATTTAATTTACCAATCAACAACTTATTTCTTTTTACTAAAAAGTGGTCCAATTTTATGTTGTTTCAAATAATAATAAAAATGGTGTTAAGAGAACAGTTTTCGTTACTATGTCTCTAAAAGTGTGTTTGGGGCTTTGCTTTATTTTCTATTGTGTAAGCCTATAGGCTATAGGACCAAAGCATGAGACTAGATTTTTTTTTAAATTAATTAGAATAAGAATCCAATAAACTTTAAACAATGTGAACAACTCAGCCATAGCTCCATGCCTTTTCTTAAGGAAATACCAAACGATGTCATTATCATTATCAATCTTTTAAATTTAGAAGTTTAGGAATAGTGTCATGGCCACGTGTCAGGACACTATTGATTATTTTTTCTGTTGGTGCACTACGTCTGTCGACTACGTCTTATGTCGAGTCTCGGGTTCGTTGCAGATCAGATTGAACAAGAAATAGAGAAACAATAGGGTTCCGTTTGAAACCGTTGTTTGAAAGAGGGTTCCGTTTGAACTGGTAGTTTGAGACCCTTCCGTTTGAAGTGAAAGTTTGAAGACCCTTCCGTTTGAACTGGTAGTTAATGACCCTTCCGTTTGAAATGGTCGTTTGAAGACCCTTCTGTTTGAGCTGTCCGTTTGAACTATTATGTTTACTTTCAAACGGAAGGGGCCATGTCTATAAATAGGGTCCAAACGATTTCATTTGTAACGATTCAGAAATCTAATACCGAAGTGCTGCCGGTATTTCCTCTCACTGTAAACGTTGTCAATCGTATATAAAAGAGGATTATAGTATATTTCAAGCTGTTTTACTGTGCGTTTCTTAGTTTCCGCCTCTGAAACGTACGAGAGCTCTTCCGATCGACTCGTTTAGGTCGCGAAACGATTCTACAATTGGTATCAGAGCTCAGGACGAGGAGTTCTTGCCATATTCAGCTTGAAAATCTGATTTTCTACACCTTCTTTCTTAAAATCGATACTTTTTACGGTTAAAATCGGCTCAAATCTTCACACTATGTTCGAAATTGACAATTAACAAAGCCTTGAAAGTTTCAGCTTAAAATTCGAAGTAAAGATGGTGAAAATTGACTGAAAACTGGTGTCCGTTTGAAAACAGCGCCTGTCCGTTTGAAAACTGTTGTTAATCGTTTGAAGTTTGGGTCCCAACGTTTGAAAACTGATCAATCGTTTGAGGTTATCGTTTGAAAACAGTGAATCGTTTAGAACTTAAAATGAAATGAAGCTTAACGGTGTTGGTGATATGTCTCAGAAACTGATATGATCCTCTTGCACAAACTCACAAAAATATTGTTTGTAAATATTTCATTTACTGCTTTTTAGTACTTTCAAAAATCCAAAAAGATTTTAGTGAGTTTTAGCATAAATTTTGAAAAATCCAAAAAGATTTTCGACAACTGATATTGAAAAGCAGATTTTCAAAATTCCGAGTGCTAAACATGATGAGCAATATTTGAAGGGGAATGTTTGTTTGAAATGAAATGTTTTCATAATCTAACCTTAAAATGGTTCATCAGGTTGGTAGATCTGTAATTGTTTTGATATTGAGTCTGATTAGTGCGAGTGTTTATGTTTGAAATATGTATGTGAGAGAAATTTATTTTGAGGTAGAGTTTTTGCAGGATTAGAATGAAAAGTTGCTAGACAGAAAGCCAGACAACGATCCTAAAGCTGATGATGCTGATGATCTGAAGAAATGCCAGCATATCGCAAGGGGGAGTCTGAAGACCTGCAAGAAAAGTTTGAGAGTAAAGACTAGAGACAGATTAAGACTGAAGATGCGAAGACTCAACACTGAAGACTCCGTCAACATCCGAGGGGGAGTTTGTTGGTGCACTACGTCTGTCGACTACGTCTTATGTCGAGTCTCGGGTTCGTTGCAGATCAGATTGAACAAGAAATAGAGAAACAATAGGGTTCCGTTTGAAACCGTTGTTTGAAAGAGGGTTCCGTTTGAACTGGTAGTTTGAGACCCTTCCGTTTGAAGTGAAAGTTTGAAGACCCTTCCGTTTGAACTGGTAGTTAATGACCCTTCCGTTTGAAATGGTCGTTTGAAGACCCTTCTGTTTGAGCTGTCCGTTTGAACTATTATGTTTACTTTCAAACGGAAGGGGCCATGTCTATAATTAGGGTCCAAACGATTTCATTTGTAACGATTCAGAAATCTAATACCGAAGTGCTGCCGGTATTTCCTCTCACTGTAAACGTTGTCAATCGTATATAAAAGAGGATTATAGTATATTTCAAGCTGTTTTACTGTGCGTTTCTTAGTTTCCGCCTCTGAAACGTACGAGAGCTCTTCCGATCGACTCGTTTAGGTCGCGAAACGATTCTACATTTTCCCCTTTATACGACACTTTTATTGGATATATAGGTTTTAATCTGGCATGTAGATATGTTTCTTGCTATGGTGAAGTGGTCTGTGTGTTGTTTATTTAGGTGTGTGACACATCCTATTACCTGTTTTGTTTTTAAAACCTTTTGGTGGGTGGGCCCTAGTGGTGTCTTATACCGCATACAACCTGTTTGGGCTTCATTGGCTGTTGAGGGCGATCAACAGTGGTTCACACAGCTTCAATTTCTCCCAGCCCTCTCACCATATCATGCGACGGAAGTGATGAAATGGAAGTTGGAACTAAACCCCCATCGGCGTAACAGACTCTTGAGTCTTCGCAAGCCCTCGATTTCAAGGTGTTTTGGTTCAACGGACTTGATACAGTGGCCGACGACTTCAGCCGACGGTTAAGAGGTTAGATCCAATCAGTTCTCTGGCAAAGAGGTTAGATCCAACTGCTTAGTTTCGTCTTTTGTTCATGCCTTCGTTAATAGATCTCTAATGCGAAACAGGTCACCCAACAGTGGTTGTTTGTAAGGGTTTCACGTTATTGCAATTGCGTGTAGGTGCTTTTATATAAATCATCGTTATTTCCTATTTATATACTTAATAATAAAAATCATTTTGTTTAATAAAATTGCTGAATAAGAAATGATACATCATATTACTTATAGATTGTGTTAATCTTCTGTTCAAGTTTCAGCTGGCTGAAGTTTGTTTGTTGTTTTTTTGTAAGGTCAATTGTGTTTAACGAATAAGAAATGTAAATTTATATTTTAAAAGATTTTGTTTGAATTTGTTTATTCTTCTGTTACTGAGGCTCGGAAAGGTGGAAAACTTGCTATTGATTTTGGTAGCGATACGGATATCCAAGAATGCACAAGCGCAAGTGCTCAATCGGTATATTTATCTTCTACATATCACGTTCCCCGTAATTATAATTTGTCTTTTTGTACTTCTTCGATAAGAGCTATTAGTATGCTATAATGTTTATCAAAATAAAAACGCTATAAAAACACTGACATCAGGCATGTGTTCAGTTGCAGATTCAGATCCACCACCGAAAAGGCCAGTAAAGGCGGAATGGCAGACTAAAACATGAATCGTTGAAGACGTCCCTTTTGTCCACCTAATTGTAATGTCGCGCAACGCGCGGCAACAAATACCCCTAGTTTATATTAAATAAAGTATCATATAAAACAAAACAAAAAATAGATTGAAAAAGTATATTAATTGATGCTATTAAAATAACAAAACAAAAAATAGAGTGGAAAAGTATATTACTTGATGCTATTAAAATTAAAGTATCACATGTTTAGTATTTTTTCAGTTACTCTATTTAGAATGACTTAGAGCATTCACATCCAAATAATCAAATTGTGTATGTGATGTTTTTAAAATATAAAAAGTATAAAAAGTGGTTATGAGTGGAAGAGAGAGAAAATGTTACTGTTCATCTGTATATTTGGGGGACACTGTTCACCCCCTATAATTTTTTAATATATTTTGAAAGTGGTTGTGAGTGAAAGAGAGAGAAAAAGTAATGATAAAGGTATAAAAGAATATTATTTAATTGAAAAGGAGAAAAAAATGTAGTGTTTTTAGTGTAATTTAGGGTGAAAATATGGTGGAATGAATGTGAATGCTCTTAGACTAGAGGGTATGGGGAGGCTCATCTCCATGATGATGGGTCGCCATGTAAGTGTCACATCACCATCCCATGGAGGACGGGCCACCTTGCTTTTTGAGGGGGGTGGAGGATGGGGCTACCCCACCTAATTATTTTATAATTTTCTAACTTTTTTTTTGTTAACTTAATAAAAACTTCATAAAAATTAAAAAATACACGCATCGGGCCTTGTTCATTTTCCGTCACTTGCCCGATACGAAATTGATATCACGCATTGGGCCTTGCCCCATAAGCTCGTTAAATCTATCCGTTGTCGCCTTCCAAAAACTAGTACCCGTTTGATTGTTTCCTAAATTTAAAAAAAAATGCATTAGTAAAAGTAAAAAATAAATCTTTTTAAATTTAAATTAAAAAAATAATAAACTTTGGTTCATACCGACAATCGGGCAAGTTGAGGACTTAACAAACGCAATTGCTAGCGCCTCCTCCTCTACTTTTGTCCACTGTCTCGGCTTTGGTCTCGAACCGCTTTTTTTTTTGCGGTGTCGGGTTCGGTTTCAACCGCCTTCCCCGTGTTTTTTTGCGCTTGAGTTGATGTATGTAAAATGCAACATATAAATTACATCAAATGATGCATAAAACTAACCCTTTTTTAGTACTAATATTGGAAAAAGAGTGTTTTTGTCTTCCTTTTGTATTTTCAGGATTAAATGAGCTCAAAAACGCAAAAGAAGCAAAAAGACAGCTAAATCCAACATAAATACAAGGAAAGGAACATTAGTGGACTGCCCGAACCCTCAACGGCACCTTCCAAAGCAAAATAGAGAAAACAGAAGGCTGAACACGCCCCGTGCTCAGCCAGCACGGGGCCGTGCCCAAGAAGCAGCAGAAAAGACAAACCTATAGAAGCTTCTATTGCCCATCACGGGGCCGTGCTCAGCGGACACGGGGGCGTGTCGAAAGTACAGTAGGCGCATTTATTGTAATTGTGAATTACAATTAATGAGGAGAGAGAGTGTCAGACGGACACGGGGCCGTGCCCAGCGGACACGGGGCCGTGTCCAGCTCTCTGTTCAGCCTATAAATAGGAGTGCTTGGATTCATTTCATCTCATCCCTTGGCACACCACCTCTCTCACACTTCATCCACCACCCACCACCATCACAACACCATCATCCACCACCATCATCCATTGTCCATCGTAGAGTGTGTGAGTCGTCTCGGGATCCAAGATTGATCGTAAGAGTTCTTGACAATCAAGGCCATGTTTGCCTAAGTCTCTTACATCACTTGGTGAAGACAAAGTGTCTAGTATAATACTTTTTATTTCTAATCTTTTGCACTTTTTATTTGGTTTTGTATTAATGACTTTAATAACTAGTTACTTATGTTGAAGGTGATCTTTCCTTATCGTTTGTCCGTGGTGTCTTGGCATTATTTTACTGTCTATATAAAATAAAGGATTTTCACCATTCATATCTCCACGGTCTATATGGAGGTATGTTGGCTACCTGGTAGGGGGTTAAGGGAACGGTTTGGTAAAGGTCTTGCCATTGTTCAGCGTTTAGAGGTCCTGCAATGGACCTGGGTCAAATTTAGTAGGACCTCCTTCAATACTTCACGGTATTGGATGGCGGGGGTCCAAACTCTTTGATCCCCTCATAAGTTAACTACTATTAATACTATAACCCGGCTATTTAGGACTGTATCCCTGCTGACTCAGACTACTTAGCCGAGGGTAACGTCACCGCCAAAAGCGGGGCCTACCACAATACTGCATTAATAACTTAATTCATTATCTTCCAATAATCCACCCCTTTAGGATTGTATCCCTGCTGACTCAAACTACTGGGGTGAGGGTAACGTCACCTTCAAAAGAGGGGCCTACTACAATAACTAAGATAATCTCTTAATTATGTGCAAAAGTGCGGAAATAATCAAAGGTTATACTAGATACGAGTCGGAACCAAGTGATTCATCTTGTCTATCTGTTTTTACTTTTATTTTTTATTTTCAGCATTTTAGTTAGTTTTATTTTTCTTAGTTTAAAACATTTTCTCTAAACTTTTTATTTTGGTTAGACGTTGAGGATAAACCGGTACTAAAAGCTCTTGTGTCCTTGGACGACCTCGGTATCTTACCAACGCTATACTACACTCAACGATGGGTGCACTTGCCCATATGTGTGTTTAGTGTTAGTGAAATATCGTGTTTTATAAATTTAAAACTTGGCTAAAATAAGTGTTAAAAAAGGGCTTAAAATATACACCTAAAATATATAACACTTTCACGCACATCAAGTTTTTGGCGCCGCTGCCGGGGACACAAGGATTTTAAGAAAGTTAGGAATCAACGGCCTAATAATCTTTTATTTTTCTTTTTATTTTTTTAGGATTTTCTTAGTTTTTCAGCTTCTGCAGCTCTCAGCACGGGCCGTGCCCGGTCAGACACGGGCCGTGCCCAGCAATCATCACTGGCAGTTTTTATTTTCTGAGTTACAGAGAGCTGAACACGGGGCCGTGTCGGTGTAACACGGGGTCGTGTCCAACTCCCAGTAACAGGGATCCAGAAATCAATTACTGTGCCTCTGAACACGGGCCGTGTTCGTTGAGCACGGGGCCGTGGTGAACATTCTGACCAGCGTTCTTTTCTGTTTTCGTTGCAGGACTTGGAACCCAGGCGCCACATTTGAACCTCCTACGTAGTGCATGAGCTCCAGTTCTAGTAGAGACATAAAAGAGCCCCTAGAAGAACCCGAGCGCTTTCTCAGAAAAAGACTAAAAGCTAAAAATCAAGAGAAAGCTTCGGGGGACCCATTTCCAATGGCGGACCAACGTACCCTCATGGATTACTTACGGCCTACCGTAGGCAATCTTGGCGCCGCTATCAATGCCCCGAATGTCGAGGCCAACAACTTCGAACTTCGGCCGCATTTGATACAAATGCTCCAAAACTCCGCAACCTTCCACGGGCTTGCGGACGAGGATCCCCATCTACATATTACTAACTTCTTAGAAATATGTGATACCTTTCGGATCAATGGAGCATCAAATGACGCCATCCGCCTTCGAATGTTTCCTTTTTCACTAAAAGACCGAGCTAAGGCTTGGCTTAACACCCTCCCAGCTGGATCGGTAAACACTTGGGATGAACTCGCCCAAATGTTTTTGTATAAGTATTTCCCTCCTGCTAAAACGGCTAAATTAATGACTGAAATTAATACATACTCACAAGAGGACGGGGAATCCTTATATGAAACTTGGGAAAGGTTCAAGGAGCTTCTAAGAAAGTGTCCTCACCATGGTCTAGCGGTATGGAAACAAGTATCCACTTTCTACAATGGATTGTTGCCACACACAAGACAAACACTTGATTCAAGCTCCGGGGGACTCTTAGGTAATCGTCGCCCAAATGAAATATATAACCAAATTGAGGAAATTGCTCAAACCAATTTTCAATGGCACACTCCCCGAGGTAATAAATCTATTGCCCTGGGCGCCCATAAGGTTGATAAAAGCACCTCTTTACAAGCCCAAATCGAGGCCCTCTCTTCAAAAATCAAAAGGCTAGAAATGACAAAAACGGCCTCGGTTATGGCTTGTGAAGGGTGTGGTGGGTCACATGAAAATTGGAGTTGTATGAAAGAATTAGATGAACAAACTGAAACGGTAAACTACATGGACAATAGACCTAGGCCGTCAGGTCCTCCAACGGGTACCTACAACCAAGGATGGCGTAACCACCCAAATCTTGGTTGGAGAGATCCCGGAAATAGTAGTAACCAACAAAACCAACGAACTAATTTTCAACAACCGCAAAATTTTCCTCAACAACAAGGTGGAAGAGAAAGGCTTGAAGATACTGTATCTCGCCTCATCTCTGACACTGAAAAGAAAAACTCGGATCGATTTCAACAATTGGAATCGAATTTCAGAAATCAACAAGCTAGCATTCAAAACGTTGAAAAACAATTAAATCAACTAGCTCAAAATTTCTCCGAGAGACCACAAGGCGCACTACCCAGTAATACCGAACCAAACCCAAAGGCGCAAGTCCATCTCATCACATTAAGAAATCGAACCGTGGGTCCCGAGGATGCTCCATTGCCGCCAAATGAAAGAAGCCATTCTAGCCAGCCGGTGACTCCCCCTGCGCCAGAAAAGGCTTCTACACCAAATCAAGAGCCCACCAAGACTCCTCCAATCCCGTACCCCGGTAGGTTGAATCGTCAAAAGACCGATGAGCAATTCGCAAAGTTCGAAAGTTTACTAAAACAATTGCATGTTAATATTCCTTTTATTGAGGTCCTAACCCAAATGCCTAAATATGCAAAATTCATGAGGGATTTCCTCACTCACAAAAGAAAAATTGAATCATTGCAATTAGTTAACTTAGGCGAAGAATGCTCAGCTCTAGTACTCAACAAACTTCCACAAAAGAAAATCGACCCCGGGAGCTTCACAATCCCTTGTTCGATTGGGAAGTCCCCCGTCCGAAATGCTTTAGCCGATCTTGGGGCTAGCATCAACCTCATGCCCACCTCAATGTTCAAACGACTCGGCCTAGGAACAACAAGCCCTACAAAGATGAGCATACAACTCGCCGACAGGTCCGTCAAATTTCCACATGGTGTCGCCGAAAATCTACTAGTCAAGGTTGACAAATTCGTCTTTCTAACCGACTTTGTCATCTTAGACATGGAAGAAGACACCGAGGTCCCTCTCATCCTCGGGAGGCCATTCCTAGCCACCGCTCAAGCATTGGTGGATATGAATGACGGAACTCTAACATTGAAGTTTGGGGATGAGGAGGTGAAATTTGAATGTGGAAAGCGAGTAGAGGAAGAAGATCCGGTCAACTACATGAAGGTCATAGACTCAAGCTTGGATGACGCTCTCCGACGGTGTAACATGGGATGCAACACATCCCACTTGGGTAACATATGACCAGGCTTTGGGTCTAGCCAAGGACCCTTATAAACGTGGCGCACCATGGAGGCATTCCACGGAACTATCCTTAGTTTAATTTAGATTAGTTTTTATGTTTTCTAGTTAGTTTAATTTTCAGGAATAAAACACACTCATGGTGGTAAAGGATGAAAAGGGGAACGAGAAAAATGATCCCATGCACAAGAACGAGGCAACCCGACAATTTTCTCATGTTCAGAAGGTTCAACACGGGCCGTGCCCAACCAACACGGCCCCGTGTCGAACCACCTGCAGAAAAACGCCCAGTACAGGTACCTGGACACGGGCCGTGTTCACTCAACACGCCCCCGTGTCCATACTTCTGTTTCTCTTATTTCAATTTTGTTACTGGCACTTGAACACGGGGCCGTGCCCGGATAACACGGGGCCGTGTTCAGTGCCCAGTAACACAAATTTTTGCTTTTTAAACACTATTTTACACATCTAATCAACCTAAAAATTTATTTTTGGGACACATTGAGGACAATGTGTAATTTAAGTGTGGGGGGATGCTAAAACCTTGAATTTTGCAAGTCCTAAAAACAAGTCTTACACAAAACTCTATTGGAACCGCTAATCACCCCTAATTTTTTTCAAAAATTTCATTTTTTTTACTTGTCTAGGTTTAACTCGGGAAATTCAAGTTCTCAAAAAGGTTATATTTTTACAAATTTACAACCGATAGCGTAGTGATAAAAAGAACCAACATAAGAAAATTATGAAAAGGCATGACAAACTTATTTAAAATTTGATTATATATACTTGATTACATAAAAACCCATTCCCACAAAAGTGAGTTTTGAGCCTTTATTGAGCACACAATTACATATCATTTGACTAAATGCTCATTTTTCGTTTCTTGTGTGAATAGCCGCTTGGTTCTTACGACTCTAGAACTTGCCATGACAATACATTCCCGGTCCTTATCAACTTAAACCCGAATAAGTAAATGATGGAGGCATTAGGACTAACCTTTTTCATTTCTACACCATTATTTTTCTTTTTCTTTTACCACCTACCCAAAAATCCCCCTAGTTAGCCCTTTTGAGCCTAAACCTTTTCGTTTCATCACCCAAACAAAAACCCTTTTCCATTTTTAACCCTTTATTTTAGTAACAAGTTCGGTTCTTCGTGATCAAAAAAAAAAAAAAAAAAAAAATATTGTGATGATGATGAAGCAAAAAGAAAATAAACAAACAAAGTAATCAAAAATAACTTTGTTTGAATAAAAGCTTCATCAAAATAAAAGGTTGCAAAAATGCGAAAACCGACACTTGTTACGCTTTTAGCCCTTTTTCTACTAACCACTAACCCAACCACCTACCTTTAACCCTAGCCAACCCTTAACCCACAAAGTCCTCTTGATATCTACAAAGGTATAAAAGTTAAAAAGGAGGAGGATTGATTTCTTGGCAAGCCTATGGTAGGAATAAGTTCCATGCCGCTCTCGAGTGATTCATTAAAAATACACCTTCGGCCGAGTGTGAGTGAATTCCCCGCGAGGTATGTGAACTTGTATATAATTAGAAGTTTAAAAAGGCATGTTATGCCCAAATAAGTAATTTCTTTTATGAACAGTTCTAAATAAATCATTACGAATAGGAGTATAAATAAATAAAAATAAAACCCAAAAAGATCTTGGAAGTCCCGACACTCTACGACAAGCCCAAAATCTTCTCTTCTACCTATTCCATTTGGGAGTGTAAGCCACATATTAAAGAGTTTTGCTTGAGGACAAGCAAAAGTTCAAGTGTGGGGGTATTTGATGTATGTAAAATGCAACATATAAATTACATCAAATGATGCATAAAACTAACCCTTTTTTAGTACTAATATTGGAAAAAGAGTGTTTTTGTCTTCCTTTTGTATTTTCAGGATTAAATGAGCTCAAAAACGCAAAAGAAGCAAAAAGACAGCTAAATCCAACATAAATACAAGGAAAGGAACATTAGTGGACTGCCCGAACCCTCAACGGCACCTTCCAAAGCAAAATAGAGAAAACAGAAGGCTGAACACGCCCCGTGCTCAGCCAGCACGGGGCCGTGCCCAAGAAGCAGCAGAAAAGACAAACCTATAGAAGCTTCTATTGCCCATCACGGGGCCGTGCTCAGCGGACACGGGGGCGTGTCGAAAGTACAGCAGGCGCATTTATTGTAATTGCGAATTACAATTAATGAGGAGAGAGAGTGTCAGACGGACACGGGGCCGTGCCCAGCGGACACGGGGCCGTGTCCAGCTCTCTGTTCAGCCTACAAATAAGAGTGCTTGGATTCATTTCATCTCATCCCTTGGCACACCACCTCTCTCACACTTCATCCACCACCCACCACCATCACAACACCATCATCATCCATTGTCCATCGTAGAGTGTGTGAGTCGTCTCGGGATCCAAGATTGATCGTAAGAGTTCTTGACAATCAAGGCCATGTTTGCCTAAGTCTCTTACATCACTTGGTGAAGACAAAGTGTCTAGTATAATACTTTTTATTTCTAATCTTTTGCACTTTTTATTTGGTTTTGTATTAATGACTTTAATAACTAGTTACTTATGTTGAAGGTGATCTTTCCTTATCGTTTGTCCGTGGTGTCTTGGCATTATTTTACTGTCTATATAAAATAAAGGATTTTCACCATTCATATCTCCACGGTCTATATGGAGGTATGTTGGCTACCTGGTAGGGGGTTAAGGGAACGGTTTGGTAAAGGTCTTGCCATTGTTCAGCGTTTAGAGGTCCTGCAATGGACCTGGGTCAAATTTAGTAGGACCTCCTTCAATACTTCACGGTATTGGATGGCGGGGGTCCAAACTCTTTGATCCCCTCATAAGTTAACTACTATTAATACTATAACCCGGCTATTTAGGACTGTATCCCTGCTGACTCAGACTACTTAGCCGAGGGTAACGTCACCGCCAAAAGCGGGGCCTACCACAATACTGCATTAATAACTTAATTCATTATCTTCCAATAATCCACCCCTTTAGGATTGTATCCCTGCTGACTCAAACTACTGGGGTGAGGGTAACGTCACCTTCAAAAGAGGGGCCTACTACAATAACTAAGATAATCTCTTAATTATGTGCAAAAGTGCGGAAATAATCAAAGGTTATACTAGATACGAGTCGGAACCAAGTGATTCATCTTGTCTATCTGTTTTTACTTTTATTTTTTATTTTCAGCATTTTAGTTAGTTTTATTTTTCTTAGTTTAAAACATTTTCTCTAAACTTTTTATTTTGGTTAGACGTTGAGGATAAACCGGTACTAAAAGCTCTTGTGTCCTTGGACGACCTCGGTATCTTACCAACGCTATACTACACTCAACGATGGGTGCACTTGCCCATATGTGTGTTTAGTGTTAGTGAAATATCGTGTTTTATAAATTTAAAACTTGGCTAAAATAAGTGTTAAAAAAGGGCTTAAAATATACACCTAAAATATATAACACTTTCACGCACATCAGAGTTCTTTAGGTGGCGATTCAGGGATGACTTCTTCATCATCATCGTCAAGTTGAACCGGGGGTTGCGGTTGGGAAGTTGGCGGTTGCGATTGAAATTGTTCAAGTTGAACCGAGTTTCGTTGCATGAATTGTTGGAGTGCTTGGTGTTGTTGCATTTGTTGAACTTGCGACATTTGTGAGAAGGCGTTGGGTGATTGTTGGAAACTCGAAAGCATAAATTGTGGAGAGACCCACGAAGGATCCATAGTCGGAGTGTAAGCGGGACTCGAAAAAAAGTTAGGTTGGTTCGGGTTGGGATTGTTTGGGTTGAATGGATTCATGATTGTATATAAAAAGGGGAGTGTTTTTTATAAAAATGGATGAGAATGGGAGAAGAATGAGAGAAGTATTGAGAAAATGGTATAAAAAATGGATGAAAAGAGGGGTATTTATTTAAAGTGAAAAAGTTTTTATTTATTTAATATAATATAGCCATTGTAACGGCTAATTGTTTGAATTCGAGGGCCGTGAAGAACGTCGGGTGGGAGCCGGATACGACGCGACAGGGCTAGGGGGCGGTGTGGGGGACCGGCGACGGGCCAGGATTGCCCTAAGCCGGCCCCCATACCGTCTAGTCTTAGATAGAAAACTAAATGTCGATTACATTATTATAATGTATGTTTTACAAGTAATTAATGCATCAAAAATTAAGTTAAAAAATTATATAGCCCCTTACACCATTACACCCGTTCAATCGGGCGCTTCTCAACCCATTTAAGTGCTAACCCCTCCAATGCCATGATTCCCAAAGGCAATGCTACCTCGCATAATGGCACCATAAGGGTGCTTGGCTGCTTGCATTAGGGTTGGTCTTAATAATTCTGTACAACGTCTAATTTATTTGAGAAATGGGTTTTGCATAGAAAGTGACGACTAATTAATTCTTATGAAGAGTGCCACCAGCGCACGGTTAGTTTGAACTCGAGCCCGGGTCAAATTATTTACACCGTGGAGCCTCTACCGACACCATTAGATACAAACTGAGAACGAACGAACCTTTAAGAGCCCGAGTTGAATTATGAATTGACAACCCCTCTCGTCATTACTTGACTAAAATTTTCCTTGGCTCGGTACCAGTCCGGTATCAATAGTCCCATTCGAACCCACTTTAAGGAAGATGTCCAACATAAAGATGAGAGCGTTCAAGTTGCAGATCAAGGTTGCACGTTTTGTGCTTGAAGATGGGGAAATCCGGGAGGAGCATGTTCATAAACCAAAGGAATCTAACATTCCACCTTCTCATAATAATGGAAGTTCTAATATAAGGTTTGTCAAGAAAGGAGCCTTCACTTTCAAGGAGGCTCTAACTGGAGAGAGAAGACAGAAGGATGCGCAAAACAAAACTATAATCCTGGATGATCAGCAGCCGACACTTGAGGATCTTCATGACAGATCGTTAGTTATTAAAATGGGCTCCTTTGAAGTATTACGTAATATCCGAAGAATCTTAATGGATATGGGGCTAGGCTGTGGCAGGCTTCAATATGTGGGAGGGCTTCAGTTCCTCATAACTTTCAAATCCAATGACCACGCCATCATGGCGAGGGATGAATTTCTAGGAAGACCCAATGATTTTACTCTGGTAGACATTTGGAAAGGTCAAGAGATTGGCTTGAAAGAATTGCATGGGTGAAAATTCAAGGCATTCCCATGCATTTGATGTCTAATGATACCATGGAAAAGGTCGCAAAAATGTTCGGAACGCTGGTTCATAAACCCCATTATGAAGAATTTGATATGGACTTATCATACTTCTATGCGGCTTTGTTGGTCAACAGTGGTAAAATGATCCATGGTGAAGTCTCTGTCATGTGGAAGGATAAGCTATATTCGGTATGGGTTAATGAAGATTCGGGTGCTTGGGTACCGGATTTTCTAACCGATGATAGACGTTTCGGGTCTGATGAATCTGTTGATAGTCACTCTTCTTCGTTTGATGACTCCGACCAGTCGAATTCAAATTCGGAAGATGAAGATAGGGATGTTGCTATGCAGTCGGAGTTGGAGATGGAGCCGGAAAAGCAAGTCGGAGAGGCCGGTGGGTCACCGGAGACAAATTTGGTAAGTATTAATGAGGAGTTTAAGGGTGGCGAGAATGTCGGGTTGGACTTAATTCAGGATTTCAAATCTCCTGATTATGAGGAAAGGAATAATATCAATATTGAAAGCCACATTAATGAGTTTGTTGACCAGAATGATTCTATTTTGAATAAAAATAAAAGAAAGAAAAATAGAGGTGTGGTTTTATTGGGCCAAGATTCGGACTGTAAAAGTAGTAACGAGCGGCCCAACAAAGAAATTAGGATTGACTCAGATGATCCATTTGGGCTCGACCCACTCATTTTGGGCTTAGGGGTCAACATCCAGAGAGGAACTGATGGACCTGTGGAGTTTGAAGACCTTACTGCCGACAACCAAAAGCAGCTTCCATTATCAAATGACAACAACTCCCAACCAAAAATAAAGGAAGTCGAATAAACAGTGTATGAATCCGATGATGCTGCTGCAGAGGTATATGATGAAGTTCTTGAAACAACGAGATTGGGAAATTTACTTGGTGCTCAGCTTGAAGATTTTCAGCCCCTGGTCACAGAATTGGTCAAACACGAAAGGAAACAATCAGGTTCTGAATGAATTTTTTATCTTCTAATATTAGAGGGATTGGGGTTGATGGTAAACCTTCTTGGGTTAAAGGCTTGGTCGAAAACTTTGGGGTCGATTTTTTGGCAATTCAAGAAACTTTGGTTTCTAAGGTGGGAAGTTTTGATTTCTCTAGAGTTTGGGGGAGGAATGATATTCAACTTGATATGGTTGAGGCGTCGGGTAGATCGGGTGGATTAGTTAACTTATGGAATCCTAAGAAGTTCACGAAAACATCTGATTTGAAAGATTGGAATTACCTTGTAACTTCAGGGATTTTGGTGGAAGACGGTACCTTATTAAATGTGGTTAACATTTACGCCCCTCAAAAAACAGTTCAAAAAAGAGCTCTCTGGGACTGTTTGAGAGGGGTCATTAACGATAAACCTGGGATGTGGATTTTTTAGGGGATTTCAATGCAGTGAGATTCCCCGAAGAGCGGAGGAATTCAAACTTCAATCATCTATCTGCTGCCGAATTTAATTGTTTCATCGATGATGCTAACTTGCAGGAGTATCATATGAGGGGAATAAATTTACCTTTTTAGCAGGAAAAGACAAAGGTTTCAAGATGAGTAAAATTGACAGAATTTTGGTGTGCTAAGATTTTTTTTAACAGGTGGCCTTTGGCTTGTTTAAGGGCTTTACCTAGGGGTTTTTCAGATCACTGCCCCTTGCTGTTATCCTTAGTGAATTCCAATTATGGAGCGAAACCATTTAGGTGGTTTAACTCCTGCCTGGACAGAGAGGGATGCGTGGAAACTGTCACAAAAGCTTTCGATAATTGTTCTTTGGGGGGTCCCGCAGACGTGGTCATTACCATGAAACTGAATTATATAAGGGGAGTTTTGAAAGATTGGTGGAAAGCTATTTTAAAGAAGGAAGGTGAAGACTTGGTCAGTTTGAAAGATGATATGGAGAGACTTGAAAAAATCATGGAAGATCGAGATCTAGAAGAAGAGGAAATTTGGGTTTGGGAAGAAAGTAAAAAAGAATTAGATCAACTTCACGGGTATAAATATAGGGACTTGGTTCAAAAGTCCCGGGTTAGATGGGCTTCTATGGGTGACGACAATTCTACATATTTTCACAGATTCACCAATGGTAGGAAGGCGTCCAATGCTATTCCAGGTTTAATGGTTGACGGGAATTGGGTGGCCAAACCTGCCTTGGTGAAAAGGGATGTTTTAAAACACTTCAGGCGTCATTTTTCTGAAAAGCATAAGAGTAGGCCGAGTATCACTTGCAGTAACATTCATGTGTTGGATCCGAACTGTGTGGAGATCTTGATAGCACCGTTCTCTAAAGAGGAGATTAAACAAGCCGTCTTCGCCTGTGGGTCTGATAGAGCGCCAGGCCCAGATGGCTTTAATTTCAGGTTTGTTAAACAATTCTGGGGATGTCTTGAGGATGATTTCTTTCGGTTAATGGGGGATTTTCACCAAACGGGAGTTATAAATAGAGGATGTAGCACCTCTTTTATAACGCTCATTGCTAAGTCTAAGACCCCGTTAGGGTTGAAAGACTATAGACCCATTAACTTGGTAGGGGTTGTGAGTAAAACCATCTCCAAAATTATTGCGGGAAGAATGAGTAAAGTGATTGGGATGGTGATCTCTCACACGCAAACGGCTTTTCTAAAGGAACGTTTCATTTTAGATGGCCCTTTGATTATAAATGAGGTCATTGGATGGATTAAGAAAAATGGGGAACAAGCTTTTATGTTAAAGATTGATTTCGAGAAGGCATTTGACAACGTCAATTGGGGTTTTTTACTATCTATTATGAGCCAAATGGGATTTCCTCCAAAATGGTGCCTTTGGGTAAAAGGCATCCTTGCTTCGGCAAGATCTTCGGTATTAGTAAATGGTTCCCCCACCTATGAGTTCCAATGCGAGAAAGGTGTGAGGCAAGGAGATCCTTTATCTCCATACTTGTTCTTAATTGTGATGGAGGCTTTGGCTTCCATTCTTAATAAGGCGACAGAGTTAGGTGAGTTTGAAGGTATTCGGCTTCCGAATGGTGGCCCTACTCTTTCCCACTTGTTCTACGCGGATGACCCTTTAATAGTTGGGAAATGGTCCAAAGCTAACATGAAGAAGACATCTCGCTTGCTTAGAATTTTTTACTTGTGCTCCGGATTGAAAATAAACATACATAAGTCCCACTTATATGGTATGGGTATTAAAGGTGATGATTTGAACAATTTAGTCGGGTCTATTGGCTGCAAGATCGGTGATTTTCCATTTGAATATTTGGGAATCAAAGTGGGAGCGAACATGAACCGGATCGCGCATTGGAGTCCGGTCATAGAGACCATTCAAAATCGCCTAACCTCTTGGAAAGCGAAAACTCTATCTATAGGTGGGTGCTTGACCTTGGTGAAATCGGTACTTTCTAGTCTTCCCATTTACTATTTATCTTTATACAAGGCGCCTAAAAATGTGATTGAAAAAATGGAGAGTCTCATGAGGAATTTTTTGTGGGCTGGTACAATCGACAAAAAGAAGCTTCATTGGGTTTGTTGGGACGTGGTCACTTCGCCTAAAAGCGAAGGAGGGTTGGGTATCTCGAAGCTTAGTGATGTTAATGCGGCTTTATTATTGAAATGGGCCTGGCGCTACAAAAATCAACAAGGAAGTCTTTGGCGAAACGTTATTGAGGCAATTCACGGTGGTAGGAACAAGTGGATTTTTCTCCCGGTCACTCGAAACTTGTCAGTGATTGATCAGCTTCAAATCGGTGGGAAGCAGGCGCATTGGTTCTTTAAAGGCAAGCTTGGCAATGGAGAGTCATTACGATTTTGGAAAGATAGGTGGTTTGGCGATAAACTCTTGATGGACAGATGGCCGAAGCTTTTTGCCTTGGAAAACAATAAAAACTGCACTATTTCAGAGCGAATTCAGAGAACAGGAGCAGCTCACTCTTTGGGTTCCGGCTGGAACGCTTGTCCGTCCACAGTAGAAGAAATTTCAGAAATGCAAGACGTTAATTACATGTTGTCCAAGGTTTCTTTTGCAGGAAATAAGGACGTGTGGACGTGGGATGTAGATGGCAATCCTCACTTTACAGTCGTTGATGCCAAAAAACTGATGAGGAAAGACCGAAACAATCACCGGACGCAACTTTTCAAATGGGAATCTTGGGTCCCTCTCAAAATTAACATTCATATGTGGCGAATGGAAATGGATCGTCTTCCGACCCGACTAGCACTTCAAAGGAGGCAGATTTTTATATCGGCTACAACATGTTCTTTATGTGATGTGGATGATGAAGACTGTGCCCATGTGTTCGTAAATTGTGGTTTTGCGTTTGGAGTTTGGAGCCTTATTCGGAAATGGTGTAAACTCGACTATGTTATGATTGTTGACATTAAAGATTTGCTCAAGTTTTACAAGTATGTGCAAGGGCCAAAGTGGGCGAAGAAAGTTATAAGGGGGATTGTAATGACGACATGTTGGGCGATTTGGAATGCTAGAAATAAAAAGGTCTTCGACAACACTACGCCTAAGGTAGCCGATGTTGTGGCTTTAGTTAAATCCCTTTCTTTTTTATGGCTTAACAATCGATCTAGGTTTAACTCTATTATGTGGAAGGATTGGGCTGTTTTCCCATTGTATATGTTGTAATCGTTTTTTTGGCGGTCCTTGTTTTGAGGACTAGCCATTTTAATGAAGTTCACCGTTCAAAAAAAGAAAATTAATTCTTAGTTACTAATTGTTCTAATCCCCAATTGGTAGATCTATGAGATGTTTAACGGGTGCTTAAGTTAGCCATTAAAAAAACCTAATTGCTATAATAAGTCTCTTCAAGCTATAAGTTGCACCGATATATAAGCTTGGAGCGAAGATTATCAAATTGCAAGGAAGATAACTCTTTGGTTAGAATGTATACAACCTGAACAGTGATAGGCACATAACGAACAATGTGACTCAGCGCCAACACCATATCATTAAGCAACATAATTTTTTTATTACCTATGACATCCATTTAGTCTAAGGCTGTTTAATTATTTGTTATTTACTTCATGTACTCATGTCTATAGTTTATACATGAATATCTTCACTTGAATAATCTTTCATCGTAACCCGCCTAACAAAAATCAGTTTCCTCTTATCACCATAGCAAGTAATAACCAAGATGAATTTAGAAGGACATACTTGATCAGAGGACTATGTCAACCAATAGGTCCTATTTTTTATAAGAAAAATGATTAGCACTAATGTAACACGTTTCATCCTACTTGGGTTGTCAATTATGGAAATTGGTTAGAGAATAGTATAAAAAAACGATATATCATATTATTTGTGTTGCTACTTTTTTAATTGTACCACCTTGCATTTACGTTAGAGTAGTGTTTATTGAAGTTATACTTAGGTCTACCGGTCACAAAATCAAACGTTAAGGAATGATTTGCAAGCAATGAAGTATGTGAAGTCTGATTTGTGTAATCTGATTATGATGAAAATTTAATCAATATTTGTGTTAACTTACCTAATGCTAATAGAATAGTGGACAATTGGTGGTCAAGATTATGTAAAAATTGCAAACCTTACCGACAACATAAGCAATATCGGGATATATCATGATGAGAAAATGAAGTGCACCAATAGTGTTGCAGTACATCAAAGGACCATCCATAAGCACATCGGGGAAAAAAATGAAAGCTTCAGTATGAGAGACACGAGAGAAGACATTGATCTTCACTAGATAAGATAGGTACACTATAAGAGATCTCATAAATAGCGTCAATTGATAGATGAAGAACACTACATGATTGTGGTGCCTATGTAGTTTGTCATAAATGATAAAGAACTCATGCTAATGATAATGTCGTTAAATAGACATGAACATAGACAAGCTTTAGACATGCATTACAAAAAAGGCAAACATGTTTATGGCCGAAGATAAGTTGGGAAACCAAGTTGTAAGTGCATGTCTATGGATTTCCTCACATGGGTGAGTTCGACATTACCCTATACATATGGATTTGCTTCGTGAGTTATACACGACTTACAACTTTAAAATTCGACAAGTAGATTATTTCGACTTACATACTTAAACATTATACATTATAAATTAGTAACACCTTTTGGCATATAGTTGTTGTACTAAGAGCTTAGGGGGTTTTCCAAAAAATAATTAGTTTTATACACTATAAATTTATATACTATTTATTTGAAATATTTGGTTGTAAGTTGAGTTTAAATAGTTGTACCTTAAGCAAATATTTGTTGTAAGTTGTGCTTAAGTGTTTGGTTGTAAGTTGTGCTTAAATGGTTGTACCTTAAACAAATATTGGTTGTAAGTTGTGCTTAAGTGGTTGTACCTTAATCAAATACTGGTTGTAAGTTGTGCTTAAGTGGTTGTACATTAATCAAATAATGGTTTCATTACCTTTCCAAATTCAATCTGTTTTGTATGCATGTATGGCTGTAAATTGTGCTTAAGTAGTTGTACCCTAATCAAATAATGGTTTCATTATCTTACCATATTCAATCGGTTTGATCTATTCAAAGTTGTGTTGTTTTATTTGTAAATTTGTGACAACTCGAGTTTCCGACTTTGACTTTTGTATTTAATGCACGTTGACTTTGACTGTGTAGTTGTTTGACTGGTTGACTTGTAACTGTATACGTATTGTGTTTTCTTGATTATGTGTTGGAAACTTTAAGTTGCATAAGTTGTTTAGAATTTGACTCACACCGACGAAACAGAAGTTTGTTTCGTCAACTTCAGTTTCGACGAAACATGACTTGTTTCGCCGAGCCCAGCTTCGCCGAAGCCCAGTAAGGGCCCAACACGCTACGTAATTATATACCGAACTTTCTGTTCATTCGTCACTTTAGCAAACAGAAAACACTAAAACTCTCTAGCCTTGTGTGCGACGGCAACCATCTCCTCTTTCGAAGCCGGACCCTTATTGTTTGATCATCCTTTGTTCGGTTAGTGTTTTACATTTAATTTAATTTCAGTTTCATATGGATGTCATGATGTTCTGATTTTGTGATGCATGATAAGATCAGTTAGTGGAGTGTATGTGAAACCCGATGATGATCTGAAATTGTTGAATGATGATTATATTGTGCATGTGAATTGTATTGAATATCCAGCCAATTTAATGTTATGCATGTGATAGCCTAGGAATTGTTGGCCATTGTATGCATGAGTATATGTGATTGTCAGGGATCATGTGGTGGTTATTTGGTTCTCTAGAATGGATATAATATGCTAGATACTTAGCAGACTAGGGTTCTGTTGTATACGTATATGACTACCGAATGATCATAACAATCTGCTCACATGGGGTAATGATTGAATGACTTGCATAATGTTGTCGGCCATTATATTCTTGTTTACATGTGTGTGTTGTCAGGACATGTTAGTCAAGATTCATATGTTAATTGTTTATATACATGTATCGAATTGTAAGATAACGAACACCCCATGGGTTGTCGGCCATTGTGATTATTTTAATGATGATTTTATGATGGTAAGATGATGATTTCTATGTGCACATTGATTTCCATATGATTTCTGATGATTGATGGCGGCTGGTCCAATGATTAGGGTTTTCTGTGAGGAAATTGTAACTGATGTACATTTTTGACGTAACTGATGTTCGACGTAACTGACTTGTTTGGCGAAACAGAACTCTCGGCGAAACAGAATGTGTTTCGCCAATGGGTAATTGACGAAACAGGATAGTGTTTCGCCAAGGGCAGTCGGCGAGACAGAATCTTGTTTCGCCAAAGGGTAGTTGACGAAACAGAGTATGTTTCGCCAATATGTGTTTCGCCGACTTGAATACTTTGCACAGTAACCTGACTTAACTCTGTTAGAAATTAACTGAGATATTTAACTACTGTTAAGTATAAAACAATACTTGTATGACTACGAATACGTGCAATGTGATACTCGGTGCTTATTGATGCGATGTTCACCATGATTATACCTACGTGCCAACTTCGTGATTATAAACTGATTATGTATACGTGCATACTTTAGGACGTGATTGATTTACTTTGAGCACTTACTTAGCATACCGAGCAAACCAAGGTGAGTTCACTGCACTTTTCTAAGCATGTGTCCCGGTGGTTTGGGACATCTGGTAAACGTTTCTAAAGGGAATACTGGGTAAACTGCTATTTGGGATGTTGGTTATTGAACACAGAATCGATCATCTACCGTGTTGCCTGTAAGGCAATGGGGTAACTAGTTGATAGCGCTATTAGGTTTGACACCCTCACACCGGGCCGTAAGGACGGGCGTGATCTAGTTACCTGGACATCATTACCAATGCTTGGTTAGGGGCATTGGGGTTGGGCACACTCCCAGGTTATATTGGGCACACTCCCATGGTATATATTGGACACACTTCCAATATATAAGACTCTCCTACGTTAATAAAAATCCCAAAATGAAACGATGAGTTGACTTAACAGATATTTGGTAACTACACACGTTAATAAAACCTTGAACTCACCAGCGTCGTCTGACACACTTGTCTGCATGCTTGCAGGTCGCTAGAATTCGTGACGTGGACTTGCTATCTGGGAGTGCTGGAGTGGTCATGGATCGAGGCTCTTGGATTAACTTATAAGTGAAACGTTGGTTTTGAACATTTACTATGAAACAATTGTTAAACGATTTACTATATGCTTCCGCTACACAACTCTTTGGGAGTAACCCTATGTTTGATATTTTCTATTGGTAATTCATGACATGTTTTATTTAAATATTTATCATTGGTTCAATGTGATTGGTGGCTCGAACTCTGATGAGTAACACGCCTCGCGAAGTTCCTGCAGGTTGTATTTTGGGGGTGTTACAGTTTGGTATCAGAGACACTGGTTATAGCGAACTAGGTTTTAAAACGTTTTATAAAACCAGACTATAACCGAATACCTTCGAAGAATCGATCATGACACTCAGCTCCAGATCGCAAGGTTCGTCTTCTGTTTAGTTTATGCATTACTTCCTTAGTAGTCACACACTCATAACTTGCATGAAACGATACACTTGATACTATGGTGACTTGATAGTGTGACACTACTCTTCGACTTATGTGAATTGTAAACTTGTGATACCAATCGTTGTGTTGTGTGAACGGGGGAAACTTCGAGCGCAAGCTAAGAGGCACTGAGATAAGCATGCAAATTGCCTTATTATTATGGGTGCACACTTAATAATAACGTGGGGTGCATGCAAGTCCCAGTGAGGCTTATCAAGCGTGAGAAGGGTTCTGCCTTATTATGTGTGAACTTGGTAGTACATAGATATCAACATGATACTTGATTTCTATCTCGTTTCGATTTTCTGAATCAGTTCATCTCTATATATAGAATCATGAGTGGACGAGGACACGGACGTGGCAACATTAACATGACTCAGGCTGAGTTGACTGACCTAATCAACACCCGTGTGGCTGAGGCTTTAGCAGCCTATCAAGCTGGTCAGCAAGCGCATCCCCAGAACAATCAGCCTGTCTGTACGTTTAAAACGTTCATGGACTGTAAGCCACAGACCTTCACCGGCACTGAAGGGGCTGTGGGACTCTTGAGATGGTTCGAGAAAGCAGAGTCCGTGTTTGCTATATGTAACTGTCCCGCTGGGGACAGAGTGAAATATGCTGCGGGTACCTTGGCGGATGGTGCCCTAACGTGGTGGAATGCCCAAGTGCAGTTGCTGGGCATCGAGGCAGCGAATGCCACAACT
Source organism: Helianthus tuberosus (assembly GCA_030545235.1). Lineage (NCBI taxonomy): Eukaryota > Viridiplantae > Streptophyta > Magnoliopsida > Asterales > Asteraceae > Helianthus > Helianthus tuberosus. The sequence continues at coordinate 89,566,679 of CM060383.1, forward strand.
TGGGATGATTTTAAAGAACTGATCAGGGAGGAGTATTGTCCTCGGGATGAGGTCCAGAAGTTGGAAAACGAGTATTATGACTTGAAGATGGTAGGATCTGAAGTCGAAGCGTATGTGAAGTGATCGTATGAACTGGCCGACATGTGCCCGAATTTGTCCCGGCCTATGTCTCGGAGGATTGAGTTATTCATCAAGGGGCTGCCTCCGCGTGTGAAGAGTTTGGTCACTGCAGCCCATCTCAATGATTTGACACAGATTGTCCGTTTGACCCACAAGATTGTGGATCAAGAGGTAGAGAGTAACTCGTTACCACCGCGTGTTTCAACCACTACTGCTGCTGCACCCACTGCCACTGCGTCCGCTAATGATAACAAGCAGAAGTGGAACGATTACGACAAAGCATCTAGTGCGGGTCAGACTCAGAAAAGGCCAGACAACAATAGCAATCGCAGCATCAGCCAGTCGTCTTCTGTCAATCAAGGCCAGGGAGGTAGCCAAAGTCAGGGTTCGTATGTAGGGAGGAAGCCACGGTGTAACAAGTGTGGCTATCATCATTTCGGGCAGTGTGGACGGATATGTAACAGGTGTGGTAAAGCGGGCCACGAGGCCAAAGATTGTAGGGCCCCACAGCCCAAACACCAGCAGCAACAGAACCAGCAGAACCAGAGACAGCAGGGATAACCACCCCAGCAGAATCAGGGCTTCAGAAAGGGGTGCTATCAGTGTGGTGACGAGGGTCACTTTAAGCGGGATTGCCCTCAGTTAAATCAAAACGCTAACGACAACAACCGCCCGAATAACAACAATGCTGGGAACAACAACAACAATGGCAACAATGGGGGTAATGGTGCTCGGGGCAGGGTGTTTCAGCTTGGGGCAGGGGATGCTAGGAATGACGGCAATGTTGTCACCGGTACGTTTCCTGTAAACAATCATATGGCTTCTGTGTTATTTGATTCTGGTGCTGATTGGAGTTATGTGTCCCTAGAATTTAGTCGACGATTGGGGATAACCCCAACACCCTTAGAAGTTAAACAAATAGTAGAACTAGCCGATGGTAAGACGATAGAGGCCTCGAATGTACTCTTCGGGTGCAAACTAGATCTCGTGGGTCAGGTGTTTGATATTGATCTCCTTCCCGTTACACTCGGTAGTTTCGATATAGTGGTAGGCATGGATTGGCTGTCTAAGCACCAAGCGGAAATTTTGTGTAAGGAGAAGGTTGTGCGTATTCCTCTCCCCGATGGGGAGTCATTATTAGTTCAAGGGCATCGTAGTGGGGCTATGGTTGGTATTATCTCGGCCATGCATGCGCAGAAGTATCTACAAAAGGGGTATCCTGCAATGTTAGCGTTAGTTACTAACGCTCAGTCTAAAGAGAGAAAGATCGAGGATCTACCAGTGGTGCGAGAATTCGCTGATGTGTTCCCAGAGGAGCTACCAGGGTTACCTCCTCACCGTCAGGTAGAATTTCAGGTTGATCTGGCGCCGGGAGCGGCCCCAATTGCTCGAGCTCCATACCGGTTGGCCCCTGGGGAGTTACAGGAATTGTCTAATCAGCTGCAGGAATTATTGGATAGAGGTTTCATTCGACCCAGTTCTTCGCCTTGGGGAGCCCCAGTTCTGTTTGTAAAGAAGAAGGATGGGACATTCCGAATGTGCATCGATTATCGGGAACTCAACAAGGTAACCATCAAGAACCGATATCCATTACCACGCATCGACGACTTGTTTGACCAGCTGCAAGGGTCAAGCTTCTATTCAAAGATCGACTTAAGATCGGGATATCACCAGGTAAGGGTTAGGGAGGAGGATGTTCCCAAGACGGCTTTTCGAACGCGCTACGGACACTATGAGTTTTTGGTCATGCCGTTTGGATTGACTAATGCACCAGCGGTTTTCATGGATCTCATGAACCGCGTGTGTAAGCCATATCTCGATGATTTCGTTATCGTATTCATTGATGACATTTTGGTCTACTCGAAGAACAAGGAAGATCACGAGCATCACCTACGACTCATCTTGGAACTTTTGAGAAAGGAACAACTGTATGCGAAGTTTTCTAAGTGTGATTTCTGGATTCGGGAAGTGCATTTCCTCGGGCACATCGTTAACGAAATGGGTATTCATGTGGATCCTGCCAAAATCGATGCTATTCGCAATTGGGCGGCACCAAAGAATCCTTCGGAGGTGCGTCAATTTCTTGGTCTTGCGGGATATTATCGTCGGTTTATTCGGGATTTTTCTAAGATTGCTCAACCCCTCACCGCCCTGACTCAAAAGAAAGTTGTTTATTCTTGGGGATCGAACCAGGAAGAAGCTTTTCAGCTCTTAAAGCAGAAGTTGTGCAGCGCCCCGATTTTATCTCTACCAAAGGGTACTGAAGATTTTGTGGTTTATTGCGATGCGTCTATTCAGGGTCTCGGCTGTGTGTTGATGCAGCGAGACAAGGTGATAGCTTATGCTTCTCGACAGCTGAAGGTACACGAGAAGAACTACACGACGCACGACCTGGAGTTAGGAGCCGTAGTCTTCGCGTTGAAAATTTGGAGGCATTACCTGTACGGTACCAAGTGTACCATCTATACCGATCACAGGAGTCTTCAACATATTTTCGACCAGAAGGAATTGAATATGCGGCAACGTCGTTGGATCGAGCTTTTTAATGATTATGAGTGTGCTATCAAGTATCATCCGGGTAAAGCTAATGATGTGTTTAAAATGCAACATATAAATTACATCAAATGAGGCATAAAACTAACCCTTTTTAGTACTAATATTGGAAAAAGAGTGCTTTTGTCTTCCTTTTGTATTTTCAGGATTAAATGAGCTCAAAAACGCAAAAGAAGCAAAAAGACAGCTAAATCCAACATAAATACAAGAAAAGGAACATTAGTGGACTGCCCGAACCCTCAACGGCACCTTCCAAAGCAAAATAGAGAAAACAAAAGGCTGAACACGCCCCGTGCTCAGCCAGCACGGGGCCGTGTCCAAGAAGCAGCAGAAAAGACAAATCTATAGAAGCTTCTATTGCCCACCACGGGCCGTGCTCAGCGGACACGGGGGCGTGTCGAAAGTACAGCAGGCGCATTTATTGTAATTGCGAATTACAATTAATGAGGAGAGAGAGTGTCAGACGGGCACGGGGCCGTGTCCAGCGGACACGGGGCCGTGTCCAGCTCTCTGTTCAGCCTATAAATAGGAGTGCTTGGATTCATTTCATCTCATCCCTTGGCACACCACCTCTCTCACACTTCATCCACCACCCACCACCATCACAACACCATCATCCACCACCATCATCCATTGTCCATCGTAGAGTGTGTGAGTCGTCTCGGGATCCAAGATTGATCGTAAGAGTTCTTGACAATCAAGGCCATGTTTGCCTAAGTTTCTTACATCACTTGGTGAAGACAAAGTGTCTAGTATAATACTTTTTATTTCTAATCTTTTGCACTTTTTATTTGGTTTTGTATTAATGACTTTGATAACTAGTTACTTATGTTGAAGGTGATCTTTCCTTATCGTTTGTCCGTGGTGTCTTGGCATTATTTTACTGTCTATATAAAATAAAGGATTTTCACCATTCATATCTCCACGGTCTATATGGAGGTATGTTGGCTACCTGGTAGGGGGTTAAGGGAACGGTTTGGTAAAGGTCTTGCCATTGTTCAGTGTTTAGAGGTCCTGCAATGGACCTGGGTCAAATTTAGTAGGACCTCCTTCAATACTTCACGGTATTGGATGGCGGGGGTCCAAACTCTTTGATCCCCTCATAAGTTAACTACTATTAATACTATAACCCGGCTATTTAGGACTGTATCCCTGCTGACTCAGACTACTTAGCCGAGGGTAACGTCACCGCCAAAAGCGGGGCCTACCACAATACTGCATTAATAACTTAATTCATTATCTTCCAATAATCCACCCCTTTAGGATTGTATCCCTGCTGACTCAAACTACTGGGGTGAGGGTAACGTCACCTTCAAAAGAGGGGCCTACTACAATAACTAAGATAATCTCTTAATTATGTGCAAAAGTGCGGAAATAATCAAAGGTTATACTAGATACGAGTCGGAACCAAGTGATTCATCTTGTCTATCTGTTTTTATTTTATTTTTATTTTCAGCATTTTAGTTAGTTTTATTTTTCTTAGTTTAAAACATTTTTCTAAACTTTTATTTTGGTTAGACGTTGAGGATAAACCAGTACTAAAAGCTCTTGTGTCCTTGGACGACCTCGGTATCTTACCAACACTATACTACACTCAACGATGGGTGCATTTGCCCATATGTGTGTCTAGTGTCAGTGAAATATCGTGTTTTATAAATTTAAAACTTGGCTAAAATAAGTGTTAAAAAGGGCTTAAAATATACACCTAAAATATACGACACTTTCACGCACATCAAGTTTTTTGGCGCCGTTGCCGGGGACACAAGGATTTTAAGAAAGTTAGGAATCAACGGCCTAATCATCTTTTATTTTTCTTTTTATTTTTTTTAGGATTTTCTTAGTTTTTCAGCTTCTGCAGCTCTCAGCACGGGCCGTGCCCGGTCAGACACGGGCCGTGCCCAGCAATCATCACTGGCAGTTTTTATTTTCTGAGTTACAGAGAGCTGAACACGGGGCCGTGTCGGTGCAACACGGGGTCGTGTCCAACTCCCAGTAACAGGGATCCAGAAATCAATTACTGCACCTCTGAACACGGGCCGTGTTTATTGAGCACGGGGCCGTGGTGAACATTCTGACCAGCGTCCTTTTCTGTTTTTATTGCAGGACTTGGAACCCAGGCGCCACATTTGAACCTCCTACGTAGTGCATGAGCTCCAGTTCTAGTAGAGACATAAAAGAACCCCTAGAAGAACCCGAGCGCTTTCTCAGAAAAAGACTAAAAGCTAAAAATCAAGAGAAAGCTTCGGGGGACCCACTTCCAATGGCGGACCAACGTACCCTCATGGATTACCTACGGCCTACCGTAGGTAATCTTGGCGCCGCTATCAATGCCCCGAATGTCGAGGCCAACAACTTCGAACTTCGGCCACATTTGATACAAATGCTCCAAAACTCCGCAACCTTCCACGGGCTTGCGGACGAGGATCCCCATCTACATATTACTAACTTTTTAGAAATATGTGATACCTTTCGGATCAATGGAGCATCAAATGACGCCATCCGCCTCCGAATGTTTCCTTTTTCACTAAAAGACCGAGCTAAGGCTTGGCTTAACACCCTCCCTGTTGGATCGGTAAACACCTGGGATGAACTCGCCCAGAAGTTTTTGTATAAGTATTTCCCTCCTGCTAAAACGGCTAAATTAATGACTGAAATTAATACATACTCACAAGAGGATGGGGAATCCTTATATGAAACTTGGGAAAGGTTCAAGGAGCTTCTAAGAAAGTGTCCTCACCATGGTCTAGCGGTATGGCAACAAGTATCCACTTTCTACAATGGATTATTGCCACACACAAGACAAACACTTGATTCAAGCTCCGGGGGGCTCTTAGGTAATCGTCGCCCAAATGAAATATATAATCAAATTGAGGAAATTGCTCAAACCAATTTTCAATGGCACACTCCCCGAGGTAATAAATCTATTGCCCCGGGCGCCCATAAGGTTGATGAAAGCACCTCTTTACAAGCCCAAATCGAGGCTCTCTCTTCAAAAATCAAAAGGCTAGAAATGACAAAAACGGCCTCGGTTATGGCTTGCGAAGGGTGTGGTGGGTCACATGAAAATTGGAGTTGTATGAAAGAATTAGATGAACAAACTGAAACGGTAAACTACATGGATAATAGACCTAGGCCGTCAGGTCCTCCAACGGGTACCTACAACCAAGGATGGCGTAACCACCCAAATCTTGGTTGGAGAGATCCCGGAAATAGTAGTAACCAACAAAACCAACGAACTAATTTTCAACAACCACAAAATTTTCCTCAACAACAAGGTGGAAGAGAAAGGCTTGAAGATACTGTATCTCGCCTCATCTCTGACACTGAAAAGAAAAACTCGGAACGATTTCAGCAATTGGAATCGAATTTCAGAAATCAACAAGCTAGCATTCAAAACGTTGAAAAACAATTAAATCAACTAGCTCAAAATTTCTCCGAGAGACCACAAGGCGCATTACCCAGTAATACCGAGCCAAACCCAAAGGCACAAGTCCATCTCATCACATTAAGAAATCGAACCGTGGGTCCCGAGGATGCTCCATTGCCGACAAATGAAAGAAGCCATTCTAGCCAGCCGGTGACTCCCCCTGCGCCAGAAAAGGTTTCTACACCAAATCAAGAGCTCACCAAGACTCCTCCAATCCCGTACCCCGGTAGGTTAAATCGTTAAAAGGCCGATGAGCAATTCGCAAAGTTCGAAAGTTTACTAAAACAATTGCATGTTAATATTCCTTTTATTGAGGTCCTAACCCAAATGCCTAAGTATGCAAAATTCATGAGGGATTTCCTCACTAACAAAAAGAAAATTGAATCATTGCAATTAGTTAACCTAGGCGAAGAATGCTCAGCTCTAGTACTCAACAAACTTCCACAAAAGAAAATCGACCCTGGGAGCTTCACAATCCCTTGTTCGATTGGGAACTCCACCATCCGAAATGCTTTAGCCGATCTTGGGGCTAGCATCAACCTCATGCCCACCTCAATGTTCAAGCGACTCGGCCTAGGAGCAACAAGCCCTACAAAGATGAGCATACAACTCGCCGACAGGTCCGTCAAATTCCCACATGGGGTCGCCGAAAATCTGCTAGTCAAGGTCGACAAATTCGTTTTTCCAACCGACTTTGTTATCCTAGACATGGAAGAAGACACCGAGGTCCCTCTCATCCTCGGGAGGCCATTCCTAGCCACCGCCCAAGCATTGGTGGATATGAATGACGGAACTCTAACATTGAAGTTTGGGGATGAGGAAGTAAAATTTGAATGTGGAAAGAGAGTAGAGGAAGAAGATCCGGTCAACTACATGAAGGTCATAGACTCAAGCTTGGATGACGCTCTCCGACGGTGTAACATGGGATGCAACACATCCCACTTGGGTAACATATGACCAGGCTTTGGGTCTAGCCAAGGACCCTTATAAACGTGGCGCACCATGGAGGCATTCCACGGAACTATCCTTAGTTTAATTTAGATTAGTTTTTATGTTTTCTAGTTAGTTTAATTTTCAGGAATAAAACACACTCATGGTGGTAAAGGATGAAAAGGGGAACGAGAAAAATGATCCCATGCACAAGAACGAGGCAACCCGACAAATTTTCTCCTGTTCAGAAGGTTTAACACGGGCCGTGCCCAACCAACACGGCCCCGTGTCGAACCACCTGCAGAAAACGCCCAGTACAGGTAACTGGACACGGGCCGTGTTCACCCAACACGCCCCCGTGTCCAGACTTCTGTTTCTCTTATTACAATTTTGTTACTGGCACTTGAACACGGGGCCGTGCCCGGATAACACGGGGCCGTGTTCAGTGCCCAGTAACACAAATTTTTGCTTTTTAAACACTATTTTACACATCTAATCAACCTAAAAATTTATTTTTGGGACACATTGAGGACAATATGTAATTTAAGTGTGGGGGGAATGCTAAAACCTTGAATTTTGCAAGTCCTAAATACAAGCCTTACACAAAACTCTATTGGAACCGCTAATCACCCCAAATTTTTTCAAAAATTTCATTTTTTTTTTACTTGTCTAGGTTTAACTCGGGAAATTCAAGTTCTTAAAAAAGGTTATATTTTTACAAATTTACAACCGATAGCGTAGTGATAAAAAAAGAACCAACATAAGAAAATTATGAAAAGGCATGACAAACTTATTTAAAATTTGATTATATATACTTGATCATATAAAAACCCATTCCCACAAAAGTGAGTTTTGAGCCTTTATTGAGCACACAATTTCATATCATTTGACTAAATGCTCATTTTTCGTTTCTTGTGTGAATAGCCGCTTGGTTCTTACGACTCTAGAACTTGCCATGACAATACATTCCCGGTCCTTATCGACTTAAACCCGAGTAAGTAAATGATAGAGGCATTAGGACTAACCTTTTTCATTTCTACACCATTATTTTTCTTTTTCTTTTACCACCTACCCAAAAATCCCCCTAGTTAGCCCCTTTGAGCCTAAACCTTTTCATTTCGTCACCCAAACAAAAACCCTTTCAACCACCAAAACCCTTTTTCATTTTAACCCTTTATTTTAGTAACAAGTCCGGTTCTTCGTGAAAAAAAAAAAAAAATATTTGTGATGATGATGAAGCAAAAAAAAAAAAATAATAAATAAACAAACAAAGTAGTCAAAAATAACTTTGTTTGAATAAAAGCTTCATCAAAATAAAGTTGCAAAAATACGAAAACCGACACTTTTACGCTTTTAGCTTTTTTTTCTACTAACCACTAACCCAACCACCTACCCTAGCCAACCCTTAACCCACAAAGTCCTCTTGATATCTACAAAGGTATAAAAGTTAAAAAGGAGGAGGATTGATTTCTTGGCAAGCCTATGGTAGGAATAAGTTCCATGCCGCTCTCGAGTGATTCACTAAAAATACACTTTCGGCCGAGTGTGAGTGATTTCCCCGCGAGGTATGTGAACTTGTATATAAATAGAATTTTAAAAGGCATGTTATGCCCAAATAAATAATTTCTTTTATGAACAGTTCTAAATAAATCATTACGAATAGGAGTGTAAATAAATAAAAATAAAACCCAAAAAGATCTTGGAAATCCCGACACTCTATGACAAGACAAAAACCTTCTCTTCTACCTATTCCATTTGGGAGTGTAAGCCACATATTAAAGAGTTTTGCTTGAGGACAAGCAAAAGTTCAAGTGTGGGGGTATTTGATGTGTTTAAAATGCAACATATAAATTACATCAAATGAGGCATAAAACTAACCCTTTTTAGTACTAATATTGGAAAAAGAGTGCTTTTGTCTTCCTTTTGTATTTTCAGGATTAAATGAGCTCAAAAACGCAAAAGAAGCAAAAAGACAGCTAAATCCAACATAAATACAAGAAAAGGAACATTAGTGGACTGCCCGAACCCTCAACGGCACCTTCCAAAGCAAAATAGAGAAAACAGAAGGCTGAACACGCCCCGTGCTCAGCCAGCACGGGGCCGTGTCCAAGAAGCAGCAGAAAAGACAAATCTATAGAAGCTTCTATTGCCCACCACGGGCCGTGCTCAGCGGACACGGGGGCGTGTCGAAAGTACAGCAGGCGCATTTATTGTAATTGCGAATTACAATTAATGAGGAGAGAGAGTGTCAGACGGGCACGGGGCCGTGTCCAGCGGACACGGGGCCGTGTCCAGCTCTCTGTTCAGCCTATAAATAGGAGTGCTTGGATTCATTTCATCTCATCCCTTGGCACACCACCTCTCTCACACTTCATCCACCACCCACCACCATCACAACACCATCATCCACCACCATCATCCATTGTCCATCGTAGAGTGTGTGAGTCGTCTCGGGATCCAAGATTGATCGTAAGAGTTCTTGACAATCAAGGCCATGTTTGCCTAAGTCTCTTACATCACTTGGTGAAGACAAAGTGTCTAGTATAATACTTTTTATTTCTAATCTTTTGCACTTTTTATTTGGTTTTGTATTAATGACTTTGATAACTAGTTACTTATGTTGAAGGTGATCTTTCCTTATCGTTTGTCCGTGGTGTCTTGGCATTATTTTACTGTCTATATAAAATAAAGGATTTTCACCATTCATATCTCCACGGTCTATATGGAGGTATGTTGGCTACCTGGTAGGGGGTTAAGGGAACGGTTTGGTAAAGGTCTTGCCATTGTTCAGCGTTTAGAGGTCCTGCAATGGACCTGGGTCAAATTTAGTAGGACCTCCTTCAATACTTCACGGTATTGGATGGCGGGGGTCCAAACTCTTTGATCCCCTCATAAGTTAACTACTATTAATACTATAACCCGGCTATTTAGGACTGTATCCCTGCTGACTCAGACTACTTAGCCGAGGGTAACGTCACCGCCAAAAGCGGGGCCTACCACAATACTGCATTAATAACTTAATTCATTATCTTCCAATAATCCACCCCTTTAGGATTGTATCCCTGCTGACTCAAACTACTGGGGTGAGGGTAACGTCACCTTCAAAAGAGGGGCCTACTACAATAACTAAGATAATCTCTTAATTATGTGCAAAAGTGCGGAAATAATCAAAGGTTATACTAGATACGAGTCGGAACCAAGTGATTCATCTTGTCTATCTGTTTTTATTTTATTTTTATTTTCAGCATTTTAGTTAGTTTTATTTTTCTTAGTTTAAAACATTTTTCTAAACTTTTATTTTGGTTAGACGTTGAGGATAAACCGGTACTAAAAGCTCTTGTGTCCTTGGACGACCTCGGTATCTTACCAACACTATACTACACTCAACGATGGGTGCACTTGCCCATATGTGTGTCTAGTGTCAGTGAAATATCGTGTTTTATAAATTTAAAACTTGGCTAAAATAAGTGTTAAAAAGGGCTTAAAATATACACCTAAAATATACGACACTTTCACGCACATCAGCTAATGTTGTAGCTGATGCTCTTAGTCGCAAGGAACCGAAACAGAAGCGTGTTCGTGCCCTACAGCTTACTATTCACTCTAATTTACCTGCCCGGATTCGTTCAGCACAGATTGAAGCGTTAAAGGAAGAAAATATCGAAGCTGAAGGATTACGAGGTCTACACAAGAAGAAGTTCGAGCAACGGTCTGACGATATCTACTACTTCATGGAACGGATATGGGTTCCTTCATTTGGTAATCTTCGAGAACTTGTGATGGACGAAGCACACAAGTCACGATATTCTATTCATCCAGGGTCTGATAAGATGTACCAGGACCTCAAGGTTTTGTATTGGTGGCCGAACATGAAAGCTATTATTGCCACCTACGTGGGTAAGTGTTTGACCTGTGCTAGGGTCAAGGCAGAGTACCAGAAACCTTCGGGTCTACTTCAGCAGCCAGAGATACCCATGTGGAAATGGGAACAGATCGCTATGGATTTTGTTACGGGGTTACCTAGAACACAGGCTGGGAACGATACTATATGGGTGATCGTCGACCGTCTCACAAAGTCAGCACATTTCCTAGCAATCAAGGAGACAGATAAGTATTCGCAGCTCGCAGCAGTGTACCTTAAAGAGGTGGTTTCTAGGCACGGGGTGCCGACTTCTATTATTTCTGATCGTGATCCTCGTTTTACTTCGGAGTTATGGCAGGCTATGCATAAGATGTTCGGCTCACGTCTCGATATGAGCACGGCTTATCATCCACAGACAGATGGTCAGAGTGAGCGTACTATTCAGACACTTGAGGACATGCTGCGGGCATGTGTTATTGATTTTGGGAAAGGATGGGAGAAGCACTTGCCGTTGGTAGAGTTTTCGTACAATAACAGCTACCACACCAGTATCAAAACGGCACCATTTGAGGCACTGTACGGGAGGAAGTGTCGTTCACCTCTCTGCTGGGCTGAAGTGGGTGATAGTCAGATCACAGGTCCTGAGATGGTACTCGAAACTTCAGATATGATTGTAAAAATCAGGGAACGTATGGCAGCTGCTCGTGACCGGCAGAAGGCTTATGCTGACGAGCGTGCCAAAGAAGTAGTGTTTGAAGTGAATGACCGCGTCATGCTGAAAGTCTCACCGTGGAAAGGGGTCGTACGCTTTGGGAAGCGTGGCAAGCTGAATCCACGTTATGTTGGGCCGTTTAAAGTTCTTGAGCGTATCGGTAAGGTGGCTTATAGGTTGGAGTTACCTACTGAGCTGGGCAAAGTTCACGACGTATTTCATGTATCACAGTTAAAGAAGTGTTATGCTGACGACCCATTAGTGGTACCATATCAAGAGTTGAGGATCGACGACAAGTTGCAGTTTGTCGAGGAACCTATTGAGATCATGGATAGGGAGGTCAAAGTACGCAAGCATAGTCGTATTCCGATTGTTCGAGTCCGTTGGAACTCGCGGCGGGGACCGGAGTTCACATGGGAGCGAGAAGATCAAATGAAACTCAAATATCCTCACCTTTTTCCTAAAGACAAACCGGAATCTAGTAAAGCTGGTGAATCTCGGGACGAGATTCCTCTTCAAGTTGGGGATGATGTGACACCTGCGGAAAATGCACAGTCGTCCTGATTAGCATCGCATCGTGTTGCGGATGGCTTATCAAATTTCGGGACGAAATTTCTTTCAAGTTGGGGATGATGTGACAACTCGAGTTTCCGACTTTGACTTTTGTATTTAATACACGTTGACTTTGACTGTGTAGTTGTTTGACTGGTTGACTTATAACTGTATACGTATTGTGTTTGCTTGATTCTGTGTTGGAAACTTTAAGTTGCATAAGTTATTTAGAATTTGACTCACACCGACGAAACAGAAGTTTGTTTCGTCAACTTCAGTTTCAACGAAACAGGACTTGTTTCGCCGAGCCCAGCTTCCCCGAAGCCCAGTAAGGGCCCAACACGCTACGTAATTATATACCGGACTTTCTGTTCATTCGTCACTTTAGCAAACAGAAAACCCTAAAACTCTCTAGCCTTGTGTGCGACGGCAACCATCTCCTCTTTCGAAGCCGGACCCTTATTGTTTGATCATCCTTTGTTCGGTTAGTGTTTTACATTTAATTTAATTTCAGTTTCACATGGATGTCATGATGTTCTGATTTTGTGATGCATGATAAGATAAGTTAGTGGAGTGTATGTGAAACCCGATGATGATCTTAAATTGTTGAATGATGATTATATTGTGCATGTGAATTGTATTGAATATGCAGCTAATTTAATGTTATGCATATGATAGCCTAGGAATTGTTGGCCATTGTATGTATGAGTATATGTGATTGTCAGGGATCATGTGGTGGTTATTTGGTTCTCTAGAATGGATATAATATGCTAGATACTTAGCAGACTAGGGTTCTGTTGTATACGTATATGACTACCGAATGATCATAACAATCTGCTCACATGGGGTAATGATTGAATGACTTGCATAATGTTGTCGGCCATTATATTCTTGTTTACATGTGTGTGTTGTCAGGACATGTTAGTCAAGATTCATATGTTAATTGTTTATATACATGTATCGAATTGTAAGATAACGAACACCCCATGGGTTGTCGGCCATTGTGATTATTTTAATGATGATTTTATGATGGTAAGATGATGATTTCTATGTGCACATTGATTTCCATATGATTTCTGATGATTGATGGCGGCTGTTCTAATGATTAGGGTTTTCTGTGAGGAAATTGTAACTGATGTACATTTTTTACGTAACTGATGTTCGACGTAACTGACTTGTTTGGCGAAACAGAACTCTCGACGAAACAGAATGTGTTTCGCCAAGGGGTAATTGACGAAACAGGATAGTGTTTCGCCAAGGGCAGTCGGCGAGACAGAATCTTGTTTCGCCAAAGGGTAGTTGACGAAACAGAGTATGTTTCGCCAATATGTGTTTCGCCGACTTGAATACTTTGCACAGTAACCTGACTTAACTCTGTTAGAAGTTAACTGAGATATTTAACTACTGTTAAGTATAAAACAATACTTGTATGACTACGAATACGTGCAATGTGATACTCGGTGCTTATTGATGCGATGTTCACTATGATTATACCTACGTGCCAACTTCGTGATTATAAACTGATTATGTATACGTGCATACTTTAGGACGTGATTGATTTACTTTGAGCACTTACTTAGCATACCGAGCAAACCAAGGTGAGTTCACTGCACTTTTCTAAGCATGTGTCCCGGTGGTTTGGGACATCTGGTAAACGTTTCTAAAGGGAATACTGGGTAAACTGCTATTTGGGATGTTGGTTATTGAACACAGAATCGATCATCTACCGTGTTGCCTGTAAGGCAATGGGGTAACTAGTTGATAGCGCTATTAGGTTTGACACCCTCACACCGGGCCGTAAGGACGGGCGTGATCTAGTTACCTGGACATCATTACCAATGCTTGGTTAGGGGCATTGGGGTTGGGCACACTCCCAGGTTATATTGGGCACACTCTCATGGTATATATTGGACACACTTCCAGTATATAAGACTCTCCTACGTTAATAAAAATCCCAAAATGAAACGATGAGTTGACTTAACAGATATTTGGTAACTACACACGTTAATAAAACCTTGAACTCACCAGCGTCGTCTGACACACTTGTCTGCATGCTTGCCGGTCGCTAGAATTCGTGACGTGGACTTGCTATCTGGGAGTGCTGGAGTGGTCATGGATCGAGGCTCTTGGATTAACTTATAAGTGAAACGTTGGTTTTGAACATTTACTATGAAACAATTGTTAAACGATTTACTATATGCTTCCGCTACATAACTCTTTGGGAGTAACCCTATGTTTGATATTTTCTATTGGTAATTCATGACATGTTTTATTTAAATATTTATCATTGGTTCAATGTGATTGGTGGCTCGAACTCTGATGAGTAACACGCCTCGCGGAGTTCCCGCAGGTGGTATTTTGGGGGTGTTACAAAATTATTATTATTTATAATAGTCTAATTAATTTAGTCCAAATCTTGTATAAATATAATTTGCAACATATTGATGCAATGGTTGTTGTAATGTATGCATTATGGTTTGTATAGTGGTATTGATATATATTATATATAGATTACGATGAACCTGTCAAACGGGAAAAAAAAGACGCGGGTTCATCGTAACGCGCGAGTCCTTGATCAACTTAGTTATTTTATTATGTGTTTTACGTTTCGGTTTAATTTCTTCGCATTAACACCGCAACTTCAGTCTCGGTGGTCGCTGACAGTAGTGTGGCATTAGTGCTCGCACCCGCCGCAACGCGGGGGTGCTTAATACTAGTTTGATCTAGTAAACAACTAAAGATGATGGACACACGATCTATCTTTTTACATATTCATGTACACATGTTATGCTAGACATACGGATTATATTTTATAATATAAGTATATAAAAATGTAAAAATTAGTCATAATATAAGTTGTAAGATAAGTGTGAAAGCTAAAGTAGAGTGGTCAACTGGTAATAAGAGCATTCACAATCCGTCCCACAAATTTTGGTAGGAAACTTTTTATATTATGAAAAGTGATTGTAGATGGTTGAAAATGGTTGTGAGTAAAGGAGAAAGAAAATTTTACTGTTTATCTGTAAATTTGAGGGAATACTGTTTACTTTCTATAATTTTTAATATATTTTTAAATAGTTGTGTGTAGAGGAGTTAGAAAAACTAATAACAAAAATATAAAAAATATATTATTAAAACCTATATAAATTAGCAAGTTTTCTATGCATAAGGACTTGTACATTATGCTTTGCACATTATTAAAAAAAAACTTGACTTTTTAGTTTTAACCCAAAGGTTTGTATATTTTACAATTTTAACCCTACATAATTTGTTTTTTTAACTTTAACCCAAAACTTTTCATTATTTGCAATTTAACTTCACAACTTTTGTCACTTATACTTTTCATCTTTCGCAAATTTCCGTTTTACGTATAGTTCTAAATTTTTCGAGTTAATACGACGCAACGTGCATGTGTGGTTCAACGTTTTTGCCTCTATTTTTCCATGTTTGACAGGTTCATCGCAACACGCATATCCTAGGTCAAGTCAGTGTTGGTGGTCGATGACGGTTGTGTGACATTAGTACTATTTGACACCGTTTTACGCCCCGTTGCAACGCGGGGTGTGCTTTGTGGGTTTTTCAAAGAAAAAATGGTTATGCATATGGTTGTCGTAACGTTGGCTTTAGGGGTTTTAAAAAAAAATGATTTTTTTTTTTACTTTTCACCCAAAAGTATTTCATAAATTACTTTTAACCTAAAACTTTTTATCTTTTGCAATCTATCTTCATAACTTTTTTTACTTTCAACTTTGTTACTTTATAGTTTTCATTTTGCGCAAATTTTGCGCTTTATGCTTGGTTCTAAATTTTGTGACATAACACATCACAGCGTGCGTCTTTGGCTTAACGTTTTTACGTTTCGTTCTAAATTTTGCGAGTTAACACGACGCAACGTGCGTGTGTGGGTGAACGTTTTTACATCGTCTATTTTTCCCCGTTTGACACGTTTAACAACATGCGTGTGTGGGAGAACGTTTTACATCGTCTATTTTTCCCCGTTTGACAGAGTTAACATAATGTGCGGTTCCTAGACCGACTTAGTAAATAACTAAAGAATCCCCGCCGCATTGTGGCGGGTCGTAATCCTAGTTTAATTTAAAGGAGAAGGAAATTAAAAGTTACATTACTTTAACGACTATTAAAACAATCACGAGAAAAGAAAATATATGTCCCAAAATATAAAAACTTAGCCGTTAAGAGATAAGATTTCAATACATTATTCCCCAAGGAAATCCCTAGAAAAATCTCCCAAAATCAAACTCATTCTAGAACAATCCCACCGATTATTATTCACTTTTACACTTGTGAGGCTACCAATCCTCCATATCACCCTCATCAAAACCCCCTCAATTATAAAATCCCATAAATCCCTCCTCCTTTACTCACTCTTATCCCAACAAAAACCCACAAGCAAAACCCTAAAACAATGGCAAAAAAATCGATGGAAGTCGTAAAGGGCATAGATCTAGCAAGATACATGGGCAGATGGTACGAAATAGCTTCATTCCCATCAAGATTCCAGCCCAAAAACGGGATAAACACGAGGGCTACCTACACACTGAGAGATGATGGTACTGTAAATGTGTTGAATGAGACTTGGAATGATGGCAAGAGAGGGTATATTGAAGGGACTGCTTATAAAGCTGACCCCAACAGTGATGAAGCTAAGTTGAAAGTCAAGTTTTATGTGCCCCCGTTTTTGCCTATTATTCCTGTTACTGGTGATTACTGGGTGTTGTATCTTGATGATGAGTATCGGTATGCTCTGATTGGTCAGCCCTCCAGGAGCTATTTATGGGTATGTTGTAGCTTATGTTTGGTTGGTCCGGTCCGGTTTTCAAAACATTGATTATAATAATATGTTTGTGTTGTGTTTTTGTAGATATTGTGCAGGGAGAATCATCTTGATGAGGAGATATATAATCAGTTGGTTGAGAAGGCGAAGGAAGAAGGGTATGATGTGACGAAATTGAAGAAGACGACTCACACGAACCCGCCGCCTGAGACGGAAGATGCTCCGGCGGATACTAAAGGGGTTTGGTGGTTGAAATCGATTTTCGGCAAGTAGACAGTTGAATTAGAGGATTACGAATTATATAAGTAACTTAGTTTGGGTAAAGGTTTGTTAATACTGTGATGAAAATGTTGGTTTGAGAATAAATTTGTGTGTTTGATTATGAAATTAGTGTCTGTTTTGTTTTGGAAGGTCTTTAAGTATATATAAAGTTGTAATTGGAATATTATTTTATTCTAACAAAGTGCATCTTAGTGTTTTTTTAATATTAAGAATAGGGTTTTTAATCGAAGGTTTTTTCGTTGTGATTCAATTGTAATGGTTTAAGTTATTTATTAGTTGAATTTGGAAGTTTGTACTCTTCTATTCTAATTCAATATTCGGTTTTAACACCGAGTCACTTACGAGAAGATGAGCAAGACCGATTGAATATTTTCGGTTTGGTTATGTCTGTAAAAAGTAAAAACATGAAGATATGAACCATGCTTCTCATCTTGGTGGTGAGATTAACCATAATCACATCGTATCAACCAGATAAAATAATCTCTCCCTCCCTCCGTCTTTTCCGATCTGTTCTACGCTCCAAACCCTAGTCGCCATGGTTTCTTCTATTTCCACTCCAGCCGATGGTTCCATTCCCATGGTTTCAGACGCCAACAAGTCCGTCTCTAATCCAGATTATGTCTCCTGGTATGAAAACGATCAGCGGGCAATCATTCTTCTCCACTCCACTCTATATGAAGATGTTGCAACTGAAATCATTCTTCTCCACTCCAGCTCCCTAAAAATATACATACATTCTATTAAAAAAACAACTCCTATATCAATATATTTCCACTAAAAACAAATAATTTTTCTCACTTTTTCAATTAAATAATATTTTTATATCTTTATCATTACATTTTTCTCTCTTTTTCACTTACAACCACTTTCAATATATATTAAAAAATTATAGTGGGTGAACAGTGTCCCCCAAATATACAGATGAACAGTAACATTTTCTCTCCAATTCACTCACAACCACTTTTTATACTTTTTATATTTTAAAAACCTCACACACAGATTTTGATTCCCAGGATGTGAATGCTCTTACCACTTTAGCCCTAACAGGGCGTCTAGGGTTTTTGTCTCCGGCCTCGTGTATAGGCTTGGACGGGGCGTCTAGGGTCTTTAAGACGTCTCGTCCAGACACTAATACGTCGCTGTGCAATGAAGATACCAGTCCAGCCTAGACGGGGCGTCTAGAGTTTTTGTCTCTGACCAGACACTAAACCTCGTACAAGGTCAAATCAATCACATGGAGACAACCTAGACGGCCTCTGCATATGTCCCAAAAAATACCACACATACATACATACAGACAAGTGTATTTGGACCGTATTTTTTCGATTTGAAGTTTCCCTAGTACATATTTCAACCTGTATGTTCGTATTCTTCAATCATTCATACATTAGAACCGTAGGAATTATTGAATTTTTGAATTTTGAGGGTTTGGGTGGGTTTTGAATGTTGAATTTAGGGTAGAACATGACGCCCCGTCTACCTCTAAACGAGGCATAGACGGGGCAGTTATTTTTTTTTAAATTCTTAGTATTATTGTTATTATTATTAAAATTGTTATTATTAATGTTATTACTATTAATTGTTATTATTATTGTTAAAATTATTATTATTATTATTGTTATTATTACCATATTATAAATTAACAAAATGTTTGTGCATTAAGGCTTGTACCTTAAGCATGGGGAGTCTTTCAAAAAAATTTGTTGATTTTTCATTTGTAACCCAAAGGTTTTATTTTTTGCATTTTAACCTTTTTGTTTTTTTTTTTAATTTTTAACCCAAAAGTTTTCATCTCTTGCAATTTAACCCAAACACATTTTTTATTTTCAACTTTGATCCATGTATTTTTCATCTTTTCCAATTTTTTCGTTTTACGTTTTGTTATACTTTTCCGAGTAAACACGCCGTAACGTACGTGTGGGTTTCAAAGTTTTTCCGACTATTTTTTTTCTGTTTGACAGGACCCTCACAATGCGTCTATTTTTCCCTGTTTGACAGGTTCGTCGCAACATGTGTGGTATTAGATCGACTTAGTTATTCTTTTCTATTTTTACATTTCAGTCTTATCTCTTCGCATTAACATGTCGCGACTGGCATACGTGGCTCAACGATTTTACGTATGCTTTTCGTTCGGTGTTATTTTTTCTTTTTATTTATTTTATTTTAACGAGCTTTTTTCTGGTGTTGTTGATCGCTGGTAGTTGTGTAGCATCAGTGCTACTTGGCACGGTGTATCCCCCTCCCCCCCCCCTCGGCGCCCCCGCAACGCGGGGGGCCTTAATACTAGTTATTATTAGTATTCTTATTTATCCATTATAAATTATTAACATGTTGATGTGTAGAGTAGTTGTACTTCATGTTTAGGAAGATTTAAAATCTGACATAATTACACTTTTAACCTAAAAATATTTTGATTTTTTACCTTTAACCCCAAAGCTTTTTATCTTTGTCAATTTAAGCTAAGAACTTTTTTACTTCCAAATTTGGTACCTTATACTTTTCATATTTCGCAAAATTCGTTTTATGTTTTGTTCTAAATTTTGCGAGTTAACACGACGCAACGTTTATATGTGGTTCAACGTTTTTACGTTTTGTTTTACGCTTCGTTCTAAATTTTGTGAGTTAATATTACGCAACGTGCTTGTGTGTGTAACAACCCTCATAATTCCGTGTATCCGTACAATTTATTAATGATAATTAAATTGCTTAATGACTGTGCTGAATCACTTAACTGCTTTCTGATTACTGTGTTATACTTATATGTGTTTGCTAACATACTAGTAGTATACAGAAAAGTTACTAAATAGTCCGGTATGCTTTCCTGAGTGTTGAAAATTAAAAATGTTACAAATATATATATATATAGGACACTTTACGGATTAATTAAGCACTTTAACGGAACAACACCGAACCGAATAACCGGACTTTACCCGGAACACAAAAATATTGTCAAACACATTGTTTTTATTTTTCTGAGCTAGTTAGGGTCCCCGAACACCCTAACACACTATATAATTAATAACACACCTTAATACACTAACTAAACTTTTGAATTCTAACTAGATTGGTAACTATATCATTGAAACCCAACCAAGACCCCCCCCCTAACTACACAGTTCAAGGTGGGTCACCACCTTAGATTTTAGTTGGTTATTTTAATTGGTCTTGTTGATGAGTTAGGGAACATGTTAACTAGAGGTTAATAACACATGAGGAAATTCCTTATAAAGACCACTAGATAACCATCATCCTCATTCATTCACCATCAACATTTCACCATTACTCTCTCCTCTCTTCCCTTGTTCGGCCGCCACCATACCACCATCATCAAGCTTCATTCAAGCAATCTAAGAACATCCAAAGGTGTTAGGGATCCTACAAGTAAGCTTGGTGTGTTCGGAAGCTCAAGGACCGCTCTCGTTTTCTTTTACCCATCACTTTTACGCCTTGAAACTCCCCTAGCTTTGTGCTAGTAGTAAGTGCCTTAGATCTTCATCTTGTTCATGATTTTGTTGGTTAATAATGAAAAGAATGGTAAAGTATCAAGATACTCTAAAGAACCTTAAACAAGTCTTGAACATAAACTAGTCTAGTGATGAAGTGATGTTAATATGATGTTGTTATGATTCTTGTTGATTTCCTGATGATTTGCTGGTTAATATTGATGTTTGATGTTGTTGTGATCACTAAACATGTTAACTAAATCAATCGAACATGCGTTAGAAGGTAGGGAACTAAAACAGAAAGCTGGTTGGTGTTTACAGCCAACTTTAGTTGGCTGTAACCAGACCGTAACTTAACGAAAAACTGATTTTCTGAAGTCTAGATTTATTTATTATGAAATACGGTTCTAATGGCACTGGAATCATAATTTTTGGACTTCGTTTACTATTTTTAAAGTGCCGTTTTGTAACAGCAGCTAAAGCTGTATTTTTGCTGCTGAAAATATGCGTTCTGTTTTCTGTCATAATTTGAATTCTGTGTAGAGTTAGATCAGGAAATTTGTACTGTAGATGACCACCAATGTATTTATAATCGTCCCACTGGAATTTTGTAAATTGGACTTACGATTAATTTTAAATAAATTATTCCGTGGACTGCAGTCAGAAAAAGATAAATCTGATTTCAGTCCGGAAAATGATTTTTTATAAAATATTGGTAATGAACTGGACCCCGATATTTTTACAAAATGATATTTGGATCGTTTAAGATATTCTGTAAAAATTCGGGAATTTTTGGAATAAGTTAACCATTTTATTAAAATCCCCGAAAAACAGCCCGGTTTTGAATTTTAAAGCTGAAACGACATAAATAGTAACTTGCGTGTCTAAATGTCGAGTTTGTTATCTGAGGATGATCTAACATGTTATACGTCAATGAAAGTATTATTGTGCAATATCGTATGCTTGTTCTTGAGTAGCTATAGGTGGAATGTTTATATGAGCGTGAACTATTGAGGTGAATGCATGTTATGTGGTAGATACGTGTAGGAACTTTGTGCTCTATTTGAAACCACTAAATGACTAACTGGTAATCGTATTAGGACGCGATTGACCGACCTTGACTGTTAGCTATATTTGAGAGTCAAACCGAGCAAACCGAGGTGAGTTCACACACTTTCTAAGGCGTGGGATTCACGGTGGTTTGGGAATGGGTTAAAGAATTAAAACAGAATCTACATATCTTACTTAGGTAGGATATGTACGGTCATCCTCCTTGGATAGGATGCCAATATTAATCCTGCGTATTCTCTTTGGGGAGAACTACGTACGTTCGTCCTCCTTGGGTAGGACAACAACCTTAAAACTTACTAGACAAAACTCTATCATAAGTCCCTCATTTTATATCGACTTAATTGCCGAGGACGATGGCGAGCGGGTCATTAGTTAATAGCGCTATTAGGTTTAACAAACCTCACACCGTGTCGTTCGAACGGGCGTGTACTAATGGACTAAGGCAAAGGGTCAATGATGATAGACATTGACTTAGGGCACAACTTACTTTCGTTAGTAGTCGATATCATACCGTCTAGTAGTTCACATGGGGAAGCCCCAACTGATTATGGATATGGTTTGGGTAATAAAGGAACTGGTTAAACATACTTTCAACTACGGGGTAACCCCCACGGTAAATAAGCCAATGAAAGTCAAACCACGTTTTCAGAAACAACTTAAAACTAATCAACCAACCATGAACTCACTCAACTTTGTTGTTGACTCGTTGTTACATGCCTTATAGGTTGCTAGATGGAGCTTGCACGAGGAGGAGGTTGTTGTGGAAAACGGATTGTTATTTCCCGTACTAAACATCTAAACCTTATGAACTTATTAAATCTACGTTTTGGACTTTAAACTTATGAACTATGGAACTTATGTTCCGAACTTACGTTTTATGCTTCCGCTGTTTAAATCTGAACTTGGTTAACTTAAAGTCGGTTTACCTTCTTTTGGTCACCAATCGTATTGTGGTTGGTTTTATTTACTTAATTGTGATGTTCAATATGATTGGTGGCTCGATCCTGGTCACGTCACGCCTCCAAGCGGTGATACTCCGCGTGGTGGATTTTGGGGGGGGGGGTGTGGGTAACACCCCGAAAACGGGTTTGGTAATCGAACCCCGTTAATACTAAAAGACGGGTAAAGTACCGTTAGTAGTAAAAATAACCCGGTAAATATTTGGATTTTAATAAGAAATCCTAATAATAAATACAAGCGAATCAAAGTTTTAAGGAATTGAGTTTATATGAGCCCGAGTTAACGAGACTTAAAATAAAACGGGTTATAACTCCCGGGACCCACCAAGTAACTAGGAATACTAACCTATTTAGTTTGTATCTTGACATAATAGAACAAATATGGTTAAAATACCCTTTAAATAACTTGTGTGAAGTAGAGGGACTAAAGTTGATAAACTAGAAACTAGTTTTAATTTAATAAAATGCCAACACCAAAACACACACTCTAAGTGTGTGTTCTGGTCGATACAATCACAGGAGCCAAGGGCTCTCCTACTCAACCCTAAACTTCAAGAAATTCATCAAATTGAAGGGGCAAATCAAGCCCGAATCGAAATCCAAGCATGGATTAGTGATCACCTCAGTAAGGGGATCATGAGGTATGCAAAATTTTACTATGTGGTTCCATCTTAAATTTTAGATGAACTTATGAAATTCGAATCTGAGCTTGCATGTTCGTTGTTTGGATGAAATTAGGGATGAAACTATGTCTAGGAGTAAACCCTAGTCATTTATTTGTTGAATTGATGTTCATGGTTATGAATTCGTGATCATACACTCATGCGTCAAGTGGGTTTTGTAGAATTATGCTAAACACTAGGATTATCTTTGTTAACCTAGTGTATTTGAGCTCCATGAAGAAAATCCAGAATTTTTAATATAAAAATTTGACATGAACATGTGACACGATGCTTAAATCTTGGCTAAATAGTTAGTCAATAACTTGATTTTGAATTATATGCAATCATGCACATTAGGTGTTTGTTAAAATGCCTAAATGAGAACTAAAGTGTTGGAATTAGAGTGAAAATGTGTATTTGAATGATATGGCGATTTCGCGTAATATGGAGTGATAAGGGTTCTAAATACTATGTTGATCTAGACTTAATAATGTAACCCATGTGATCAAGAAGTAGTTAACTTTAGATAAGCTAAGTTCACTAATCATGAAGTCGAATAGTAGCTTCGGCATAGAAAATAAGTGAGGTGGAATAGTCGTGATTTTTATGACTAATTTAACCGCCTTGTAAATGATTGAAAATAGTTTGACGCTTAACGAGCTAGGTGGAGGCTTGGGAAAGGAAGCGGGTCAAACAAACCAAGGATAGAGGAAAAACGTAATTCGGATGCAAGGTAAGTATATCTTACACTAGTCATATATTTAAGTATATTCTTTCGTCGTATTAGTTACGAAAAAGACAAATACCTAATTGAGATATGGTGTTCCGGCGTGTAGTCGTACGGAACAAAACAATCAAATTTGATAAGATAACATAATGATGGCTAAAAATGAGTTAAATCGGTAATTCAATCATATTATGACGAATGAAAAATGTACGTTTTAATGGTTATCATATAAGTTAAATCATAATAACCATTAAGGGCAAAATGGTAATTTGACAATTTGACAATGGTAATTGGTCATTTAGACTAAACAGGTCAAAAGGCGAAATTATCACCCTTTGACAATATCGACTAATGGGATGTCAAGTCGTATGATTTTCGGAAATAAATAGCACATGGATGATTACATCGCTATCACTTAGCAGCCACTAAGGAAAGGTATTGAAACAGGTCAATATATTGATCCGAGCCAGGTATGTATAATGATACAACTCATCATGTAGAATTTAGAGTTCTATAAGAAATAGACAAGGTTAACATGTAGATATTTGGTTATCTTTTAGGTAAACCGAATAAATTTAGTCATGATTATGACATTTTAGAAACATAATGGTTTATAAACAAGATTATAGTTAAAAGGTCGGATTTTGGGTCAAGCAAGTATTTAAAAGTTCCTTGTAATAAAAGAAGGATGAAAATTGACCAAATTGCCCTTATAGGCTAATTTGAACAAACGACCCTTAAAAGGGGTTCGGAAACGAGTTTTATGATTAAATAAATGCTTAGAATAAGAAAAGATAGTGAAAGATGTAAATTCTTGGGTCGAATGACTTTATATGAGTCTTTGACGTAAAACAATAATCCGAGGGGTAAAACTAGGGATTTATAGATATCCACATTTAATCCACCACACGTATAGTTGTGGTGGAAGATTACTTGATAAGAAATGTAGGAATATGATGCCAGAAATGAATGAAAGCGATTTTAAGCTTTAAAGTGCTTAAATACCCTTAATGGGTCAAAATAAGCACTTGAGCGTAAACGGGTTCTAACTAAGTAAGAAACCCATGATTTATGATTGATTTGATAGGATATATTGAAATTATGATCCTCATAAGTTTATAGATCAAGTAAACATGTTTGTTTGATAAAATCGCGAACGGGTCAAAATTTGGTAAAAAGGGTAATAAGCCGAAGACTTAAAAGTCTTAAATTTTGTTAATCCGGATGTTGGATTTTAACTCCATGTGATGGAGGATTAAATTACAATTACGTAGGAAGAAACGGTAGGTCAAACGGACAAGCGGATTGAAAGATACGAAAGTTTTCGTGTCAAAAACGGCAAAATGGGAGTTTTGATACAGGGGCCACCGTAACTTACGGTGCTGATGTGTGCAAAATGCAACATATAAATTACATCAATTGTGGCGTAAAACTAACCCTTTTTTAGTACTAATGTTTGAAAAAGTGTGATTTTGTCTTCCTTTTGTATTTTCAGGATTAAATGAGCTCAAATTAACAAAAGAAGCAAAAAGATAGCAAAATCTAACATAAATATAAGAAAAGGAACAAACGTGACATGCCCGACCTCACGACAGCATCTTCCCAAGCAAAACAAGAAGACAGAAGACTGAACACGCCCCGTGCTCAGCCAGCACGGGGCCGTGGTCAACTATAAGATTCGCACAATCCAGGCAAATCTTCATAGTACAAAGACTCTTCTGCACACGGGGTCTTGCTCAGCGGACACAGGGGCGTGGTCAACTAATAAGACAAGCTGCATTAAATGAAGAAAGAGAAGGATGTGGACACGG
Source organism: Helianthus tuberosus (assembly GCA_030545235.1). Taxonomy (NCBI): domain Eukaryota; kingdom Viridiplantae; phylum Streptophyta; class Magnoliopsida; order Asterales; family Asteraceae; genus Helianthus; species Helianthus tuberosus. Next base: position 89,592,585 of record CM060383.1, read on the forward strand.
GGCCGTGCCCACTGGACACGGGGCCGTGCCCGAGCTTCTGTTCAGCCTATAAATAGGAGTGCTTGGCTCAAGCTCAAACCATCCCTTGGCACACCACCTCTCTCACACTTCACCCACCATCCACCACCACCATAACACCATCATCCACCACCATCATCCAATGTCCATCATAGAGTGTGTCAGTCGTCTCGGGATCCAAGATTGATCGTAAGAGTTCTTGACAATCAAGGCCATGTTTGCCTAAGTCTCTTACATCACTTGGTGAAGACAAGTGTCTAGTGTAATACTTTTTATTTCTAATCTTTTCGCACCTTTTACTTGGTTTTGTATTAATGACTTTAATAACTAGTTTCTTATGTTGAAGGTGATTCTTCCTTATCGTTTGTCCGTGGTGTCTTGACATTATTTTACTGTCTATATAAAATAAAGATTTTCACCCTTCATATCTCCACGGTCTATATGGAGGTATGTTGGCTATCTGGTCGGGGGTTAAGGGAACGGTTTGGTAAGAGTCTTGCCATTGTTCAGCGTTTAGAGGTCCTGCAATGGACCTGGGTCAAATTTAGTAGGACCTCCTTCAATACTTAACGGTATTGGATGGCAGGGGTCCAAACTCTTTGATCCCCTCATAAGTTAACTACTATTAATACTATAACCCAGCTATTTAGGACTGTATCCCTGCTGACTCAGACTACTTAGTCGAGGGTAACGTCACCTCCAAAAGAGGGGCCTACCATAATTTGCATTAATAACTTAATTAATTATCTTTCAATAATCCGACCCTTTAGGATTGTATCCTTGCTGACTCAAACTACTGGGTTGAGGGTAACGTCACCTTCAAAAGAGGGGCCTACTACAATAACTAAGATAATCTCTTAAAATAGTGCAAAAGTGCGGAAATAATCAAAGGTTACACTAAACACGAGTCGGAACCAAGTGATTCATCTTGTCTATCTGTTTTTCTTTTATTTTTATTTTTCAGCATTTTAGTTTGTTTTTATTTTTCTTAGCTTAAAACATTTTTCTAAACTTTTGATTTGATTAGACGTTGAGGATAAACCGGTACTAAAAGCTCTTGTGTCCTTGGACGACCTCGGTATCTTGCCAATACTATACTACGCTCACGATGGGTGCACTTGCCCATATGTGTGTTTAGTGTTAGTAAAATATCGTGTTTTATAAATTTAAAACTTGGCTAAAAAGTGTTAAAGGGCTTAAAATATACACCTAAATATATATAACACTTCACACGCATCAAGTTTTTGGCGCCGTGGCCGGGGACACAAGGATTTTAAGAAAGTTAGGAATCAACGGCCTAATCGTTTTTCTTTTTTTTTTTCATTTATTTTAGGATTTTTCTTAATTTTTCAGCTTCTGCAGAACTCAGCACGGGCCGTGCCCGCTGAACACGCCCCGTGCCCAATCATTGGAACTGGCAATCCTGTTTTAAGTCAGACAGTAGCTGAACACGGGGCCGTGCCCACTCAACACGCCCCCGTGCCCAAGTTTCAGTTACTGAAAACAGAACCGTAATGTAAAAACCCGCACTTTTGTGCGTTGTTACTACTCGTTATACTCGTTACGCCTAGCACCAGAGATTCGGATCATAATGTAACTATATCGTATATATCGCTATTCGAAGGATAATCGCATATTTTCAAGCTACAGTATTGCTATACTACACTATTATCACACTAACATTCACGGAGGCATTGAGTGAGGACCTATTCTACCCTCCTCAGTGGCCGTGATGTGTCGAGCGTAGACAATTAATGCTAACAAGGACCCTCGGGTGAGTGCTGTAGCTCCAGTCGTCATGACGATGACGACAATACGAGTAAACGGTACCCCGTCAGTCTTTGTGGCACTACACGAAATAACGTTCACGATGACATCAAGAAAGGACCTATACTACCCCCATTGATGGCCGTGCAACGCCGATAATAATCGCATACTCGAATCGGAAACCGATTGTTAATTAATCGAAACTTTGGATTATGAATACGTAAATACGACCCTAGATATATATATATGTAATAATAACAATATAATAATAATATAAATTAATTATGAAAGGACGCGCTTCGAAAACTATCAAAACGATCAAAAACAGAGAAGTCCAAGCGTCAGGATAGCTATCCGGACGGATGGACCATACGGACGGATGGTCATGCGCACGGATGGCCATCCGCACGCATGGGCCATCCGCACGGATGGGCCATCCGCACGGATGGGCTATCCGGGCCAAAATCCTTTTCCTCTCCTCTGTTGCCTATAAATACCATGTCACATCACTTGAACAGTGATGTGACAGCTCCTGTTTAACCAAACGCGCACCAAGACCCTTTTCTCTCGATTTCCTCGCGATTCCGGTAAGATTTCAACCTAAAAATTGTACTTCTCCAATCTATACTCGATTCTACAATATTCTATCTTTCCAAAACTCAAATTCTAACCGTGAAATCTGAGGATTTGAGGCGTTTTGAGGTGATGTCACCAAGAGTTCTTATGAACTTCAAGTTGGGGTCTTATTTCACTATAAACGACTCAGATCCGGGTGATTTCCACATGTTTTTATGACGAATATCACCTAAATCTGTGCGATTTCGAGTTAACCATGAAGAACCACCATGAACGGCCAGATCTGATGGAACGGGGTGATTCCCGGCCGTTAGAATGAGTCGGAATTGACGGAACTTCAAGTGTTAATGCGAAATTACACTACCCTAGTGAAAACGAACGTATTCCTTCCGTTAAACACTCGTAAAACAGTGCGAAACAGAAGTGTCAGCCCGCACGGACAACAGGTCAGTCCGCACGGACAACAGGTCAGTCCGCACGGATGACACAAGTCCGCACGGATGACATGTCACCCGCACGCACCAGTCACTCGCACGGATGAGATGTCACCCGCACGCATCAATCAACCGCACGGATGAGATGTCACCCGCGCGCATACCCATCCACACGCACAACAATGTCATCCGCACGCACCACCGTCCGCACGTACCACTATACTCAACCGCACGGATCACTGTTATCCGAATGGATAACATGCCATCCGGACGGATGACTTGTCATCCGGACGGATAACCTGTCCATCCGCACGGATGAGAATAGCCCAACCAAATGTGTAACTTTTCAAGGGTAAACTCGCTTAACCGTACCTCGTTTACTCTATTCTTCAAGGATCATTGCAGACGTACTCGCAACCGACTCAATCAAGTTGTAATCTCGCTAAATACGCACTGTGAGTATACTTGAACCCCCTTTTAACCGAATTTTGGGTGTAACATACGTTTCTAACAAATCGAACTTATCAATCGAAATATTAAATCAATCGAATTATCACTTGCGAATAACTGTTATGCATAGATATACGTGATGCTAGTTGCATATGTGCTAGGGCTTATACTCGCGACGTCCCACCACGACTAGTATAGTACTATTGCGCCCGACGGGGTCTAGTTATGCCATCGTACATTCGAGCATCGAGGACTTAGTTGGTAGTATCAGTTTTGTGAGTATATATGTCGTGTATTACGTTTATGCATATGGAAATTCGCTACACTTTTTATCTACTATGCTATACTTATCAAACCTGTATACTCGCCAATACTTTTGTATTGACAATTATTTTAACGTATGTTGCAGGTTAGATCGCAGACTATATCAAATCAAGCTAGGAAGTCTAGAAACTCAACTAAAATCTAGGTTGTCGGATTTGTATTGTTCGAGAGGACAAGAAGTCTGTGATAACTTATGTGATTGTATTATTTGTTAGTATGGGATAACGAATGTATTAAATATTATCGCAATATAGTTGTTATGGATTCTCTTGAGCAATCTGATTCGCCTAGTGCCGCGCCCCGATGATTCCGCCATCGGTTGGGGTGTGACAGATTGGTATCAGAGCCATAACTATAGGGAATTAGGTCAGACTCGACCTAGTCCGGGTCGACGTCTTAGAAATTGACCTAGTCTATAGTCTAAGTACCAACAGGCCGACTCGTACGAACCCAGCGGGGTTTGTATCGGGCCTACTTGATACTCTCGATCGAAATTGCTAAAAGCTACAACTTTGTGTGAACACCGCGTACTACAGCTTCACACGAAGAAGCCTTTCCTAAGGCTGGAATACTACTTAGCCTTTCCTAAGGCTGACACAATACACGTGTTTTCAAAAATACTCGCAAAACAGAACCGAGCGATCTAGACGAGACCAGGTGTGAAAACCAAGAACTCTCGATATGATTGCTCACTCAGCGCATTTTTCTAGCACGAGAACCTTTCATCGAGTTAGGAGTGACATCCATATCTCGACGAAAGCCTCCATTTCGAAATCTAGTGGAGCTCACGAATTTATTCGAAGAGCATAACCACAACTAGGAACGGAACTGTTAAGACAGGGGTGACACCCGTACCTTAATAAGTCGTTCCACTCTCCATAAACTGGTTTTCAAAAGCTCTCACCAGGGACTCGACTATTGCAATAACTCGAGTCACGCGATGACTAGGAAGACGAATGCCATGAGCTGCATCCCAGTGGAAGCATGGAGTCTTCTAGGTCAACGCGCGCGCCCGAACTTGTTAAATATAGTTGGGTTACCTTGGGTAGTCGACGCCTAAACACCCAGGGCACTCTTATCATACGACCTGCCAATCTTACAACTGTTTGGAAACTTATTTACGTTTTGAAACTTTACGCTTTATCGATTTCTCGATGTAATGATTTCCACTCCCTACTTTATAAACGCACGACTCGCACAACCATCGCAATAAAAAACGAAACCCGAATGTTCGCAACAAAACTAATGCATAATCTATCGCATTCGCTCTCGTTCTCTCACTTCAACGCGACTTCGCTTGTTCTAAATCGACCTATATGTGCATGAATTCGGATTACATCTATATAAATATAAGTATATATATGTATAAACAAACAAGTCATTGTGTGAGAACTTAGGAATTTCGTGTTTCCTATGTGGCTCCTATGTGATTCGCATTACTATACTACCGCACCAAGTTTTGAACGCGCTCAATCGCAACGCAAAACTCAAAAATCATTATGATCGAATCTCACTCCAAGTCTCTTCCTGTCTAGATGCCTTCCAACAACTCTACCTCGAGACGAGTAGCTAAGAGGAAAGCCGAACGAAGCGCCGAGAAGAGGATTGCTTCACTTGTGATTAAGGAAGTGAGTAAGCTTAGTTCTCAAATTGCCGCTCGAGTGCACTCTCTCAGCCACTCTCGAGCTTCGGAAGACGTTAAGACAGGAGAGCCGCAATCTACTTTCCTTTACAAGCACTTCAAAGCCTGTGACCCGATGGAATTCACGGGTGAAGGAGGTGCGACTCAACTACTCCAGTGGTTCGATTCTATCGAAGTTACCCTTCGTCAAAGTGGGTGTCCCGATAGTCTCCGTACTACTTGCGCCACCGGAGTATTTCAATCGCGAGCACTCGACTGGTGGACCACCGAACGTAACAAACGTGGGATCTCCGCAGCTTACGCTCTCTCTAGGAATGAGCTGAAAGAGCTCATGGAGAAAGAGTACTGTCCTCCTCACGAGATTCAGAAGCTGGAAAATGAATTTTGGGAAATCAAGTAAACCGAAGGTGACAATGCTGGCTACACCGCAAGGTTCAAACAGCTTAGCATAATCTGCCCAAGTCAAGTCAACACTCCGGGGAAGGCCATCGCGAAGTACATTCGTGGCTTGCCTGAGTGTGTGGGTGATTTTGTCGAAGCTGCAAGGCCCGCCACCATCGAAGAAACATACCGCTTAGCCGCAGAAATCAACAACAAACGACTCATGGAAGGATTATTCTCAAAGAATCCTGCCAAGCAAGCTCATCAAGCAATCGCCATTAATCCTTCACGCGAACATGCCGATGATTCTTCTAATGAATCTACTAACGAATCTTCTGACGAATCTGCTGGCGGAACATCTAACGAATCTGCTGGCGAATCATCTAACGAATCTGCTAACGATTCTTCCAACAAATCCGTTAACGATTCTTCGGACGAATCAACTGCCGATTCTTCTGGCAAATCTGTCTACGGATCTTCCGACAAATCAGCCAAAGGCTCTGCAAGAGAGTCTTCAGACGAATCCTCCAACGACGACATCTCTTCGCAAGACACCGACAAACCCAACCGCAAGCGAAAGATTTCAAGCCCGAACTCATCAACAACCGAACTGCTGCAACCAGAACCTCTTCGAACAATTCCGATGTTTCCAAAACGAGCCTACACTGGGACTCATCCTCAGTGTTACTCGTGTACCTATCATCATCCAGTTGGGGCTGACTGTCGCTATTGCAATAACTGCAACCGTTACGGTCACTTCACTCACAACTGCCGCATCGAACCGTGAACTTGAGTACAACAACAGCTCCAGCAAAAGTCTTCAAGCATCAGACATCTAGCAAGCATAGGATAAAGTTGTAATGATACGATTTTCGACGTTAATTTCTAAGTTTTGAACCTACTCTACTTACTCAATGTTACCCCCGTATTCTCTTTCACTCTCTAATCGTCGCACTTAGACTAGATTCGCACATACTATATACTATATCACGAAATAATGAGTTTTACCCTCACTACACTTTTAGAACGAGGTACGATAAACGTGCAAGGAACGATTAATCGCGGGTGCACACGGGATTACTTGGGTCAGTGCACGGAGATCGTAGTGAATTCTAAGGTGCCATAGCGTTTGACAAAAGGTGACACCAAAACACGGGATGAAAGTAGTAGGGGTCGGGCGAGGAATGCCTTACCATACTATCGAAGTTCCGTGAAGAAAGTGCCACGTAGAATTGAACGTTATTAGACCTATTATACTATTGTGATTATTTTCAACACACTACACTCAATCGCAAGGCGTAACAAACCGTATCATCGCAAGACTTGTCGTAAGTCTACAAACGCAATGCAATCGCCTCATCGATGGACTCTGGGGAGTCTACCTCGCAGGCAAATTGCATCGACGCAAGACTGGTCGTAAGTCTGTTGCAACGAATCTCGATCAAGCAAATAAACGCTCACGATATTGTTGAGTTAGGACCTATTCTACCCTCCTCGATAGCCGTGATACGTCATAACGAAACGTTAAGCTTATTCGAAACAAGAATCGAACTCGACTAATCGCAATCGCTTACCTTGTGTATCTTGCAACCTCTATCGCTTATCACGTGAGCCTATATCATTTGCTGTGTATCAATCTATCGCTATCGCCTATCTGTGATATTCGTGCTAAGTTAGAACGCATGACCTCGCCTCACGAGAGGAAGCTCATATGGTTAAGGCAGGGTGTTTTAGCCATATCAGCGACCTTTCGTGGAAAAAGGCCATTTGGGGTCTAATGCTAGTCAAACTCTGTGGTGATAATCAATCGAACCGAACCGCGTAGATCAAATCGCATACCTCCCTCGCTCGCAACGCAACTATCGACTATTGTAACTCGACGATCATCGCCGTCATCACAAGTGTTTTGTGTTTATTCGCTTAATCACTTAATCGCTTATCGCTTATCGTGTATAGTCTACCGTTTATTCGCGTACCGCTTATCGCTCGCTTGGTGTTCATTGCAGTCTATGTGGAAGTAGTACACATGACTCCGCTTCATGAGGCAAAACTAACCTGGCGAAGCGTGGTGTTTCGCCATGTTAGCAAACTCTCGTGGAAACGTGCCATGTGGATTTAATGTGTAATCTAATCGAAAACGCGCTATTCGCTTCTCGCTTATCAACTCGCCAGACTAACCTATTCGATCCTATCTTATGCTCGGTCCGACTTTCTATCGATTGGGCCGAGTAAACGCAATTCTATCCATGTCCTATCGGCACACCTGACACTGCCTCACGAAACGGAAATAGTATGGGCAAAGCATGGTGGATACGCCGCTGGTACTTCCTATATATAAGTGTTTTAAACATATTAACAAACTTTCGTGGGAAAGTGCCAAGTGGGGCTCGGTAATTAACTACCTTTTTGTACTAATTAAAAACGTCTTTTTACAAAATTCTTAATTTAAAACCGGTGGACAAGTGAAATTTTCTCACGACGTGGAGCTAACATCGAATCAACTTAACTCCATGTCCAAGGAAAGCTTCATAAGCCCAGTTTTTCCTTAAACTTTTACAACGTCAAAATAAAAATCCTCCTTTGGACATTGGTTCGACATCAAGTTCAGCTTGGATCCATGTCATAGGAGAGTTTTCGTAACCCTTGTTTTCATCTCCGAGTTCCTTAAAATATTTAAAAACTTTAAACTTCCTTGAAACATCGGTTAACATCGACACTGTTGACCGCACGTTAAAAGGAAAATTTTCAAAGATTTTCATCCTAAATCCCTCTTAACATCTAAGACGAATGTTTCTTGTAACGTTGGTTAACGATCGACTCAGTTAATTCAACGTCATGAGAAACCTTTCAAATTGCAATCGCATCGAACTAACGAACTCTACCCAAGACAAGGTACTTTGAAATGCCAACTCGTGGGATTAATACTTTCGTCTTTACGTCGCCTTCTCGCTATCGCAATCGATCCCTCTTATTCGGAACGCTCTTGTTTGTCAACTCTCGGCCAAATCACTCGCTGTATCGCTACTCATACTAGATCAACTCTTAGAAGCCTACCTATTGGATTAATTTCGGGACGAAATTTCCTAAAGTAGGGGAGACTGTAACAACCCGCACTTTTTTGCGTTGTTACTACTCGTTATACTCGTTACGCCTAGCACCAGAGATTCGGATCATAATGTAACTATATCGTATATATCGCTATTCGAAGGATAATCGCATATTTTCAAGCTACAGTATTGCTATACTACACTATTATCACACTAACACTCACGGAGGCATTGAATGAGGACCTATTCTACCCTCTTCAGTGGCCGTGATGTGTCGAGCGTAGACAATTAACGCTAACAAGGACCCTCGGGTGAGTGCTGTAGCTCCAGTCGTCATGACGATGACAACAATACGAGTAAACGGTACCCCGTCAGTCTTTGTGGCACTACACGAAATAAAGTTCACGATGACATCAAGAAAGGACCTATACTACCCCCATTGATGGCCGTGCAACGCCGATAATAATCGCATACTCGAATCGGAAACCGATTGTTAATTAATCGAAACTTTGGATTATGAATACGTAAGTACGACCCCTAGAGATATATATATGTAATAATAACAATATAATAATAATATAAATTAATTATGAAAGGACGCGCTTCGAAAACTATCAAAACGATCAAAAACGGAGAAGTCCAAGTGTCAGGATAGCTATCCGGACGGATGGACCTTCCGGATGGAGGGTCATGCGCACGGATGGCCATCCGCACGCATGGGCCATCCGCACGGATGGGCTATCCGGGCCAAAACCCTTTTCCTCTCCTCTGTTGCCTATAAATACCATGTCACATCACTTGAACAGTGATGTGACAGCTCCTGTTCAACCAAACGCGCACCAAGACCCTTTTCTCTCGATTTCCTCGCGATTCCAGTAAGATTTCAACCTAAAACTTGTACTTCTCCAATCTACACTCGATTCTACAATATTCTATCTTTCCAAAACTCAAATTCTAACCGTGAAATCTGAGGATTTGAGGCGTTTTGAGGTGATGTCACCAAGAGTTCTTATGAACTTCAAGTTGGGGTCTCATTTCACTATAAACGGCTCAGATCCGGGTGATTTCCACATGTTTTTACGACGAATCTCACCTAAATCTGTGCGATTTCGAGTTAACCATGAAGAACCACCATGAACGGCCAGATCTGATGGAACGGGGTGATTCCCGGCCGTTAGAATGAGTCGGAATTGACGGAACTTCAAGTGTTAATGCGAAATTACACTACCCTAGTGAAAACGAACGTATTCCTTCCGTTAAACACTAGAAAACAGTGCGAAACAGAAGTGTCAGCCCGCACGGACAACAGGTCAGTCCGCACGGACAACAGGTCAGCCCGCACGGATGACACAAGTCCGCACGGATGACATGTCACCCGCACGCACCAGTCACCTGCACGGATGAGATGTCACCCGCACGCATCAATCAACCGCACGGATGAGATGTCACCCGCGCGCATACCCATCCGCACGCACAACAATGTCACCTGCACGCACCACCGTCCGCACGTACCACTATACTCAACCGCACGGATCACTGTTATCCGCACGGATAACATGCCATCCGGACGGATGACTTGTCATCCGGACGGATAACCTGTCTAGTTATGCCATCGTACATTCGAGCATCGAGGACTTAGTTGGTAGTATCAGTTTTGTGAGTATATATGTCGTGTATTACGTTTATGCATATGGAAATTCTCTACACTTTTTATCTACTATGCTATACTTATCAAACCTGTATACTCGCCAATACTTTTGTATTGATAATTATTTTAACGTATGTTGCAGGTTAGATCGCAGACTATATCAAATCAAGCTAGGAAGTCTAGAAACTCAACTAAAATCTAGGTTGTCGGATTTGTATTGTTCGAGAGGACAAGAAGTCTGTGATAACTTATGTGATTGTATTACTTGTTAGTATGGGATAACAAATGTATTAAATATTATCGCAATATAGTTGTTATGGATTCTCTTGAGCAATCTGATTCGCCTAGTGCCGCGCCCCGATGATTCCGCCATCGGTTGGGGTGTGACACGTAAGATCCCGACGGTTGGTAATTTCTGACACAAACATGAGTGATACTGATACTTTTTACTTTCGGCACTCTTATGGTACTGCGTGGTGTCAATTATGTGGTGGTAACCATAAGGAATTAGAATGTTATTTTCTAAATTATAAGCCCCACTATATAGACCCATCGTTTCCTAGTATCCTTAAGAGGGGCGAAAGTAAAAATAATCCCTATCTCTCCCTTGAATGCTCCCTACCAGAGTTTCTAGGAGAAATGCTTCTCGATGAATTATTTCAATTAGAAGATCTAATTCTTAATTGGTTAAAAGAACTTAGGAAGGATTTCAATGATCTTTTCCAAGACAATAACCAAGAAGAAGTGCTGGAACCGCATTCAAACAACTTCGTTGTTTCCGACGATACTTCTAATTCTAGTGAGGACTTGAGCGATAGTCATCCCTGTGTCGATTATGCCGTTAAGGACTCCCCATCGACTTCGTTCGATGCATACATAGACCTGAGCGATTCGACATACACCTTCTTTAACGAGAGCCCGGGAAAGGGTTGGACTTGTCCACCTACATATAGCATAGGAATCACCCTCACCGACAACCTCTTGCGTTCTCGTCTTAATCTAGAACAATTAAGGTATCTTAGGCACTTTGGGGTTGTTCCATCCAGTAAGGAACCGCCCGATCCGGAAAAGTTCCTTGAAAATAAACAAACTTTATTGACAGCGTCTAGACACGGGGCCGTGTCCTGGTCAGCACGCCCCCGTGTCCACCCAAAGATTTCCTTCTGATTCTGTCAGAATGCGGACAAAAATGTGTCAGGATTCCATCTGCGCATGGGGCCGTGTCCAGCCGACACGGGGCCGTGCGCAACGTACTGTCGTTTTCTATAAATGCAGCCAAGAATCCTGCACATTTGAACCATTCCAAGGACAGAGATTTGGGGAATATTCTCACATACCATCCTAGGTATTTTCTAAAAGAAGTTTCTCAATTATCTTCTTGTCCTTTCCTCTTTTATCCACTATCATCTTCTTCAATTTTTATCATACTTCCATTAAAGCTTGAACCTTCCATAATTTCAAGCCTTATTGTGATGTTTGTTAGATTTTTGTTCTTGGAATCTTGTTAAAAATAAGTTTTACAACAATGTTATAAGTTGTTTATGTTCAAAAATGCTTTAAAAATCATAAAAACAATTTGAAACTCCAAGATTCCTTGTTCCTAAAATCATGCAGATATCTGAACACGGGGCCGTGTTCACTGAATACGGGGCCGTGTCCGAAGTACTGGTCCCATAAAAATTGAACTCTTTTCGGTATGTTTTCTAAGAATGGAAAGCAGAACAAGCGAAAACTCTTCGTCACATTCCAGAAACAACCGGCAGGGGAGAAGATCATCAACGGTTGAAGATTCTCTTGTAAACTATGTTTACGCCTTAAGAGAAGCCCTTGATGAAGTGACAAGTGTGGAGGAGGCATTGGTTGACCGTATTAATCATTTGACGGTGGGACTAGAAGGATGTCTACGGGAAGTCAACCTTTTGCACCAAAGGTTGAACCTTCTCGCCTCTCCTCCTTTGGTACCGATTATCACCCAAAGGGCATGGAATGTGGTGCCAGAAGTCATCATTCCGGCTGAATGGTATGCCTTACATCCGGAGCCCCCTCGAGACATACTACAAGGGGTTCCGATTGGTGCCGCCCCTCCTCCACAAGATGTTGAGGAACATGAAGCCGCCTCCCTTCTCCCGAGGGAGATAGAAGAATGGCTCTAGCAACATCTAGGGGACACCGTTCAGCTTGGAGTTCTACAAGGCTTTTAGACCGGAAATCTATTTCCGGAATTTTGGTTCTTATTATAGATGTAGAGCTCATTAGGAAGATTTTACGGATCACTTGACCTATCTAATATTAGGAATATTAACTTTTATTTTCTGCTTTATTTTTCATTTTTAGGACTATTATGTAATTCTCTCTATGACTTATTGAATGATGGTTTTAGTTAATTTGGTGTTTGGATGGTGTTGAAATGAATAAAACACACTTGAGATGACAAAGGATACAAGGGGAACTTGAACCAGCACCCCATGCAGGAAAACAGAGCCATCCGACGAAATTCTTAGTTTACAGTAAGTTCGGCACGGGCCGTGTCCGCCCAACACGGCCCCGTGCTGCACAGTCTGCAGAAAAAGACCCAGTTCAGGTAACTGGACACGGGCCGTGTTCACCCAACACGCCCCCGTGTCCAGACTTCTGTTTCTCTTGAGTTAATTCTGTTACTGGCACTTGAACACGGGGCCGTGCCCGGACAACACGGGGCCGTGTTAAGTGCCCAGTAACACAAAATTTTTGCTTTTTACACCTTTTTACACATTCAATCAACCTAAAAACTTATTTTTGGGACACATTGAGGACAATGTGTAATTTAAGTGTGGGGGGGATGCTAAAACCTTGAATCTTGCAAGTCCTAAATACAAGCCTTACACAAAACTCTATTGGAACCGCTAATCACCCCAAATTTTTTCAAAAATTTTAATTTTTTACTTGTCAAGGTTTAACTTGGGAATTTCAAGTTCTAAAAAGGTTATATTTTTACGAATTTACAACCGATAGCGTCGTGATAAAAAAACCAACATAAGAAAATTATGAAAAGGCATGACAAGCTTAGTTAAAATTTAATTATATATACTTGATCACATAAAAACCCATTCCCACAAAAGTGAGTTTTGAGCCTTTATTGAGCAAACAATTACATATCATTAAACTAAATGCTCATTTTTCGTTTCTTGTGTGAATAGCCACTTGGTTCTTACGACTCTAGAACTTGCCACGACGATACATTCCCGGTCCTTACCAACTTAAACCCGAGTAAGTAAATGATGGAGGCATTAGGACTAACCCTTTTTATTTCTACACCATTTTTTTTCCACCTACCTAAAATCCCCCTAGTTAGCCCCTTTGAGCCTAAACCTTTTCATTTCATAACCCAAACCAAACACCCTTTTACCCACCAAAACCTTTTTCATTTTTAACCCTTTGTTTTAGTAACCGGCTCGGTTCTTCGTATGGCTTTCCTAAAATCCTAAAAAAAAAGTGTTGATTATGAAGCAAAATAAACAAACAAAAATAACTTTGTTTGAATAGTAGCTTCATCAATATAAAAGTTATAAAAATAAAAAAGTCTTACGAAAACCGACGCTCGTTACGCTTTTCGTTTTTTTTTTCTACTAACCACTAACCCAACCACCTACCTTTAACCCAAGCCTAACCCTTCACCCAAAAAGTCCTCTTGATATTTACAAAGGTATATAGTTAAAAAGGAGGAGGATTGATTGCTTGGCAAGCCAATGGTAGGAGTAAGTTCCATGCCGCTCTCGAGTGATCCACTAAAATACATTTTCGGCCGAGTGTTGAGTGATCCCCCGTGAGGTATGCGAACTTGTATATAAAGAAAATTTTAAAGAAGTATGTTATGCCCTAATAAGTAATTTATCTTATGAAAAGTTTTAAATAAATCATGACGAATAGGATTGTAAATAAATAAAAATAAAACTTAATAAAAGAATCTTGGAAATCCCGACACTCTATGACAAGCCCAAAAAAGTTCTCTTTTACCCATTCCATTTGGGTGTGTAAAGCCACATTATAAAGTGTTTTGCTTGAGGACAAGCAAAGATTCAAGTGTGGGGGTATTTGATGTGTGCAAAATGCAACATATAAATTACATCAATTGTGGCATAAAACTAACCCTTTTTAGTACTAATGTTGGAAAAAGTGTGCTTTTGTCTTCCTTTTGTATTTTCAGGATTAAATGAGCTCAAATTAACAAAAGAAGCAAAAAGACAGCAAAATCTAACATAAATACAAGAAAAGGAACAAACGTGACATGCCCGACCTCACGACAGCATCTTCCCAAGCAAAACAAGAAGACAGAAGACTGAACACGCCCCGTGCTCAGCCAGCATGGGGGCGTGCCCAAGTGTCAACAGAAAAGACAAAGTGGTAGAAGCTTCTATTGCCCACAACGGGGCTGTGCTCAGCGGACACGGGGCCGTGGTCAACTATAAGATTCGCACAATCCAGGAAAATCTTCATAGTACAAAGATTCTTCTGCACACGGGGTCGTGCTCAACGGACACGGGGGCGTGGTCAACTAATAAGACAAGCTGCATTAAATGAAGAAAGAGAAGGATGTGGACACGGGGCCGTGCCCACTGGACACAGGGCCGTGCCTGAGCTTCTGTTCAGCCTATAAATAGGAGTGCTTGGCTCAAGCTCAAACCATCCCCTGGCACACCACCTCTCTCACACTTCACCCACCATCCACCACCACCATAACACCATCATCCTCCACCATCATCCATTGTCCATCATAGAGTGTGTGAGTCGTCTCGGGATCCAAGATTGATCGTAAGAGTTCTTGACAATCAAGGCCATGTTTGCCTAAGTCTCTTACATCACTTGGTGAAGACAAGTGTCTAGTGTAATACTTTTTATTTCTAATCTTTTTGCACTTTTTACTTGGTTTTGTATTAATGACTTTAATAACTAGTTTCTTATGTTGAAGGTGATTCTTCCTTATCGTTTGTCCGTGGTGTCTTGACATTATTTTACTGTCTATATAAAATAAAAGATTTTCACCATTCATATCTCCATGGTCTATATGGAGGTATGTTGGCTACCTGGTCGGGGGTTAAGGGAACGGTTTGGTAAGAGTCTTGCCATTGTTCAGCGTTTAGAGGTCCTGCAATGGACCTGGGTCAAATTTAGTAGGACCTCCTTCAATACTTAACGGTATTGGATGGCGGGGGTCCAAACTCTTTGATCCCCTCATAAGTTAACTACTATTAATACCATAACCCGGCTATTTAGGACTGTATCCCTGCTGACTCAAACTACTTAGTCGAGGGTAACGTAACCTCCAAAAGAGGGGCCTACCATAATTTGCATTAATAACTTAATTAATTATCTTTCAATAATCCGACCCTTTAGGATTGTATCCTTGCTGACTCAAACTACTGGGTTGAGGGTAACGTCACCTTCAAAAGAGGGCCCTACTACAATAACTAAGATAATCTCTTAAAATAGTGCAAAAGTGCGGAAATAATCAAAGGTTACACTAAACACGAGTCGGAACCAAGTGATTCATCTTGTCTATCTGTTTTTCTTTTATTTTTATTTTTCAGCATTTTAGTTAGTTTTTATTTTTCTTAGCTTAAAACATTTTTCTAAACTTTTGATTTGATTAGACGTTGAGGATAAACCGGTACTAAAAGCTCTTGTGTCCTTGGACGACCTCGGTATCTTGCCAACACTATACTACGCTCACGATGGGTGCACTTGCCCATATGTGTGTTTAGTGTTAGTAAAATATCGTGTTTTATAAATTTAAAACTTGGCTAAAAAGTGTTAAAGGGCTTAAAATATACACCTAAATATATATAACACTTCACACGCATCAGTGCCCACCGTAAGTTACGGTGGAGCTGAAAGCTTTACGGTAGCTGCCTACTGATTTACAGTAGGGGCATAATATACCAGGGGCCACCGTAACTTACGGTGACCACCGTAAGTTACGGTGGAGGCCAGAATTGAATCCTTGCTTCTAGGATCAAGGGATTTATAATGGGATTTTCCTGATTTTCTTTAATTCTATGATTCAACCCATATATATTTAATTATCAAAACTAACTTTTGAGTTGGTTTTGAATACAGATGATTGTCGAGAGTCCCGGATGAAGATCAAGCGTCGAGTAAGAACCGAACACGCGTTAAATGAAGCTTCCGCAAGTTGTTTCGTCGTTATTCTAAAACGGCGAATTAAACCACACTATGTGGTATCACTTTAATTTGTAAAAGTTTTTAATAATCCCGTATTTCCGATGCATATATAATCATTAATTACATGATTGTTTTCGCAAAATATACGTTAAACCTTGATTTATAAGAACGGGTGTTACAAGTTGGTATCAGAGCCCTGGTTTAAGAGATTCAAGTATGGTGGGAAACTATGCTTGGACTTAAACCTTATGCTCTTAATAAAGATTGGTGTTCGGTTCGAGGCTTGATCGCAAATCCGGTAAGTACATGTATGTTAATAGTTTAGCATGCTAAAGTGTTTTAAACAACACATAGGGCTATCGTGTGATACACGTTACCCCAATTAAAAGGCTTGATATGGTCGATGAAAATACGTGCGTTGACGCGTATGGTAGAAAAAGCCTTGTATTATAATACGGGCGATTATTGAAGTTGACATTACTAACTCTTGTGAATGTTTTAATTGAAGGACACTCGTATCTGAAGATGACGAGAGTGGAATGAATTGTAGATATGATGATGGAACGATCCGAGATAGGACAAGAAGAGCATAACTCATCAAGGACCTAAATCGCGTAACGGTCGCGAACAAGGCTAATGGCAAGAGAAGCCCGTTAGGGCAAGCATTACCAGGTGCACATTTTAAATTTAATTGCACAAATAGTAATATGCAACAAATATGTAGAAATTGAAAGTTGCATATGTAGATTAAAAAAAACTTGGAAAAACCCGAATAGAAAATGTATTCGGGATATTGTTTCCAAGAGAAACAAATAGAGGCATTACTTACATAGGGCGTGATGTGAAAACTATAAAAAGGTCATGCGTGTCATGTATTAATCGCTTACTCTGGCCAAGTAAGTAGTGGCATATGATACCATGAACTTCTTATAGCGGACACATTTACATCCGATGTAGTAAGGACGGGGTGAATGGGACAAATTAAAAAGTACCCAAATGAAATAAATGAACAAAATAGTTGATAATAATGTAAACGCACAGCCGGGTGACGAAAGCGTATTACATTAGGATAATGAGCCCGAGAGAAGGGACAAGGATTAATGTAAATGATGATATAATTGAATGATCAAAAGAAAATTAATGAAAATAAGTCATCTTGGACGAAAGGGCCATGGTGAACAAAATGGGCAAGTAAAACCAAAGTATAGATGATCCGCCGGGTCATAAAAAAAACAAAGGTGTTGCCCACACGAAAAAGATAATCAAGGTTGTTAACTTTAGTCGTAGTAAAGAAAGGATAACGATGATAATCGTCACTCATAATTAATAAGGCCGCCAATGGTGGTCACGTAAAGAATAAAAGACATGGTCGAATAAAAGCAACGGATTTCGCTAAGATGACCAAGTAAATCGAAATGAAGTCTTAATGCATACCGGAAGGGGTGCAATGATAACGATTTCGATAAAAGACCCGGTTGATGGGTAAGGAATTAAACGCATGCGTAGACTGAGAAACAGGAACGCGTATGGAAAGTAAAAAAGACTCGGGTTTTGGGTCATGACTAAAGGACGATAAGATACTGCAAATAGAAATTTTGATAAATTACGTTCAACTATTTCGAAGCTGAACGGGTCGAACAAAGACTGAAGTTTGACATTCATAAGTGATGAATTTTCACACGAACAAGTCAAACAAATTTAATAAAGGATGACACTTGCTAAAGTAAGTAAGCGCGAATCAAATAAATAAAAGTGCGAAATATTAATAAACCTATGTAAAGGAGTTATATGCGTTAAAAACATTAAAATAAAAGAACCCGGGTAATGGGACGTAAATAAGTATAGGTAAGAACCGGGTAACGGTAAGTGTAGGGCAAACCGACGTGTAATTGACATTAGAAGTCAAGAAGTCGGAAAGATAATTCGAAAGAAAACAATGTAGCCTTAGACTACGGTCAAGGTCAAACGAAATCAAAAAGTAAAGGTGAATCATTCTAAACATAAAAAGGGGTGCCTTAACGCCATATGCGTATATAAACATATACACATTTGAATAAAGACTAGAATAAGAGATGATCTACGGGATCATCATAACCTACCGGATATTAATTAGTGTAAAGGTCTACGTGGCCAAAATGACCCACGGGTCATGAATTGAAGCAAAAGGATCATAAGGGCCTCGCCTTAAAGAGGTGAAAGCTTAAGGAAATAGCCTACGAGGTTAAGTGAAGGAACCTACGGGTCAATAGTGTAAGGTGAGGGAACTTGTTACGATTCCCCGCGTAAAACGAGAACGGAAAACACTAAATTATGGGTTGTCAAATTTCCTTGATATGAGTAATTGACATAGTTAAAGAGAAAAACGTTAAACTAAAATTCAGTTTTAGTAAGAAACAACGTTTTAACAAATATGAATATTACGAGACGAACTCGGAAATGGTTAAAAATAAAGGATATAGGTCTTAACACCAATAGGTGTAAAATGATACATTCGAAAGAAAGATTTTCGATAAACAAAAGTCAACGTAAACTTAAACAAGACGTGATGTGATCACGGACACAAAAGTGATATAGAATATAACCATGCTGTAACGTAATTTACGATATATGGAATCAGAAGACACGCAAAAAGCCGGGCTAGCAATAAGATATACCCGAATGACTGGGTATAAAGTGACGGCGACTAATCAGCCTAGCCGGTAAAACCTTTCAAAGTCAGAATAGTGTTACAACTTATACAAGGCGCTTGTCGACATAAATTAGCTTGAAGTAAACTTGTTGGAAATAAATACAACCGAGTGATCAGATGACAACTCGGTCAAATAAGTGATCAGAATAAGAAATCCGAGATGAAAGTATCGGCCTATGAGGCCATATACGTAAAAAGCGCATACGCCTAAAAGCCACAAACACATTACCACACTTTTGGTAGGATTATTATATGATAGCAATGCTCAAGTGATCACCGAAACTAAGGTTCAGATGATCTAAACTAAGAAACTACGTAAGAAAGGTTTCGGGGACGAAACCTCTTTAAGGGGGGTAGACTTGTAACACCCCGAAAACAGGTTTGGTAATCGAACCCCGTTAATACTAAAAGACGGGTAAAGTACCGTTAGTAGTAAAAATAACCCGGTAAATATTTGGATTTTAATAAGAAATCCTAATAATAAATACAAGCGAATCAAAGTTTTAAGGAATTGAGTATATAAGAGCCCGAGTTAACGGGACTTAAAATAAAACGGGTTATAACTCCCGGGACCCACCAAGTAACTAGGAATACTAACCAATTTAGTTAGTATCTTGACATAATAGAACAAATATGGTTAAAATACCCTTTAAATAACTTGTGAGAAGTAGAGGGACTAAAGTTGATAAACTAGAAACTAGTTTTAATTTAATAAAATGCCAACACCAAAACACACACTCTAAGTGTGTGTTCTGGTTGATACAATCACAGGAGCCAAGGGCTCTCCTACTCAACCCTAAACTTCAAGAAATTCATCAAATTGAAGGGGCAAATCAAGCCCGAATCGAAATCCAAGCATGGATTAGTGATCACCTCAGTAAGGGGATAATGAGGTATGCAAAATTTTACTATGTGGTTCCATCTTAAATTTTAGATGAACTTATGAAATTCGAATCTGAGCTTGCATGTTCGTTGTTTGGATGAAATTAGGGATGAAACTATGTCTAGGAGTAAACCCTAGTCATTTATTTGTTGAATTGATGTTCATGGTTATGAATTCGTGATCATACATTCATGTGTCAAGTGGGTTTTGTAGAATTATGCTAAACACTAGGATTATCTTTGTTAACCTAGTGTATTTGAGCTCCATGAAGAAAATCCAGAATTTTTAATATAAAAATTTGACATGAACATGTGACACGATGCTTAAATCTTGGCTAAATAGTTAGTCAATAACTTGATTTTGAATTATATGAAATCATGCACATTAGGTGTTTGTTAAAATGCCTAAATGAGAACTAAAGTGTTGGAATTAGAGTGAAAATGTGTATTTGAATGATATGGCGATTTCGCGTAATATGGAGTGATAAGGGTTCTAAATACTATGTTGATCTAGACTTAATGTTGTAACCCATGTGATCAAGAAGTAGTTAACTTTAGATAAGCTAAGTTAACTAATCATGAAGTCGAATAGTAGCTTCGGCATAGAAAATAAGTGAGGTGGAATAATCGTGATTTTTATGACTAATTTAACCGCCTTGTAAATGATTGAAAATAGTTTGACGCTTAACGAGCTAGGTGGAGGCTTGGGAAAGGAAGCGGGTCAAACAAACCAAGGATAGAGGAAAAACGTAATTCAGATGCAAGGTAAGTATATCTTACACTAGTCATATATTTAAGTATATTCTTTTGTCGTATTAGTTACGAAAAAGACACATACCTAATTGAGATATGGTGTTCCGGCGTGTAGTCGTACGGAACAAAACAATCAAATTTGATAAGAAAACATAATGATGGCTAAACATGAGTTAAATCGGTAATTCGATCATATTATGACGAATGAAACATGTACTTTTTAATGGTTATCATATAAGTTAAATCATAATAACCATTAAGGGCAAAATGGTAATTTGACAATATTTGACAATGGTAATTGGTCATTTAGACTAAACAGGTCAAAAGGCGAAATTATCACCCTTTGACAATAACGACTAATGGGATGTCAAGTCGTATGATTTTAGGAAATAAATAGCACATGTATGCTTACATCGCTATCACTTAGCAGCCACTAAGGAAAGGTATTGAAACGGGTCAATATATTGATCCGAGCCAGGTATGTATAATGATACAACTCATCATGTAGAATTTAGAGTTCTATAAGAAATAGACAAGGTTAACATGTAGATATTTGGTTATCTTTTAGGTAAACCGAATAAATTTAGTCATGATTATGACATTTTAGAAACATAATGGTTTATAAACAAGATTATAGTTAAAAGGTCGGATTTTGGGTCAAGCAAGTATTTAAAAGTTCCTTGTAATAAAAGAAGGATGAAAATTGACCAAATTGCCCTTATAGGCTAATTTGAACAAACGACCCTTAAAAGGGGTTCGGAAACGAGTTTTATGATTAAATAAATGCTTAGAATAAGAAAAGATAGTGATAGATGTAAATTCTTGGGTCGAATGACTTTATATGAGTCTTTGACGTAAAACAATAATCCGAGGGGTAAAACTAGGGATTTATAGATATCCACATTTAATCCACCACACGTATAGTTGTGGTGCAAGATTACTTGATAAGAAATGTAGGAATATGATGCCAGAAATGAATGAAAGCGATTTTAAGCTTTAAAGTGCTTAAATACCCTTAATGGGTCAAAATAAGCACTTGAGCGTAAACGGGTTCTAACTAAGTAAGAAACCCATGATTTATGATTGATTTGATAGGAGATATTGAAATTATGATCCTCATGAGTTTATAGATCATGTAAACATGTTTGTTTGATAAAATCACGAACGGGTCAAAATTTGGTAAAAAGGGTAATAAGCCGAAGACTTAAAAGTCTTAAATTTTGTTAATCCGGATGTTGGATTTTAACTCCATGTGATGGAGGATTAAATTACAATTACGTAGGAAGAAACAGTAGGTCAAACGGACAAGCGGATTGAAAGATACGAAAGTTTTCGTGTCAAAAACGGCAAAATGGGAGTTCTGATACAGGGGCCACCGTAACTTACGGTGCCCACCGTAAGTTACGGTGGAGCTGAAAGCTTTACGGCAGCTGCCTACTGATTTACGGTAGGGGCATATTATACCAGGGGCCACCATAACTTACGGTGACCACCGTAAGTTACGGTGGAGGCCAGAATTGAATCCTTGCTTCTAGGATCAAGGGATTTATAATGGGATTTTCCTGATTTTCTTTAATTCAATGATTCAACCCATATATATTTAATTATCAAAACTAACTTTTGAGTTGGTTTTGAATACAGATGATTGTCGAGAGTCCCGGATGAAGATCAAGCGTCGAGTAAGAACCGAACACGCGTTAAATGAAGCTTCCGCAAGTTGTTTCGTCGTTTTTCTAAAACGGAGAATTAAACCACATTATGTGGTATCACTTTAATTTGTAAAAGTTTTTAATAATCCCGTATTTCCGATGCATATATAATCATTAATTACATGATTGTTTTCGTAAAATATACGTTAAACCTTGATTTATAAGAACGGGTGTTACAGTGTGACATATTGGTATCAGAGCCATTGGTTATAGTGAACTTGGTTTTAAAAAGGGGAAAAGCTTTTTGATAAAACCAGACTATAACCTGTACAGTGCTCAACAATCCACAACGACGCTTCGCTCCACGTGCAAGACTCAACATCCTAGGTGATATGGTTTATGTTTATATTACTTACTTGTTAGTTACATGGTACATTGTTCATAGTATGCATTAGTTAATGTGATAACTGCTATTTGAACCTTGTGTGCATACTCTCTTCTGTCACTCCACACTTACGCACCTTGCGACACCTTTCTTACATATGTTCCTTCGATGTGAAGATCATGAGTGGACGTCTCGACATGAGCCAGGGTCAGCTGACGGCCTTGATTAACGAACGGATTGCTGAAGCCTTAGCAACCCAAATAGGGAGTCAACCCATGCACCCTTAAACGCGCATAGGCACCCTCAAGGCATTCTTGGAGTGCAAACTTCCCACTTTCGACGGCACTTGAGGAGCAATCGACCTTCTACACTGGATCCAAAGAATCGAATATACATTCGAAGAAAGTGAAAGCCCTGCCAGCAAACGAGTAAAGTACGCTACCGGCATGTTGCAGGGGAAAGCGTATTCTTGGTGGAACGCACAAGTTCAGATGCTCGGGTTGGCAGACGCGAATGCCACCCTCTGGAGCGGCTTCAAGGATTGGATTAAGGAAGAATTCTGCCACCTGGACGACATTCTGGAACTGGAAATGGAGTATTATGGTTTGAAGATGGAAGGATCAGAGATTGAGGCGTACACAAAGAGGTCTAACGACTTGGCTGCCTTATGTCCTAACATGTCACAACCCATATCTAGGCGAATCAAGCTATACCTCAGAGGCTTAGTCCCGGAAATCCAAGGGTCTGTGAGTGCGGCCAACCTTCCCACAATCCAGCAAGTCGTTAGTTTGACGCACCAACTCACCGATCAGGCGGTGGAAGAGGGCAAGTTGCCCAAGCGTAACTCTTCCAATGCAAATGCTCTTATTAGTAACAAGTATATTTGGGATGATGTCCTAGCTCTATACAACAGGAACCGCACAGGAAACCCGGGCTGAACTACCAAAATCAGGGGGGATACCTAGGGAATAAACCGAGACGCCACAAGTGCCAACGGCACCACAGCGGGTCATGTACGGGATCGTGTTGTCATCGGTGCAAGAAGATGGGACATATGGCTAGAGACTGCAAGAGCCCATATCCTACAAACCGGAACCAGCAGCAGCAACAAGGTAGCAAGAAGGGGTGTTTTCGATGTGGTGCTGAAAACCACTTCAAGAGGAACTGTCCGCAGATGAGACAGAATTGTAACAACAGCGGCAACCAGGGCAACGGGAACAATAACGGAGACAATAAGGATAACCGCCGGACTGGTGAGCACGAGTTCCTGAATGGACAAAAGGAAGAAAGAAACAACCCCAACGTTGTGGCGAGTAAGTTCCTACCAGACAATTTCTTTGTTTCTATTTTAGTTGATTCGGGTGCCGATGTTAGATATGTGTTCCTAAGAGTTAGTCAGATGCTTAAGCGTACCCCATTACCCTTAAAACACCAAACATGTTGTAGAACTAGATAATGGTGAAAGTCTTGAAGCCACACACATAGTTAAAGGTTGTAACCTCGTCTTAGCTAGTTAGACCTTCTCTATCGATCTTGTTCTTATCGTACTTGGTAGTTTCGACGCCGTTATTGGGATGGATTGGCTATCTCATCATCAAGCGGAGATTATTTGCAAGGAGAAAATCTCCCGCATCCCTCGTTCTGGTGAAGAACCCCTCGTAATTTGTGGCGACAAGAGTGGTGCTGTTGTGGGCATCATCTCTTTCCTTAAGGCCCATAAGTGTTTGCGAAAGGGCCACGCTGCTATTCTAGCCCTCGTCTCTGATACATCCTCAGATGAAATGAAGATAGAAGACATTCCTATTGTGCGCGATTTTCCCGAGGTATTTCCTGAGGAATTACCTGGTCTTCCGCCTCATCGCCAAGTTGAGTTTCAAGTCGAGCTAGCTCCTGGAGCTGCGCCCATAGCTCGAGCACCTTATCGTCTAGCTCCATCAGAACTTGAAGAACTGTCTACGCAATTACAAGAACTCAAGAACTCTTGGAAAAGGATTTCATACGTCCTAGCTCTTCGCCCTGGGGAGCTCCAGTCTTGTTTGTGAAGAAGAAAGACGGTACTTTCAGAATGTGTATTGACTACCGCGAACTTAACAAGGTGACCGTGAAGAATCGTTATCCTCTTCCACGTATTGACGACTTGTTCGACCAGTTGCAAGGGTCGAGCTATTACTCTAAGATTGATTTGAGATCGGGATACCATCAGCTGAGAGTCCGAGATGAGGACGTCTCCAAAACAACATTCAGAACTCGCTACGACCATTACGAGTTTCTAGTCATGCCTTTCGGGTTGACGAATGCACCAGCGGTCTTCATGGATCTCATGAACCGAGTGTGCAAGCCTTACCTGGATAAGTTTGTCATAGTGTTCATCAACGATATCCTGATCTATTCAAAGAGTCAGGAGGAACACGAGCAGCATCTGAGGCTTATTCTGGAACTTCTTCGAAAAGAGCAGTTGTATGCCAAGTTTTCGAAATGTGACTTCTGGCTTCGCGAAGCCCACTTTCTAGGCCATATGGTAATCAAGGATGGGATTCATGTAGATCCATCCAACGTTTACTCGATCAAGAACTGGCCTGCACCCCGCACACCAACAGAAATCCGCCAATTCTTGTGTTTGGCAGGGTACTACAGAACGTTTATCAAGGATTTCTCAAAGATTGCGCAACCCCTCACTTCACTATCTCAGAAGGGTGTCACCTATCGTTGGGGTGATGCACAGGAATCTGCATTTCAGCACTTGAAAGATAGACTTTGTAGCACACCTATCCTCTCTTTGCCTGAAGGGACAGATGATTTTGTGGTTTATTGCGACGCTTCCATCCAAGGACTTGGTTGCGTGTTGATGCAACGTGACAAGGTCATTGCCTACGCATCGCGCCAACTTAAAGTTCACGAAAGGAACTACAGTACGCACGATTTGGAATTGGGAGCAGTTGTTTTCACGCTTAAGATATGGAGACATTACCTGTACGATACCAAGTGCACCATTTACACCGATCACAGGAGTCTCGAGCATATCTTTAAGCAAAAGGAGTTAAACATGCGACAACGCCGATGGGTCGAGCTCTTGAATGATTACGAATGCGCGATCAAGTACCATCCGGGCAAGGCCAATGTGGTGGCCGACGCCCTCAGTCGAAAGGATACTATACCTAACCGTGTATGTGCGTTACAGCTTACCTTCCAATCTAGTCTTCCTACTCAAATTCGTGACGCTCAGATCGAAGCATGGAAAACAGAAAACTTCAGGGCTGAGTCCTTACGAGGATTGAGGCAACGACTAGAACAAAAGGAAAACGGCGCCTACTATGTTAACGGACGCATCTGGGTCCCACTGTATGGAGACATACGCGAGCTTGTGATGGATGAAGCACATAAGTCTCGTTATTCGGTACATCCTGGTTCGGATAAAATGTACCACGACCTCAAGACTACGTACTGGTGTCCTAGCATGAAAGCCCACATAGCAACCTACGTTAGCAAATGTTTGACTTGTTCGAGAGTCAAGACCGAATATCAGAAACTATCAGGCCTACTTCAACAACCAGAGATACCTAAATGGAAATGGGAGCAAATTTCCATGGATTTCGTTACTGGCCTGCCTAGATCTCAACACGGAAATGATACCATTTGGGTGATCATGGATCGATTGACTAAGTCTGCACACTTCTTGGCTATCAAGGAAACCGACAAGTTTTCTACTCTAGCAGACATCTACCTAAAGGAAGTAGTATCAAGGCACGGAGTGCCAACATCCATCATCTCTGATCGAGACTCACGTTTTACTTCTGAACTGTGGCAAGCTATGCACAAGTCTTTCGGCTCACGTTTAGATATGAGCACCGCTTATCATCCACAGACGGATGAGCAATCTGAACGCACCATCCAAACCCTCGAAGACATGCTTAGGGCATGTGTAATCGACTTCGGCAATGGCTGGGAAAAACACCTTCCGTTAGTGGAGTTTTCATATAACAACAGATACCACACCAGCATCCAAGCCGCTACGTTTGAGGCATTATATGGACGCAAATGCCGATCACCTCTCTGTTGGGCAGAAGTTGGTGACAGCCAAATCACTGGCCCAGAACTGGTAGTAGATACAACCGAGAAGATTGCTCAGATATGACAACGAATGGCGGCAGCTCATGACCGTCAGAAAAGCTATGCTAATAAGCGAAGAAAGCCACTCGAGTTCCAGGTTGGGGATCGAGTGCTACTCAAAGTCTCACCTTGGAAAGGTGTAGTTCGTTTTGGCAAACGAGGCAAACTCAAACCGCGATACGTTGGACCCTTTGAAATCATTGAGAAAATTGGCAAGGTGGCCTACAGGTTGAATCTACCTGAAGAACTCAGTGGAGTTCACAATGTTTTCCATGTGTCGAATCTGAAGAAGTGTCTGTCAGATGAGACCCTCATAGTTCCCTTAAAGGAGCTCACTATCGACGACCAGCTGCGATTCATCGAGGAACCAGTAGAGATTACGGATCGAGATGTTAAGGTTCTCAAGCATACCAGAATACCTCTTGTCCGAGTTCGTTGGAATTCCCGTCGTGGCCCAGAGTATACCTGAGAACGAGAAGACCAAATGAAACTCAAGTATCCCCAGCTGTTTAAGAAAAGTGCAACCACTACTGAGGCTGAAGCTACTGCAGAATTTCGGGACGAAATTCCAAATCAACGGGGGGATGATGTGACACCCCAGGAAAACCAAGAAACCAACGCAACTTAACTAGCTTCCTCAGTAACCACGTGCTAAATTTCGGGACGGAATTTTCTTAACAGGGGGAGAATGTGACAACCCTCGTAATTCCGTGTATCCGTACAATTTATTAATGATAATTAAATTGCTTAATGACTGTGCTGAATCACTTAACTGCTTTCTGATTACTGTGTTATACTTACATGTGCTTGCTAACATACTAGTAGTATACAGAAAAGTTACTAAATAGTCCGGTATGCTTTCCTGAGTGTTGAAAATTAAAAACGTTACAAAAAAATATATATAGGACACTTTACGGATTAATTAAGCACTTTAATGGAACAACACCGAACCGAACAACCGGACTTTACCCAGAACACAAAAATATTGTCAAACACATTATTTTTATTTTTCTGAGCTAGTTAGGGTCCCCGAACACCCTAACACACTATATAATTAATAACACACCTTAATACACTAACTAAACTTTTGAATTCTAACTAGATTGGTAACTATATCATTGAAACCCAACCAAGACCCCCCCCTAACTACACGGTTCAAGGTGGGTCACCACCTTAGATTTTAGTTGGTTATTTTAATTGGTCTTGTTGATGAGTTAGGGAACATGTTAACTAGAGGTTAATAACACATGGGGAAATTCCTTATAAAGACCACTAGATAACCATCATACTCATTCATTCACCATCAACATTTCACCATTACTCTCTCCTCTCTTCCCTTGTTCGACCGCCACCATACCACCATCATCAAGATTCATTCAAGCAATCTAAGAACATCCAAAGGTGCTAGGGATCCTACAAGTAAGCTTGGTGTGTTCGGAAGCTCAAGGACCGCTCTCGTTTTCTTTTACCCATCACTTTTACGCCTTGAAACTCCCCTTGCTTTGTGCTAGTAGTAAGTGCCTTAGATCTTCATCTTGTTCAGGATTTTGTTGGTTAATAATGAAAAGAATGGTAAAGTATCAAGAAACTCTAAAGAACCTTAAACAAGTCTTGAACATAAACTAGTCTAGTGATGAAGTGATGTTAATATGATGTTGTTATGATTCTTGTTGATTTCCTGATGATTTGCTGGTTAATATTGATGTTTGATGTTGTTGCGATCACTAAACATGTTAACGAAATCAATCGAACAAGCGTTAGAAGGTAGGGAACTAAAACAAAAAGCTGGTTGGTGTTTATAGCCAACTTCAGTTGGCTGTAACCAGACCGTAACTTAACGAAAAATTGATTTTCTGAAGTCTAGATTTATGTACTATGAAATACGGTTCTGATGACACTGGAATCATAATTTTTGGACTTCGTTTACTATTTTTAAAGTGTCGTTTTGTAACAGCAGCTAAAGCTGTATTTTTGCTGCTGAAAATATGTGTTCTGTTTTCTGTCATAACTTGAATTCTGTGTAGTGTTAGATCATGAAATTTTTACTGTAGATGAACACCGATGTATTTGTAATCCTCCCACTAGAATTTCGTAAATCGGACTTACGATGAATTTTAAATAAATTATTCCGTGGACTGCAGTCAGAAAAAGATAAATCTGATTTCAGTCCGGAAAATGATTTTTTATAAAATATTGGTAATGAACTGGACCCCGATATTTTTACACAAAGATATTTGGATTGTTTAAGATATTATGTAAAAATTTGGGAATTTTTGGAATAAGTTAACCATTTTATTAAAATCCCCGAAAACAGCCCGGTTTTGAATATTAAAGCTGAAACGACATAAGTAGTAATTTGCGTGTCTAAATGTCAAGTATGTTATCTGAGGATGATCTAACATGTTATACGTCAGTGAAAGTATTATTGTGCAATATCGTATGCTTGTTCTTGAGTAGCTATAGGTGGAATGTTTATATGAGCGTGAACTATTGAGGTGAATGCATGTTATGTGGTAGATACGTGTAGGAACTTTGTGCTCTATTTGAAACCACTAAATGACTAACTGGTAATCGTATTAGGAGGCGATTGACCGACCTTGACTGTTAGCTATATTTGAGAGTGAAACCGAGCAAACCGAGGTGAGTTCACACACTTTCTAAGGCATGGGATTCCCGATGGTTTGGGAATGGGTTAAAGAATTAAAACGGAATCTACATATCTTACTTAGGTAGGATATGTACGGCCATCCTCCTTGGATAGGATGCCAATATTAATCCTGCATATTCTCTTTGGGGGGAACTACGTACGTTCATCCTCCTTGGGTAGGACAACAACCTTAAAACTTACTAGACAAAACTCTATCATAAGTCCCTCATTTTATATCGACTTAATCGCCGAGGTCGATGGCGAGCGGGTCATTAGTTAATAGCGCTATTAGGTTTAACAAACCTCACACCGTGTCGTTCGAACGTGCGTGTACTAATGGACTAAGGCAAAGGGTCAATGGTGATAGACATTGACTTAGGGCACAACTTACTTTCGTTAGTAGTCGATATCATACCGTCTAGCAGTTCACATGGGGAAGCCCCCACTGATTATGGATATGGTTTGGGTAATAAAGGAACTGGTTAAACATACTTTCAATTATGGGGTAACCCCCACGGCAAATAAGCCAACGAAAGTCAAACCACGTTTTCAGAAACAACTTAAAACTAATCAACCAACCGTGAACTCACTCAACTTTGTTGTTGACTCGCTGTTACATGCCTTACAGGTCGCTAGATGGAGCTTGCACGAGAAGGAGGTTGTTGTGGAATATGGATTGTTATGTCCCGTACTAAACATCTAAACCTTATGAACTTATTAAATCTACGTTTTGGACTTTAAACTTATGAACTATGGAACTTATGTTTCGAACTTACGTTTTATGCTTCCGCTGTTTAAATCCGAATTTGGTTAACTTAAAGTCGGTTTACCTTCTTTTGGTCACCAATCGTATTGTGGTTGGTTTTATTTACTTAATTGTGATGTTCAATATGATTGGTGGCTCGATCCTGGTCACGTCACGCCTCTAAGAGGTGATACTCCGCGTGGTGGATTTTGGGGGTGTGGTTCAACGTTTTTATGGTCGTCTATTTTTTCCCGTTTGATAGGTTCCTCATGACGCATGGGTCCTAAATCGACTTAGTTATTATGTTCTATGTTTATATTTCTGTCTAATTTCTCCGCATTAACACATCGCAACTTCAGTGTTGGTGGTCGCTAGCGGTGATATGGCCTTGGTGCTATTTGTCATGGTTTTACGCCCCATCGCAACGTGGGGGGCTTAATACTAGTTATTATTAATTGTTTTTATTATTAAAATTTTTATTATATTATAATTATAATAACTTTTATAATAATAATAAATATTATTATTTTTAGTATTATTATACGTATACGGTATTTTTTGTAGATTGATTATGGACGAGGATGAGATTCAGATCTAGGAGGCACCAAATTCCCAGGGTCTGCGGTGGGCTCCGACACCGCCGGTGGATCCGTTGCATGGTCACCCATACCTTGAGTTTACTCCCGGCAACCCTGTCGCCCGTTTATGCGGGAAGCTTAGGAGGATGCACATTGGAATACATGTCGCGGTCGACTGGGATGCACTGGAGGCTATTGGTGAGACGCCTAGACTCCGTGATTTCATTCATATGGATTTGCCGTGGCATCGTCTTTTTGAGTTAGCGCACACGCCGAGCTATAGGCAGCTGCTGGTCGAGTTTTTATCGACATTCACATTTCACCCTCCTCGGGCCGACCAGCCGCCTGCACAGCCACATGCTCCTCCCCCTCCGCCTGAGGTTTCTTTCACGCTTGCTGGTGTTTTGCGTTCGATGACGTTAGCTCAGTTTGCGGTTCATAGCGGTTTATACTTGCAGGAGGAGATCGCTACTGGAATTTATACGCAGGGGCTAGTAGTGGTTGATAGACCCACTCTTTTAGGGTTTTGGCAGGTGGTTGCGAGGGCAGGTACTTGGGAGCACGACAAGGTGAATGGGAGGATTTCACATGTTGATGACCCATTGTACAGGTACGTACGTTTATTAAAGTAATTATTGTGATTATTATTATTTATTAATTTCCGAATTTCGTTAACACTATCTGTAGGTATCTACATTCTTTCTACTTCTATTACAGCTCTCGGCCACAGCCGTGAGTGGTGTACGAGCACCGACGTGTTTTTCTTTTATTGTTTGTTGTACATGAGGCTGTGCGTACTTGCACACGGTCTAGCCTAGTACTTTGCCTCCGCCCATCACCGGCAGGAGCGCGACTTTTTGTATGGAGACGCGTACGTGACCGTCATTACCCGTTCATTGGCCATTTACCGGAGGCGGACCCACAATTACTGTCGCCCATAGTGCCGAAACGGATGGGTTTTCAGACATTGTGAGGGATGTAGGTGATTAACAGGTTCGATGTCCTCGGCGAGCGGTTTAAAACCCGCGGAGGTCTCATATGGGTTTCGCAGGACCTACCAGAGTAGTTCGATCTAGTCTATCCTCCGCCAGATGCTGCAGCGGTCGTGTAGGACCCTCCGATGGATTTAGACGGACCAACGATGCCACATCCACCACCACCTCCCAGGGTGCCCCAGTTTCCACGGCACGCTATTCCAGGTCATGCCTCGGGAGCTGCAGTAGATCCGCATTTACGAGCCGACATTGACAAGCTTATGGATTTGGTGGGTTGGTTGATTCGGGAGGCATAGGATAGACGAGAGAGAGGGGTTACCTGCCATACCGCTCCCACCACCTCAAGCACCATATCATCAGCAGCAGCCAGATCCAGATTCGGACTCGGACCCGGAGGCATAGACCAGCTGCATGTACATATTTTGGTATTTAGTATTGAGTTGTAGTTTATATTTTTGTTATGGATGTACAAACTTATCTTATATATGTCATATTTAAGTTTGTTTTCAGTTATTCGGTTACTTAATGATTGATTGTCTTAAATTGATATTTCGTAATAAATGTTGAGAATATAATAAAGAAACAATATAATTTTCAAAATGTTAAATAATATTTAAACGATATAATATTTGAATACGGTTATTAAAATGTTGAAAATAGTATAACATTTAAACAATATAATATTTTAATGATAGGGTAATATTTGAAAAAATAAAATGTTAAAAACAATATAATATTTAAACGATCGAATATATTTAAAGGGCCGATCTTGAAAATGGTAAAATATTTTCTATACAAAAAATAAAACTTTTCTTAAAAAACACACATTTTTTTCACTCAACAAAAAATCACCCTCCAAAAACCATCAAATTACCCCACCAAAACACCCATTTTTTCAACTAAAAAAACACCGAACTCCTAGACGCCTCATGTCTAGACCCCTCAAACTTTGTTCCTGACATCCCACTCAGAATCTCTTGAATTCAGTGCCTAGACGCCCCGTATAGCCCTAGACGAGGCGTCTAGGGCACCTAAGGTGTCCAAATAGCCCAGCAGGGTGTCCGAATAGATTGAGCCTATCATAAATCAGCTTAGTCATCTGGTTAAAAGTTCATCCACTGTCTCTAACTTTGGTAGAAATTTTAAAGCTTTATGTGATCAGTTGTCGGTAATCGGTCACCCGGTTGAGAATGCCGATAAAGTTCATTGGTTTCTTTGCGGACTTGGTGGTTCTTTTGAAATTTTTTTACTACTCTACGAGCCTCACATCCAGACCTTGTTTTGCGTGAGCTTCTTTCGAAAGTAGAAAGTCGTGAACTCTTCCTAAAATCCCTGCATGGTTCTCATAATACACCTCATGTGGCTTTTTATGCTGAATATTCACGTGCACCTTCTTATTACCGTATTCAAGGAAGGTCCCGTGGGGGACGGACGTGGTTGTTGCCGTCGTCCCCCACACTATCAGTTATGTCGACAAGAGGGTCATTATTGTTGGTGCACGATGTCTACAGCCTACGTCTTATGTCTAGGTCATGATGTATAGAAGTCAAAAGTGTCAGATATGTATAGTTCAGGGGTCTAGATGTAATTTTATGTGAAATTGATGTTATTTCGCTTGAAATGACATTTGGTCATTTCGAGCGAAATCAGAAGTTGTTATTTCGCTCAAAATGACATGTGTCATTTCAAGCGAAATCTCATGCCTATATAAAGGCTAGTGTTGTTTCTCATTAGGCACGGAATCACAAGTTGTATACCGAACTGCTGCCGGATTTTCTAGTGAAATATAAATGAGAAACGTGTGTTAAAGTGATATTCTCTGTTTTCTACTCCATTCTTCACTGATTCAACTCTGTTTGTTTGATTCCGCCTCTCAAACAGTGTGTATTGCCTCTTATTGACTCACTTGGTCGGTAAAACGATCCTACAATTGGTATCAGAGCCAGTTATGAGACAATACACTTGAATTAGTAGCTTTTTCTACTCAAAATTGGATTTCTGGACATTTTAACGGACAAAATGGACTAAGTTTCTGATATTGTGTGTAAAACTGTGTTTTAACAAACCCTTGAGAGAATCAGATCAAAATTCGAAGTAAAAGTGGTAAAAATGGACTAAAAACCTGTTTTCGCTTGAACGAAGTATCTGTTTTCGCTTGAAAAATTGTGATAGTTACAAGCGATATAAGTGATTTCGCTTGAAAAAAACTGATTTCGCTTGAAAAGTTGTAGTAGTTTCGAGCGAAATAAGTGGTTTCGCTTGAAATTCCACTGATTTCGCTTGAGAAGGTGATTCCGCTCGAAAATCACTTGATTTCGCTTGAAAGTGCTGATATAGCTTTAAATCTGATTTCGCTTGAAAGTATGTGTTTGTTGTTAAAGTCCATATTGTTTATTATTTTGCTTGAAAGTCTGATTTTGTGTAATTTCGCTTGAAAAGTTCTGTTTTTCAAAACTTGAAATTTTTTTCCATAAATTGAATTTGTAAAATGGATAACGATTTTTACAACATGTTTTCTGTTAGTGGAATGATGGCAGCACAAAACCCAGGTAGTATAGTACAAAACATGAATATGGAGAATGAGCTTGGAATGATGCAGAAACCACCTAAACTGATGAATATCGATGAGTATTCGGGTTGGTCTGGAAGGTTTAAGACATGGGTTCAAGCAAACCACTTCGAGTGCTGGATGAAGATTGAAGCGAAATATGTTCCTCCAGTAGATGGTTTGGGTCATGTGAAAGTGATTGGTAGTTTGACACAAACTGAACAAGAAGATTTCAAAGCTGAGAAGAAGATGATGAGTATTCTTCCACAGGCGATTAAAGAAGATATTTTGGTGTTGTTGCAACATGAGGATAATTCACAATCTATTTGGGAGTCACTGAAATTAACGTTTAAAGGGAGTGTGTCCATGATCAAAAGCAAAAAGGCTTTGATAAAGAAACAATTTGACATCTTCACTGGTATGAAAGGTGAAACTACAAAATAGTTGATTGAAAGATATTGCCATCTAGTTGTGGAGATGGGGAGATTGGAGATAACCAAGACTAATGAGGAGTGGATAGATAAATTGGCAGATGCATTGCCATACGATGAATGGGGTACTTATTTGTTGGTGTTAAAGAACAATACAAATTTTGCTAATTTGAATCTTAGTGGTTTCATAGAGAAGATCGAAGCACATGAGTTAGAGTTAACAAAGATTAAACAGATGAATTCTGCAAATGTTCAACAAGATGTCTCTCTGTATTACAAAGGAAGTATTCCGGCAACATCAAACTTTAGTCCTAAAGTGCAGACAGCTTTTAGTGCAGATTCAACTTCTGGTGTTTCATCTAGTACATCAAGCAACAACAAACCTTCACCGTTTGCAAGTTATGAGCCAAATTCCAAATCTCCCAAACAAGTAACTCCACAGAGCTCATCAAACTCAAACAATCAAGGATATGTTTCTGGAATACAGTGTAACATAGCTGTAAACATAAAAAATGGACAAGAGTTTACAGAAGCAGCTGCTAAGCAACACATTGCACTGTTAGCTTCCGTGCTGGAGTCATCTGAGAGTTTGGTAGTAGGGAGGATCGGTAATCCTGATATGACAACGGAGGATTACGACCAAATCGATCCAGAGGAGCTAGAGCTGATTGACATCAAGTGGGGGATGGCTTGTTTAGTTAGAAGAGCCCAACGTTTTATGGAAATTACGGGCCGAAACAGTTTATCAGGTCCGGATCAAAAGCTTGGTTTTGATAAGTCCAAAGTGACTTGTTTCAGGTGTAAAGAGTAGGGTCATTTTAAGAGGGAGTGTCCAAATAGAGAGGTTAATAATCATCAGAATCCTTTTACCAACGATTACTACAGACAGGCGATCTATCACAAGACAAATCAACAACTTGTCATTCAAAGACCTCAGATTGAGAACAAGCCGAAAAAAGCTCTCATAGTTAATCAAGATGATGAAAAGGTAGCTGAAGGTTTCAGTTGGGATAAGTATATCCCGGGAAGTGAAAGTAGAGCAATGATGGCTGAGATTATGGAGGTATCGGAGAGTGTTGTTGAAACAAAGGTTGTTAGTGAAGATGTGTCTAAAGAAAGTTCGGTTGATCTCGAAGAAATTACTGTGTCCGAACAGGAGGTTTTAACTAGTTCTTTAAAATCAATTATACCTCCTAAAGTGTTTGATTCTTTTGCAGATGTTTTCAGTGAGCCAACAACAAGATTTTGCCCACAGTATGAGGTTGTGAAAGCTCCAGTTGAAGAGATTATTGATGTCTCCAAAGAAATGACTGAAGAAATACTGAAAGAAATTGCTGACAAAGCCTTAATGGCAAAGCTGAAAGAGGTAGACACAAAATCTGTAAAACCAGAGTCTGTTGATACTGAGTCAGTTGAAAGTGTGTCGGTCAAAACAGAGTCAGGTCAAATGGAGTCTGACGGGAAATCTAAAAGTGAGGAGGTCAAAACCGAAGGAGTGTCCGAGTCAGAGTCTGATAATGTCAGTAAACAGGATGTTGATTTTGAGCAAGAGGAAAAGATTGTTGAAAGGATTGATTCAATCTCTGAAACTCCATGCAAAAACTATTCAAAACAATGCATGGAATGTCTTGAAAAAGACAAAAGGTTTCAGGAATTGAAACAATACAATGACGAGGTTAAATTTGATCTGAATGAAGTAAAAGAAGCGTATGACAAATTGGCTAAATCTATCAAAATGATTCAAAAAGAGAGTCTTGAAAACGACAAAGCCACAAAATTGTTAAAATCAACAGTTTTGGATAAACAAAAGGAAATCAACTTTCATTTTGATACAATTGCCTCATTGAAAAAGGAATTGGAGTTAACAAAAATTGAGAATGAAAGAATTGATAAAAAAATTGATGAGTTATGTTGCATCTTCATATGTGATTGAACTGATAGTCCCACAATAACCAGATTCAACACCTGTCTTTAACAGTGTTCCACCCCCAATGTGGAGTCATTACACTCAGAAGTATCTGTTGATGCAGATTTTGTGTCCGATGCTTGTCGAATAGATTAGTTTTATTTTACGCTGAATTTGTAATAGTTAGTGAAACGGTCTATCGAACGTGTATAGACCCGCTCGTTTGAAGTGGTCAAACGAGAGGGTTATTCGGTTGACCGTGTGTGTTTGCAAGACAAGGGGTGTGACTATAAATAGAAAACCCTTGCCATTTGCAACACTTGGAGATTTTAGGAGGTTCAAGTCCTCACCAGGGAGAGATCACCACTTGGTCTCTCCCCGGATGTATACTTCTTTGGTATTAGTTCGGTTATCATGTAATCGGGCCGATTTGTAATGTTTTACTACCGGATTAATACAAAGGTGTTTGTTTATCATCTCTAATCTCTCCCGTCTTGAACCGATCTCACACGAATCACGGTTTCGGTCACGAAACTCGGTCCTACAATTGGTATCAGAGCCATGGTACCCGATTTAGTAAATCTAACAGTTTGCTAAGTCACGTGTGCTCTAGATCTGTGATTTTCGTGATTTTTGTTCAAGATGTTAAAAAGGTGTAATAGAAGAAAAATCCAGATCTGGACCCGAATATGCAGATTTGTGATGACCAGAGGGTTAAGTTTTATGTTTTACACCTAAATAATCAAGTTATCATCATCAAAAATCATATATACAACGTTTTCGTCAAATCTGCAAAAGAATAGTACACTTTGTTCTTGAAGATGGGTGGCGGCTGGTTAAAGAACTAGGGTTTCTGCATATCCATTCAGTTTCGTCGACCAGAGATCTGTTTCGTCAAATCAGTTTCGTCGCATAAAGATCCTCAACTGTTTCGTCGTTCAAAAATCAGAGGTAAAGAGAGTGGGTACTGATTGTTCATCGACAGAGATGATGATGGTGGTTTCACTTCTCCGGCGACTTAACATCAACTATGGCGGCCGTCATCATCCACCGCTCAGTTAAACGGAAGAGATGGATGACGTGATTAGCGAGTTCTTTGAAGGTGAAATTGCTGAAGTTGATTGTTCTTCTCGGCTGATTGCTCTTCGTGGAATCGCAGGGAAGTATTCGGGGGTTTGATGTTTATGATTGTTTGGAGGGTGTATCGAACAGAAAGGTTGAAAGGGCTGCACTTTTTGATTGTTGGGCTTGGAGTTTGGGTATCGCAAAAAGAGAGAGAGAGACTTTGAATGAAGATGGTGGCCGGCTGCAATTTGTTTGGATTGTTTTGGAAGATGATAATGGTGTACGACTTTTGAGGTTGAGAATTGGAGAGAGATAAAAGGGTTGTGGATATGTGTGTATCGAAGAGATAGAATGGCAATCTTCTGTTGTACACTTTACAACCACCTAACACAAAATATAATATTAGGAAGAATGTGCTTTTCAAATGAAAGGGTTGTGTGGTTGCTGTTGTCAACGAAGGAAGACATTTTATTTGGGCCCACTAAATTTGTCTAAATTCCAACAACTTGAATGGTGGGGGCCCAAAGTTGGTTAAGCTGGCTTAAATCTTGGGTTAATTGGACGTATTGTGAGGAATGCTACTTGGGCCGGGTATTAAAAAAAAATTTAAATTAATTATTCGTGGTGATGGAATGTTGATCAGTGGGGTCGGGTATTCGCGAAGATTATTTGAACGGGGCTTTCAAATTTCAACATCGACTTCGAACGAATTTGGGAGCGCGAGGGATGATGCAGCATGATGAAAACAAAAGATGATGATATTTTGTAAAATGTGGGGTAGTCACGGTTACCGATGCGAACGTCAAATTTTGGTGACTTGACTACTATGGGCCAAAAACAAGAACGGTATGTTTACTTCCGCACGTCAATGTTTATGATTGTTATCGGTCATTCGTAAATGTTCGAAGCATTTTGTTTATTGTCATATTTTCGCATTTGGAAACGAACGTATGAACCTAGAATGTCAATACCGGTCCTAACGAGTTCACAAAGTCTTTGGAGGGATACAAGTCGGATCCTACGGGGTACTAGGCGAAATTTCTTTATCAACTAGAATATGCAATGAAGAAATCTTTTTGTTTATTGTCATATTCTCGCATTTGGTAACGAATGAATGAACCTAGAATGTCAATACCGGTCCTAACGAGTTCACAAAGTCTTTGGAGGGATACAAGTCGGATCCTACGGGGTACTAGGGGACGTTCTTATTCAACTAGAATATGCAAAGAAGAAAGTCGTTTTCGTGATTTTTCGGAACCGAGAACATTCAATGAAGATTGACGACAGTTCCGCTAAGTGAAGGGAATTGGTGAACATTTGAAAGTTGACGACAGTTCCTTTGAAGTGGAGGGAATCTGTTAAGGTTTAGAGATCTTACCAAAGAAAAGGGGGAATAAAAATTTTCGTATGTTGAATTTCTTCGGTAAATTTCTAAACGCAATCACAGGTGGTAGAGTTTGTGATTTTCTGGTGATACTAAAGGTTCGGCGTGGAATGTTTTGCACAGACAAAAATTTGAGGATTTTAATTAATTCTCCAGCCAGCGTGAAGGGTTTTGCACGGAAACATACAGGTATCTAAAGTCTACAGTAGTTACAAAAGCGCTGTTCACTGAAGACCTGGGGAATCTTTATGAAAGCTGATAGTTCAAGACTGAAGACCTGCAGGATTCGGTTTTGGGTTTGATGTTTCTTTGGGATTTTACAGGGATCTGGGGGTAACTCAATTCGTTGAGTTTGCAAACGATGTACTTGGTCTAGCTGACTTCCTGAGTACTGATGCTGAAGATCCGTAGTGCATTACGTGGTCAACTTCACAAAGGCGAGACAATGAGATCTGGATGTAGTTCAACTAAGCATGTTGGTTGAGCTTGCAAGGGATACACTTGGTCTAGCTGACTTTCCTGAGTGTTGATGCTGAAGATTAAAGTGCATTACTTGGTCGATTCCACAAAGACGGTTTACAGAAGACAATTCACCAGAAATCTCTATCAATGTAGTATGCTTGTATGAAATAGAGTTCTTATGAAAAGATCAAGACTTGATGCAGTTCTTAAAGATTGGAACCCTTATCAAATGCCGGTTGGAGTATTGGAAGATCAGCGGAAGATCGGTCAATTGAGGAAATTGCACAACACCCAACACGGATACGCGTACTTTAAGGGGGAAATATTATACAAGGAGCATCAAGATACTACTTACCTGGATCATCGGTCAAGGGGGAATTTGTTAACACAGAGAAGATGAATACTTGACTGAAGATCGATTGCAGTTGCATTTTCAGCATTCGACAGCAACGGACAAGGGGGAATTTGTTGATGCAGATTTTGTGTCCGATGCTTGTCGAATAGATTAGTTTTATTTTACGCTGAATTTGTAATAGTTAGTGAAACGGTCTATCGAACGTGTATAGACCCGCTCGTTTGAAGTGGTCAAACGAGAGGGTTATTCGGTTGACCGTGTGTGTTTGCAAGACAAGGGGTGTGACTATAAATAGAAAACCCTTGCCATTTGCAACACTTGGAGATTTTAGGAGGTTCAAGTCCTCACCAGGGAGAGATCACCACTTGGTCTCTCCCCGGATGTATACTTCTTTGGTATTAGTTCGGTTATCATGTAATCGGGCCGATTTGTAATGTTTTACTACCGGATTAATACAAAGGTGTTTGTTTATCATCTCTAATCTCTCCCGTCTTGAACCGATCTCACACGAATCACGGTTTCGGTCACGAAATTCGGTCCTACAGTATCCAGATGGGGTGGAAGCTGCCTTGAACCTCAAATTGAGAACCACTGAGAATGAGTTACCTAAGAGTATTGATGTTACATTCTCTCCGTCCGACACTGACAATGAGTCACAGGTTATTAAGACCGTTGTTGACCAAGTGTTAGACGAAGAGAGTGATAACTCGGAGTTTGAGACTGTGAAAACTCATTTTGAGAATTCGATTTCTGATTCTGAAGAAGATGGTAACTTCTTAGACAGATTCATACAAAAATCAGACAATGTCTCGAATGATGATCCGATCAGTGTGGTTTACACAATGATTGGAACTGACAAGCTTTATTCTGATTTTGAGTATCCGCTTCAAAATGCTAGAATTGAGAATGTTGAAAAGGTGTTTAAATTCGTCAAAATTGACATTTCTGAGATAAACAACAATGAGTTCTTTTCAAAAACTAAAAAGCCTTTTGTAACTCAACAATCTAACAACCCAGGGAAGAAAGGGTCAGTGGGTAATCATAGTCAGAACAAAAGACCGAGTAACAACTTGAAAAAGAAAGGTGTTGGTTTTGAGAAAAAGATGGGTAAAAATGAAATAAAATCAAAAGAAAAGATGTGTGATGTTTTATATTTTCAGTCAAAAAGCCATTGATGATTTCCATGCAGCGAAAAAGTTGAGACAAGAAACCTACAAATCAACTTTTGTTGAATATGACAAAAGAGTTTGTTACCGCTGTAATGAGATTGGTCATATGGCTAAACAATGCACCAAAAAGATTGAAAAAACCCATTTTCAAGAAACCGGTTTTGCAAAAGTCGAGACCTAAAACTCCAACTGATAACAAGGGTAAAAAACCCATAGTTTCCCCCGTTCGAATTTTAAAAAGAGGAGAATCTTTGAAGTCTGAGGACAAGCCGAAATCAAAATTTGAGATTGGTGAGTCTTCGAAGACTCAAAAGACTTCAAAAATTTATCCGAAGGAAAAAATTCTTGAAAATCAATCATGGGTGGAAAAATCAAAATCATCAGTTGAAGAGAAAAAGATGGAAAGTGTTTTGAAAACTGAACCAAAAGTTTTTAAAGATGATGTGGAAAAGCTTGAATTTGAACTTGATAAGTTGCTTGAGGAATTTCCTCCAATTAAAAAAGAAGAATTAAAACCAAAATCTAAACCTGTGATCCCAAATGTCATTTTTAGTATTCAAAAAATTGAAGTGGATTGTGATATTGTATTCGGTAGTGTTTCAACTGTTAAAAAATCATGGGCCTCATTGTTTGAATAAATTGTCTGTGATGTGTGGAGGGGCTTCCGAAGTCGTACATCTCAAAGTGGATAATGGACAGCGGAGCATCAAGACACATGACCGGAATGCTAGCATTGCTTTATGACGTTAAATCTTTAAACGGAGGATATGTGGGATTCGCTGGGAATCAGGGTGGCAGGATTATTGGTCAAGGGACTCTAACAAATGGAGTCATTTCGTTTGATAAAGTGAACTATATAATTGAACTTGAAAACAATCTGCTGAGTATTTCGCAGATCTGTGACAAATCATTTACTGTCCATTTTACTAAAAACGAATGTTTAGTCTTAAAACCTGG
Source organism: Helianthus tuberosus (assembly GCA_030545235.1). Classification (NCBI taxonomy): domain Eukaryota; kingdom Viridiplantae; phylum Streptophyta; class Magnoliopsida; order Asterales; family Asteraceae; genus Helianthus; species Helianthus tuberosus. The sequence continues at coordinate 89,634,738 of CM060383.1, forward strand.
TTTCAAAATTCCGGAAGAAATAGTGTTGTTGCGAGCTCCACGAGAAAATGATCTGTACATTCTTGATATGAGCGTCGCAACAACAATAGATTATCAAAAACAATGTTTGTGTCAAAAACAAAGGCTACTGAAAAAGAGTCGATAATGTGGCATCGAAAGATGGGCCACATTCATGTTAGAAAAATGAATTTTCTTGTACACAATGATTTAATTGAAGGTGTAAATTTGAAAAAGTTTCATTTGAATGATGATTGTGTAGCATGCAAGAAGGGAAAGCCGACAAAGAAGTCACACCCACAGAAGTTGCTGAATTCTATCAGAATGCCTCTCGAGAGACTCCATATGGATCTCTTTGGACCAGTCAATGTGCAAAGTAGTCATTGATGACTTCACTAGATTTTCTTGGGTGGTGTGCATGGAGAGGAAAGATCAAACGTTTGAGTCATTGATGATCCTATTCAAAAAGATGGAAACGTTGTATAAGGTGCAAATTAGAAGGATTCGGAGTGATAATGGAACGGAGTTCAAGAACAATCGCATGCTCGAGTTTTGTAATGAAAAAGGGATTCTTCATGAATTCAGTGCACCATATACTCCACAGCAAAATGGTGTAGCTGAAAGAAAGAATCGCACTCTAATTGAAACTGCCCGAACGATGCTGGCCGATTCCAAACTACTGATCTATTTCTGGAGTGAAGCTGTGGCAGCGGCATTCTATACATTGAATCGCGTTCTTACTGTGAAGAAATACAAAAAGACCTGCTTTGAACTTCTTCATAGATATAATCCAAATCTGAAGTTTCTAGAGCCGTTTGGATCACCGTGTACTTTCATTGATCAAGATGGAAAGTTTGACGCGAAGAGTAATGAAGGTTTCTTTATTGGATATGCGAGTCCGCTAAAAAGAGTGTTCGTTCCATGTCTGAAGAAGGTAATTGAAGTTCAGCATGTAGACTATCAGAAGCATACAGCTTCACCGCAACTTCCCGGACAAAGATTGCTTTTCGATTATGACAAACTCTGGGAGTCTTTCCAACTGCCGACAGAGCCGAGTGAAGAGGAGCTTGTTTACTTATACCAACAGCAGCAATCCATGGTACAAGATCAGATACCTAGACCGTTGGTGGTTTCTCAACCTGATGTGGGTACAAACATTCCTACAACTGGTACAAACGATCACGAGGCCGGTCCCAGTGGAACAGCTCATGAACCACTAGAGGAACTAGCTCCATCATTTGATCAATCCGATGACTCAGAATCGGAATCCGGTCCGACTTTTGACGAGGAACCAAATGTTGCTACGACTGCAGCTGAGGATCACACTGGTGATCTAGAAATCACGAATTTGCAATCAGAAGTGAACGTGCCTGATAGTGTCATGCCAAGAACTCTTTCTTATCATCCTTCAGAGCAGATAATTGGTGACCTTCAGAGCGGTGTTAAAACGCGAGACCAGATCAACAGAGCACTTACTTGTTTTTATACTTTTGTTGCTCCTTTACAGGAAGAATTCTCACTTAAATGTTTTATCTCGCAGATCAAACCCAGAACGTATAAAGAAGCTTTGACTAAAGATAGCTGGGTGAATGCTATGCAGGAAGAGCTGCAGCAGTTCGAGAAACTGGGTGTCTGGAGATTAGTAGACCTTCCTGAAAACCAGAAGCTGATAAAGACAAAATGGGTCTTTAAGTGCAAAAGGGATGATAGAGGCGTGATTGTGAGGAATAAAGCACGACTGGTAGTACAGGGTTTCAGCCAGCAGGAGGGGATCGATTTTACTGAGGTGTATGCCCCTGTAGCTAGGCTCGAGGCAATAAGAATCTACCTAGCATTTGCATCGTGGGAAGGATTCAAAGTATACCAGATGGATGTCAAGTCTGCATTTCTATATGGCTCAATCAAAGAAGAGGTATACGTTGGTCAACCGCCAGGGTTTACTGATCCAGTACACAAGAACAAAGTCTATCTTCTGGATAAAGCGCTCTATGGACTACACCAGGCCCCGAGAGCCTGGTATGAGACGCTTTCCCAACATTTGCTGGCCAACGGGTTTAGCAGAGGGACAGTGGATAGTACGTTGTTTATCAAGGAAGTTGCAGGCCATCTCTTAATCATGCAAATCTACTTCGATGATATCATCTTTGGTTCGACAAATGATGAGTTATGTAAATATTTTGAGAATGTGATGAAAAAGAAGTTCGAGATGAGTTCAATGGGGGAGATGAAGTTCTTCCTAGGGCTACAGGTCGAGCAAATGCCCGAAGGATTCTTCATTCATCAAACAAAGTACGTGAACGATGTTCTGGAGAAGTTCAACATGGCTCAATCCAGTCCAGCATCAACCCCCTAGCTCAGAATCATGGGATTTGCCCAGACGAGAGTGGAGAGAAAGTGGAAGAGACACTGTATCGGTCAATGATTGGATCCTTGATGTATCTTACTGCTTCCCGCCCGGATATCATGTATCCGACGTGTTTGTGCGCACGATATCAGTCAAGCCCATGCCAGTCAAACTTGACAATTGTGAAACGCATTTTAAGATATTTGAAAGGCTGCCCAAGCACCGGCTTGTGGTATCCTAAGTCTGGCAATTTCTCTCTCACAGGTTTTGCTGATTCTGATTATGGTAGCTGCAACCTGAATGCTAAGTCCACCACTGCTGGGTGTCAGTTCTTTGGAACTCGACTTGTCACCTGGCAGTGCAAGAAACAAACCTCAGTAGTGCTCTCTACGTGCGAGGTAGAATACGTTTCGGCCTCGAGCTGTTGCTCTCAGATCCTTTGGATCCAACAGCAGATGCAAGACTTTGGTTTGCAGTTCTTGGATACACCAATATTTGTGGACAATGAAGCAGCAATTAACATAATGAAAAACCCGGTTCACCATTCTAAAACTAAACATATTCAAATCCGTCATCATTTCATCCGTGATTGTTACGAGAAGAAATTGATTCGGATATAACATATACACACCGATGAACAGAGGGCTGATTTTTACACCAAACCGTTTGATAAAAAGAGATTTAATTATCTTTTGAAATTAAATGGGATGAAAAATTTGTTTTCTGGGAGGGTGGTTGAATGTGAAGCCGAGGAGGACGGCGATCTGATGTGATCCACGTTATGTTGTCAAGTTTTTGTACAGTTTATTTTCTGCTTTCGATAAAAACCAAAAACACAAAAATATGTTCTTGTTTTTAGGGGGAGAAAGTTTGCAGAAAAATACAAAAACATGATAAAATTTAAAAATAAAAAACATGATAAAATTTAAAAATCCAAAAACATTTGAAAAAGTAAAAATGAGTTTGTGTAAAAAGGGGAAATGATAGTACATCAGCTAGACATATGCAGTACGTTAAAGAAATGTAATGTTTAATATGTATTAAGCAGTCTCGCTAATGATGCGTCAATAGGTTTTTACACATTTAGTAGATTTGTTTGGGATATAAACATAAATAATTACTTACTTGCACGTGGGGAACATCTCCAGGATATATGGATAACCCCCGAAATCTTGTTTGAAAGGTCCCTCTTTCTGAGATACTAGGTCTTTATACTCAGTGATATCTGGGGTATTATTCCGGGACTTCTGATAATGAGGAAGCAATGGCATAGTCCCCGAATAATACTTTCTGCAATGCTTGAAATATAGCCTCCCCTCAGCATAAAAAATGATGAAACATTGCAAAATGCTAATCATGTGTTGTTGTAAAAAAGATTCTCTAAAGGGAACCCACCAAAAGTCGAACCGTCATCTCTCTGCTGAACGGAAGTTCTGACCAGAGCTCTCACGGTTTCGCATCTAACCCCTTACAGATATCATCTGTGGTATACTCACCTGTAAGACTGAATATTGGGATCTGGATACGGGAGTATATTCTGAGGTGGGATACATGTAAAAGTTTAAGTCTTAAAACACTAAATCTGTATCCTGAACAAGTTGAAAATTGTGTGAAAATTTAAGAGGATCAGTATATCGACAATCAACACGAATTGTTTAATGCTTAAAATGAAATCAAGCTTAACGGTGCTTGTATCTCATTGGCAGCTGATATGATCCCCTAACACACTCGCAAAAATATTGTGTGTACAGTATTCTGCTTATCATATTATAAAAATCCAAAAAGATTTGTTTGTCATCTTATTTTCGACAACGAACGTTGGAAATCAGAGGGTCAAAGTCTTATGTGCAGAACATGTCTGGATCATGAGGGTTGGGTAAGCAGAAGATTGTGAAAAAGTGATCTGTAATTGCTTGAAAGTTAAAAAGTTCATTAACTTGAACCTAAATTGTTTCAGAAAATCAGCAAACTTCATAATTTGGTCAGCCAGGGTCATTAATTTGGACTTGGCAGGCTAGACAGTTGACCAGGGTCATTAACTTGGACTTGGTTAACTGGGCGTGTCGGTAAAATCTGAAAAAGTTAAAAATTTGAAAAGTTGATTTTGCTTGAAAAACTATGATTTCGCTTCAACATGTAATTTCGCTCGAGTGGGTATTCCGCTTGAACTGTCTCAATGTCACTTCAAGTGAAATAAGGCGATCTATAAATAGCAGGGGTTCCACTTGAACAAATCATTTATGTTATTCCGCTCCAAAGTTCTGTCAGAAGCGACTTCGAGCGATATCACAAAACCCTCGTTTTACAACCGTTATACTGCCCGATTGTTGTTAGATTTTGTGTTTTTAGTTGGTTGGTACAACTATAAACATGGAAAAGGTAAGATTGATGGTCAATTTGACCCAGATCCATCTGTTTTTTGTATGTCAGTGATGAACTTGAACAAAAACGTAGATCTAGGGTTTAACTTTGACATAAAATGAACGATTATCATATGTATGTTGTCGGAATACATGGTAGATCAATCTTAGGTTCTTGATTTGTTGTAGATATATGTTTCTGTTTGAATGATGATTGAACAGATTTTTGAACTTAGATCTAGGGTTGATTTATGGGACAAAATAGATAAAAAAAATACCCACATGCTCGGAATTTATCATACAACAAACCCTGTTGATTGATTTCATCATAAGCAAAGTTTTGAAATTTTGTTCATGATTCCGCTTGAAACTGGTAAAATCAGTTGATTTCGCTTCAAATGGAGATTCCGCTTGAAATGTTATTCAGCTTGAAATGAGCATTTTGTTAAATCAAGTGATTTCGCTTTAAACATATTTCATATAATTTCGCTTGAATAATGTTTGAGGAGAAAAAAATTCAAAGTATTTGATTTATTTGTATTGTGTTGTTTTTCAGGCTTCGAATGTGATTTTTGATCCATTGCACAACGTTTGCTGTGATTTTGATGAGGAAAAGAATCCAAAGTTGTCTGAATTTAGGAGTATTCTGGAATTTATGAGAAGATTACCAATACAAAAAGCCTTGACGAATCAACATCTGGTGTTTAGATCTCATATCAAACGTTTTTGGAAAAAGGCAACTTATGACGAAGAGAGCAAAGTGATCAATTCGGTTGTTAAGATAAATGGCAAAGAAAAGCCGATTATTATTTCTGAAGCACTTGTCCGTGAAGTGTTGGATTTTCCTGATGATGTAAACTCTCCAACATAATATCCAGAGAGGATGGTCAAAGGCTGTATGCTGCGGATGGGTTATACTAGTGCTCTAAACAGTGCTAATTACTTGAAGTCAAAGTTTACAAAGCCATACAAGTTTCTTAATCACTCGGTGCTGCATTCTCTAAGTCATTGTAAGGGAGGTTATGATGCTATGCGTGATTATCAAATGAATATGGTGGTTGCTCTCGTATTGAACAAGAAGTACAACTTTTCACACATTGTGTTTCACTACATGGTAGAAAACATTACGTCAAAGAGCAAAACTTGGGTGTATCCTCGGTTTATTCAAATGATGATAGATCATGCCTATCCCGATCTTGAAAGAGATGAAAATAATGATTTGTTGGTGTTATCTCACATGAGTAATGATTCTTTGAAACAATTGGCCAGATATCATCCGAATCATCCAGAGCCAAAGACTAAAGTTGAATTTTTTGGATTCATCAAGGATAAGAACTATCAAGATCGAGATCCAGTCAATCATCGGAACTGGAGGAATGAGGAAGAGATGAAAGAAGCTGGTTATGCTGATGAATTAAAAATACTTGAAGAATTCAAAGTAACTCGAAACGACTGGTTCGTGAAAGAGAAAAAGAAGAGAGGCAAAAAAGCTACTCCTAAAGTTCAAGTAGAAGAGGGTTCGTCTTCTCAACCCAAAAAGCGTCAAAAGAAAGCTGCTAAAACATTGCTTGTTGATGAATCAGAAGAGGAAGTTGAAGCTGAAACTGAAATTAATGTTGAAGGAGATGATCGTTTGTCTCCTGCATCTACAAAGTTGTTGAAATCTCTTACTGAGTTTAATTCAGAAAAGAAAGAAGCAGCTGGTGATGTAGAAAGTGATGATGTTAACAAAAGTACAACGAGTTCTTCTGAAGATGTAGTTGATGAGACTGAACGTTATAAGAAAGTCATGTCTGCTGTAGAGAAAGAGAAACAGAAAAAGAGAAAAAGGAGTGGTAAAGATGATGATGATGTGTACATTCCTTCTCAGGAAAATATTGAAGATGTTCAAACACCTCCATCATCAAGTGGTAAAAAGAAAGCAGGTGCAAGGAAACGTGTAGTTACTCCAAAGGTGAAAAAGTCGTTGAAGATCGTGAAACCTATTCCACAACCCACACCACCACCACCACCACAACCTGAACCACAACATCAGCTATCACCAATCCAATCACCACTTCACCAATCACCTCCTAGACAACCATCACCATTACATCAAACACCACTACATTTATCACCACTACACCAAACACCAATCCAAGAACAACCGATTCTAACTTCACAACAAATCTTTCAAACACCACCACTTACACAACCACCTGTTCAAACTACACCTGGTTCTTCGGGTTATAAAACCTTTCCAAACATTCCAGAGAATATTCCTCTTGAAGACATTGGTGATTTCAATTTTGCGACTGATGAGCAAGTTGAGTATTTGGAAAAGAAAATTGAAGAAGTGTTAGGTAAAAATAAGAAGTTGGTTAAGCGTGTTAAGACTGTGGAAGCTGAAAATTCTTCTTTGTTAAAGAAAATTGAAGCTGATGAATTTGAAATTGATGTGATGAAAGTTCAGATAACGGAGTTGCTAGAAGAAAAGGCTCGCAAAGATAAGCAGCACAAGTATTTTGAATTGAAGAACAAGGAGTTAGAGGCAGCCAAAGCAGTGAAAGAGCATGAAATCTATATGATAAACAAGGTATTAGAAAAGATGCTTGGTAAGTCTGTTGAGCAACAATTTGATGAAATCAAGATTGAAGAAGTTAGAGCTCAAAGACAAGCAGAGATTGATGCAGATTTAAAGAACAAAAGCAAAGGCATAGAAGGTGTTTCTGAAGAAAGGGTAATTGTTCTATCAAATGCTCCTGAATCATATTTTGAGCAGCCTGTTCCACTCTCTGTAGTTTCTGCTATATTTGATGAAGATGTGTTACTAGAAAATGTTCTTAATGTTGATGAAAATGTTGATGAAGATGATAAGGATGAAGAAGATGATGATGATGATGAAGAGAATGTTGCAGATGATGAAGTATTTTCTGCAAGTAGCCACAGTGACGATGAAGATGATGGTAATGATGATGATCAGGGTGCTTCTGGTATTAAAGTGTCTGAAAAGTCAAAAGAACAAAATGTTGATGATTATATGCATGATGATGCAAATGAAGATCATGAAAGTGCTAAAAGTGAGGGGGAGAATGTGGGTGATAAGAATGTCGATGAAGCTGGGAAGTTGATTCTTCGTATTGAGCCTGAGGTAGAAGAAGGAGAGATTAGGCACACGTATACTTTGGATGAAGTTCTCAAGATGTTTAATGTTAAAGAAGATGAGTTCAAATTTGATTTCGAGGAAGAGTTGAATGCGTTCGATATCAACCAACAACCTGATTATCAGTATAAGTATGTTGAAGATGCTAATCTCTATGATAGGGTTGAAGTTGAAGATTGCAGTGACGAAGAGGATGTGAATGTAGATACGTCTGATTTTCCTACACTGGTCAAATTTTTCACTCAAGAGAATAGAGATGAGCTGAGAAGGAAAGTAGAGGAAATTCTGAAAGATAAGAACTTTGATGGTACTACGAAAGATCCTCAGCGTGAAGAACGCAAGAAGTGGTTTAGACAGTCTAATGAAAGAAAGTTCAAGAGGCCACTGAAGTATTATAGCAGAGACAGGGAAGTATCGCTTGGAGATATCATTAGCTGGGGATTTCTACCTCATGTTAATGCATATGCTATTTGAAGAGAGTACGGTGTGCAATATTTTGAATATCTTTATGATATTATGTCCCTACCCTGGTGGGATATAGAAGAGTTGTCAAAGGTCAGAACTCTAGGCTATCCTATTAGAAAGAATGGCATACCTATGTGGGGATTGATCAAGTATGAATCGCTGAAAAACTTCAAGCACTGGAAGCCACATTACCCAAAGAAAGTGAGAAGAGTTAATCCTGAAACTGGTAATGAAGAGATGATATTGCATGTGAAGAAGCCGAGAGTGATGAAAAACATTCCTGTGCCAAAGATGGAACAAGAGTTCTATAAAGGTTTGGTATGTTGGGTATACAGTTGCATATCGACTGAAGCTGTGATTACTTACAGGGCAGAGAATGAGATTAGAGAAATCTTTGTGTATGATCCTCTGTGGCTGGTGAACTGCTCTGCGAAAGACATAGAATGTTTGTTTGTAAATAAGATATGGTTTAAAGCTGAAGATAGAGAACAAGCGATGCAGTGCAGAAAGTTATATCCATTTACTTTCAAAAAGGTATAAATGCTGACAACAAATGGAATTCTAAGTGGCGAAAGATTGAAGAAGAAGAGAAGTTAAAGGCTGAGAAAGAACGTAAAGCTCGTGAAGAAAAAGATAGATATCTTCGGGAAACGTTTGCACAGAGACAAGCTGCTGAGCAGAAGAAAGCTGTGGATGAGAATGAGAAGCTTAGGAAGCTGCTGTCGAAAAAGCCTAAGCCGAGAGAAGAGAAATTCAAGTCGTTGTGAAAGTACTGAAGACTAGACAAAAGACTCCGGCTATATCCAAGGGGGAGTTTGTTGGTGCACGATGTCTACAGCCTACGTCTTATGTCTAGGTCATGATGTATAGAAGTCAAAAGTGTTAGATATGTATAGTTCAGGGGTCTAGATGTAATTTTATGTGAAATTGATGTTATTTCGCTTGAAATGACATTTGGTCATTTCGAGCGAAATAAGAAGTTGTTATTTCGCTCAAAATGACATGTGTCATTTCAAACGAAATCTCATGCCTATATAAAGGCTAGTGTTGTTTCTCATTAGGCACGGAATCACAAGTTGTATACCGAACTGCTGCTGGATTTTCTAGTGAAATATAAATGAGAAACGTGTGTTAAAGTGATATTCTCTGTTTTCTACTCCATTCTTCACTGATTCAACTCTGTTTGTTTGATTCTGCCCCTCAAACAGTGTGTATTGCCTCTTATTGACTAACTTGGTCGGTAAAACGATCCTACAATTATGCCTCTCAATGCTCCCACTTTAGCTTCTTATGCAACTAAAGTTGCTACCTCATTGGATACTAATCTTGCTCAAGCATTCCATGCTTAGTGTCATGTGAACGCTAATCCTCCCGATTGGTATGTTATAGATTCGAGAGCATCGGGGCACATGAATATTTTTGTCAAGACCATTTGCACAATGTTTCACCATACAAGGGTAGCGTGAATGTCACAGGTTGTAATGGTCATTCTTTTAAAATTTCACATATGGATCATACGTCTGTTACTACTAACATAAAGTTGTACTATGTTTTGGTTGTTCCTCAATTTACTAAAAACTTATTGTCTATTAGAAAGTTTACTACTGATAATCAGGTTGATGACTTATTTTCTCAACCGTATTTTACTATTCAGGACAAGAAAACGGGAAAGGCACTAGCTCGGGGAAAATGTGAAATTGGACTATACGTGATTTTGGGTGATCATCAAGATTTTGTAGCAGTTTCTTCATTAAAAGCTTCTTATGAAACTTGGCATTATGTTTAGGGCATGTTTACTCTTATACAATTTCAGGTTTGAACAAATATGGATGTTTGTTTGTTACTTTTGTTTTTCCTAAATCTATTATTTGTGATTCTTGTCAATTAACAAAAGGAAAACGTTTGCCATCTGAAATAAATTTGAAACATTCTAATCATCCGTTGGATTTGGTTCCTTGTTATTTATAGCGCCCAACACCTGTTGAGTCTGTTGAGTGTTGATGGTTATCTTTACCTTGTTGTGTTTGTGGATGATTATTCTCGTTTTACTTGGTTCTACCCATTAAAAACAAAATCAGGGTTTCATGCATTGTTGACTGTTTTTCTACAATTTGTACAGACTCAGTTTGGACAAAGATTTACGGGTTTTTCAAAGTGGTGGGGGCAAGAAATTCGTTAATCATGCAGTTAAAAAGTTATTTGAAGAAAATGGGACATTTCATCTTTTAACTTGTCCCTACACACTGCAACAAAATGGTAGGTTATACTAAAAACATAGTATAGTCGTGGAAACACATTTGGATTTGTTATTTAATTCGCAAATTCCGGTTTCTTATTGGGTTGAAGCTTTTAGCTCGGTGACCTACATTTTTAATCGCCTTTCAAGCACGGCTTTGGCTGGAATATTTCTTTTTGAACTTTTAGACTCACGTGTGCCACCCTATAGCAATTTTCGGTTTTTTACTTGTCGAGTGTATCCATTTCTTCGTGATTATGCCAAACGTAAGTTGTCTCCACGTAGCTTACCTTGTGTTTATGGGTTACTCTGCTTAATACAAGGGGTATCGCTATTTGGATCCGGTTACATCTCGCATTTACATTTCACGACATGCACGGTTTGATGAAGTGTGTTTTCCATTTGTACGTTCTTAATCGTCCACTTATTGGAAAAAAATTAGTTGCTTGTTCTTTTCTTGAGGATGTTGATATTCCTGATCCATAATCGTCTAAAATGTCAAATTTGGATGTGCCGTCTCCTAATGAATCGATGTCACATGGGTGCCCCTTTTGTGATGGTGTATATATTCAGTCCATCGACAGTGGACCATCAACGTTTAGCTCGGCCTAACCTTCTATGCTTAATGGGCCTATGGAACATGATCCATCTTTTTTTGTTTTGCCGATCCAACACGCTGAAGAGCCTCATACCGTAACTGATTTTGATGATATGGTTGGGTTTGACTCTACCATAATGACACCCACGGTTCAAGAACATGCTACGGTTATCTAGTTGTTAAAACTCACTCTATGATCACTCATGCCAAAGCATGTATATTTAAACCGAAACATCAAAGCAATCTTGCTTTTTTTTTACACGCATACGTAATGTTTTGCTTTATTTGCTTCATCTGATCCTAAGGGATTCAAGTCTGCTGCCAACCACAAAATGGATGGCATGCATGCATGAAGAAATGGTGACTCTTAAGTAAAATGGCATGAGGATATTAGTATCCAGACCAATGAATGCTAATGTGGTAGGTTCTTAGTGGATTTTGTAAGATCCGCCAAAAACGGATCTTAGAAACCCGATCTGTTGGTAAACCAAATTCGATTCGTACTAAACAAAAATGCGAATTCTTATTATTTGAGATTTGTTATTATTTATTATTTTAATAGTTGGAATATTTTGTTTGTTACGCGTATCAACCGAGACATCCCACCTTTAAATGACATTATGCATTTCTAAACTACATCCCAATTTCTAAATGACACCACGCTTTCCAAGCGATATCATCACCTAACCGACACCATCTTCAAACGACATCACCACCCCAAACCCCCAAACGACATCATCCTCGTCACCTTCCAAACGACTCCCACCCTCAAACGACACCTCACCTCCAAACGACAACCCCACCTCTATACCACACCATCTAAACAACACTTCCATCTCCCCCAAACGATACCCCAAATGACAAGGCAAAAGTCCCAAATGATATCCCCATCAAAATTCCAAACGACATCATGCTGGAACATCTTCTTTGTTTCGGTCGAACTTGACCTGACCTTTTGATTCGTTTTACGAGACCAATCAGTTTGATATTTGTTCCAAATGATTCACATGCCTAGAGAGACCGATTCCCATCATAAATCGCCTAATAATCACCCTTTAACTCACCTAATTAATTTGAGACTTAAACTCCATTAAAGTCTTAAAGAACACATATGGTCTTTATCTAATTTGGTAATCATATTATGCAACTCAAACGACATCTAATACCATTTCACACAATACATGTAACCCTTCGCAGTTCTGTACTTTCCTTATTTAGAAACTTGTATTGCCACTTCTATTTTTAGAAACTTGTATTCGTAACGTATTCGTATTTCACTTCCAAACTTGTAATCCGAGACGTTGATCATAATGGAAATTCACTTTTATACTCATACATGTGATACTTGTGTTATACGCAAACAATCATCGAATGCACATTTACATGCAAACCCAGACTTATTATACACTTGAATTATCAATTTTATGTGTACAGTACTTGTCATATACTTACCTACATCTTCCATGCTTGAAAACATGCTAAAACGGAAGTTTATTGCATAAAATAACAAACTTATGGAAGTTCTGGGGCCAAAGTATTAAAAACCAAACTTCGGTTGAAACATCAACACGCCACGTCCCACGGGCATGTAACCATTCATGTTTTCTTCTGTTTTCTTCTTCTTGAAAGCTTGGAACACCTCTCGGAATGTTTCTACAAGTTTACCATGGTAAACTAAGATGGAACATCACCATTTTGAGGTCCAAACTTTTTTTAAGTTTGTAACAACCCGCACTTTTGTGCTTGTTACTCTCGTTACGCCTAGCACTGAGATTTAGATCATAATGTAAAGTATATCGCTTACTATGCTACTTCACATATTTTCGCACTACATCGCTTATTACACACGCTACATCGCACATCACAACGCATACGCTTATAACGCTAACACCATTGCATCACGCGAGTGCCTAAACTACGCGCTCGCTCGTCGCAACACAAACTCAATGCAAACTCGAAACGCGGTTACTTACACATACATATTATATATATTATTAGTATTATCTATGCATTAATACTCGCATGAAAACGCTCAAACGCACACTCTCGCAACTCGATTTATCGCTCTAATACGCAGCGCAACGTGATACTTAATATTTTGCTAAAACACTTAAAGTACTATAACTAGCTAATGCAACAAAACACACCAAACGAGCATCCTATACGTGAAACGGGAGTTTCCCATACCAAACTGGCCCCCTTGTACAAAGAAACCCGGCTTCGTATGAAGGCAGGGCCTTCGCACAAGGAAGCCAGCTTCGAACGGAGCCTCCTGTGCGAACCCAACCTCTTCTATAAATAGCAAGCCCCTCTCCTCCCATTCTAGCTTGCTGCCATTCTTACCAAAACGTTGCCGAATTACTGTCCAAGTGTTTTCAAGTAAGATCTATCATTTTTACACGAATACACAACGTTTTCCACTACGATTTTACACAAGATTCACTTCGATTTCATCAAATCTTCTTTATTTTCATCAAAACTTCATCTTTTTACTTAAAATTTCATCTATTTCATCTAAACTCAGTCCTTTTCATGACAAATCTTCATCTTTTTCATCAAATCTTCTTCATTTATCACTGATCTACACTTGAATGAGTGTTTTGGGTTTAGCTTTGGCTTCCCAATTTGTAGATCTGAAGATCTCATACTCACCAAGTGTTTGATCTAAGTGGAAACCCTTTTTTCAGCTTGATTTTACACCAAAACGGACCTAAAACGACAGGTATTTCGTTCACTTGATAGTGGGACGAGGTAGTGTCGGAACCGTCTTGAATAGGACTCGAAAACACACCCGATTCAGACGAAAACATAGCTCCAAACGCAAGAACAGCCACTTGTGAAAACTGGACTGTTCTGTACGAAGCCTTGGCTTCGTACGAAGGCACTGGTTTCACACAACACAACCCAAGTTCTCATCTATGACTCGAACAAAGACCTCTCCGACTCTAAGTTTGATCAGTAGCTTAAGGCTGGAGGGATGAGCACTCGATTTCTCAAAACAAGATGCGAAGAACACTTGATTTTGGGCAAACGGAAGCAACACATGTGCGAAGTCACCACCTTCGTACGAAGGTACGCCTTGGTACGAAGGCATTGGCTTCGTACGAAGCTACTGTGTCCCACTTAAACACTCCGATTCAACCATTTCAGCACTTTGCAGGACTTACGCACTTCTGTTCCTGCACGGAGGCTGATCCGGCGCTCGCTCCACTTCATTCCAGACCGTGTTTACTTGCTAAGCGAGCACTGTGAGTATACTTGACCCCTTTTCCGCTTCAAACACACCTTTTTGGGGTGTAACTATAACAACCCTCCTAAAACCATTAACATGCCCTAAAATGCCTATAATATACCCCGTATATGAAAAATAACTCTAATATACTTTTATATTAATAAAAATCAAATAAAAACAAAATTTAGGGTTCTCGCGGGACGCGACCCACTTAAGGGAAGGAGGCGCGGGCCGCGACAAGGTGGTGATGTGTGCAAAATGCAACGTATAAATTATATCAAATGTGGCATAAAACTAACCCTTTTTTAGTACTAATGTTGGAAAAAGTGTGCTTTTGTCTTCCTTTTGTATTTTCAGGGTTAAAAGAGCTTAAATGAACAAAAGAAGCAAAAATGCAGCTAAAACTAACAATAATACAAGAAAAGGAATAAACGTGGCATGCCCGACCCCTCGACAGCATCTCCCCAAGCAAAAGCAAGAGAACAGAAGGCTGAACACGCCCCGTGCTCATTGAGCACGGGGGCGTGCCCAAGAGTCTGAATAAAAGACAAAGTTGTAGAGGCTTCTATCACCCAACACGGGGGCGTGCCCACTGGACACAGGGCCGTGGTCGCAGTGGTCAAAGCTAAGATTCGCAGAATCTAAGCAAATCTTGATAGTACAGATACGCTTCTGTACACGGGGTCGTGCCCAGCAGACACGGGGGCGTGGTCAACTAATGCAGGCAAACTGCAATCAATGAAGACAGAGAAGATGGGTGGACACGGGGCCGTGCCCAATGGACACGGGGCCGTGTCCGGGTTTCTGTGCAGGCTATAAATAGAGGTGCTTGGCTCACTTGCAAATCATCCCTTGGCAAACCACCTCTCTCACACTTCACCCACCCACCACCACCATCACAACCCACATCCACCACCATCATCCATCATATAGTGTGTGTAGTAGTCTCGGGATCCAAGATTGATCATAAGAGTTCTTGACAATCAAAGGCCATGTTTGCCTAAGTCTCTTACATCACTTGGTGAAGACAAGCATTTAGTGTAATACTTTTTATTTTTAATCTTTTCGCACTTTTTATTTGGTTATGTATTAATAACTTTAATAACTAGTTTCTTATGTTGAAGGTGAATCTTCCTTATCATTTGTCCGTGGTGTCTTGGCGTTATTTTACTTTCTGTATAAAATAAAAGATTTACACCATTCATATCTCCACGGTTTATATGGAGATATTTTGGCTACCTGGTCAGGGGTTAAGGGAATGGTTTGGTAAGAGTCTTGCCTTGTTCAGTGTACAGATCCTACAAGGACCTGGGTCAAGCTTAGTAGGACCTCCTTCAATACCCACTGGTATTGGATGGTGGGGGTTCGAATTTCTTGATCCCCTCATATGTAAACTACTATTAAAACATTAACCCGGCTATTTAGGATTGTATCCCTGCTGACTCAAACTACTTAGCCGAGGGTAACGTCACCTTCAAAAGAGGGGCCTACCACATTTCGCATTAATAACTTAATTAATTATCTTTCAATAATCCAACCCTTTAGGATTGTATCCTTGCTGACTCAAATTACTGGGTTGAGGGTAACGTCACCTTCAAATGAGGGGCCTACTACTATAACTAAGATAATATCTTAAAAAGTGCAAAAGTGCGGAAATAATCAAAGGTTACAATAAAGGCGAGTCGGATCCAAGTGATTCATCTTGTCTATCTGTTTTTATTTTTATTTTTATTTTTCAGCACTTTTAGTTTTTATTTTCATGTTTAAACCTTTTTCTAAAATTTTGATTTGATTAGACGTTGAGGATAAACCGGTACTAAAAGCTCTTGTGTCCTTGGACGACCTCGGTATCTTACCAACGCTATACTACGCTCACGATGGGTGCACTTGCCCATATGTGTGTCTAGTGTTAGTAAAATATCGTGTTTTATAAATTTAAAACTTGACTAAAGTGTAAAAGGGGCTAAAAATATATATATAATATATATACACACCGACACGCATCAAGTTTTTGGCGCCGTTTCCGGGGACACAAGGATTTTAAGAAAGTTAGGAATCAACAGCCTAATCGTTTTTCTTATTTTTCTGTTTTTTAGGATTTTTTTATAAATTTTCTGTTTCTACAGAGCTCAGCAAGGGTCGTGCCTGGTCGGACACGGGCCGTGCCCAGCATTGTTACTGGCAGTTTTTATTTTCCGAGTTACAGAGAGTTGAGCACGGGGCCGTGTCGGTGCAACACGGGGCCGTGTCGAACTCCCCAGTAACAGGGATCCGGAAAACAATCACTGTATCTCCGACCACGGGCCGTGTTCATCTGAGCACGGGGCCGTGGTGAAACTTCTGACCAACGTTCTTTTTTGTTTTTATTGCAGGACTTGGAACCCAGGCGCCACATCTGAACTTTCTACGCAGTGTATGAGCTCCAGTTCTAGTAGAGACATAAAAGAACCTCTCGACGAACCTGAACGCTTTCTAAGAAAAAGATTTAAAGCTAAAAACCAAGAGAAAGTTTCGGGGGACCCACTTCCAATGGCGGATCAACGTACCCTCATGGATTACCTATGACCCACCGTAGGTAATCTTGGCGCCGCTATCAATGCACCAATCTTGGCGCTGCTATCAATGCACCGAATGTCGAGGCCAACAACTTCGAACTTCGGCCGCATTTGATACAAATGCTCCAAAACTCCGCAACCTTCCATGGGCTTGCGGACGAAGATCCTCATTTACATATCACTAACTTCTTGGAGATATGTGATACTTTTCGGATCAATGGAGCATTAAATAACGCCATCCGCCTTTGAATGTTTCCATTTTCACTAAAAGACCGAGCTAAGGCTTGGCTTAATACCCTCCAGTTGGTTCGGTAAACACCTGGGATGAACTAGCCCAGAAGTTTTTATATAAGTATTTCCCTCCTGCTAAAACGGCTAAATTAATGACTGTAATTAACACATATTCACAAGAGGACGGGGAATCCTTATATGAAACGTGGGAAAGATTCAAGGAGCTACTAAGAAAGTGTCCTCATCATGGTCTTGCGGTATGGCAACAAGTATCCACTTTCTAGAATGGGTTGTTGCCACACACAATACAAACACTCGATTCTAGCTCCGGGGGACTTTTAGGTAATCGTTGCCCAAATGAAATTTATAATCAAATTGAGGAAATT
Source organism: Helianthus tuberosus (assembly GCA_030545235.1). NCBI lineage: Eukaryota > Viridiplantae > Streptophyta > Magnoliopsida > Asterales > Asteraceae > Helianthus > Helianthus tuberosus. The sequence continues at coordinate 89,652,284 of CM060383.1, forward strand.
GATCAAACCAATTTTCAGTGGCACACTTCCTGAGGTACGAAATCTATCGCCCCGGGCGCCCATAAGGTTGATGAGAGCACCTCCTTGCAAGCCCAAATCGAAGCCCTTTCTTGAAAAATAAAAAAAGTTAGAAATGGCAAAACCGGCTTCGGTTATGGCTTGCGAGAGGTGTGGTGGGCCATATGAAAATTGGAGTTGTATGAAAGAAATGGATAATCAAACAGAATTGGTAAACTACATTGATAATAGGCCTAGGCCGTCGGGTCCTCCAACGGGTACCTACAACCAAGGATGGCGTAACCACCCTAACCTTGGTTGGAGAGAACCCGACAATAGTAGTAACCAACAAAATCTAAACCAACGAACAAACTTTCAACAACCAAGAAATGAGTCACAAAATTTCTCTCAACAACAACAAGGGGGACGAGAGAGGCTTGAAGATACCGTATCTCGCCTCATCTCCGACACCGAAAAGAAAAACTCGGATCGATTTCAACAACTGGAATCAAACTTTAGAAATCAACAAGCTAGTATTCAAAACATTGAAAAACAAATAAATGAACTAGCTCAAAATTTCTCTGAGTGACCACAAGGCGCGTTACCAAGCAATACCGAAACCAACCCAAAGGCGCAAGTACATCTCATCACATTGAGAAACCGTACTATGGGTCCCGAGGAGGCTCCGTTACCTCCAACTGAAAAGATCCGATCCAGCCAAACCGCAACTCCAGCAACACCCCAACAAGAGACGGCTCATCCACCAAATCAAGAATCCACCAAGAATCCTCCCGTTCCATACCCCGGTCAGTTAATTCGCCAAAAGACCGATGAGAAATTCACAAAGTTCGTAAATTTACTAAAGCAATTGCAGGTTAATATTCCATTTGTTGAAGTCCTAACCCAAATGCCTAAATATTCAAAATTTATGAGGGACTTCCTCACTCACAAAAGGAAAATTGAATCATTGCAATTAGTTAATTTAAGTGAAGAATGTTCCGCCTTGCTACTCAACAAACTCCCGCAAAAGAAGATGGATGGTGAAGCTTCACCATCCCTTGTTCGATTGGGGAATCACCCATACGCAATGCACTAGCCGATCTTGGGGCTAGCATCAACCTCATACCCGCATCAATGTTCGACCGACTCGGCCTAGGGAAAACAAGCCCTACAAAAATGAGCATACAACTCGCCGATAGGTCCGTTAAACATCCACAAGGTGTCGCTGAAAATCTATTGGTTAAAGTCAGAGAATTTGTCTTCCCATCCGACTTTGTCATACTAGATATGGAGGAAGATACCGAAGTACCACTCATCTTAGGGAGGCTATTCCTAGCTACGGCCCACGCAGTGGTAGACATGAATGGTGGAACACTAACATTGAGGGTTGGGGACAAGGAAATGAAGTTCGGAGTTGGTAAGAGAGTAGAAGATGATGACCCGGTAAATTACATGAAAGTCATAGACTCAAGTTTGGATGATGCTCTCCGACGGTGCAACATGGGATGCAAAACATCCCACTTGGGTAACATATGACTGGCTTTGGGTCTAGCCAAGGACCCTTATAAACGTGGTGCACCACAGAGGCATTCCGCGGAACTATCCTTAGTTTAGTTTAGATTAATTTTTATGTTTTCTAGTTTAGCTTTAATTTTCAGGAATAAAACACACTCGGTATGGTGAAGGATACTAAGGGAAACTTGAACCAGCACCCCATGCATAAAAACAGAGCCCCCCGTCAATTTTTCTTCATTACAGCAAGTTCGGCACGGGCCGTGCTCATCCAACACGGCCCCGTGCTGAAGTGTCTGCAGAAAATCGCCAAGTTCAGGTAACTGGACACGGGGCGTGTTTGCTGAACACACCCCGTGCAGCTTTAAGAGCCTCCGGCGCTTTTCCCGACCGCACAGTCTTTAGGCCATTCGATCGGTCAATCCGATCGGATGTTTCTTTTACCGAATGGATCTGTTTTCCAGCATATCCTTTTTCACTAGGTCTTAGATACCCTTTTCCTGAATTCATGATGCAATTCTTTCGTATTACTGGCATCTCTTTTGCTCAAACCATGCCCATGGTTTGGAGAGTTTTGATTGTACTCAACCAAATCAAAAACCTCCATTGCTCTGACCTCTGCATCGAGGATTTACCTATTGCTTATCGCCTCCGATCCCACGGCTCTAGCCGGTTCTTGCTTTTTTCAACCTCCAGCAAACCCCTGATTCTCAAAGCTACCAAAAACGAAGACGGATGGCAGCGCAAATTCTTCTTTGTCAAACGAGATTCCATTGCTGAGGGTGCCAACCTTCCGGTGGAGTGGTTAACCACCGGTAGGATCATAAATATCCTCATAGACGATTTGATTGTTATCCTCTATTAATATTCTTCTTTTTGACCTTTATGCAGTGAACTTTAAGGAAGTTGCTCCTCCTACCGCTGAGTCAGAAGAGAGAATCAATACCGTTTACCGGTTACCTGCAATAGACAGGACTTTTACCACACACGTTCCGAGTTCAAGTCAGTACTCATCATCCGAGATGTCTGGTAAGAATTCCTTTCAAAATAATTAGTCAAAACAATATAATGATAAAGAGTAAAACTTTTCTCATTACACAGCACCAGCTAAGATCCCTGAAGTCTTTGATCTTGACGAACTGGATAGCTATTCTGAGCAGATCCAGGTCAAGAAAGATAGATCTGTTAAGTTTATATATACTGGTAGCAAAATGTTATGGGTCATTTTCTGAGCATACATATCTTGATCAATATCCTGCTTTTTATTTTTTATTTGTGATCAGGATACTGGACGGGGATATTGCTAACATGTTGGGCGATATCCTGAGGAATATTGAATTAACCATCGGACGCCTATCGTCAACTGTCTAGTTCTCCTAGAGATGAAGGAACTTCCTCCCAGCCTGAACACAGGGCCGTGCCCGGACACCACGGGCCCGTGTCCAGATGCCAAGTAACATAAAAAATTGTTTTTTTAAAACACACTTTTACACATTCAATCAACCTAAAAACTTATTTTTGGGACACATTGAGGACAATGTGTAATTTAAGTGTGGGGGGGGGGGGGGATGCTAAAACCTTGAATTTTTGCAAGTCCTAATTACAAGCCTTACACAAAACTCTATTGGAACCGCTAAACACCCCAAATTTTTTCAAGAAACTTTTCATTTTTTACTTGTCTTGGTTTAATTTGAGAATTACAAGTTCTAAAATGGTTATATTTTTACAAATTTACAACCGATAGCGTCGTGATAAAAAGAATCAACATAAGAAAATTATGAAACGGCATGACAAATCTAGTTAAAATTTGATTATATATACTTGATCACATAAAAACCCATTCCCACAATAAGTGAGTTTTGAGCCTTTATTGAGCATACAAATACACATTTTTAAACTAAATGCTCATTTTTCGTTTCTTGTGTGAATAGCCGCTTGGTTTCTTACGACTCTAGAATTTGCCATGACAACACATTCCCGGTCCTTACCAACTTAAACCCAAGTAAGTAAATGATGGAGGCATTAGGACTAACCCTTTTTTTTTCTTTCAACACCATTATTTTTCTTTTTTTTTTACTACCTACCCAAAATCTCCGTAGTTAACCCCATTGAACCTAAACCTTTTCATTGCTTAACCCACAAAACAAACACCCTTTACCAACCAAAACCCTTTTTTATTTTTAACCCTTTATTTTAGTAAAAAAGCTCGGTTTTCATGTGACATTCCTTATGAAAAAAAAATGTTGAAGCCGAGAAATAAACAAACAAGTTCATCAAAAAGAACTTTGTTTGAAGAAATGCTTCATTAGAATAAAAAAGTCATAAAAATAAAAAGGTCTTACGAAAACCGACGCCTTTTACGCCCTTCGCCCTTTTCTACTAACCACTAACCCAACCACCTACCTTTAACCCAAGCCTAACCCTTCCCCCAAAAGTCCTCTTGATATTTACAAAGGTGTATAGTTAAAAAGGAGGAGGATTGATTGCTTGGCAAGCTTATGGTAGAAGTAAGTTCCATGCCGCTCTCGAGTGTTTCACAAAATACATCTTCGGCCGAGTGTTGAGTGATCCCCCGTGAGGTATGTGAACTTGTATATAAATGGAATTTTAAAGAGGCATGTAATGCCCAAATAAGTAATTTATCTTATGTAATGTTCTAAATAAATCATGACGAATAGGATTGTAAATAACATAAAAATAAAACCAAATGAAAATCTTGGAATCCCGACACTCAAGGCAAGCCCAAAAACCTTCTTTTCTACCCATTCCATTTGGGAGTGTAAGCCACATTATAAAGAGTTTTGCTTGAGGACAAGCAAAGATTCAAGTGTAGGGGTATTTGATGTGTGCAAAATGCAACATATAAGTTACATCAAATGTGGCATAAAACTAACCCTTTTTAGTACTAATGTTGGAAAAGTGTGCTTTTGTCTTTCTTTTGTATTTTCAGGGTTAAAAGAGCTTAAATGAACAAAAGAAGCAAAAATGCAGCTAAAACTAACAATAATACAAGAAAAGGAATAAACGTGGCATGCCCGACCCCTCGACAGCATCTCCCTAAGCAAAAACAAGAGAACAGAAGGCTGAACACACCCCGTGCTCATTAAGCACGGGGGCATGCCCAAGAGTCTGCAGAAAAGACAAAGTTGTAGAAGCTTCTATCACCTAACACGGGGGCGTGCCCACTAGACACGGGGTCGTGGTCAACGCTAAGATTCGCAGAATCTAAGCAAATCTTGATAGTACAGATACACTTCTGCACACGGGGCCGTGCCCAGCATACACGAGGGCGTGGTCAACTAATGCAGACAAACTGCAATTAATGAAGACAGAGAAGATGGGTGGACACGGGGCCGTGTCCGGGCTTCTGTGCAGGCTATAAATAGGGGCGCTTGGCTCACTTGCAAATCATCCAATGGCAAACCACCTCTCTCACACTTCACCCACCCACCACCACCATCATAACCCACATCCACCACCATCATCCATCATAGAGTGTGTGTAGTAGTCTCGGGATCCAAGATTGATCATAAGAGTTCTTGACAATCAAAGGCGATGTTTGTGATGTGTGCAAAATGCAACATATAAATTACATCAATTGAGACATAAAACTAACCCTTTTTTAGTACTAATGTTGGAAAAGTGTGCTTTTGTCTTCCTTTTGTATTTTCAGGGTTAAAAGAGCAGATGCCCAGTAACATAAAAAATTGTTTTTTTAAAACACACTTTTACACATTCAATCAACCTAAAAACTTATTTTTGGGACACATTGAGGACAATGTGTAATTTAAGTGTGGGGGGGATGCTAAAACCTTGAATTTTTGCAAGTCCTAATTACAAGCCTTACACAAAACTCTATTGAACCGCTAAACACCCCAAATTTTTTCAAGAAATTTTTCATTTTTTTTACTTGTCTTGGTTTAATTTGGGAATTACAAGTTCTAAAAAAGGTGATATTTTTACAAATTTACAACCGATAGCGTCGTGATAAAAGAACCAACATAAGAAAATTACGAAACGACATGACAAATCTAGTTAAAATTTGATTATATATACTTGATCACATAAAAACCCATTCCCACAAAAAGTGAGTTTTAAGCCTTTATTGAGCATACAAATACACATCTTTAAACTAAATGCTCATTTTTCGTTTCTAGTGTGAATAGCCGCTTGGTTCTTACAACTCTAGAACTTGCCACGACAATACATTCCCGGTCCTTACCAACTTAAACCCAAGTAAGTAAATGATGGAGGCATTAGGACTAACCCTTTTTATTTCAACACCATTATTTTTCTTTTTTTTTTTACCACCTACCCAAAATCCCCCTAGTTAACCCCTTTGAGCCTAAACCTTTTCATTTCTTAACCCAAATCAAACACCCTTTTTACCCACCAAAACCCTTTTTCATTTTAAACCCTTTATTTTAGTAACAAAGCTCGGTTTTTCTTATGACTTCCTTATCAAATATATATATATATATATATATATATATATATTTTTGATGATGAAGGCAAAAGAAATAAACAAACAAGTTTATCAAAAAGAACTTTGTTTGAAGAATTGCTTCATCAAAATAAAAAGTTACAAAAATAAAAAGTCTTACGAAAACCGAAGTTTTTACGCCTTTCGCCCTTTTCTACTAACCACTAACCCAACCACCTACCTTTAACCCAAGCCTAACCCTTCCTCCAAAAGTCCTGTTGATATTTACAAAGGTTTTTAGTTAAAAAGGAGGTGGATTGATTACTTGGCAAGCTTATGGTTGTGACAACTGTGTTCTGTAATCATCGTATAATGTAAAACAATGTTGATTATCAATAAAACAGTGTGCGTTAGTGTTATTATATGTGTTATTGTGTTTGATGATTTTACAATTTGATTCGATTCCGATTTCGAGCTTTAAATCACTTTCTGGAAGGTTATACGCAACACAGTTCTTATACTGCAAAACGCAGTGCTTATACTATCAGGTTCGTGTTGAAAAATAAATTAAAACGCTTAAAAACGTTATTTTTCAAGTTTAAGCGCGTACCGCGTGTTACTGCGTAACACAGTGCTTATACTGCAAAACGCAGACAACACAGCCAATCTCGGCAACTGAAATTTATTTCAGTAATATTTTGGCGAGTTTATTTTTATAGAATAATAAAAATAATTTAGAACGCCATAAACCGGGATTTAAACGCTAGATAAAATACCCGGTATCCAGTTAATTACCTGTTTTATCAAATTTACCATTTAAAATTTACATTTACCCCCCCCCCCCTCCATTTTCACGGTTACAATATGTGTGGCCCCCACCAAAGTTTTGCTAGATCTCTCAATATCTTATTTGATCTTTATTGGATAAGTATAAGTGCATGCTACTTCCATATCTCTTCATGTATCTTCATATAATCTTTCCATATCCTTCACTAATCACAACAAGATCAAAAGCAAATTTTCCTCCTCTTTCTCTCCTCCCCAAAACCGTAACCATCACCACCACCTTCTTTCCCAACCCTTCAACCTTGTTCTTGAGAATCCATCTCCATTTCGAGCTAGTTTTAAGTTGATGTGAAGATCCAAAGGAGTTTCCAAGGTGCATTCAAGTGATTTCAAGCTCCCTATCATCAAAATCTCATCCAAAAACTTACTTGAATCTTGAAGGTATAACATTTATGTTTAAAACATATTCTTGTTTCTTGGTTGTTCTTGATGATTTGAAGTTTCTCTTGAATCTTGGAATTTTCACAGACTTGAAATCTAAAAAGAAATGGGTCTTGATACAAAATAAAAATGGTGATGTATATGGGTGTATATAAACCGTACATATATATGTATGTGTATGAAATTTGAGCTTGATCTTTGGTAAATACTTGTTTAAGTTGTTGCTTTTTCTTGAATAATAGTTAAAATGAAAGTGTTTAATGATTTGTGCAAGATATGATAAATGATCAATTAAATAAGCAAATAAACATGAATAAATCACATGTTTGATGCATCTAAACTCATATAAAATGATGATTTGATAAGTGTGCTTTAGGCACTTGTACATGAGAATAAATGTTGATTTAAAGCTCAAGAAATGATAAAAAAATGATTGTATGACAAAAATGTTTTAGAATAGGTTATAAACACTAAAAATAACATTATTTGGTATATTATAATGGCATGAAACTTTGACATAGGTTTGATAGCTTTGCATGTTGTACATATAGCTTAAAAAGTGGTAAAATATGTGAAATTTGCATGATTTATGTGCTTTATGTGAGACCTGCACTATCATGAGTATAACCACTATTTTATTCAGTAAATAATATGGGTTATGTTAAAATATCAAGTCGTTTCGATTTGGGATGGTTAGGGTAACGTTCGATGCAAAACTATGCGGTAAAACAGTTAAAAATCGGCTTTTCGGAGGATTTTTATAAAACTTTTTTAGATCAGTAAGTAAACAGATATTTTTGATGTAAAAATAAGTATTTTAACATATATTAAGTTTACTTGGTGTTTGGTTAGTCATACGTGACTTCCGACGCCCAAAAATGTTACCGAATCGCTAAAATACGTGTTTTTCAATGTACACTAGAATGGGTTGTTCATGGGTAAATATTATGTGTTACAATGTGCTATGTGTATGATGATGTGTTAGTGTTGACAAGATTATGTGTATTACGATAATTATTTTATGTCACAATAAGTATATATATTACGACGCGCAAATCGTAGATATGTTGCTTATGACATGATGAGGGTCACCAATAAAATCGTTCAAGTCGCAAAGCTTTTTAAAATATATATGAACTCATATATATATATAAATACACCAATATAATAAAAAATAATAACTTTTCGAGAAATCTCAAAGTTATGTGAGAATTCTAAGTATCGGAGAAACTTATGTATTTTTGTGAGTTTTGATTATTAAATCGTTCTTATTTAATTTAGGACGAATAAACAATTTGAGGGATTGTGTTAACATATAAAAACGCACCCAAAGGTGAGTACATAGATCCCCTCTTTTTACATGTTTTGTGGTAACTATGTGAATACATAGTTCCCCTATTTTACTGTTTTCGATTGTTTTGGGGTGATTCATATGTATCAAAACGATTTTTGATATTTTAACGATGATTTCAAAAACGATTAAGATGGTTTATACTAAATTAATAACGATTTCGACAATGTGAATGAACTTGTTGGTTGTAGTTACATAACGAATGACATTCATTAATTTTGGCCGAACCAACCAGTATTTGGTTATGGTACCATAGGATCCGACAAATCCCGTTATCAGACTGCACCCATGGTTATGTGTGGGTTAGGTGGGTAACGACTGAATCTGTGATTGTTAACTTACCCTTTGGTGGTTTGTTAATACGAGTTGAGCGATGGACGAGTTACGAAGGTTTGAATGTTATAAGCGAGACGACCAAAAGTTAGTTTTCACAATTAAAACGAGAACGATTTTGAACGATTGAACGATTATGAACGATTTAAACAAATGAACGATGATCTATAACGAGAACGAGTTAAACGATGTAACACAACGATGTTTACGAAACTATATAAACCATACGAGTTTTATTACGAGAACGATTTATGATTTGGTTTACATAAACAAATGTTTTGGGTTAAGATTCATGGCATCGAGGTTTATAAATTATAACCAATCTGTTTTGACTTGGTTATTCATTTTACAATACAAACATTTTACAAAACAAGGTTTCTAATATCGATTAACGAAGTTGTACGAGATATTTCAACATGTAAACGAGCCATGAACCTGACACTCACACAAAAACTATGTGCTCGCCAGCATTTCTTTGCTGACTTTGTTTTTACATATGTTTCAGGTGATGTTGCTTGATGTTGATTTCTAGGATGCATGAGTCACATAGGATCTGGACGAGGCCTTAGTGACATAATAACAATGATAGTCGATATATAACTTGTTTGTCTCATGCTAAAACAATGTAAATTACTTAATGAATAAATAAAACGAAACTCTTTTGTATCCATGGTTGTGAAACAATAATTCTGTTACAACACTCCCCGACGTTTCCTCCATGATTTGTTGTTTTACGTGGTCGGGGTGTGACAGAAGAGTTGGTATCAGAGCCAATGGTTATAGGGAATTAGGTTATTAGTAATGTTTTGACCAAGACTATAACTTTCTAGGAACCCAACGCAAGTTGATTTGCGTTTAGATTTAAAAAAAACCGCCACCTACCCTTAGGTGATAAACACAACGAGGACACAAAATCTGAATCTGCTTCGAAAATTAATCATCCGTTCTAGGATGATTGATTACTAGGTTTTTGTGACAACTCGAAATTTAGAACCTTTCGTTGTGTCTTGATGTAACATGCTTGAACGTTATGTGATTAGTTGACATGATTGGTGTAATGATATATGTAAACATCTTATGTGAACTATATGTTATATTTATGTGTATGCGTGTATGTATATGAACCAAAACAACGAGGACCCGACTCGAGACCATGTGGTCTCGAGTGAACAGTAACCGGTTGGGCCATTTGGGCCGTAAAACCCTTGGCCGACTTGTAAACTAAACCCATTAGGGTGCACCTTGTGGAACTAATATATATATCATACTTCTTGCCAACCTTGCCATTCTTTGGGCAACCATACACACTCACTCTCACACACCCTCCTACTTCCCTCTCACTAAAACCCTAGAGACACAAACACACTCCTCACTTTCGGATTGGATTCTTGGATCGGCTCACACACACAATCGGTTGGAAGCTCACACACATCCTCGAAACCCATCAACCGGTTAGTGTTTCTTAATGCTTAGTGTTAATGTATTCATGTTGTGTTTTGTGCTTGGATTGATGAATGTTGAAGTGTTTGACAATATGTTGTTGTTGAGTGATGCATGATGAAATTGATGTTCAAAGAAATCGGTTCATAAGTGTTTTCGGTTTTTACTTGGGTTCATGATAAGTTGATGCATTGTTATGATAAAAGGTGTAGTATGCTTGAATATGAATGGTGTTATCGGTTTTACTTGGGTTTGGATCCGAAGGGTTTGGGTGTTCATACAAGTGGGATTGATTGATGAATGGAAGTCAAATGCTTGTCATAATAGGATGCATGCTAGTGAGTTGTGGTTCATGAATTTGGTTGAATAAGGGTTGTTTATGTTATGAATATGTGAAGAACTTGATGAAGGTGTTTTGAATATATGAAGAACAACTTGAATGTGCTTTGAAGGTGCTTTGAATATTTGAAATCTGAATTGTTTGATCCATTTTAGGAAATTTCTAGACAAATAAACATGTTTAAGGAATTTGGTTGGTTAGTACAAACTGTTACCTGAAATCAGAATAGTACACTGTTCCGAATCAGTAGATGTCCACTCGAAACCAGCAGTTGCGACTCGAAACCAAGCACAACGAGTCGAAACCTCCCGGTTGCGACACAGATTGCGAGTCGCAAACACCCGGTTGCGACTCGAAACCACACCGGATCAGCACACCAAACCTTGTGACTCGAAACCACTGTTGCGAGTCCGGTTGCGACTCGTAACCAAAACAGCATGGACCGAAACCATGGTTGCGACTCCGGTTGCGAGTCGCAAACGCCTAGTTGCGACTCGGGATCATATGCGGGTACACACTGTTGGACTTGTTTAATTATGGACTTAATTGTTTGGGCCGGACCCTTGGGCCCAATGTGCAGACCTTGTATGTTACTGTTGAACGTGAACATTGTTGATCTGCTATGATTAAACGTGTAACCCATACGTGCACTTCTTGAATGCGAACCTGATTGTATGATACAACTATGATAGGACGTGAGTAGCCTCAACGTTGCTTGTTTGACTTTTCTGTGTTTTCTACCGAGCAAACCAAGGTGAGTTCACACCCTCTACAAAGCATGGGATTCCCAGGGGTTGGGAATGGGGTTAAGGAACTGGGTTCCTCGTCCTCCTTGGGTAGGACAGCAAAGGTTCAGGAATGTAATTCCTCGTCCTCACGGACAGATATCTCGTACTAGACCAAAACTCTATCACGAAGTCCCTCATTTTTATATCGACGTAATCGCCGGGCCAATGGCGAGCGGGTCATTAGTTAGATAGCGCTATTTAGGTCTGACAAACCTCACACCGTGCCGCAGAGGACGGGCGTGAACTAATGGATCTGGGGCACGTCAATGATGATAGACATTGACAGTTTCAGGGCACTTAAACATGACTACAGTCAGCAGTCGATATGGTAACGAGTCTAGTGTATACATGGGGTAGCCCCCACGGCCGAAATGCCAGATAACTACACGGGGTAGCCCCCACGGCAGGATTGCCAGAGTAACCGGGAATAAACAAGTCACGTTTTTAACTATGGGGTAACCCCCACGGCAGGATGCCAGCTAAAGGAAACTGTTTTCAAACAACTTAAAACGAACACCCAACCGTGAACTCACTCAACTTGTTGTTGACTCGTTACTACATGCTTTGCAGGTCCTTAGGTTCTTAGCTGGAGCTTGCATGGAGGAGGATCGTTGTGGGACATGGTCGGCTGTGTGCCATGTTAAACTTTGAAACTATTAAACTTATGTTTTGGCTTTAAGACTTATGCTTCCGCTTGCAACTTAACTATGTGTTTGTTTGGACACCAATTGTATTGGTTAAACTTTCATATCTTTTAACTCGTATGTTCAATATGATTGGTGGCTGGATCCTGGTCAGTCACGCCTCCAAGCGGTAGTACTCCGCAGGTGGATTTTGGGGGTGTGACAGATTGGTATCAGAGCCATTGGTTATAGAGAACTTGGTTTTAATAAAGGGGAAAACGTTTTTGTTAAAACCAGACTATAACCTGTACAGTGCTCAACGGTCCACAACGATGCTTCACTCCACATGCAAGGCTCGACATTCTAGGTAATATGATCTGTGTATATATTGCCTACTTGCTAGTTACATGGTACATTGCTCAATGGTATGCTTGGTTAGTATAACTACTGTTGCTTGAACACGTGCGTGCTTACTCTGTCTTATCGTTGTACTTTCGCGAACCCCTCTCACTCACGTTCTTCTTGATATGAAGATCATGTCTGGACGCGTTAACATGACACAAGCCCAGTTGACGGCTCTGATTAACGAACGAGTTGCCGCAGCACTTGCAGCTGCACACGCAGGAGGTATATCCTGCAGTCCGAACTCATTCTAGGATCTTTAGGATCCTACTCTCGTGAACCAACCTTTGTGTTAAACTCTGTCTTTTCTTTCACCTACGATAGGTCAGCATGTTCAGCCACCCGTGTGCACTTTTAAGACTTTCATGGACTGCCGACCAACTACTTTTAGCGGCACTGAAGGAGCAGTAGGTCTCCTACACTGGTTTGAGAAACTAGAGTCTGTCTTCGAAATGTGTGAATGCCCTGAGGCGCGCAGGGTGAAGTACGCTACTGGTACTCTCGAGGGTTTAGCCCTCACATGGTGGAACGCTCAAGTTCAGATGCTAGGGTTGGTTGTTGCCAACGCCACCCCATGGGAAACTTTCAAGGAAATGATCAAAGAAGAATACTGCAGCCGTGATGAGATTCACAAACTGGAAGTGGAGTTCTTCAACCTCAAGATGACGGGGTCTGAGATTGAAGCTTATGTGAAAAGGTCGAACGAACTGGCAATTCTGTGTCCTACTATGGTGGATCCCCCATCAAACGCATCGAACTGTTTCTTCAGGGCTTAGTGCCGGAAATCCAAAGTCATGTGACTTCAGCGAACCTCGCCACCTACCAGCAAACTGTCCAGTTGGCTCACCGTCTCACGGATCAAGCGGTGGAGCAGAACAAGTTACCAAAACGCATTGGCACTGCAACTACTACTGGTACCTCTAGTGACAACAAACGGAAGTGGGATGGAACTTCAAGTAAGGGTTCGACTTCTGTTCAGTCCCAGTCTCAGCAGAGGAAGACTGATGACTACAAGAGCCCTAATCAGCAATCGTCTGGTGGTGGATACAAAGGAAATCATCCCAAATGCAATCGCTGCAGCCTGCACCACAGCGGACCATGCACCAGGGGCAACTGTCATAGGTGCAACAAGCCTGGTCATGCTGCAAAGGATTGCAGGAGCTTATACCCCGCCAATCAGAATCGTCAGCAAGCTCAACAGAACCAGCGCCAGCAGCAACAGCAACAGGGTGATAACAAAGGGTGCTTTCAGTGTCGAGCTGAGGGCCACTTCAAGAGAGATTGTCCCCAACTGAACAGGAACCAGAACAACAACAACAACAATAACCACAATCAGGGGAATGGTAACAATGGGAACAACAACAATGGCGCCAGGGGGCGGGTGTTTGTGATTGGCCAAGGTGAAGCAAGGAATGACCCCAATGTTGTGGCGGGTAAGTTCCTTCTCGACGACTTTTATGTTTCAGTTTTATTTGATTCGGGTGCCGATACTAGCTACGTGTCACTAGAAGTTAGTCGAATGCTTAAGCGTATTCCAACACCTTTGAACAACAAGCACACCGTAGAGCTAGCAAATGGTAAGAGCTTAGAAGCCACACACGTAGTCAAGGGTTGTAAACTTATTCTCGCTGACCAGACCTTCTCTATCGACCTCATTCCTATTGTCTTGGGTAGCTTCGACGTTGTCATTGGGATGGATTGGTTATCCCAACACCGAGCAGAGATTCTTTGCAACGAGAAGGTTGTCCGTATTCCAGGTCCCGGTGGTGAACCTTTCATGATTCATGGCGACAAGAGGAGTGCTGTTGAGAACGTCATTTCTCTCCTTAAGGCCCAAAAGTGCTTGCGAAAGGGCCACACTGCCATTTTGGCTCTCGTTACTGACACCTCAGAAAAAGAGAAGAAGATAGAAGATTTTCCGGTTGTACGCGATTATCCAGAGGTATTTCCTGAGGAATTACCTGGTCTTCCGCCTCATCGCCAGGTCGAGTTTCAGATCGAACTAGCTCCTGGAGCTGCGCCTATAGCCCGTGCACCTTATCGTTTAGCCCCATCAGAGTTGAAGGAACTCTCCACGCAACTACAAGAACTCTTGGATAAGGGTTTTATTCGTCCAAGCTCATCGCCCTGGGGAGCTCCAGTATTATTTGTAAAGAAAAAGGACGGTACTTTCAGAATGTGCATCGACTACCGAGAACTCAACAAGGTGACGGTGAAGAACCGTTATCCTCTACCGCGTATCGACGACCTATTCGACCAGCTGCAAGGGTCGAGCTACTATTCGAAGATCGATTTGAGGTCGGGTTATCACCAGCTGAGAGTCCGGGAAGAGGACGTCTCCAAAACCGCTTTCAGAACTCGATACGGGCACTATGAGTTTTTGGTCATGCCTTTCGGGATGACAAACGCACCTGCGGTCTTCATGGACTTGATGAACCGGGTGTGCAAGCCTTACCTAGACAAGTTCGTCATAGTCTTCATCGACGACATCCTGATCTATTCCAAGAGTCGGGAAGAACACGAGCAACATCTGCGACTTATTTTGGAACTCCTTCGAACAGAACAGCTTTATGCAAAGTTCTCGAAATGCGACTTCTGGCTTCGAGAAGTCCATTTCCTAGGCCACGTGGTGAACAAGGATGGGATTCATGTTGATCCATCCAAGGTAGACTCGATTAAGAACTGGCCTGCGCCTCGTACACCAAAGGAAATTCGCCAATTCTTGGGCTTGGCAGGATACTACCGGAGATTCATAAAGGATTTTTCTAAGATTGCACAGCCTCTCACCTCGCTAACGCAGAAGGGCGTTGTTTATCACTGGGGAAACGCACAGGAGTTGGCGTTTCAGCACCTAAAGGATAGACTTTGTAGCGCACCTATCCTTTCCTTGCCGGAAGGCACAGACGACTTTGTGGTCTACTGCGACGCATCAATTCAAGGTCTTGGTTGCGTGCTGATGCAACGAGACAAAGTTATATCCTACGCCTCACGCCAACTTAAGGTTCATGAGAAGAACTACACGACACACGACTTAGAGCTGGGAGCTGTTGTTTTTGCACTTAAATTATGGCGGCATTACCTGTATGGTACCAAGTGCGCCATCTACACCGACCACAGGAGCCTCGAGCACATCTTCAAGCAGAAGGAACTGAATATGCGACAACGACGATGGGTCGAACTACTAAATGACTACGAGTGCTCAATCAGGTATCACCCGGGCAAGGCCAATGTTGTGGCCGACGCCCTCAGTCGGAAGGACACTGCGCCTAAGCGCGTGCGAGCTTTACAACTCACGATCCATTCTAGTCTTCCCTCCCAAATACGAGCAGCTCAGATAGAAGCACTGAAACCAGAAAACGTCAGGGCTGAAGCCCTACGCGGATCGAGGCAACGCTTAGAACAGAAGGAAGACGGTGCTTACTACGTAACGGGACGCGTTTGGGTCCCACTCTATGGCAACCTACGAGAGCTTGTGATGGACGAAGCACACAAGTCTCGCTACTCGGTACATCCTGGATCGGACAAAATGTACCACGACATTAAAACTACGTACTGGTGGCCTAGCATGAAGGCCCACATAGCGACCTACGTCAGTAAATGTTTGACTTGTGCGAGAGTCAAGTCGGAATACCAGAAACCCTCAGGCCTACTCCAACAACCAGAGATACCTCAATGGAAATGGGAGCAAATTTCCATGGATTTTGTTACTGGCCTACCTAGATCCCAGCGCGGGAACGATACTATTTGGGTGATCGTGGATCGACTCACGAAATCTGCACACTTCCTGGCTATCAAGGAAACGGATAAGTTCTCCACTCTTGCAGAAATCTACATCAAAGAAATTGTTTCGAGGCACGGGGTGCCCACCTCTATCATCTCGGATCGAGATGCTCGTTTTACTTCGGAGCTGTGGCAAGCAATGCACAAATCCTTTGGCTCACGACTAGACATGAGCACAGCATACCATCCTCAGACGGACGGGCAGTCCGAGCGCACTATTCAAACCTTAGAAGACATGCTTCGTGCATGTGTAATCGACTTTGGCAACCGCTGGGAAAAGCACCTGCCACTTGTGGAATTCTCGTACAATAACAGCTACCACACCAGCATTGGAGCTGCTCCGTTTGAGGCATTGTACGGACGTAAATGCCGGTCTCCTCTTTGCTGGGCAGAGGTGGGAGATAGTCAGATCACTGGTCCAGAATATGTGGTAGATACAACCGAGCAGATCGCTCAGATACGGAAACGCATGACAGCCGCTCGTGAACGTCAGAAAGTTTACGCCGACATGGGCAGGAAACCACTCGAGCTCCAGGTTGGGGAGCGGGTGCTACTCAAAGTTTCACCCTGGAAGGGTGTGGTTCGTTTTGGGAAACGCGGTAAACTTAACCCACGATACGTTGGACCTTTCGAGGTCATTGAGAAAATAGGCAGGGTGGCCTACAGACTAAACTTACCAGCGGAACTCGGTGCAGTTCACAACGTTTTCCACGTGTCGAATCTGAAGAAGTGTCCATCAGATGAGACCCACGTAGTTCCTTTGAAGGAACTCACGATCGACGAGCAGTTACGATTTGTCGAGGAACCAGTCGAGATCACGGACCGGGATGTTAAGGTCCTCAAGAGCACTAGAATACCTCTCGTTCGAGTTCGTTGGAACTCACGTCGCGGCCCAGAGTTCACCTGGGAGCGCGAAGATCAGATGAAACAAAAGTATCCCCAACTGTTCGCAAACAGTACACCCACTACTGAGGCCGAAGCTACGGAATTTCGGGACGAAATTCCAGATCAACGGGGGGTGGATGTGACACCCCAGGAAAACCGGGAAAACCATACAACTTAACTAGCTTCCTCAGTGAGTGCCTATCAAATTTCGGGACGAAATTTCTTTCAACTTGGGGATGATGTGACAACTCGAAATTTAGAACCTTTCGTTGTGTCTTGATGTAACATGCTTGAACGTTATGTGATTAGTTGACATGATTGGTGTAATGATATATGTAAACATCTTATGTGAACTATATGTTATATTTATGTGTATGCGTGTATGTATATGAACCAAAACAACGAGGACCCGACTCGAGACCATGTGGTCTCGAGTGAACAGTAACCGGTTGGGCCATTTGGGCCGTAAAACCCTTGGCCGACTTGTAAACTAAACCCATTAGGGTGCACCTTGTGGAACTAATATATATATCATACTTCTTGCCAACCTTGCCATTCTTTGGGCAACCATACACACTCACTCTCACACACCCTCCTACTTCCCTCTCACTAAAACCCTAGAGACACAAACACACTCCTCACTTTCGGATTGGATTCTTGGATCGGCTCACACACACAATCGGTTGGAAGCTCACACACATCCTCGAAACCCATCAACCGGTTAGTGTTTCTTAATGCTTAGTGTTAATGTATTCATGTTGTGTTTTGTGCTTGGATTGATGAATGTTGAAGTGTTTGACAATATGTTGTTGTTGAGTGATGCATGATGAAATTGATGTTCAAAGAAATCGGTTCATAAGTGTTTTCGGTTTTTACTTGGGTTCATGATAAGTTGATGCATTGTTATGATAAAAGGTGTAGTATGCTTGAATATGAATGGTGTTATCGGTTTTACTTGGGTTTGGATCCGAAGGGTTTGGGTGTTCATACAAGTGGGATTGATTGGTGAATGGAAGTCAAATGCTTGTCATAATAGGATGCATGCTAGTGAGTTGTGGTTCATGAATTTGGTTGAATAAGGGTTGTTTATGTTATGAATATGTGAAGAACTTGATGAAGGTGTTTTGAATATATGAAGAACAACTTGAATGTGCTTTGAAGGTGCTTTGAATATTTGAAATCTGAATTGTTTGATCCATTTTAGGAAATTTCTAGACAAATAAACATGTTTAAGGAATTTGGTTGGTTAGTACAAACTGTTACCTGAAATCAGAATAGTACACTGTTCCGAATCAGTAGATGTCCACTCGAAACCAGCAGTTGCGACTCGAAACCAAGCACAACGAGTCGAAACCTCCCGGTTGCGACACAGATTGCGAGTCGCAAACACCCGGTTGCGACTCGAAACCACACCGGATCAGCACACCAAACCTTGTGACTCGAAACCACTGTTGCGAGTCCGGTTGCGACTCGTAACCAAAACAGCATGGACCGAAACCATGGTTGCGACTCCGGTTGCGAGTCGCAAACGCCTAGTTGCGACTCGGGATCATATGCGGGTACACACTGTTGGACTTGTTTAATTATGGACTTAATTGTTTGGGCCGGACCCTTGGGCCCAATGTGCAGACCTTGTATGTTACTGTTGAACGTGAACATTGTTGATCTGCTATGATTAAACGTGTAACCCATACGTGCACTTCTTGAATGCGAACCTGATTGTATGATACAACTATGATAGGACGTGAGTAGCCTCAACGTTGCTTGTTTGACTTTTCTGTGTTTTCTACCGAGCAAACCAAGGTGAGTTCACACCCTCTACAAAGCATGGGATTCCCAGGGGTTGGGAATGGGGTTAAGGAACTGGGTTCCTCGTCCTCCTTGGGTAGGACAGCAAAGGTTCAGGAATGTAATTCCTCGTCCTCACGGACAGATATCTCGTACTAGACCAAAACTCTATCACGAAGTCCCTCATTTTTATATCGACGTAATCGCCGGGCCAATGGCGAGCGGGTCATTAGTTAGATAGCGCTATTTAGGTCTGACAAACCTCACACCGTGCCGCAGAGGACGGGCGTGAACTAATGGATCTGGGGCACGTCAATGATGATAGACATTGACAGTTTCAGGGCACTTAAACATGACTACAGTCAGCAGTCGATATGGTAACGAGTCTAGTGTATACATGGGGTAGCCCCCACGGCCGAAATGCCAGATAACTACACGGGGTAGCCCCCACGGCAGGATTGCCAGAGTAACCGGGAATAAACAAGTCACGTTTTTAACTATGGGGTAACCCCCACGGCAGGATGCCAGCTAAAGGAAACTGTTTTCAAACAACTTAAAACGAACACCCAACCGTGAACTCACTCAACTTGTTGTTGACTCGTTACTACATGCTTTGCAGGTCCTTAGGTTCTTAGCTGGAGCTTGCATGGAGGAGGATCGTTGTGGGACATGGTCGGCTGTGTGCCATGTTAAACTTTGAAACTATTAAACTTATGTTTTGGCTTTAAGACTTATGCTTCCGCTTGCAACTTAACTATGTGTTTGTTTGGACACCAATTGTATTGGTTAAACTTTCATATCTTTTAACTCGTATGTTCAATATGATTGGTGGCTGGATCCTGGTCAGTCACGCCTCCAAGCGGTAGTACTCCGCAGGTGGATTTTGGGGGTGTGACAGTTTTGAACCCTCTGTTGTAAGGTTTTGAACCCTTCCAGTTTGACTCATTTTTGGCTTAGTTCCTGAAGAGTTTTCAAAATCTCGTCAAAGTTTGGGTCTAAATTATGTGAACACGTGCAAACTAGAAGAGTGAATGCCTGTACCCTGAGTTTTCTGTCTAAGGCTAGAGTGTTCGTACAAATCCACATAATCGGACCAGTCACTCTTACCTGGGGACTCTTGGGGTGAGTGTTCACTTATAGGCGAACATGTCTTCGCGATACATTATTTTGATTAGTCCCTGCGTGTCATTTGTTTGTTGAAGGTAACGAACAAATGATCGCTTCCTTATGTTTCGTTGATATTTTCAATACCTCTTTTGTTTTTCCTAATTGTCGACCTCACTCGTTTCTCATATTTCCTTGTTAGACAATGCCTCCTCGACGTGATGCACAATCTTTTACTGCTGAAGAAGTCACAACCCTTGTCTCTCAGCAAATGGCTACTGTGCTTCCAGGCGTTGTGACCCAAATCCACGAGCTATACAACAACAATAATAATAACAATGCGCAATGTAATTTCAAGAATTTCAATTCTGCTAAGCCGCTAAAGTTTTATGGGTCGCAAGGAGCAACTGCGCTCCTTCAATGGTGGAACGGAGTGATGCGCGATAGGGTTGCCGAAGTGGCATTGGCACAAACATGGGAAGAGCTTCGATCTCTCATGATGAGAGAGTTCTGTCCCCGTCACGAAATTCGAGCTTTGGAACGAGACTTTGACGATCTAAAACAAGATGGGGGATAACACCGTGCGTATACGGATCGATTTGAGGAACTTAGTCTTT
This sequence comes from Helianthus tuberosus, assembly GCA_030545235.1. Classification (NCBI taxonomy): domain Eukaryota; kingdom Viridiplantae; phylum Streptophyta; class Magnoliopsida; order Asterales; family Asteraceae; genus Helianthus; species Helianthus tuberosus. The sequence continues at coordinate 89,672,894 of CM060383.1, forward strand.
TGTGTCCTACTATGGTTACCCCGTTGGAGAAAGCGATAGAGAGGTATATCGATGGTTTACCCGATTCCATACAGGATATTGTGACTTGCATTAATCCTACTACTGTTCGTCACGCGATCGAGTTATCTGCTACCTTGACTGAGTCGCAAGTCAGGAAGGGTAAACTTACCTGCAAGGGTGATAAGAAGAAGTCGATTGAATCTGTCAAGGAAAAGGGTAAAGGTAAGAAAGGTGAGTCGTTGAAGAAGTCGAGAGAGCGAAAGGGTTCTCAGAACTTTGCAGTTACTGCTCAAAACCCTTAGAACCCACCAACTCAACCGCCTGCGAAGAAAGCATATGCTGGTACCGCACCTCATTGTGCTCGCTGCAACGGTCATCATGTTGCACAACAAGCTTGTAGGCAATGCACAACGTGTGGTAAGCTTGGGCATCTGGCCAACATCTGTCGTTTGGGTCAGAATCAGATTGTTCAGAATCAAGCTCCAGTTCAGGGGAATGCTGCTAGATTCCCACCGGGTTCATGTTTCAATTATGGAGAGATTGGTCACTTCCGCAACAACTGTCCGTGGTTGGCGAATGCAAATGCAAATCCGAACGTTAATGTCAACACGAATGCGAATCCCGCTCATGGACGAGCATTCAATCTGAATGCAAACGAGGCTCGAGCTGACAACCTCGTTGTCAATGGTACGTTTCTTGTTAACAATCTACCTGCATCTATTCTTTTTGATTATGGTGCCGATAGAAGTTTTGTTTCATTATATTTTGAACCTTTGCTTGCGATACCTAGAACTAAACTGAGGAAACCCTTATCTGTTTAAGTTGCTACTGGTAAACCTCTTGTTCTCGATTCTGTTATTCGTGATTGTTAGTTAAACCTTGATAACCATCTTTTTCCCATTGACCTCACACCGATGCAACTTGGGAGTTTTGATATTATCGTGGGGATGTATTGGTTAACCAAACATCATGCTGAGGTGGTTTGTTTCGATAAGATTGTTCGTATTCCTCTTCCGTCTGGCGATATTCTGGAAGTTTGTGGTGAGAAGCCATCTGGTGATTTGACGCTTATGTCGTGTACAAAGGCCCAAAGTTATTTGCGAAAAGGATATGTTGCTGTCCTAGCACATGTCACCGAGGAGAAAGGCAAGAGCAAGAGTATTCAGGATATTCTGATTGTTTGGGATTATCCAGAGGTGTTTCTCGATGAACTGCATGGTTTTCCTCCAGTTCGTCAAGTCGAATTTCATATTGATCTTGTACCCAATGCCAACCCGATTGCGAAAGCACCTTATCGTCTTGCACAGTCGGAGATGCACCTTATGTTCCGTTTTTATTTTGCAAACTTCTTATTTCAAAAGACATTTTTTTTTAATTTTTTTTTCAATTTTTTTGGATTTTTCAATTTTTATGACTCAAAAGACACACTAACTAGACACTAAACGATAGTTCCCATCCCCACACTTAAACTCTACATTGCCCTTAATGTAGGATGGAAACCGACTCAAAATACTAAAAATAAATAAGAAAGAAAAACAAAGGGCAAATCGGAAAGGACTTAGCTGGTTAATTAATGTGTAAGCTCCAAAATCTCGTCCAATCCAGTTCGATCGTATAGCATTTCGGTCGCGATCGGCTTTGACAGTAACTAGTATGCTTAGTAAATGCCTGGAATTCGAACAGCAGCTCCAAAATTCACCCGAATGGAGATTGAGTACGGGTGGTACATATTCAAACCTGCATAAACAAAAACAAGCAAACACCAAAGCAGTACCGACTCGACACAAGCGAAAAACTCAATATACAAAAACTACAAAACCTCCCCACACTTGAATTTAATCAGGAGGTTTTTCTTTGATCTGGACCTTATCTAACCCGTTTAATTCCACCCGAACCTCAAAAATTTTCAAAAATATATTGGTGGAATTATAAAATATTTTAAAAAATCGAAACGGGTCAGACCACCAAAACTTAAACTTACCTGGAAGAAACCGGATGCGTGGCATGTAATGATAAGAATGATCGTGCGTGAACGGCTTCTTCCTCTCCGTCTTGTATAACCCTTCGGTCCTCTTCCGTTTTCGGTATTTTCTCTTTCGTTTCTTTGCCCTCTCCTCCAGTTTTATCGATTCTGAAGTTTCATCTATCACTAATGCCACAGGCCAGCTATGGTGTTCTTCCTCTTCCACCACTCTCGCAGGATCATCCCCACACTTAGTCTCATCGTAAGGGGTAGGTTCGATCAATTCCGACTCTAAAACCTCATCCTCCCCAGAAGACTTAATTTCAACCTCTTCATCTTCTTCCTCTGCACCAAACATTAACCCAAGGGAGTCTCCTAAGTCTACTTCCTCCTCCATCACTTCTTCTTTTCCCACTTCATCAAACATCCAACCAGTGGAATCCCCCAATTCCACTTCTTCTTCAATTACTTCTTTCTTCACTAACGACCTCTGATACGCCGCCCATTCTTCTTCATCTATTTCATCATCAGAGTCACTCCCGAAGTCATATATAATACCCTTCTGAACCGGAGGTGGGACTTCGTCGTCCATTTTCGTCTCCGTGACTGGAATGATCTCCTCATCTGACTCTTCTTCTACTTCCTCTAGGTCTTCTCCCTTCCATCTCTTATATGCAGCCAATTGGGCATCTATCTCTTCATCACTACACGAGAAATCAATTATTAACTGACCCGTATTCTCTTCTCAGTCTTCCTCTAACTCACCCCGCTCTCGAACTAACTCCTCTACTCCTTTTTTACTTCTCTCTGTAATTTCAGCCATGCTTTCCAGGGTAGCTTGATTTTACGCCAATATCTGAGCGAACATCCCTTCTATCCTACTCATACTACCCTCAAAACCTCTATCGCTCGTCTGAACCAGGTTACGTTGCGGCTGCTGATACAGATCATTGTAATATGGCCGATTATCATAACCTTGCAAAGAATACCCCTGTGAAAAATATGGCTGCGGCTGCACAAAAGGGTTAGCATAATATGGCGTAGAGGACCCCTCATATTGGGGGCATTTAACAGTAAAGTGAGGTCCTCCACAAATTTCACACATATCTACTAGACTCAAGAAAAATAAAATAAATAAGAAAACAAAAACACGGACAATTAGACTCCTATGACTCAACTACAAAACACAAATAGACTCACAAGACTCACCACGAAAACACAAAACAAAAGACAAGTAGCACAGATTATGTCAATTAAGTCCAATCGAAGCCAATAAACGCAATCGCCAAGAGTCCCCGGCAACGGCGCCAAAAACTTGATGTGCTGAAAACGGGTCAACTAAAACAACTAAAATTACCCTAAATCTAGACTCTCTAAGTTTTAAATTTATAAGACTAAGACTCTCTAAACCCTAAAACACACAACCGGAAAGTGTACCGATCGAGTGTAGTATAGCCTAAGGAAGTCCGAGTATCGAACCCAAGAGACTCTACTGATTACGCTAAGACTCTATCTAGACTTAAATTGACACGACTTAACTAAATGTTTATTGATGGGGGGTTTCTAAAAAATCCTAAAAATGCAAATAATAAATACTAACTAAACTAGACGAACTAGACGCAAACTCGAACGACGACTGAACTCAAGAGATGATGAAAGCTACCTAGGCTAGACTCCTGTTTAACTTGGATTGGATCTCTATTCGATGATTTTGTGGTGTGGAACCGGGATCTTAAGATGCTAAACCTATTAAGACACCACTAAGCCCCTCAAACACTCTCAAGGCGATTCTTGTGGCACTACCTAGGCTGTTACGCTTACCGGTTTTCTAGATTTCTTTTCCGTCCTCTAGTTTCTTGAAAGTGCTTATGTAAGACGCTCTACTTTGCCGCGCGAACGTCTAAAGCGACAATGGGTTCTAATCTTGGTTTAATAAGCTATGGAATGTTAAGGACTTATAACCAAACCTAGACCTATTAATATCCTCGAGCCTTTCCGCGACGATTTTAGCAGCACATTTGATTTTATAAAATTACTGAATATCACTTCTAAGGTTACTTAAGCTATTTTCACCCTAAAGGATTAATGATTTATTATGTGATAAAGACCGTCACCTAAATCAAGAAACCTAATATAACCCTATTATGTGATAAAGACCGTCACCAAGAGTTATATGAAGCAATAACCGATAATAAAACAATTGTCAAACACACATATGCACCAAGGTAGATTCCCAAAGCTTTTACAATTCAAGAATAATCACAACCATACCAAAAATCAAATAAAGATCCAAACTTTGTTAAACATTCATCATAGCCTAGGTAGTAAAGGTTTCTAGCCGATAATCATATTCGAAAACAAATCACAAATCATAATCAAATCTGAATTCATCATCAAACAATCAAAAACAAACGACAAACGAAGAGACAAGATTAAAGAACCCGTATTCTTCGATCCCGAGTGCTCACGATTGATCTTTAACGATTCCTTGCTTCCCGAGCCTTCAAACCTTCTAATCAGCCTCCCAAAATCGTCCAAAGATGTCCAAGTTTCGTAATTGTGGTCTCGTGTTGTGTACCTACGGCTGATGTTGTCCGTATCCTCCAAGATAATGATGTCGTAATATATGGCCCTTTAAAATTCGTCCACCGTAAATGGGCTTCGGCCCAAGAGTATAACCGCCTCCTTGACTTTGATCTAATGTTGCGTGTCCAATAAAAATATATGAATGCCCCCCAAATTAATATATATTTCATCAACAGTTGCGGCTCCCTCCAGTTCGTCTAATATCCTTCAATTGTTTTTAATATATGGCAATATATTATCCTTCACGTTAACTTTCATGGCCCAACTATTATATTTTCTTTTGCATAATGTATTAATTCGTCCAGTATGGCCACCAGCTTGTGTATATGTCTAATGTCGATTCCCTCAACTGAAATTCCATGCATTCACTTCTTTACTAATGTAGAGATAGTGGGCTCGGCCTAATCACATAAATGACTGCAATTTTCATTCGGTCTCTGGCACTCTACTCTGGCCAACTAGCAGGTCATTTCCATATTACTCGTTTTCGCTCCATTTGCACAGAACCTGTCCCACCACAATATAATATAATAAAGCACTAAAACTAAATAAAAATAAATAAAACTTATACAATAATTATACATTTTACACGAGACAAATATGTGTATTTTACCCCACATCAGGGAGCTCCTGTCCTCTTTGTGAAAAAGAAAGATGGATCTTTTCAAATGTGTATCAATTATCGTGAGCTTAATAAGCTTATCATCAAGAATTGATATCCCCTACCTCGAATTGATGATCTCTTTGACCAACTGCAAGGTGCTTCATGCTTTTCCAAGATCGATCTGCGATCTGGGTATCATCAACTTCGTGTACTCGAAGAAGATATTCCCAAAACTGCATTCCGTACGAGATATGGGCACTACGAGTTCACTGTCATGCCTTTTGGTTTGACAAATGCCCCAGCTATCTTCATGGACTTAATGAATAGGGTTTGTAAACCTTATTTAGACAAGTTCATCATTGTGTTCATCGACGATATTCTCATTTATTCGAAGTCTCGAGCCGATCATGAGCAACACCTTCGTTTGACCTTGGAACTTCTGAAGAAGGAACAACTTTTTGCTAAATTCTCCAAGTGTGAATTTTGGCTTTAGAGAAGTTCAGTTTTTGGGTCATATAGTCAACGAGCAGGGTATTCATGTAGATCCATCCAAAATAGCTGCTATTAAGGATTGGAATACACCGACGACACCTACAGAGATTCGATCATTTCTTGGTCTTGCTGGTTATTATCGTCGATTCATTTCTAATTTCTCAAAGATCGCGGTTCCACTCACTGCTTTGACTCAAAAAAATAAGCCTTTTGAGTGGGGACCTAAGCAAGAAGAAGCATTCCAAACGCTGAAACGGAAGCTCTGTGATGCTCCTGTTTTATCTCTACCTGAGGGAAACGATGATTTTGTTGTCTATTGTGACGCGTCGAATCTAGGACTTGGTTGCGTTCTTATGTAACGAGGTAAAGTCATAGCTTATGCATCTAGACAGCTGAAAATTCACGAGAAGAACTATACGACTCATGATCTTGAATTAGGAGCTGTGGTTTTCGCACTTAAAATCTGGAGACACTACCTCTATGGAACGAAGTGTGTGGTTTTCACAGACCACAAAAGTCTCCAGCATATTCTCAATCAGAAAGAGCTGAACATGAGGCAATGACGTTGGGTTGAACTCTTAAACGATTATGATTACGAGATCCGTTACCATCCTGGTAAGGCGAATGTCGTAGCCGATGCGCTTAGTCGAAAGGAATGAGTCAAGCTTCATTCTGTTCGAACTCTATCTGATATTCAATCTCGTGTCCTTCAAGGTCAACGATCTTGTGTGATCAAAGACTTATTGAAATATGAGCTACCGCTTGAACTCGAACTTAAGCTCAAAACGAAGGACGATGGGTTGCTATATTTCAAGGATCGTTTGTGGATTCCGAAACAAGACGATCTTCGCACCTTGGTAATGGACGAATCTCACAAGTCTCGATATTCTATCCATCCTGGTGCTGATAAAATGTACAAGGATCTTCGTACTCAGTTCTGGTGGCCTGGTATGAAGAAGGATGTTGCCTTGTATGTATCGAAATGCCTAACTTGTCTCAAAGTCAAGGCTGAACATCAACGACCTTCTGGTTTGCTTGTACAACCAGAGATACCGGTTTGGAAGTGGGAGAACATTGCAATGGATCTCATCACTAAGTTACCGCGTACATCTAAAGGTCACGATGCTATTTGGGTTGTTATCGATCGATTAACGAAATCAGCTCATTTTATTCCGATTCGCGAGGATCTATCTGCTGATAAACTTGCAAAGATTTATGTTGATGAGATTGTATCACGACATGGTGTTCTTTTGGATATCATTTCCGATCGTGGTGCTCGGTTTTCATCTCATTTTTGGAAGACCATGCAATATGCGTTGGGAACCCAACTGAATCTAAGCACTGCTTATCAGCCCGAAACAGATGGACAATCTAAGAGAACGATTCAAACTTTGGAGGATATGCTTAGGGCATGCGTGATAGACTTTGGTGGTAATTGGGATTCTCATCTTCCACTGATCGAGTTCTCTTACAACAACAGTTATCATGCTAGTATTAATATGGCACCATTCGAAGCTCTCTACGGTTGAAAATGTCGTTCACCTGTCTGTTGGAATGAGATCGGTGAAGCTCAGCTTACTAGACCTGAGCTCATTCTGGTAACAACAGACAAAATCAAGAAAATCCGCGATAATCTTGTGACAGCTCGAAGCCGTCAAAAGAGTTATGCGGATATGTGACGCAAGCCCTTAGAATTTCAAATCGGAGACCGCGTCCTACTCAAGGTGTCACCTTGGAAGGGAGTGGTGAGATTTGGAAAGAAAGGAAAACTTGCACCACGATATGTTGGACCATTTAAGATTGTTGAAAGAATTGGAAAGGTTGCCTATCGACTAGAGCTACCTCCAGAGCTTGGAAATATTCATCCGACTTTTCACGTGTCCAATTTGCGAAAGTGTTTAGCTGATGCTGATCTTAACATTCCTCTCGACGAGATTCAAATCAATGAAAGGATGCACTTTGTCGAGAAACCTGTGGAGATAGTGGACCGTACATTTAAACAATTGAAGAACAAACGAATTCGATTGGTCAAAGTTCCCTGGGAATCTAAACGTGGCCCCGAGTTTACTTGGGAACGTGAGGACCAGATGAAGACGAAATATCCGCATTTGCTTTCACAAGTTTCCTCTAAGTAAAAAATTTCGGGACGAAATTTCCTAAAGTAGGGGAGACTGTGACAACTGTGTTCTGTAATCATCGTATAATGTAAAACAATATTGATTATCAATAAAACAGTGTGCTTTGGTGTTATTATATGTGTTATTGTGTTTGATGATTTTACAATTTGATTCGATTCCGATTTCGAGCTTTAAATCACTTTCTGGAAGGTTATACGCAAATTGGTGCGTAAACGCTATCAGTTTAACGCGACGTACACTCCGGAACTGTGACAAAAGCCAAACATACCCTAAATACCTTTACATAACTTAGAAATAAGTTTCAAAGGATTCGGTATGGCAAAAACATGTTTATTTGAACTAAAGAACTAATTACGACAAAACTTCGAAACGAACGTTGTTGACCACCCGAATAATATTTAAATCCCAAAAATATTCTGTTATGATTAAAATTTTATTTTAATTAGGTTCGTGTTGAAAAATAAATTAAAACGCTTAAAAACGTTATTTTTCAAGTTTAAGCGCGTACCGCGTGTTACTGCGCAACACAGTGCTTATACTGCAAAACGCAGACAACACAGCCAGTCTCGGCAACTGAAATTTATTTCAGTAATATTTTGGCGAGTTTATTTTTATAGAATAATAAAAATAATTTAGAACGCCATAAACCGGGATTTAAACGCTAGATAAAATACCCGGTATCCAGTTAAATACCTGTTTTTATGAAATTGACCATTTAAAATTTACATTCCCCCCCCCCCCATTTTCACGGTTACAATATGTGTGGCCCCCATCAAAATTTTGCTAGATCTCTCAATATCTTATTTGATCTTTATTGGACAAGTGTAAGTGCATGCTACTTCCATATCTCTTCATGTATCTTCATATAATCTTTCCATATCCTTCACTAATCACAACAAGATCAAAAGCAAATTTTCCTCCTCCTTCTCTCCTCCCCAAAACCGTAACCATCACCACCACCTTCTTTCCCAACCCTTCAACCTTGTTCTTGAGAATCCATCTCCATTTCGAGCTAGTTTCAAGTTGATGTGAAGATCCAAAGGAGTTTCCAAGGTGCATTCAAGTGATTTCAAGCTCCATATCATCAAAATCTCATCCAAAAACTTACTTGAATCTTGAAGGTATAACATTTATGTTTAAATCATATTCTTGATTCTTGGTTGTTCTTGATGATTTGAAGTTTCTCTTGAATTTTGGAATTTTCACAAACTTGAAATCTAAAAAGAAATGGGTCTTGATAATAAATAAAAATGGTGATGTATATGGGTGTATATAAACCGTACATATATATGTATGTGTATGAAATTTGAGCTTGATCTTTGGCAAATACTTGTTTAAGTTGCTTGTTCTTGAATAATAGTTAAAATGCAAGTGTTTAATGATTTGTGCAAGAAATGATAAATAATCAATTAAATCAGCAAATAAACATGAATAAATTACATGTTTGATGCATCTATACTCATATAAAATGATGATGATTTGATAAGTGTGCTTTAGGCACTTGTACATGAGAATAGATGTTGATTTAAAGCTCAAGAAATGATAAAAAAAATGATTGTATGACAAAAATGTTTTAGAATAGGTTATAAACACTAAAAATAACATTATTTGGTATGTTATAATGGCGTGAAACTTTGACATAGGTTTGATAGCTTTGCATGTTGTACATATAGCTTCAAAAGTGGTAAAATATGTGAAATTTGCATGATTTATGTGTTTTATGTGAGACCTGCACTATCATGAGTATAACCACTGGTTTATTCAGTAAATAACATGGGTTATGTTAAAATATCAAGTCGTTTCGATTTGGGATGGTTAGGGTAACGTTCGATGCAAAACTATGCGGTAAAACGGTTAAAAATCGGCTTTTCAGAGGATTTTTATAAAACTGTTTTAGATCAGTAAGTAAACTGATATTTTTGATGTAAAAATAAGTATTTTAACATATATTAAGTTTACTTGGTGTTTGGTTAGTCATACGTGACTTCCGACGCCCAAAAATGTTACCGAATCGCTAAAATACGTGTTTTTCAATGTACACTAGAATGGGTTGTTCATGGGTTAATATTATGTGTTACAATGTGCTATATGTTTTAAAATATGTGTATGATGATGTGTTAGTGTTGACAAGATTACGTGTATTATGATAATTATTTTATGTCACAATAAGTATATATATTACGACGCGCAAATCGTAGATATGTTGCTTATGACATGATGAGGGTCACCAATAAAATCGTTCAAGTCGCAAAGCTTTTTAAAATATATATGAACTCATATATATATAATACACCAATATAATCAAAAATAATAATTTTTCGAGAAATCTCAAAGTTATGTGAGAATTCTAAGTATCGGAGAAACTTATGTATTTTTGTGAGTTTTGATTATTAAATCGTTCTTATTTAATTTAGGACGAATAAACAATTTGAGGGATTGTGTTAACATATAAAAACGCACCCAAAGGTGAGTACATAGATCCCCTCTTTTTTCATGTTTTGTGGTAACTATGTGAATACATAGTTCCCCTATTTTACTGTTTTCGATTGTTCTGGGGTGATTCATATGTATCAAAATGATTTTAGATATTTTAACGATGATTTCAAAAACGATTAAGATGGTTTATACTAAATTAATAACGATTTCGACAATTTGAACTAGTTACATAACGAACGACATTCATTAATTTAGGCCGAATCGACCAGTATTAGGTTATGGTACCATAGGATCCGACAAATCCCGTTATCAGACTGCACCCATGGTTATGTGTGGGTTAGGTGGGTAACGACTGAATCTGTGCTTGTTAACTTACCCTTTGGTGGTTTGTTAATACGAGTTGAACGATGGACGAGTTACGAAGGTTTGAATGTTATAAGCGAGACGACCAAAAGTTAGTTTTCACAATTAAAACGAGAACGATTTTGAACGATTGAACGATTTAAAAAAAATGAACGATGATCTATAACGAGAACGAGTTAAACGATGTCATACAACGATGTTTACGAAACTATATAAACCATACGAGTTTTATTACGAGAACGATTTATGATTTGGTTTACATAAACAAATGTTTTGGGTTAAGATTTATGGCATCGAGGTTTATAAATTATAACCAATCTGTTTTGACTTGGTTATTCATTTTACAATACAAACATTTTACAAAACAAGGTTTCTAATATCGATTAACGAAGTTGTATGAGATATTTCAACATGTAAACGAGCCATGAACCTGACACTCACACAAAAACTATGTGCTCGCCAGCATTTCTTTGCTGACTTTGTTTTTACATATGTTTCAGGTGATGTTGCTTGATGTTGATTGCTAGGATGCATGAGTCACATAGGATCTAGACGAGGCCTTAGTGACATAATAACAATGATAGTCGATATATAACTTGTTTGTCTCATGCTAAAACAATGTAAATTACTTAATGAATAAATAAAATGAAACTCTTTTGTATCCATGATTCTGAAACAATAATTCTGTTACAACACTCCCCGACGTTTCCGCCACGATTTGTTGTTTTATGTAGTCGGGGTGTGACAATGGTAGAAGTAAGTTCCATGCCGCTCTCGAGTGTTTCACAAAAATACATCTTCGGCCGAGTGTTGAGTGATCCCCCATGAGGTATGTGAACTTGTATATAAATGGAATTTTAAAGAGGCATGTTATGCGCTAATAAATAATTTATCTAATGAAAAGTTTTAAATAAATCATGACGAATTGGATTGTAAATAAATAAAAATAAAACCTAATAAAGAATCTTGGAAATCCCGTGTTGAGATTGAACCCTACCAGAGGAACAAATAATTAAAGCCAAAACTGGGTCAGAGCAGTGGATCCAGAATAAGCAGATGTTACATACAAGTCTCTCCCCTTGAAAGTGGTTTCAACATCTGCTGACCTCCTATCTACTGATCGTACAAGCCACTGACCGTCAATCTCTGCTCTAGTAAAGGCTGATGGAAGACTAAAGCTCTGCTGCTCAATCTACTGCCTTAAGTCAAGTACTGCTGATCCGGACAAGCACTGCCGGGTTCACAGCAGTGGAAGGATGCAGTAGCTGTTTAAGTGTCTTTTATGTAATGAAATGTAATAGCAGTAGTTAGTATAGCAGTGTTTGTATAGATCAGAGGTTAGAGTTTGTTAGGAGGTTAGATGTCACTTTAATGGTGATGTCAACTAAGATGCTCAGTGGTTTGCTAGTGCCTATAAATAGAACAGTGCTTTGTACTGTTCTATTAGCTCTTTGTAAACTTGTTTTCCTGCACGAACAAACGCTGAGCTCTGGCTGAGGGGGAGTTTGTATTAAGCATTACATTGTAATCGGTGTTGAAACTAAATTCAATCTTTCGGTTCTTTGTAGAAAATGTCTTGATCAAAGCAATACTCTCGTTTGATTGTATGCAAAGTTTGCTTTCATCTTAATTCCGCTGCACTACTCATCCATCTTCATCTTAATTTCAAACGTAAAATACAATCAAAATCAAACTCAGATCCAACAATTGGTATCAGAGCTTGGACAGTCAAATTTGATTTAACAGTCATTTTTGACATAAATAGTTCAGCTCAAAATCGTTGATATCGAGAGTTTGTTCGTTTGTGTTGAAAAACAGAGCAAGGTTTAATCACCATTAAAGTTGATTAATCAGTGCCTGTAAAACAACCAGGATGACGTCACAATCACAAGATGATAAGAATAACATTGGCTCTCTTTTTAAACCACCCATGCTTAAAAGAAATGAATACAACATCTGGGAGCGAAGGATGGGTCACATCCTTGCTCAACAGAACACTGGATGTTGGAGGTCTGTTGTCTTTGGTCCCCGTCTTCCTACGGTGCCAAGTGCTGAGGATCCAAAGAAGTTCGTTCCTAAACCTTCTGAAAACTATACCGAAAATGATTTTCAAAAGTTCGAACTCGATGCCAAAGCATTTAGCATCATAGCATCTGCATTACCAAATGAGATCTATGCTGGACTGTTACATTGTAACAGTGCTAAAGAGCTACGGGATGCATTAAAGGAACAGTTTGGGGGAACTAAAGAAGTCATTGAAAACAATAGGGAAATTCTGAATCAGCAGTATGAAACATTCTGTCACATCAAGGGTGAAACATTGACTCAGCAGTTTGAGCGATTCAGTTGTCTCATTAGTGAACTAAGGCTTGTTAAAGTAACTTTTCCAAATTCAACTCAAAATAGCAGGTTCCTTAGGTCACTACCAGAAAAATGGGACACCATAGCTTTTGTCACTAGAAACTCAGCTGAGTTCAAAGATCTAACCCTGACCTAACTCCATGGTAGACTCCTTACCTATGAAAGGGAGTTAAATCAGAAAAGGAAGTTGCAAGAGTCTGGAAAAGTTGCTGATGATTATTCATTCGGTAGCACAGCTCTTTTGGGTCAGGAAGAATCTGGTAGCAGCAGTAAAGAACAGGGTTATGATCATTTCATTGATATAACGCTGGTGGTAACTTTACCAACCCTGATCCTCACTCTGCAAATTTTGCTTTTACTGCAAACACTGAAAACCAGATGTCAGATAATTTGTGTTTTGAACTCAATGATTTACAACATTTTGATCCCACTGACTTAGAAGAGATGGACATCCTGCACCAATTGGCTTTGCTCAGTGTTAGAACTAGCAAATTCTACAAAAGAACAGGGCGAAAATTCCCAGGATTACATGGGAATCTAAGGGTTGGGCTGGATAAATCGAAAATCAAGTGATACAAGTGCAATAGGCTAGGTCATTTTGCTAGGGAATGCAGGAGTCAAACTACTGGTCCTATAATCACTCATCCTAGCTCAAACCCTAGACCTCAAAATCAAAGCACTGTGCACTATACCCAATATACCCCTGCAGCACATGTTAACACTGCTCATTATGCTGCTGCCCCTGTGCCTGTGCATTATGTCCAAACCACTGTTCCACAAATTCAATATGTTCAAACCCCTGTTCCCTAGGCACAAGTGCAACCTGTTGCACCTCAAACAGCTGCTCCAGCAGTGGTACAACCAGATCAGCAAAGTTTTTTCACTCAAGGCTTTGTTGACTGGAGCAGTATGCCTGATGAGCTTAGTGATGAAATTTTTTCTCTCTATGCCTTTAATGAACCTTCTAATGATGAATTTTGTTTGATGGCTTTAGAATCAATACCAGAGGGGGTTGAAACTGAAGGTGAACAGCTAAGTGTTGAAACAGTGGATGAGGTGACTGAAGCAGTGGTTACTACTGTGGCTGGTGAACTACTGCTGGGAGAAAGTTCAGGAACCCTGATTGAACCACTGATAGATCCATGGTCCAAAGAGGACAAAGAAGAGGAGGAAGAGAAAAGAGCAGGTGAGAAAGAAGCAAGAGCTGATAATGAAGAGGATCATCAATGTGATTGTGCAATGATGGCTGCTGCCAAGGTATCACCTCAAGTTCTTGAAAAACTGTGTTCAGACAATTGCATTATTGCTTTTGCTAACATCAAAGAGGTAAATGAAAACCTTAGGAACAAAGTCTTGTCTGATGAATTCAAATTTGAAAAGTTGTTAAAAGAACTTAGAAACAAATTGGCTGAAAAAGATAAAGAGATCAGCAGTCTGAAAGAAGAGTAAAGCATAACCAAAACTCAACTCCAAACTATTGTAGAAAAATACCAAGTTTGTAAAAAGGAGTTAGAGTCCACCCAGATTACCTGTGAAAAATGGGTGGAATCTTGCAAAGGGTATGAAGTTATGCTTGAAAAACAGATTAAAAGCAATGTAAAATTTGGTGTTGGTTATAGAAAACATGATGATGAAAACACTGCTTTTGAAAAATCTGTTCAAACCACTGATGTAACCACTGAGTTCATCCCCACAAACAAGAATGGCCAAGAAGTGAAAATCACTGATAAACTTGGTAACAAAATCACACTTGACAGACCAATGGGATCCTCTACTTTTGAGGAGCTTGAAAATTATCAGTTTAAACCAAAATGGTCTGATGAGTGTGATATTCTTGAAAATTTCAAGCCCATGGACTTTACATCAACTGATGGTGTTAAGGCTCCAAAAGCAAAAGCCATTCCTCTCAAGGATATCCCAACAGAGGTTAAAACCTCTGCTGCTAAGGAGTCCGAAAAGAGAAAGAATAAAGAAAAGATCAATAACCTGTTTTGTGAATTCTGTGAGAAAATGAATCATCTAACAAAAGATTGTTTCCATTTAAAAGCTTATGATTTGAACAAAACAAGTGTCATTGTTCCAGCTGAGAGCTGCATTGTTTGTGGTAAAACAAACCACAAAACTCAAGCATGTGTGTATCTCAAAAACTTTGATGTGAAAAAGAATGAGTACATTGCTAAAACATCCTTGAGTCCATCAACATCATCTATCAAATTCACCAAGAACCAACCACTGTTTGTGCCAGTTCAAACAGCTGTTACAAAACAGCTGAACCAAACATCTGTCAAAAGAGATGTTCAGGTTACTGATGCACCCCCTGCAAATCAGTTCAGAAAAGGCAAGGAAAAACAGTCTTACCAAAGGATTCCACACGTTTATGAGGCCTACAAAAGGCCCTCTAAACCAAAAGTGAACAGGCATCCTTTTGGGTACCAACAGGTGATTGGTCAAGACCCCCAACAGTGGTTAGCAAGAAACAGTACTAAAACTGTCCAAACCCCTGACCTAACCACTGTCCATCAATGTGCATCCATCCCAGACACTGTTGAGACCCCATCCAAAGCCTTATTGGCTTTGGAAACCCTAATGAACTAATCCTTTTACTTCATGTGCAGGGAGCTTCTGCCTGCTTAGATAGCCTTTGGTATGTTGATAGTGGAGGCTCCAGGCACATGACTGGATGTAAAGCCCTACTCAAAGATTTCAAAATTCATGGAGGAGGTGATATATCCTTTGGGAATAACAGTAAAGGGAAAGTTCTGGGGTCTGGTACAGTACAATCTGGAAATATAAAATTTGAACATGTCAATCTGATAGACAGTCTGAAATTCAACCTCCTGAGTGTATCACAAATGAGTGACAAGGGTTTTGGGTCATTCTTCACAAAGGAGTGTTGTAGGATTGTTGGACCAGAAATGGTCAAAAAGATTGAAGCAATAATAAAAACTGGTCAAACAAAACTTGTTGCTCAAAGAAGTGGCAATGTTTATGTTGTTGATATGTCAAAAGAGTGTCCCAGAGCTGATGCATGTCTGTTCTCAGCTGCCTCTAACAAAGAGACAGAACTTTGGCACAGAAGGCTGGGGCACACAAATCTTAAGACAATCACTGAAATTTCAAAAAATGGTTTGGTGAGAGGCCTACCACAAAAATTGTTTTCATGTCCTGAACATTGCATTTCCTGTTTAAAAGGAAAACAACATAAAAGTTCTTATAAGTCCATTGAAGAGTCCAAAACTACCCAGTGTTTGCAAATGCTACACATGGATTTGTTTGGCCCAGTTCAAGTCATGAGTCTTAAAAAGAAGAGATATTGTCTGGTTATTGTTGATGACTTTTCTAGGTTTACATGGACTTTCGTTTTACACTCAAAAGATGAGACTGCAGGCATTTTGCAAGACTTTGTGACACAGGTTGAAAAGCAATTTGATCTTCCAGTGAAAAGCTTCAGGAGTGACAATGGCACAGAATTTAAAAATAAGGAGTTGGATACCTTCTGTGTGAAGAAAGGGATTGTAAGGCAGTACAACATCCCTAGAACACTAGAGCAAAATGGGGTAGTTGAAAGAAAGAACAGAACTTTGATTGAGGCTGCCAGAACCATGCTTGCTGATTCAGGTTTGCCATTAACTTTCTAGGCAGAGGCAGTAAACACTTCTTGCTATGTCCAGAACAGAGTTTTAATAAACCCCAGGCACAAAAAGACTGCTTATGAAATTCTGTATAAAATTAAACCGCTGATCTCATATTTCAAAGTGTTTGGCTGCCCATGCTTTATTTTGAACTTAAAAGATTCCATTTCAAAATTTGCAGCCAAAATTGATTGTGGTTATCATCTGGGATACTCAACCACTGCCAAGGCCTACAAAGTGTTTAATAAACGGACCAAGACAGTGGAGGAGACTTTGAAGGTAAAGTTCAATGAACTTTCATCAATGAAAATCCCAGCAAATCCTGCAGATCTGATTGATCTTAATAAATTCACTTTTGAAAATACTGCTGTCAAGACTAACAGTGCAGGTCCATCAGAAGATTCAACACCAGACTATGGGTATGAAATCATCATCCCTCAAAGGTCTGTCAAAATGGGAAGAGCATCAGATGTTCAAAACAGCTGTCAAAGCTCAACCACTGCTACCTCAACAGTTGTTGACCAAAGTAGCCCATCAACCACTGCTTCCACATCCTCAAATACTGCTGACAAAAGTCCCCAAACAGTGGATAAAAGTCAGCACGTGTCCACTTCATTACCTCCCATTCCACCACCTTTTGAAGCCACTGCTGGATCATCAAAGTCCCCAGCAGTGGTTAGCTCAGATGATACACATTTGCAGCCTTCACCAACAAATGCCATCATACCATACCAAGGAGATTTAATCTTCTTGAGATCTCATCCACCTGATCAAATCATTGGCAACATCAATGAAGGGGTGCTCACAAGAAACCAAACCCAAAACATTTGTCTTTTTGCTGGTTTTTTATCACTCCTTCAGCCAGTCAAGTACCAAGAGGCACTGAAAGACAACAACTGGGTAGAAGCTATGCAAGAGGAGCTCCAACAGTTTAAAAGACAACAAGTATGGGAGCTTGTACCACTGCCAGAAGAGGTTAGTCCCATTGGCACAAAGTGGGTCTTCAAGAACAAAACTGATGAAAGGGGCATTGTTGTCAAGAATAAAACCAGGCTTGTGGTTCAAGGTTACAGACAGGAAGAGGGGATTGATTATGATGAAACATTCGCCCCTGTTGCAATATTGGAAGCCATTAGACTGTTCCTGGCCTTTGCTGTCAACCACAACATGAAGGTGTTTCAAATGGATATCAAAAGTGCTTTCCTCTATGGTACAATTCAAGAAGAGGTGTATGTCTGTCAACCTCCAGGTTTTGAGGATCCATTTTATCCAGATCATGTCTACAGGCTGAACAAAGCCTTGTATGGCCTGAAACAAGCACCAAGGGCCTGGTATGAAACTCTTTCCACCTTTCTACTCTCAAATGGTTTCAAAAGAGGTACCATTGATAAAACACTGTTTTTAAAATGGAGAGGAAAGGATTTAATGATTTTCCAAATTTATGTGGATGACAATATTTTTGGAAGCACATGTAATGCAATGTGTGAAGAGTTTAGGGAACTCATGACAACTGAGTTTGAAATGAGTGCAATGGGTGAGCTGCAATGCTTTCTTGGTCTCCAAGTTCAGCAAATGCAAAATGGAACTTTCATTCATCAAAGCAAATATGCAAAAGAACTTTTAAACAAATTTGATATGAATGATTGTAAACCATGCAGCACACCCATGGCAACAAATAAGCTTGTCATGTCTGATGAAAAGGATGAGCTGATTGACTAAACTCTATATAGAAGCATGATTGGGTCTTTGTTGTACCTAACTGCATCTAGGCCAGACATCATGTTTGCAACATGTGTTTGTGCAAGAAGTCAATCAGCCCCTAGAAAATCCAACCTTATTGCTGTAAAAAGGATATTCAGATACATAAAGAGTGCTCCCACACTTGGTATCTGGTATCCAGCTAATGGGAATATCAAGCTCTCAGGATTTTTAGACAGTGACTTTGCTGGATGTAACACCACAAGGAAGTCCACATCAGGAGGGTGTCAGTTTCTAGGTGATTGCTTAGTTTCATGGCAAAGCAAAAAGCAAGCAGCTGTTTCAACATCCACTGCTGAAGCTGAATACATTGCTGCTGCAAGCTGTACAACCCAACTCCTGTGGCTTCAAAATCAGTTGCTGGATTTTGGTATCACTGCCTTAAAGACACCACTCATGTTGGATAGCCAGGCAGCAGAAAATATCATTAAAAATCCAGTTTCCCATTCAACCACCAAACACATCGACATCAGACATCACTTTGTGAGGGATTGCTATGAAAAAGGTTTGATTTCTCTGCATCATGTTCCAACTAAAGACCAGCTGGCAGATGTGCTCACAAAAGCACTAGATACAACCACTTTTGAAAGCTTGGTCTCTAGGATTGGCATGCTGAACATGGAATGACAAGCAAAATCTTGTTTTTCTATGAATAAAATCATTAAAATGTTTTCAGAAAATAAAAAATTCATCCTTAAAAATAGCTAAAAATGAAGTTTTCATTAAAATCCTTAAAAGTCTGCCATAACCACTGTTTGTTCAAAAGTCTGCTCTACTTCAAAGTCTGTCCACTGCTGAAAGCCATCCTCTGCTCTCTCATTTCCTTGATAAACTCTGTTGTTCAAAAGCAGTGTCTTATCCACTGATATGCTATCCACTGATAGTGAAAATCATCCACTGCTTCCATTTTACCGTTGTAACCACTGCCTTCATCAGTAACTTTCATAAAAGTACTGTCCTTCATTTCTTCAGAGTTTGGCATGTGGGAAGTACATAGTGGTCAGTACTTTTGTAACCGCTGCCACGTCAGCCTTCACTTTTTCCTCTATAAAACCCCCACTTCACACCAAAACAGGGTTTTACTATCGAATTGAATTCTCAAAATATTCTCTTCTCAAAACAATTTTTCTTCAAATTCCTTCGAAAATTTCTTCGATCATCATCTCCAAAATGACAAAATCGAAGTCATCTGGGAAATCCACTTCCAAATCGTCATCTAAAGCGGCCTCTCAAAAGGTCAATACCACTGAAATCCCACACAAACCATCTCACAATCTTCTGGGTCTTCTCACAAAACCCGGCACCACAGAAGCTTTCGACTCCATCATCGCCAAAATGGCTAAATCAAAGTACAAAACTTTGTTAATAGCCGATGCACCAATTTACTTGACAACCCAAAGGGAGTTTTGGAAGAATGCAACCCTTGAAACACAAGGAGATGTTGTAATAGCCATTAACTCTACTCTAAAGGGAAAACCTGTCAAGATTACACCACAGTCAATTTCAAAGGTCTTTCAACTCGAGGATCAGCAAGGTAAAACTTCTTTCCCTAAAAAGGAGTTGAAAATTGACTTCATTGAGAGAGGGTATGCAGACACAATGATGAAGAAAGCTACCTTACAAAAAGGTTTCTTTCCTTCTGCAACAAGATTTTTATTCCATACCCTCCTAATGTGTGTTTCAAACAAAACCACTTCTTTTAATGAAATACCATTAAAGATTCAAAATCTGGGATATGCTATTCTTCAAGAAGAAAATTTTATTTATTCTCTGGAAATCTTTAATGACTTGGTTAATAATGTTGAAACATAATCATTCCTACTGTTTCCAAGGTTTCTAAGTTATTATTTTGAAAAGAAATTCAGTAAGGATGATATTGCTGTAATAAACCAAGGTGATTATATTCAAATAAACAGTTTAACTGCTGAAACTTTTTCAAGAATGTTAACACCTTGCAAAACACAAGCAGAGGTGCCTGAACAGATTTTAATAGCTATCACTGCTTCTCAGGTATCTGCTGCTGAGCCCACTGCTCAAGGTGATCAAAGCAGCAGAACAACTGCTTTGAAACCCACACCTAAAATCACCAAAAAGCCAAAAAGAAAAACTCAAAAACCCCCCAAACCCATCAAAAAGGCAACTCTGGAGGATGAGATACCAGAGCTACTGCCTGTGACAGCACAAATGTCCTAAGAAACCACTGCTGCTACTTCCTCACAGCAGTTGGTACAAATATCTCAACCCATAACCGAAACTCCTCCTGCTTCATCACAAAAAGAACAGGTTGTACACTTAGGGCCTCCACATCATGATGCTCTGAAATCACTTGGTTTCATCATCCACAGCTCAATGCCCGGAGCAAATCCTGTTTCTACACCAAACCTCACATCCACAATTCCCTCACCAGCTAAACTGATGTTGGATGCAATTGATTTGAACCAGCCACTAACGAGTCCTTCTCAATCACCTATCAATGAGAACATACCTCAACAAATGACTGGGCCTGATGTATCAATCTTTGCTAACCCACCAACACAACCTGAGGAGGTTACACCCCTTGAGTTACACGTAACTCTTGGTGGTAGTCCAAGTGAAGCAGCCACTACAACTGTTGAACCCACTGGTTTGCAGTTGGACAGTGGTTACATTAATAAGACTTCCTTGGAGGCAATTCCTTACATAGCATCTCTTCCAACCACCAGTGGATTTATTTTTCCCACTGGCAACATCAAAAGGTTGTCAAGTGTTGAAGGAAGAAGACCCCAGTACCAAGAAAAAAAGGGGCATCAGTGGTTAGTGTTTGGAGTACACTCCCTACCTCAACCACTGATAAAACCACTGATAGTGGGAAATCAGATGATCCCATTAAATTGGGTGATGATTTAAAATATCAGGATTTGACGGAACGAGTTGAAAAATTGGATACATCTATTGCAGATATTAAAGATATGCTACAGCAGGTGTTGACAATACAAAAGATGCAATCCACTGTTGTTCCACCTCAAGCACCTGCTCCACCACAAGCATCTGCTACAAATGAGCTCTGGAACCTCTTCCAACCTTTTCTCCAACAACAAAAAGAAATGGCTGATCAGCAACATGAACTACATGTTCAAAAGCTGAGAAACATAATGGAGTCTAGGTACAAGAACACTCAAGTAGATATTAAGGAAATCAAGGCCCATTTATTGGAAACCACTGGCACTGCTCCTCCAACAGTACTCTTCATTGATCAACTCCCAGAAGATAATGCCAAAAAGGGGGAGAAAATTCAAGAGTGGAAGAAGAAGGGAATAGATGATGGTCTTTACATTGAACCTGAAAGGGATCCTATGACCAGAAAAATTCCTGTGCCAGATGGTAGTAAAAAGGTTGATGCTACTCAAGAAGCACTTGATGAAGGAGTAGCAAGTGTGAAAAGGGATAGAATAGCAAAGGATATTTCAAGGTGGAATGAGGAGAAAAGAGCTTTCATGGAGCTGTATGCGCAGGGTTGTTCTGGATCAAAGGATACTAAAAATCCTAAGACAAAAAGGAAACCTAATTCCATCCCATCCAGATTTCCAAAACCTCCAAAACCACCATCCAAAAGCCATCAGCATCAAACCTTCACCCAAACAACTGTTGTAACTCCTGCTGTATCAACTACTGCTGATACTTCAGAGGTTTCAACATCTGTTATCACTTCAACACACATCACAACCACTATTTTACCACCACCACAATCACCTCTAAAAACAACCTCTCCACCATCACCTCCTGTCAAAAAGCAGAAGACAACAGATGTTACAACATCTGTTGTAATGACAACAGTGGTTGAAACACCAGTTTTTTCAACAACTGTTAGTCAATCACAAACCACTGCCACTCAATCTACCACCACTGTTACACCCAAAACATCATCAGTCCCTCCTCAACCAAAAAGGAGAAGGCTAATCCTCAAAGATGATGATCATTCACCACCACCAACAACTTCAAAATCCCTGTCACTTGTCACTATTCCAAAACCCATGCCTCTCTCTTCAGCTCAAATTCTAAAGCCATTACCTCCTGCTGGTGTTTCATTTCCTCTGGAACTCATTGCAGTTAGGGAAGAAATCAAATCCTTTTACTATGAGGATGACCCAGCTAAAAGGATTTTGCCATCTGTTGAAGGATATCCCAGGCCAAACAATATTGAAGAATACCTGAAACTCAAGGCCAAGCAAGCAGAGGATATCGCAATAAAAAATAAACAAGGGAAATCTGATAGGGAATTTAAGCAAAACTATCAGTTTCTACTCACACAGGTCAGAGCAATGGAGTAATTTACCAAAAATATATGTCAGCAAATCTCAGAAAGGGCAGATGAGTCCTTGAGAAAAGACTACATTGAGAACATTATGACCTACAAGAAATACAAGGGGGAGAAACACATGTACAAAAATTGGACCATTCCTGAGCTTGAAAAAGAGGCAACCAAGATTCAAGAAATGATAGAAAAATAAGGTCAAGCAAACTCCTCCTGAAAAGTTCAAACAATTTGAAGCTGATAAGGCATTAGAATTGAAGAGAATGAAAGAGGAGCTGATAGCAGCTGATTATGGGTCAAAGAACTCAGTGACAAAATGGGGAGAAGATAGGGTCAGGGCTACCTACAAAAGGTTAGAGGAACTCAGAAAGAAAGATCCAAAAGTTCCACAAAAGCCTGACTACTCCAAAGCAGAGGTCTCAAAAAGACCACCAAAGCTACAAGTCAAAAGAACCACTGCTCCAGCTGGTGCTGCCATCTACAAAAGAAGGAGTCAAAACTAGTCAGGTGCTGAAACAATTCAAGATCTAAAAGCTGGAAGTGCTATTGTAAAAGAGGGCATTAAATTAATGATCAAAGAAGATCTTGAATTGGAACAATCTGCAAGTGCTGCTTAGCCAGTCATGAATAGGCCAGCCTCACCAAATACCTTTGCAAATAAACATCTCCCAAGAAACCCACCAGGCTAAAAAATATTAAAGTGGGAAACTGACAAACAGACCTACGTATTGACTTTGCTCAGGTCTGGTGGAGAAGTGAAGAAAATATCAAGGGAACAAGCTCTTGGCCTGAGACTTGAAGATTTGCAGGATCTCCTTGGTCTTCCACTTAGCAGGGATGATGATGACACAGATGCCCTAGACTTTGAACTACAATTTAAAGGATAGATAGGGGAACTGTTGATGAGGCAATAAACTTCCACAATAATGAAGAGTTTTGGCATTATCTGTTCCAGGGGGAGATTGTTGGGATTGAACCCTACCAGAGGAACAAACAATTAAAGCCAAAACTGGGTCAGAACAGTGGATCCAGAATAAGCAGATGTTACATACAAGTCTCTCCCCTTGAAAGTGGTTTCAACATCTGCTGACCTCCTATCTACTGATCGTACAAGCCACTGACCGTGAATCTGCTGCTCTAGTAAAGGCTGATGGAAGACTAAAGCTCTGCTGCTCAATCTACTGCCTTGAGTCAAGTACTGCTGATCCGGACAAGCACTGCCGGGTTCACAGCAGTGGAAGGATGCAACAGCTGTTTAAGTGTCTTTTATGTAATGAAATGTAATAGCAGTAGTTAGTATAGCAGTGTTTGTATAGATCAGAGGTTAGAGTTTGTTAGGAGGTTAGATGTCACTTTCATGGTGATGTCAGCTAAGATGCTCAGTGGTTTGCTAGTGCCTATAAATAGAACAGTGCTCTGTACTGTTCTATTAGCTCTTTGTAAACTTGTTTTGCTGCATGAACAAACACTGAGCTCTAGCTGAGGGGGAGTTTGTATTAAGCATTACAATGTAATCGGTGTTGAAACTAAATTCAATCTTTCGGTTCTTTGTAGAAAATGTCTTGATCAAAGCAATACTCTCTTTTGATTGTATGCAAAGTTTGCTTTCATCTTAATTCCATTGCACTACTCATCCATCTTCATCTTAATTTCAAACCAAAATCAAACTCAGATCCAACATCCCGACACTCTATGACAAGCCCAAAACCTTCTCTTCTACCCATTCCATTTGGGTGTGTAAGCCACAAAATAAAGAGTTTTGCTTGAGGACAAGCAAAGATTCAAGTGTGGGGGTATTTTGTCGCAACCCCCGATCCCTTATCTGTCCCGGGAACTGGCGGACGCGAGCTCATAGTTTGGTGGTATCAGTTATTTAATCTTGCAGCGGAATTTACATCAGGACCGTAGTTAGGAAATGTTTATCAGAGTAAAACCACCATAATTGATATTAATAAACACATGGGCAAAACCCAAGTTTCTTATTACAATACATTTATAGGGACAAACCCTATTTTGTTAAATTTAAAACATCGTGTTTTAGATAACTTTTATAGCCACTTATTTTCCAAGCCGTCAGTGCTCTCGAGCTGGCTTTTTCCCAGTTGGCTTTCACATTGTGTTACCTGAAACATGTTTTAAAAATATTTTGTCAGCGGGAAATACTGGTGAGTGAATCCCAGTTTAATCAAGAAACATTTTCTTAATTAACACAGTATTGAGAGCGATCACATTGTTTATTTCTACACAATTACTCATTCAGTACTGTCAATCCTTGACTTGTGGGTCATATTACACATTGGCTAACTCGTTGTCCAATGGTAACGTACTGTCATTCCGACTTACTACTCGCAAGTAATAACTTTTGTATACAAAACCCCAAATATCGGCAGTAATTGAAGAACTACAAAGACTCAATCACCGCTTAATCGCATTGTAAAATAATTAAGGTTTTGTAAGATATTACAAAAAGGTTAACAAAAAGAGGATAAACTCAGTTTGCTATCTTAGACTTCGCGTAAGGGTTTGGTTAGTACCATAACCCTTTGAAATTATTAATGATACCCTCCCCGAGATGGCATTCCAACAACTACGTCGGGCAGAACCACGACAGTTGTTACGGAACCCTAAATCAATCGGGCAGTATAACTATTACGAAACTAGGGTTATAATACTTACAACGGAGCAGAACCTCGCTAATTAGGGGTATAATACCCACGTATTATAACTCTACTACAGAAATAGTGATTTGAGAATTGGGAATGAGCGACGAAAAACGAAAACTGATGAGTTCTATATATAGTGCTGATATTCGACTCTCACGCGGCCCGCGTAAGATAAGCACAAGGCTTACGCGGCCCGCGTCAACCTTGGTCAACGCTGTAGCTTAGCTGGGTCAGCTACTAGACTCGCCACGATGTTGACACGTGTCAGATCAGGGTGTCTCCGCATCATTGATCTCTCGCGGCCCGCGTTAACTAAACAAGACTCTTACGCAACCCGTTTGAATAAAGGAAACAACGATATCAGGTTTAAACCCTGATACCGCCCGCGTAACTGGTAAAGGTGGGTCTACGCAGCCCGCCTCAACTTATTATTTATTGTTTTTCAATTATTTTATAACTGTAACATAATTCGGGCTCGGTTTTCGCATACGAGGTGTATTATAAGACATATAAGGGTATTTTAACATATAATAGGATGTCGAAAATATTATGAGAGTGTTGGTTTTACCGAGGGTTGTTACATTCTCCCCACCTTGTTTTAGAGCTCGTCCTCAAGATCTATTGAAATAAATGCGGATATTTCTTTTGCATTTTTGACTCGAGCTCCCATGTATACTCAGGTCCTCTTTTGGAGTCCCACTTCACTTTGACTAGAACTAGTCTCTTATGCTTGAGATTCTTGACTTTCCTGTCTTCAATCTGTAGAGGCCTTTCTACAAACTTGAGTTGTTCATTTACCTCTATATCCTTAAGAGGTACTATCAGGGATTCATTAGCTAAACACGTTTTGAGATTAGATACATGAAACACATCATGTATTCCTGCCATTTCCTCTGGCAGTTGTAGTTGATAGGCTACTGGTCCTATTCTTCTAATAATCTCAAAAGGTCCAACATACCTGGAACTTAGCTTTCCCCCTTTTATAAATCTTACCACTCCTTTCCAGGGAGAGACTTTCAATAATACTTTATCTCCTACTTGAAATTCCAATGGTTTACGTCAGTTATTAGCATAACTCTTTTGTCGAGCACGTGCTGCTTTCAGTCGTTCCTTGACTTTAATGATCTTGTCGGTTGTTTCTTGCACTATCTCAGGTCCAGATAGTTGCTTTTCCCCAATTTCTACCCAACAGACTGGGGTCCGGCACTTTCGTCCATATAGTGCTTCGAATGGTGCAACATTGATACTTGTGTGATAACTATTATTATAAGAAAATTCTATTAAGGGTAAGTGATCATCCCAATTACCTCCAAAGTCAATTACACAAGCTCTAAGCATGTCTTCCATTGTCTGAATTGTTCTTTCACTTTGTCCATCCGTTTGTGGATGATAAGCCGTATTTAGCTTTAACTTGGTTCCCATTGCCTTTTGGAAACTTGACCAGAAATGAGATGTAAAGCGACTATCCCTATCAGAAACAATTGATAAAGGAATACCATGTAAAGAAAAAATTTCATTTACATACAATTTACATAATTGTTCCATACTAATTGTTTCCTTCATTGGTAGGAAATGAGCTGACTTGGTAAGCCTATCTACAATCACCCAGATTGTATCATTTCCTTTCTTAGTTTTGGGTAATTTAGTAACAAAATCCATTGTTATTAATTCTCATTTCCACACTGGCATTTCTAATTGATGTAACAAACCTGAGGGTTTCTGGTACCATAGGATCTGACAAATCCCACTATCATACTGCACCCATGGTTATGTGTGGGTTAGGTGGGTAATGACTGAATCTGAATGTTAATTTACCCTTTGGTGGTTTATTAATGTGAGAGCGAGATAGTCGAGTCACGAAGTTTGAATGTTATTAGCGAGGCGACCACAAATAGTTTTCACACTCAAAAAGAGGATGATTTAAACGATTTAAACGAATTAACGATTTGGGAACGATTCATACAAGATTAAACGAGTTGGATAAATGATTGGTTCTTGGTTAAGTGTTTAGATAACGGGACGGGGGTAATGTGGTGAAAACATGGTAGATACGCCGCTGGTACTTCTTATATATAAGTGTTTTCATCGTATTACATACCGTGGCGTTATTTAGTTCACTTGGGTAAACGATTTTGAAACGATGTCACACAAACGAGGTTTTCGAAATGATATAAACCATACGAGTTTTATTAACAAGATTTATTAACGAGTTTTATTAACGAATTAATACGAGATGTTTTACAAATTGCTTTACTAAAACAAATGTTTTTGGGTTAAGAATCATGGCTACGAGGATTTATAAACTATAGCCCACTTGATTTGAGTTGGTTAATTAAGTTGCAATATTATACTCTTTTCAAAACAAGGTTTTTAATAAAGTATTGCAACATTTAAACTAGCCATGAATCCGACACTCCTATAAAACCTATGTACTCGCCAGCATTTCTTTGCTGACTTTGTTTTTACATATGTTTCAGGTGTTGATGCTTGATGATGATTACTAGGATGCATGAGTCACATAGGAACTGGATGAGGCCTTAGTGACATAATAACAATATTAGTTGATATGTAACTTGTTTGTTTTGTGTTAAGACAATGTTAATGTTTAATCTATTCAATAAAACGAAACACTTTTTATCCATGGTTATGAAACGATAATTCTGCAACGACACTCCCCGACGATTCCGCCGCGGTTTTGTTGTTTTAACGCGGTCGGGGTGTGACACCCGTGAGGTATGTGAACTTGTATATAAATGGAATTTTAAAGAGGCATGTTATACCCAAATAAGTAATTTATCTTATGTAATGTTCTAAATAAATCATGACGAATAGGATTGTAAATAACATAAAAATAAAACCTAATGAAAATCTTGGAATCCCGACACTCAAGACAAACCCAAAAGCCTTCTCTTCTACCCATTCCATTTGGGAGTGTAAGCCACATTATAAAGAGTTTTGCTTGAGGACATGCAAAGATTCAAGTGTAGGGGTATTTGATGTGTGCAAAATGCAACATATAAATTACATCAAATGTGGCATAAAACTAACCATTTTTAGTACTAATGTTGGAAAAAGTGTGCTTTTGTCTTTCTTTTGTATTTTCAGGGTTAAAAGAGCTTAAATGAACAAAAG
Source organism: Helianthus tuberosus (assembly GCA_030545235.1). NCBI lineage: Eukaryota > Viridiplantae > Streptophyta > Magnoliopsida > Asterales > Asteraceae > Helianthus > Helianthus tuberosus. Next base: position 89,701,313 of record CM060383.1, read on the forward strand.
AAGCAAAAATGCAGCTAAAACTAACAAGAATACAAGAAAAGGAATAAACGTGGCATGCCCGACCCCTCGACAGCATCTCCCCAAGCAAAAACAAGATAACAGAAGGCTGAACACGCCCCGCGCTCATTGAGCACGGGGGCGTCCCCAAGAGTCTGCAGAAAAGACAAAGTTGTAGAAGCTTCTATCACCCAACACGGGGGCGTGTCCACTGGACAAGGGGCCGTGGTCAACGCTAAGATTCGCAGAATCTAAGAAAATCTTGATAGTACATATACGCTTCTACACACGGGGCCGTGCCCAGCAGACATGGGGGCGTGGTCAACTAATGCAGACAAACTGCAATTAATGAAGACAGAGAATATGGGTGGACACGGGGTCGTGTCCGGGCTTCTGTGCAGGCTATAAATAGGGGTGCTTGGCTCACTTACAAATCATCCATTGGTAAACCACCTCTCTTACACTTCACCCACCCACCACCACCATCACAACCCACATCCACCACCATCATCCATCATCCATCATCCATCATCCATCATAGAGTGTGTGTAGTAGTCTCGGGATCTAAGATTGATCGTAAGAGTTCTTGACAATCAAAGGCCATGTTTGTGATGTGTGCAAAATGCAACATATAAATTACATCAATTGAGGCATAAGACTAACCCTTTTTTAGTAGTAATGTTGGAAAAAGTTTGCTTTTGTCTTCCTTTTGTATTTTCAGGGTTAAAAGAGCTTAATTGAACAAAAGAAGCAAAAAATGCATCCAAATCTAACATAAATACAAGAAAAGGAATAAAATTGGCATGCCCGACCCCTCGAAACCATCCTCCAAAGCAAAAACAAGAGAACAGATGGCTGAACACGCCCCGTGCTCACTGAGCACGGGGGCGTGCCCAAGTGTCTTCAGACTACTTAGCCGAGGGTAACGTCACCTTCAGAAGAGGGGCCTACCAAAATATGCATTAATAACTTAATTAATTATCTTTCAATAATCCAACCCTTTAGGATTGTATCCTTGCTAACTCAAACTACTGGGTTGAGGGTAACGTCACCTTCAGTAGAGGGGCCTACTACAATAACTAAGATAATCTCTTAAAAAGTGCAAAAGTGCGGAAATAATCAAAGATTACACTAAATACGAGTCGGATCCAAGTGATTCATCTTGTCTATTTGTTTTTTATTTTATTTTATTTTTCAGCATTTTATGTAGTTTTATTTTTCTTATTTAAAAACCTTTTTCTAAACTTTTGATTTGATTAGACGTTGAGGATAAACCGGTACTAAAAGCTCTTGTGTCCTTGGACGACCTCGGTATCTTACCAATACTATACTACGCTCACGATGGGTGCACTTGCCCATATGTGTGTTTAGTGTTAGTAAATATCATGTTTTATAAATTTAAAACTTAGCTAAAAAGTGTTAAAGGGCTTAAAATATACAAAAAAATCTATAACACCACACGCACGTCAAGTTTTTGGCGCCGTTGCCGGGGACACAAGGATTTTAAGAAAGTTAGGAATCAACGGCCTAATCATTTTTTTTATATTTTTCTATTTTTTTAGGATTTTTCTTAGATTTTCAGTTTCTGCAGAGCTCAGCACGGGCCGTGGCTGGTCGGACACAGGGCCGTGCTTAGCATTGTTACTGGCAGTTTTTATTTTCCAAGTTACAGAGAGTTGAGCACGGGGCCGTGTCGGTGCAGCACGGGGCCGTGTCAAGCTCCTCGGTAACAGGGATCCGGAAAATAACTACTGTATCTCCGACCACGGGCCGTGTTCACCTGAGCACGAGGCCGTGGTGAACTTTCTGGCCAACTTTCTTTTCTGTTTTTATTGCAGGACTTGGAACCCAGGCGCCACATCTACGTAGTGTATGAACTCCAGTTCTAGTAGAGACATAAAAGAACCTCTAGAAGAACCCGAACGCTTTCTCCGAAAAAGACTTAAAGCTAAAAACCAAGAGAAAGTTTCTGGGGACCCACTTCCAATGGCGGATCAACGTACCCTCATGGATTACCTACGACCCACCGTGGGTAATCTTGCTGCCGCTATCAATGCACTAAATGTCGAGGCCAACAACTTCGAACTTCGACCGCATTTGATACAAATGCTCCAAAACTCCGCAACCTTCCATGGGCTTGCGAATGAAGATCCCCATTTGCATATCACTAATTTCCTAGAAATATGTGATACGTTTCGGATCAATGGAGCATCAAACGACGCCATCCGCCTTCGGAAGTTCCCATTTTCATTAAAAGACCGAGCTAAGGCTTGGCTTAATACCCTCCAAGTTGGCTCGGTAAACACCTGGGATGAACTGGCCCAAAAGTTTCTATATAAGTATTTCCCTCCTGCTAAAACGGCTAAATTTATGACTAAAATTAATACATACTCACAAGAGGACGGGGAATCCTTATATGAAACTTGGGAAAGGTTCAAGGAGCTACTTTGAAAGTGTCCTCATCATGGTCTTGCAGTGTGGCAACAAGTTTCCACTTTCTACAATGGATTGTTGCCACACACAAGACAAACACTTGACTCTAGCTCTGGGGGACTTTTAGGTAATCGTCGCCCAAATGAAATTTATAATCAAATTGAGGAAATTGCTCAAACCAATTTTCAGTGGCACACTCCCCGAGGCAACAAATCCATTGCCCTGGGATGAAAGCACCTCCTTGCAAGCCCAAATTGAGGCCCTTTCTTCAAAAATCAAAAAATTAGAAATGGCAAAAATAGCCTTGGTTATGGCTAAGGGGTGTGGTGGGCCGCATGAAAATTGGAGTTGTATGAAAGAAATGGATAATCAAACAGAATCGGTAAACTACATTGATAATAGACCTACGCCGTTAGGTCCTCCAACGGGTACCTATAACCAAGGATGGCGTAACCACCCTAACCTTGGTTTGAGAGAACCCGACAATAGTAGTAACCAACAAAATCTAAACCAACGAACAAACTTTCAACAACCAAGAAACGAGTCACAAAATTTCTCTTAACAACAACGAGGGGGACGAGAGAGGCTTGAAGATACTGTATCTCGCCTTATCTCTGACTCCAAAAAGAAAAACTCGGATCGATTTCAACAACTGGAATCAAATTTTAGAAATCAACAAGCTAGTATTCAAAACATTGAAAAACAAATAAATCAACTAGCTCAAAATATGTCCGAGACACCACAAGGCGCATTACCCAGCAATACCGAAACCAACCCAAAGGCACAAGTACATCTCATTACATTGAGAAACCGCACCGTGGGTCCCGAGGAGGCTCTGCTACCCCCAGTTGAAAAGAGCCGATCTAGTCAAACCGCGACTCCACCGACGACCGAACAAGAAGCAGCTCCTAAACCAAATCAAGAGCCCCCCAAGAATCCTCCGGTTCCATACCCCGGTCGGTTAATTCGCCAAAAGACCAATGAGCAATTCACAAAATTCATAAATTTACTAAACAATTGCATGTCAATATTCCATTTGTTGAAGTCCTAACCCAAATGCCTAAATATTCAAAATTTATGAGGGACTTCCTCACTCACAAAAGGAAAATCGAATCATTGCAATTATTTAATTTAAGTGAAGAATGCACCGCCTTGCTACTCGACAAACTCCCGCAAAAGAAGATTGATCCTGGAAGCTTCACAATCCCTTGTTCGATTGGGGAATCTCCCATTCGGAATGCACTAGCCGACCTCGGGGCTAGCATCAACCTCATGCCCGCATCAATGTTCGACCGACTTGGCCTAGGTAAAACAAGCCCTACGAAAATGAGCATACAACTCGCAGATAGGTCGGTCAAATATCCACAAGGTGTCGCTGAAAATCTATTGGTTAAAGTCGGCGAATTTGTCTTCCTAGCCGACTTTGTCATACTAGATATGGAGGAAGATACCGAAGTACCACTCATCTTAGGTAGGCCATTCCTAGCCACGGCCCACGCAATGGTAGACATGAATGGTGGGACACTAACATTAAGGGTTGAGGACAAGGAAATGAAGTTTGGAGTTGGCAAGAGAGTAGAAGACGATGACCCGGTCAATTACATGAAGGTCATAGACTCAAGTTTGGATGATGCTCTCCAACGGTGCAACATGGGATGCAAGACATCCCACTTGGGTAACATATGATTGGCTTTGGGTCTAGTCAAGGACCCTTATAAACGTGGCGCACCATGGAGGCATTCCGCGGAACTATCCCTAGTGTAGTTTAGATTAGTTTTTTATGCTTTCTTGTTTAGTTTTAATTTTCAGGAATAAAACACACTCGGGATGGTGAAGGATACTAAGGGAAACTTGCACCAGCACCCCATGCACAAAAACAGGGCCACTCGTAGATTTTTCTTCGTTACAGCAAGTTCAGCACGGGGTCGTGCTCATCCAACATGCCCCATGCTCAACCATCTGCAGAAAAATGCCCAGTTCAGGTACCTGGACACGGGGCGTGCTCGCTGAACACGCCCCCGTGTCCAGCCTTCTATTACTTTGTTTTATTTTCTGTTACTGGCAATCTGAACACGGGGCTGTGCCCGGACACCACGGGGCCGTGTCCAGACGCCCAGTAACATAAAATTTTGCTATTTCACATCTTTTTGCACATTCAATCAACCTAAAAACTTATTTTAGGGACACATTGAGGACAATGTGTAATTTATGTGTGGGGGGATGCTAAAACCTTGAATTTTGCAAGTCCTAATTACAAGCCTTACACAAAACTTTATTGGAACCGCTAAACACCCCAATTTTTTTTCAAAAAAAAAAAAAATATTTTTCATTTTTTTTACTTGTCTTGGTTTAATTTGGGAATTACAAGTTCTAAAAAATGTGATATTTTTACAAATTTACAACCGATAGCGTCGTGATAAAAAGAACCAACATAAGAAAATTACGAAACAGCATGACAAATCTAGTTAAAATTTGATTATATATATACTTGATCACATAAAAACCCATTCCCACAAAAAGTGAGTTTTGAGCCTTTATTGAGCATACAAATACACATATTTAAACTAAATGCTCATTTTTCGTTTCTTGTGTGAATATCCGCTTGGTTCTTATGACTCTAGAACTTGCCACGACAATACATTCCCGGTCCTTACCAACTTAAACCCAAGTAAGTAAATGATGGAGGCATTAGAACTAACCCTTTTTATTTCAACACCATTATTTTTCTTTTTTTTACCACCTACCCAAAATCCCCCTAGTTAACCGCTTTGAGCCTAAACCTTTTCATTTCTTAACCCAAATCAAACACCCTTTTTACCCACCAAAACCCTTTTTCATTTTAAACCCTTTATTTTAGTAACAAAGCTTGGTTTTTCTTATGACTTCCTTATAAAATATATATATATATATATATATATATATATATATATATATATATATTGATGATGAAGCCAAAAGAAATAAACAAACATGTTTATCAAAAAGAACTTTGTTTGAAGAATTGCTTCATCAAAATAAAAAGTTACAAAAATAAAAAGTCTTACGAAAACAGAAGCTTTTTACGCCTTTCGCCCTTTTCTATTAACCACTAACCCAACCACCTACCTTTAAACCAAGCCTAACCCTTCCCCCAAAAGTCCTGTTGATATTTACAAAGGTTTTTAGTTAAAAAGGAGGAGGATTGATTACTTGGCAAGCTTATGGTAGAAGTACGTTCCATGCCGCTCTCGAGTGTTTCACAAAAATATATCTTCGGCCGAGTGTTGAGTGATCCCCCGTGAGGTATGCGAACTTGTATATAAATGGAATTTTAAAGAGGCATGTTATGCCCTAATAAATAATTTCTCTTATGAAAAGTTTTAAATAAATCATGACGAATAGGATTGTAAATAAATAAAAATAAAACCTAATAAAGAATCTTGGAAATCCCGACACTCTATGACAAGCCCAAAATCTTCTCTTCTACCCATTCCATTTGGGTGTGTAAGCCACAAAATAAAGAGTTTTGCTTGAGGACAAGCAAAGATTCAAGTGTGGGGGTATTTGATGTATGCAAAATGCTGGAAAAAGTGTGGTTTTGTCTTCCTTTTTTAGTACTAATGTTGGAAAAAGTGTGGTTTTGTCTTCCTTTTGTATTTTCAGGGTTAAAAGAGCTTAATTGAACAAAAGAAGCAAAAATGCAGCCAAATCCAGCATAAATACAAGAAAAGGAATAAAAGTGGCATGCCCGGCCCCTCGACATCATCCTCCAAAGCAAAAACAAGAGAACAGATGGCTGAACATGCCCCGTGCTCACTGAGCACGGGGGCATGCCCAAGTGTCTGCAGAAAAGATAAAGTTGTAGAAGCTTCTATCACCCACCACGGGGGCGTGTCCAGCGAACACGGGGCCGTGGTCTGTTGGTGCATATTTGTGACAACAGCTTAGATTTGGTCTTTGGATATCTTGTAATTAGTTAAACGATAAACAGTTAATGGGTTTAGCTTTGTATTACTGATATAATAGAGTTTGGGCTAAACAAAACCCAGTTTGGGGCTAGGGGGACGAATTGGGCTTTGCCCATGTAGGAAACCTTAGCCCAAGTAGCAACCTTGTGTTATATAAAGAAGGCTTTGCTTTAGGGTTTAGGTTAATCAGCTAAAACAGTTTGTGTGAGGAATTTCGTGAGAGATACTGGTCTTGGACGAAATTGTGTGTTGGGGATCTTGATTGATTGTAATCAGTTTGATAGATAATTAATAAAGATCCGGTTTGAATTGTGAATTGCTGTTTCTACATGTTTTCTATGATATTCTGATCAAGAGGATTCCGCACTCTTGATTGGATTGATAATTCTGTTACAATCCAGACAACAAGTTGACCTACAATTGGTATCAGAGCATTAGGCTCTTGAAGGCTTGGTTCAGAATTGTTGGCTGCTGAAACAGGAAGTTTTTTTGAAATTTTTGAAACCTGAAAAATTAGGGTTTCTAAATTTTTTATGTGTTTGATAAAATTTTTGAAATTTTTTGACTGTTTTGATCTTCTGGTTTGTTTGATTGCTGTTTTGCAGGATTTCAGGAAAGATTTTGTTGATTCTGGAAAAGTTTTTGGCTGATAGACTTGAAGATTCGAAGACTGTTCTTCGTGTTCTTCATTAAGTTCTTCAAAATTTTGTCAAAACTTTGCTGATTTGCTTGTTCGATTTTGCAGGAAATTGTTACGAAATCTTGGAAAAATCTGCTGAATTCGGAAAAGATTTGATTTGATCTGGCGAAGTTGACTGATCTGCGAAATTAACTGACCAGCGTAATCATCGGCGAAATTAAATCCAAAGGCGACTTTGGTAACCGTATAATTATCCACAGCGAAATTATCACGGTTTTGGCGACTTTACCAGTCGTCGTAATTGCGAAATTAAGCAGCGGAATTGGCAGCGAGTTTGACCTTTCAGCGAACTAGACCAGCGAAATTACGTTAAACTGATTAGCGAAATTGAACTTGAACTGAGCAGCAAATTTAACCCAGCGAAATTAGCATAATTAGAGGGGTGGAATATTTTCTGGCAAGCGTAAGAAAAAATTCACGTTTTCGTGAATAGAAAGTGATTTGTAGCTCGTTTGACAAAACCGTCTGCACCGTTAAATCTCTTGCATTTTTAGGAAAAAAAAAGACTATGGAAAATCCCGAATTCGGTTTTTGACATTAGATATCATTGTATTCGTCTTTTCGAGATGATTCCAACGGTGTAATTTGGTAACCACTGTTTTTGGAGATATTTTGTACGGTTTAACAGTCTGCAACGTTTAAAATGTCGAACATGTCTACTTTGAATGAGCTTTTGAAAATGGAGCATGAGGTTGGCACTACCAACAAACCGCCTAAGATGATGAAGGTGGAAAATTATTTTGACATGGAAGGATCGTTTTCAATCCTTTGTTGAATATCAGGACACACGCATGTGGATATGTATTGAAGATGGGTACACAAACCCAACACACGACTTTGAGGGCAGACCACGTAGAACTGCCTATGTGAACATGGAAGAGGCTGATAAAAGGATGTATGAGGCTGAAAAGAGAGCCTTGGCTGCAATAAAGATATCCTTACCTGATAGCATCAAGCATACCTTCAAGAAGTACACTAATTCAAAGGATATGTGGGATGCATTAGAGAAGCGATATGCGGGAAATGCAGATGTCAAGAAAAACAAAGTTGATCTACTGAAGAAGCAGTTTGCTGTTTTCAAGTACATGAAACATGAGTCACTTGAGGACATCATCACTCGTTACTACCATCTGATGTCGGAAATGGAAAATTATGAGATAGAGTGCTACATTGATGTAGAAAAGAATGACAAGCTGCTCGATGCCTTACCAACTAAATGGGATATCTACACTCTCATGATCAAGGGAGAAGCAGATTATGAGACAAAAGAGCTTGAAGAAGTGGTCGGAGAGCTGAGAGCTTATGAGCTCAGTAAGAAGAAGAAAGACACTGGATATGATCAGGTTCAAGATCCAGGGGTTTACAATGGGGTTACATCTTCTTCATCTCGCAACGCTTTTAGCGACTCTGCTACTGCGTTTCTATCGTGTGAGAATGAGCAGGTCACAGTGAATGAGGATGGTGAAGTGTGCTTTGTAGCTGCTTTAGGAGGATCAACAGAAGCCAAGAGAACATCAGCTTCTAAGCAGAGTAGTGGTGTTAAGTCGATGCCTATGAGTGTTAAGTCTGCAGAAGAGCATCTTGCTCTACTTGCTTCATTCGTTGTTTCTTATGAAAACTACATTCAGGGGAAGATATCTGATCTTGCCACTTTAGATGAAGATTACGATCAGATTGACCCTGATGATCTTGAAGATATGGATTTGCAATGGCAAATGACCATGATTACTAGACGAGTGAGGAGATTATGAACCGAATAGGAAGGAAGTTTATAGGAAAGACTGTTGGTTTCGATAAGACCAAAGTGAGATGCTTCAACTATCAAAGTTATGGGCATTTCGCTAGGGAATGTCAAAAACAAAAGCAGGAGACTTCGAGTCAGAGTTCAAACAATAGGAATGCATCAAACAACTCTAACTCGAGAGCGCTGATCTCAACAGCTAGAGAAGGTTCATATGACTGGAGTGTTCACTTGGAAAATGATGACAATGTCACTCAGGCATTCATGGCAGAAATTGTGCCAGTTGATGATGGTGAAGCTACTGTGGGAGATGCTGAAGCAAAAGTGGATGCTGAGGCTGAGGTGAAGAAAGAGAGTAAAGCTGAAGAAGAGAAGGCTGATCAGACAACAGATGCCGAAGAAGAAAAGCAAAAGTCTGACCATGAAAAGGAAGGTGAAGAAAAGGAAGCTAAATACAAAAGAATGGAAGCTCAACTTGCAGCTCTAATGGCCAATCTTGACAAACAAATAGGAGAGGTAAAGTCTAATTCTGTGTGTTTAAAATGTCATGAATTACAGGGTGAGGTTGACAGGTTGTCAACACAAAACCAAAGTTTGGTGAGCGAGATGTCTAACATTAAAGAATCAAACTTTTTTGCTAAAAGAAATGAATCTCTATACTTGAAGAAAATAAAAGGTTATGAAAGTAAAATTGAAGTTGTAACCTGCAAATTAAATGAAAAACTTCAAGTCATATACTTAGCTCATGAAATGATGGCTGAGAAAACAAAAGAGATTTCTGAAAAATGCAAAGAGTTGTCAGATGCACAACTCAAAATTGTTGAACTTGAAAAGAAATTAAGTCAATTCAGGGACTCTACTTTTGTAATGAAACACATGATGGGTGGCTTGAAGAAAAGTAATGACAAAACTAGTGTGGGCTTTCATGGTTTCAATGAAGTTACACCTCCTGTTAGTCATGACTCATGACTATTCTTTCTTGCATGATGAAGATGAGCTCATAGACTTTGTGTTAACATCACCAAGTAGTTCCAAATCAAATCAAGGAAATGTGTCAGAGAGTGATGATGCTAAGGAAGGATAATAACTGCAAACCTGTTTTGAAAAAGAAAACATCACATCCTAAGAATAAAAATCCAACTTTTGTTAAAAGGGTTAATTTTGTTCAAGGAAGTGACATGAAAAACGAAACAGCTGTTATTGAAAACGAATCTAATGTAGAGTTTGCTAAAAACAAGAACAAAGAAAATTCTGAAACTAAGCAAACTGAACCAAATCCTTCTAAGGCATCATCATCAAAACCTGAATCTAGTTCAAAGGCTTCAGATAAGAAGTCTTTGAAAAAGAGATCGTGCTTCAAACGTCACACCAAGGGACATGTAGCTAGCTGGTGTCCTAACAAAAAAGTGAAGCACAAATTAGTGTGAAACAGAGAGGGAAATCACCTGAGAAGAAAGGTGATAATGAGGAGAAAGTTGCAAATTCTCCAAAGAAATCTACTGCTAAGCAACCAGAGAATGTTGTTGTTGGTGAAGATAAGGTTGAAAAAGGAACTCCACAAGTTCCTCGTTTTCAAAGAAATCAACCAAGATTTCAGCCTAAATCTCCACCAGGCAGATATGAGAGACCTAGAAGCAGTTCACCAAGAATGAACAATCATAATACAAATAATTTCAGGAGTCAAGGTCAATATCAAAATCGATACCAAAATGATGGTGGTCGAACTTTTTATAACAATGGCTTTAGAATTTACAACAATAATGCTTCTTGGAATCAAAATTCAAGGTACCAAAATCAAAATTTCCAAAGGTCAAATAGTCCAAACACATATAGGAACCCTCAGGACCAAAGACCTAGTGGATATCAAATTCCATCAACAGGTCTGAGATCCAAGAATCCAGTTAGGAGTAATGGATATTGGATGGATGTTCCAGTAGTTGGTGAATTTGGACGACCAAAGACCATTAAGGCTTGGGTCCCCCAATCTAACTAATTTCTTGGTTGGTGTGTGTAGGAGCTGCTAAGGAGGATTATCAACTTATGGTATGTTGATAGTGGCTGCTCCAGGCACATGACGGGGGATGCGAGATTGTTAACTGAGTTTGAAGATTATGATGGTGGAAATGTAAATTTTGCGGGTGCTAAAGGTGGTAGAATTACAGGACGAGGAAAAGTGACCAATGGGAAGATCACACTGGACAAAGTGAACTATGTGGAGCAGCTTAAACACAATCTGATGAGCGTGTCACAAGTCTGCGACAAGGGTCACTCGGTCCATTTTACCAAGAATGAAGCATTAGTGTTGAAACCAGGTTTGGTGATTCCGGACGATTGGATAGTGATGAGAGCGCCAAGGAGAAATGACACTTATGTCATGGACATGGGTGCTAAGGATCCAACTGCTGTGGTGGCGTGTTTACTATCAAAAGCATCAGAAGCTGAATCGATGTTGTGGCACAGACGAATGGCCCATATTCACAATTGAAAAATGAATTACTTTGTTAAAAATGAGCTAGTGAAAGGGGTTCCAATGCAGAGGTTTCACGTGGAAGATAAATGTCTTCCATGTCAAAAGGGAAAACAACATAAGAAACCTCATAAGTCTAAAACAATAAATTCCATAGATGCCCCTTATGAATTACTTCACATGGATTTATTCCGTCCAGTGAACGTGAGGAGCATAGATGGAAAGTACTATTGTCTTGTTGTTACTGATGATTACTCACGATATTCATGGGTTTTCTTTTTAGGTACAAAAGATGAGACGGAAAAAATGCTGATAAATCTTTTTACGAAATTGGAAAACGTCCATAATGCAAGGATCAAGAGGATAAGGAGTGATAATGGCACGGAGTTCAAGAATCAAATTCTGGATCTCTACTGTCTTTGAAAGGGAATTGAACATCCATATTCTGCTCCTTATACACCTCAACAAAATGGAGTTGCTGAGAGGAAAAACAGGACGTTGATTGAAGCCGCTAGGACTATGCTTTCAGACTCAAAACTTCCAGTTCTTTTCTAGGGAGAAGTTGTGAATACAACTTGTTATGTCCTAAATAAAGTTTTGACTGTTAAACGTTTTAACAAAACATGTCATGAATTAATATTTAACCAGAAACCAAACTTAAAAGGCTTTGAACCATTTGGATTACCCTGCACCATTGTGCGAAATAAAGATAAACAAAAATTCGGTGAGGTGGCTGATGAAGGCTACTTTCTAGGCTATGTGCCTGGCACACCAAATAAAAGGGTTTTTAATCTAAAAACTGGTAAAATTGAGATTGTTTACAATGTTGAAATTACTACCTACAAACCTCAACAATCAACGAGTGGTCCAGCTATATTATATGATTATGAAAGCGTTTTTAAATCAATTAATATTCCTGAGTTTTCCAATGCAGATGATTCTTAGCTGATTCAGACAATAATTAGTGAAGATGATGAAGGCGAGTTCATGCCTAGTTCGAATGTTGATATGACAGATGATCCGAAAACTTCCCAAGGTGCTGCTAATCCTGATTCAAGCGATAGTGACTCTGAACCCATTCAGGGGGAGGATTTCATTAATCCATTTGCAGATCAGAACATTCAAGGGGAGGTTGGATCAAATCTGGGTAATAATTTAGAAGTGGATACCGTTGCTACTACACGAGCAAATAGAGATCATCCAGTTGACTTGATACTTGGAGATCCTACTGCAGGTGTTCAGACGAGAAGAAGCATAGCAGCAAATTCTGGGTTATTTGTTTCGATTGAGAAGACTGGGATTGTGAACGAGTGCTTGTATAGTTGCTTTATTTCCCAAGAGGAGCCTAAAAACATACACATGGCTCTTAAAGACAATTCATAGGTTGAAGCTATGCAAGAGGAATTGGCCCAGTTTGCTAAGTTGAAGGTCTAGGAGTTAGTTAACCTTCCTAAAGGTGAAAGAGAGATAGGCACTAAATGGGTATTTAGGTGCAAGAAGGATGAAAGAGGGATAGTAACGCGAAACAAGTCTCGATTGGTGGTCAAAGGTTTTAATCAGCAAGAAGGGATTGATTATAATGAAGTGTTTGCACCAGTGGCAAGGTTGGATGCAATTCGTTTGTTTCTAGCTTTCACTTCATTCAAGGGCTTCAAAGTTTACCAACTAGACGTGAAGATTGCATTTCTTTACGGGAAAGTCCAAGAAGTGGTGTATGTCTTACAACCAGATGGGTTCGTTGATCCTGATTATCCAGATCGTGTGTACAAGCTTGATAAAGCTTTGTATGGATTACATCAAGCTCCTAGGGCGTGGTACGAGACACTGTCTACACATCTGATCAAGAATGGTTTTAAAGGAGGTCAGTTTGACAGTACACTTTTCATAAAGAGGAAGAAGGAAGATTTTCTGCTAGTACAGGTATACGTGGATGACATCATCTTTGGGTCGTCAGATGAGAGCATGTGTCAAGAGTTTGAGAAGGTGATGAAGAGCAAGTTCGAAATGAGCGCTATGGGTGAGCTGTCTTACTTTCTGGGATTACAAGTTGAACAGAAGGAGGATGGGATGTTTATACATCAAACAAAGTATCTGTATGACATTTTGTCTCGGTTCAAAACGAATGATTGCTCTACTTTCAACACACCCATTTACGAAAATCACAATCTTGGCCCAGATCATGAAAGTACTGAAGACGTTGATCCAACTCAATACAGGGCGATGATTGGTTCATTAATGTACTTGACTGCTTCAAGACCTGACATCATGTTTGCCGTATGCTTGTGTGCTAGATATCAGGCAAATCCAAAAGAGTCACACATGAAAGCAGTGAAGCGTATTCTTCGTTACTTGAAGGGGAAACCAAAACTTGGGTTGTGGTATCCAGCTGATAGTGATATGAATTTTGTTGCTTACACTGACTCTGACTTTGGGGGATGCAAGTCGAACCAAAAGTCTACAACAGGTGGTTGTCAGTTCTTGGGAGGTAGGATTGTCTCTTGGCAATGCAAGAAGCAATCTTGTGTGTCTACCTCTACTTGTGAAGCTGAATATATTGTTGCGGGTAGCTGCTGCTCTCAGTTTCTCTGGATTCAACAGCAAATGCACGATTACGGTTTGGATTTCACTCGTACTCCTATAATGATAGACAATAATGCCACAATTTCTATAACAAATAATCCCGTGAAACGCAGTCGCACAAAACATATTGACATTCGTCATCATTTTATACGGGATTGTGCTGAAAAGAGACTAATTGAATTACATCGAGTCGACACACTAGATAACTTGGCAGATCTTTATACTAAAGCTTTTGACAGGGCTCGCTTTGAACATTTAGTCGAACTCAACGGGATGAGGAATCCTGAATAACTGTTTTTTCATAAGAATTTTGTAAATAGTTTACTGCTTTCTTAAAAATAAAAAATACAAAAACATTAAAAAATAAAAAACATAAAAAAATATAGAAAATAAAAAATGAGTTATCATTGTGTGAAAAGGAAGAAATGATAGTACATCAGCAAGTTAGACTGTCACACTAAAAATGAATTAAAATGCTTAAGTGTAATAGCAGCTTCATCATACGATGTACTAGTAGGCAAAAATCACGAAATAATCAACTTACCAATGTGATATAAACCTAAATAAACTGAGTATGAGTGGGGAACACATCAGTGGTGTATGGTTTAATGACCTTAAATCTTGCGTTGATAGATTGCCAAAATCTGAGGTTTTGGGTCTTTATACTGTTATTTCATCTGGGGATATCAGGGTTGTCCTTCTGCTGCATCCAGATACATGCTGACCTAGGCACAACCAGGATATCTTAAAAGAGCAAAAAAATGCCAAATCCCATAAAAGAAGAAGCTCTCCTAGAGAGTCATTCAAAAAGTGAAAAATGCATAATTCGTACAAAAAAAAATGGTATTTGTCTTAGCCCTCGTTAGATATTTTGGTCACTTTGCTGTACGAAAGTACTGACCTGATCACCAATCATCTAAACGTTGAAAAACAAAACGGATGAATTCAGTATACTCACCTACTACGATGAATCTTTATGCATACCTTGATCGTGGGGGTATATCCTGAAGTGGGACACACTAGTATATCAGTAATAATATTACCTTAACGTATCATATGGTAATGGTACTTGAAATGTTCATGAATTTTGTTTAAGTGGACAAACATACTGGAAATCGTCTTGGACTGCTTTTCATGAAAAATTAAATAAAGAATTATCTAATAGTGTGAAAACAGTTTGATTGTGCTGATATGATCTTCTTACCGTTGATTCTCACAAAAATAGAGTGTTTATTGCTTTTGTTATTTACTTGCTTTCAGAAAACATAAAAATCCAAAAATAGTGTCTTTTTCTGTTAAAAATTCTTAACGTACGGAAAACTGTTATTCTTGGAGGAATTGTTACTGATAGGGGGAGACGGTGTTAGAAAGTGAGTTCAAAATTTTAAAATCATGAGGATCTTGTGTGTTGGACAAAAGTTTTGCGTGTTGGTGATAAGTTGAAAAGGCTTAATCTGTAATACAGTTTAAATATCTCTTGAATAATAATAATTTATTTAACTTTGTTGAAAAATTCTTATGGTTTCTCGAGATGTTTGGTTTATAGTATACAGATCGAAGCAGTATGTTGCTGAGAAGATGAGAGTTTGATTGGATGCATGGTAGAACCTCCTTTCTACATTGCAAACAAGTTGAAGAATTTGAAGATGGCTTTGCAAATGCTAAACTGGAGTTTACTAAAGTGCTAACGTTTTGAAGATTTGGTGATTGGATGCATCAGCTTAGGGGGAGTCTGTTGCTGACAGAAGCTATTGAGGCTGAAGCTATCCAAAGACCAAAGACAGTGCAAGACTACATGAAGAATGCAAGAAGACTGAAGACAAAGTTATTTTATGAAGCTATTGTCAAGGGGGAGTTTGTTGGTGCATATTTGTGACAACAGCTTAGATTTGGTCTTTGGATATCTTGTAATTAGTTAAACGATAAACAGTTAGCGGGTTTAGCTTTGGATTAGTGAGATAATAGAGTTTGGGCTAAACAAAACCCAGTTTGGGGCTAGGGGACGAATTGGGCTTTGCCCATGTAGGAAACCTTAGCCCAAGTAGCAACCTTGTGTTATATAAACAAGGCTTTGCTTTAGGGTTTAGGTTAATCAGCCAAAACAGTTTGTGTGAGGAATTTCGTGAGAGATACTGGTCTTGGACGAAATTGTGTGTTAGGGATCTTGATTGATTGTAATCAGCTTGATAGATAATCAATAAAGATCGGGTTTGAATTGTGAATTGCTGTTTCTACACGTTTTCTATGATATTCTGATCAAGAGGATTCCGCACTCTTGATTGGATTGACAATTCTGTTACGATCCAGACAACAAGGGACCTACATGATCAACTCTAAGATTCGCATAATCTAGGAAAATCTTGATAGTACAGATACGCTTCTGCACACGGGGCCGTGCCCAGCGGACACGGGGCGTGGTCAACTAATGCAGACAAACTGCATTTAATGAAGAAAGAGAAGATGGGTGGACACGGGGCCGTGCCCAATGGACACGGGGCCGTGCCCAGTGGACACGGGGCCGTGTCCGGGCTTCTGTACATGCTATAAATAGGGGTGCTTGGCTCACTTGCAAACCATCCCATGGCAAACCACCTCTCTCACACTTCACCCACCCACCACCACCACCACCATCACAACCCACATCCACCACCATCATCAATCATAGAGTGCGTGAGTAGTCTCGGGATCCAAGATTGATCGTAAGAGTTCTTGACAATCAAAGGCCATGTTTGCCTAAGTCTCTTACATCACTTGGTGAAGACAAGTGTTTAGTGTAATACTTTTTATTTTTAATCTTTTCGCACTTTTTATTTGGTTTTGTATTAATGACTTTAATAACTAGTTTCTTATGTTGAAGGTGAGTCTTCCTTATTGTTTGTCCGTGGTGTCTTGGCATTATTTTACTGTCTATATAAAATAAAAGATTTTCACCATTCATATCTCGACAGTCTATATGGAGGTATGTTGGCTACCTGGTCGGGGGTTAAGGGAACGGTTTGGTAAGAGTCTTTCCTTGTTCAGTGTATAGATCCTGCAAGGACCTGGGTCAACTTTAGTAGGACCTCCTTCAATACCCACTGGTATTGGATGGCGGGGGTTCGAACTCCTTGATCCCCTCATATGTAAACTACTATTAATACTTTAACCCGGCTACTTAGGACTGTATCCTTGCTGACTCAGACTACTTAGCCGAGGGTAACGTCACCTTAAGAAGAGGGGCCTACCATAATATGCATTTATAACCTAATTAATTATCTTTCAATAATCCAACCCTTTAGGATTGTATCCTTGCTGACTCAAATTACTAGGTTGAGGGTAACGTCACCTTCAGAAGAGGGGCCTACCACAATAACTACGATAATCTCTTAAAAAGTGCAAAAGTGCGGAAATAATCAAAGGTTACACTAAATAC
Organism: Helianthus tuberosus; assembly: GCA_030545235.1. Classification (NCBI taxonomy): domain Eukaryota; kingdom Viridiplantae; phylum Streptophyta; class Magnoliopsida; order Asterales; family Asteraceae; genus Helianthus; species Helianthus tuberosus. Next base: position 89,718,590 of record CM060383.1, read on the forward strand.
GAGTCGGATCCAAGTGATTCATCTTGTCTATCTGTTTTTTATTTTATTTTATTTTTCAGCATTTTATGTAGTTTTATTTTTCTTATTAAAAAACCTTTTTCTAAACTTTTGATTTGATTAGACGTTGAGGATAAACCGGTACTAAAAGCTCTTGTGTCCTTGGACGACCTCGGTATCTTACCAACACTATACTACGCTCACGATGGGTGCACTTGCCCATATGTGTGTTTAGTGTTAGTAAATATCGTGTTTTATAAATTTAAAACTTGGCTAAAAAGTATTAAAGGGCTTAAAATATACAAAAAAATCTATAACACCACACGCACATCATTTGCCTAAGTCTCTTACATCACTTGGTGAAGACAAGCATTTAGTGTAATACTTTTTATTTTTAATCATTTCTCACTTTTTATTTGGTTATGTATTTATGACTTTAATAACTAGTTTCTTATGTTGAAGGTGAATCTTCCTTATCATTTGTCCGTGGTGTCTTGGCGTTATTTTACTATCTATATAAAATAAAATATTTACACCATTCATATCTCCATGGTCTATGTGACAACTCGAAATTTCCAACATTCTTTATTTGCACTTATTGCACGTTGACTTTGACTGTTTAGTTGTTTGACTTGTCTGACTTGTAACTGTACACTTCGTGTTATAATAAACGTATTGTGTTTACATGATTATGTGTTTGATTGTATAACATGGAACCTGTCGAGAAACGTAAACTGCTTAACTTATGAAAGAACCCGACGAAACACAAGTGTGTTTCGCCATAGCAAATCTCGACGAAACAGACTGTTTCGCCAAAAGCATCTCGACGAAACAGAAGTCTGTTTCGCCGAGCCCAGTTTCACCGAAGCCCAGTTCGGGCCCAACACGCTATTTTGAGTTTAAAACGTGAAACAACATCAGTTTTTACATCTGCTATCAAACAACCAAAACCCTAGAGCCCCTTTCCCTCCTGTGCGACGGCAGTTGGAGGTTCCCGGCGATATCTTAGCGATCGATTCGTATTTCTCTTATTCCGGTTAGTGTGTGTTCGTTAATCGGTTTAATATTTCTGTAATAGCTCGATTCATGTTTGTGTATATACTTGATTTCTGGATTATATAGGAGTATATGGGTATGATGTTCTTGATTGCGATATACATGGTTAATCGGATGCGTAATTCTATGCGAAACTGAATATGATCGAATGCTCGGTTCTGAATGTTGTTAATATGATTTGATTCTGAATTCAAGTTAGCATCTTGATAGGGTTCAATGATATGATTGTTGGATGTTAAATTTATATGTTATACACAAAAACTAGGGTTTATGCTAGACAATGATTCTTGGATGATTGAGTTGTGATGATTCGTTCTGCACATTGACCTTCATATGATTTCTGATACTGATAACGGCTGCTAGCATGATTAGGGTTCTGTGTATATTCGTAACTGCTGCATCTGTTGTCTGCGAAACTGACGTCCGACGAAACAGAACTCTCGGCGAAACAGAATGTGTTTCGCCAAGAGTAGTCGACGAATCAGAAGTTCTGTTTCGCCAGGGGACACCTCGACGAAACAGAATGTGTTTCGTCAATATCTTGTTTCGCCAACATATGTGTTTCGCCGTATATGTGTTTCGTCGAGCTGTGCTGTAACTTGAATGGATTCTGTTAAGTGTTAACTGGAATATTTAACTGCTGTTAGACGTTAGACATGACTTGTATGATTGTGAATACGTGCTACCTGCTTATACGTGAGCAACTTGAACACCAACTGATTATTCTATACGTGCGTACTTTAGGACGTGATTGACTTACTTTGAGCACATACTTAGCATACCGAGCAAACTCAGGTGAGTTCACACACTTTCTAAGGCATGGGATTCCCGGTGGTTGGGAATGGGTTAAAGAAATTAAACGGAACCTACATATCCTCCTTGGGTAGGATATGTACCGCCATCCTCCATGGGTAGGATGCCAATATTAATCCTGCGTATTCTCCTTGGGTAGAATACGTACGTTCGTCCTCCTTGGGTAGGACAACAACCTTAACTATACTAAAACGATCTTCGCAAACATGCCTGGAATGGCCGCGAACTATACTAGAACGATCTTCGCAAACATGCCTGGAATGGCCGCGAACTATACTAGAACGATCTTCGCAAACATGCCTGGAATGGCCGCGAACTATACTAGAACGATCTTCGCAAACATGCCTGGAATGGCCGCGAACTATACTTTAATCTTCGCAAACATGCCTGGAGGGCCGCGATACAAATATAACTAGTCTATAAAACATGGGAAACCCCCACTAAACTTCGCAAACATGCCTTGAGGGCCGCGATGCTATTACATACGATACATGATTACTAATCGAACATACGATTTACGAAATGAACATTATAACTAAATAACCAACTGTGAACTCGCTCAACTAGTTGTTGACTCTCTGTTACATGCCTTGCAGGACCATAGGTACTTTTGGAGCTTACACGGGAGGCACAGTCGTTGTGGACATGGATCGTGAATGTGTTGTCAAACATTATAACTTTTTGTACTTAAACTTATGATGGGTTTTACAGTAATGCTTCCGCTACACACTTGTTTATATTTGGTTTTGCAAACACCTATCGTATTGATGAATGACTTTTACTTTATACTTATGTTCAATATGATTGGTGGCTTGATCCTGGTCATGTCACGCCTCCAAGCGGTGGTACTCCGTGTGTGGATTTTGGGGGTGTGACAGTCTATATGGAGATATGTTGGCTACCTGGTCGGGGGTTAAGAGAATGGTTTGGTAAGAGTCTTGCCTTGTTCAGTGTATAGATCCTGCAAGGACCTGGGTCAAGCTTAGTAGGACCTCCTTCAATACCCACTGGTATTGGATGGCAGGGGTTCGAATTTAATGATCCCCTCATATGTAAACTACTATTAAAACATTAACCCGGCTATTTAGGATTGTATCCCTGCTGACTCAAACTACTTAGCCGAGGGTAACGTCACCTTCAAAAGAGGGGCCTACCACATTTCGCATTAATAACTTAATTAATTATCTTTCAATAATCCAAACCTTTAGGATTGTATCCTTGCTGACTCAAACTGCTGGGTTGAGGGTAACGTCACCTTCAAAAGAGGGGCCTACTACTATAACTAAGATAATCTCTTAAAAAGTGCTAAAGTGCAGAAATAATCAAAAGGTTACACCAAAAGCGAGTCGGATCCAAGTGATTCATCTTGTCTATTTGTTTTTATTTTTATTTTTATTTTTATTTTTCAGCATTTTTAGTTTTTATTTTCATGTTTAAACCTTTTTCTAAAATTTTGATTTGATTAGACGTTGAGGATAAACCGGTACTAAAAGCTCTTGTGTCTTTGGACGACCTCGGTATCTTACCAACGCTATACTACGCTCACGATAGGTGCACTTGCCCATATGTGTGTGTAGTGTTAGTAAAATATCGTGTTTTATAAATTTAAAACTTGAGTAAAGTGTAAAAGGGGCTAAAAATATACATAAAATATATATACACACCGACACGCATTAGTGGCACCAGGTGACACCAGGTTGCGCCATGTGTCCCCTCTCGTGTTAGATCAACGGTGTGAGTCGACAAAGCTAGGCCCTAGCCTGGTGGCCTCGCCGGTCACGAAAGAGGAGCAATGGGGCGTCGCGGGGCGCGAGCCGCCCTTCGATCAGCCCTATAAAGAGGGGCCTCAGGCTCAGTTTAACGTCGCTCATTTCTTTTCTTCTCTAAAGTCCCTATAATAACAATAGTATTGCTCGATATTATACCCCTAAAAAGCGAAGCTCTGCCTCATTGTAAGTATTATAACCCCCGGTTACGTATTAGTTACCCAACCCGATTGATCTAGGGCTCCGTAACGCATGTCAAGGCTCTGCCTGACTTAGTCGTTGGATTTCTGTCTCGGGGGTATGGCTAATGTAAATTGGGTTATCTTACTAACATGTGTGCATTGTTTAATTTTAATAGATTATATCCAGGAAGTTACCAGAAAGCAGTATTACTATCTAAAACAACAACGTGAGTCATTCTCCTTTTCTACTAAACTGTTTTACCAAAACCTCAATTGTTTTAAATTGTAATAACAGTGATTGAGTCTATGTATTCTACAATTACTGTCGGTATGTTGGGGTTTTGTATACATTTGTTACTATATTGTGAATAGTAGCATGACAACAAGTCAGGATTGACAGTACCATGGGTGGTAATTGGGTAGATAAAAACTTTGTAATCGCTCTTAATACTATAGAGATATAAAAGGTCGTTTTGATTAAACTGGGATGCACTCGTCACTATTTCTTGCTGAAAAAACTTTTTAAAACTCGTTTCAGGTAACTTAATGTGAAGCTAATAGAAGCCAGTTGGAGAGCACCGAAGGCTTGGAAAAGTGGCTATAAAAAGTTACCTAAATAAGAAAAAAGTTTTATTTCAATAAATTAGGGTTTATCTCTATAAACATATCATAATGAAAACTTGGGTTTTTTCCCATGCATTTATTATTTATAAAAGTGTGGTGTTTTAACTCTGATAAACTATTTCCTAACTACGGTCCTCATGTTTAATTTCCGCTGCCAAATTAATAAACACCGATACCACCAGCTCTGTGCATCTCGCGGCCACCCTCCCCTCGGGGCAAGGGGTCGGGGGTTGCGACAGGAGGTGGTATCAGAGCTACAGCCACTGGTTTAAGCCACAAATGTGTTCTGCCGACACCAAGATTTTTATCGGTTGTGTTAGGAAATAATCTATATATATGTATATTACTGTTTTATGTTATTTGACAATCTGTTAGTTTACAGTATGAGTGAGCAAGGTACGTCTGACGCTTACCGTCACCTAGCTAGTTCCCCCAAGAGTGAAGGAGCTTCATCATAGCCTACTCCTTCGGGGTATTCTGCTGACACTGGAGAAGGAATCTTCATCTTTAAGGCGTAATCCGAAGAATCATTCCCTTCAAAAAAGAGAGGATGGTTTAGTAGGGGAGCACATGAGAGGAGAAAACGGATGAGAAAGTTACAACAACAAAGAGCGTTAGCAGCAACCAATAGGGAAGTAAATGCCCAAACCCAAGAAGCAGTTAATAGACAGTTGGCAAACTTTCATATGCTAGCCACCACTGCAGCAGATCCAAACCTTGATCAGATAGTTGCACCACAACCATTGCCACTATTTCCAACCCAACCGATTGAGATAGAACCTGACCAAGGAAACCAATTTCCCATACCAGCATTTGACCCTAACGAGATACCTAGAATCCCAACACCCAATCCTCTAGCATATGATCCATGGGAAGATGACCATAGAGAATATCAGGAACTCTATCCACATGAAGAACTAATTCCAAATCCCATAGCACAGTATACCAACCTTAATCCTTTAGATCTGTTTTGGAATGACGACCCGTATTTTCAGAGTGTGTTAAACGACCCGTACTCATATGGAGAGCCTATACCTCGATACCCTGACCCAGTACCCGCACCACTACCATCCATGAGTGAAGAGAATATGCAGGAACTCCACACATATGGTGAGGAATTAGTGGAAGAAGGAGCGAGGATACAACAAATAGGAGAAAAGCTCGTGTGGAAATATGACGAGCGAGAAATGTAGTTCTAGAGGAACGACCCATAATAATAATAATAATAATAATAATAATAATAATAATAATAATAATAATAATAATAATAATAATAATAATAATAATAATAATAATAATAATCTATATAGGGTCGGGATATAGAGAAAACGGTAGAAAGTGTGAGAACGCTTAACGATCGTCCGATCAAAACAACCTATGGACTAGATTGGCGTGGTGACGTTTTCGTAAATAACATCAATTTTATTACGTGGACGCGCTTCATTAAGGGTAAAAGGGTCTTTTGACTACTCCACACAAAATGCCATCTCATGAAATAAAATGCCAAAAACAAAAATCACAGACCATTATAAGTAACACGCCATTAAATATAAAACGTCAAACTTAATTATAGTAAAATCCCGCCTAAAAAAAACCGCCAAAAAATCCTATATATACAACATCTCAGACCTTCAATAAAAACACACACAAAAACCCAAACGCCATATTTTATATAACCCATTCGCCTTAGAAACGCCAAAAAACCCAAACATCAAATATCTTCTACCTCAAAACGTTTTTTTTTTTTAATTCAGTTTGGCTGTCAGTAAGATTTCGCTCAATGAAATAGACAAAATCCTTAGTTGAGCATATTGTCCATTTTAACGAGTAAAATCTTATTGACTTATCCTAAACTTCCATCCAATTTATAACGCCAAAACATACAATAACATTATTGAGGTTTGTTGTCAATAAAGTTTAGCTGTATGGGGTGGACAATATTGTCAGTTATCTTTCTTAACCGAGGATTAACAATGTTGTCCATCTCATACAACAAAACATTATTGATTTTAGCATGATCAAAATTTGAGGTTTAAGGTGATCTTATTTCGTGGCGTTCTTTTTATCGGTAAAACGCAAAAAAAAGTTAAAAAATTAAACATCGTTGATTGTAAACATTCAAGATTGTTGGCTGAAGGATCTAAACTCAATAACATTTTGCTGCATGAAATGGACAAATCTTCAAGAAAAAGATGCCGATGTCAGACTGTGTGCTTCCAAACAGCAACACAAAAAACTACTTGGAAAACAAAATGAATCATACGAAAGTCGAACCAGCCAGTTAACATGATTGAAAAAAGAAGAAAGAGACTGGTGATAGAGAAGATTTGGAAGATTAATTGTTTATGTATTCTTTTTTTTATTTTCCTTTTCAGTTAATTGTTATATATTAAAAACGCCATATATAATAAAAACGCCAAAACAACCAAAATGCTTGTTTAAACGATATCATCTAGTTAAACACCACCAAAAAACTCCCAAACTATAATAAAATTACTTTGAAAAATTATTATAAAAAACCCAAAAAAAAATAATAATAAAAAATAAAAAGCAAACTTGAAAATGTAACTAGAAACAGTAAATACAAAATCAGTAAATTGCAGTAATACTGAAGAATCTAAAACGCCAAACTTGAAAGATGGGGCGTGTTACAGACTTCAGAGATAAAGCTTATCAAAAACATTAATTACAAAACAGTAACTGAAAAGACGAATACTTTATTATAATAATGCACCGCCTAATTTAGGCGCCAAAAAGACATCCTATAAAATGATACGTCTCAGCAACTTCCATTTGATCAAACCAACAAAACAAACGCCAATACTACTAAATACCACCCACTGTAAAACGCCAACAAATAAACTGAATGAATTGTTATCAGAGGGGAGTAACTCAGAAAGATTTTGCGGCATGAGATAGACAAAATTTCAAGAAAAAGATATTGATGTCAGTCATATGGCATTTTGTATTTTTTGTTCTTGAAGAAGGTTTGGATGAGGAGAAGAGATCAATGACACTGAAGAGTGGGTTCACTATAAAGATGAAGATCCCGATAAAGAAAAAGCGAAACACCCACTCACACCCCATAGATCTATGTCGCCAAACATCCACAAAAAAACCAGTTCAACAGACGAGCAGGCAAAAAAAAATCAAACCGATGGGTTTGTTAAGTTTTACATTAAACGCCATATATTTGGTGACAGTTCTTGTACTATTAAAGAATCGAGAGACTGATGACAGTGAAGATTGGGAAAAGAGATCCGATTAGGATTTTTAATTTATTTCCTTCCCTTGTATTTTTTTTCCTGTGGTTGAAATATAACTTAACAATAGAAAAATGCCTAGATACCACAAACGCCAAAATGTTTATAAAAAATAATAGAACAATAGGCCATCTTGTTTAAAACCCCTTGGAAAACGCCATTCAAATAGATTTCCTGGCCTCGGGTTTCAATGGCATACGATGTGAATAAAACGCCATAAAAGCCAAAATGTTGATACAATGAAACCATTAAAACGCCATTAATTATTGAATTTGGTTAACGCCAAAAATCTTAAAAACCAAAAATTAAAACAACATAGGGAATAAGCGGAACTGGAAAAGAAGAAGATGAAAGGACAAAAAAGCCCTCCGCCCTTTTCTAAGCGGCGTGACACGTGTTTGGCCTGGAAGCGTTCTGTCACACCCCAAAAATACCACCTAGGGAATGTCCCAGCTAGGCGTGTGACGTACCAACAACGAGCCACTAATTACATTGAACCCATACAAGTTTCTAAATAAAGTCCTCAATTTATTAATGAAAAATACCATCAACAAGTTTAAAAGAAAACCAACATGTTCAACGGAAGCAAATAGTAAACCAAAGTTAAACTGTTTCAAAACCAATGTATAATATCAACAATTCAATCACATGAATCCCACCAGTCGACCCATGACCACTCCAGCTACTCCAGACAGCAAGTCCCCAATCCAAAACATCTTACGACCTGCGAGCTTGCAACAAATATATCAGACAAAGCTGGGGAGTTCATAGTTTGTGAAAACGTTAGTTACCAAGTGTTTAGTTCAGTTCATTGTATGTAATGTAGATAATAACCCAAGTACCGTACAAGATGGCTACCAGATTGTTTTGCCCATCCCCACTGCCCCCTATCTAAGCAATGGTCATGATTTAAGGCCATTTGTTCATGCCCGTCCTCTCAGGTACGGTGTGAGGTTGCCAAGCCTAATAGCGCTATCAACTAACACCTCGTTACCTCTCAGGTAACTATTCGGTATAAGATGGGACTTAAATGATAGGAAATAGTTTATTATCTAACATTCCAATTTAACTCACAAGACATACTCCTCTCAGGAATACCCATGATTTACCCAAAACCAATCCCCTCAGGGATACCCAAAGACTATCCCAACCACCGGGATGCATGCTCAAGAGGAATGAACTCACCTTTGATTTGCTCGGTAGAATTAATTACTCGTTTAACACAAGTGGTCAACCAACCCTATGATATTTGCACATAACTGTCAGTTTGCATACAAATCCAGCACGTATCATTCCACATGTATTCATCAGATAGTGCACAAAACACAAGTAGTGGCATTTATTATTCCGAACACTAGTCCAATCAGTTAATAATGTCGTGTGGCAATTTACTACTATGCACGGTCCCAAAACATGAAGCCCAATAAATTATGCAGCCCGTTTACAAGTGTATTACCCAACGGCTCGGGCCCGGTGAGATGGTATGACCCAGCAGGCTCAGCGGCCCAACTAACATATGAACCAACACTTGTTATTTGCGTCCATGTACATTAAGGCTTATATTCATACATTACACATATCCTGTTTTGTCGATACTAGTGCGGCCCAGTTACGAATGAAGCCCAAACAACGAATCCGTTAAACACAAATGCGTGGGCTTGGCTGGTGACCCGAGGTCATGCAGCCCCGCGATGCTTGAAAGGAGCCAAGCGGACCTTCAACCCCTCGGCCCAACTCATTGTATGCGACCCACTATTAAATTGTATGACCCATAACGTGCATATGCATATGGCCCAGTTTAGTTACATCATTTGCAACATGTAGTTATATGATATGATCAGTGAGATGAACATTCACAATGCCAATTAATATCAATATTTATCAAGCAACAAAACCTCAAGATTCATACCAATTATGATAGCACATTCATCATTCAATCTTAAAGTCCGAAACATCATATTACGAGTCCGCAGTTAACATACCATAGCATTCCGCTTAACATGCAATACCTCTAGATCTTGGTTGATCATCATAACAATAACCTATCCTATTATCGATTTCCTGATCATGTTTCAAATAGCATGCATATTATCATGTATCCTTGTCGTTCATTAGTACATATCAATATCAGTTAACATCGGACCCAACATATAACACATACCATTTAGTTCATGTACATATCAAATGCAACCCTAACACTAATGTTCATCATAAACATATCAACAAGTTTGGTTCAGTCTCCTCATGCATCTAATCCGCATCATATAACGTATTTAACTCTATTTTATTCATGTCCTAATAAACGAATCAACAATCAAATACATACAACAAATAAACAAATACAACAAATAATACTAACCGGCTCAATATGATAATGATAAGAGAACGTCTGAATGGAGGAGAAAGACTGCCGTCAAGTTTGATATATTATTGTTTATGATAAAATAAAAGTCAAGGATTTGTTATATATTGTGGTTATGAGATAAAGAAAGAAATCCTACAAAGCCGTGTGTATAAGTTTCCCAATTGCAATCGAGTTGTAGTTGGGCCCAATTCATTCTTCACTTGGGCCGAGACAAAGTAGAGCACCAAGTTCATAAATGGGTGTGTGTGGGCCGAGATTATAACAGTGGTGGCGGCCCAATCTTAATAATTTTGACACAAAGGATGGCCCAATAACTCACTCAAGCATAACCCGACACGCTTACGTTTAGCAATTAATCGAAGCAAGCACGTGAAAGAGAAGCAATAAGGAATCAGGATTACAAAACTAACCTTGGAAGTTCGGGTTGTCACATCATCCCCAACTTGAAAGAAATTTCGTCCCGAAATTTGTCAAGTAAGCACAGAAAAGTGAAGTGACAAATCAAGATTGCTGCAGATTTTCTTCAGGTGCCACATCATCCCCAACTTGAAGAGGAATTTCATCCCGAAATTCACCAGCTTTACCAGAATTAGCTTGCTTAACAGGGAATAGTTGAGGATATTTGAGCTTCATTTGATCTTCACGCTCCCACGTGAACTCCTGTCCACGTCTTGAGGTCCAACGAACTCTCACAATCGGGATACGACTATGTTTGCGCACCTTGACCTTTCGATCCATGATCTCAATAGGTTGTTCGACAAATTGCAACTTGTCGTCAATCTTGAGTTCTTGAAACGGCACAATCAGTGTTTCATCAGACAAACACTTCTTCAATTGTGAAACATGAAAAACATCGTGAACATTACCCAACTCAGCAGGTAACTCAAGTTTGTAGGCCACTTTACTGATCCGCTCCAAGATTTTAAATGGCCCAACGTAACGCGGATTAAGTTTACCGCGCTTCCCAAAGCGTATTACACCCTTCCACGGCGAAACTTTCAACACGACACGGTCACCTACCGTAAACTCCAACGGTTTCCTATGCTTGTCAGCGTAGCTTTTCTGACGGTCACGCGCTGCCGCCATACGGTTCCTGATCTGAACAATATTTTCTGAAGTTTCAAGTACAAGTTCAGGAACCGTGATCTGGCTGTCGCCCACCTCAACCCAGCAGAGAGGAGAACGGCATTTCCGCCCATACAATGCTTCGAACGGAGCTGCCTGAATACTAGTGTGGTAGCTGTTGTTGTACGAGAACTCTATCAACGGCAAATGTCTCTCCCAGCCCTTGCCAAAATCGATCACACATGCCCGCAGCATGTCTTCAAGTGTCTTAATGGTTCGCTCACTCTGACCATCCATCTGTAGGTGATAAGCAGTACTCATATCGAGACGTGACCCGAACGAGTTATGCATCGACTGCCATAAATTAGAAATGAAACGCGGGTCTCGATCTGAGATAATGGAAGTTGGCACCCCATGCCTAGAAACCACTTCCTTAAGATAAACCGCTACAAGTTGTGAGAACTTATCTATTTCCTTGATCGCTAGAAAATGCGCTGACTTCGTGAGACAATCAACAATCACCCAAATAGTATCGTTCCCGGCCCGAGTCCTCGGTAAGCCTGTGACGAAGTCAATGGCGATCTGCTCCCACTTCCACGTAGGTATCTCTGGTTGCTGAAGTAGGCCGAGGGTTTCTGAAACTCCACTTTGACTTTAGCACAAGTCAAACACTTACTCACGTACGTCGCTATGTGAGCCTTCATCTTCGGCCACCAATACATAACCCTGAGATCCTGATACATCTTGTTTGAGCCAAGATGAACTGAGTACCGAGACTTGTGCGCTTCGTCCATCACAAGCTCTCTAATGTTACCATACAAAGGAACCCATATTCGCTCCATGAAGTAGAGAATACCTTCCGACTTGCCAAAAGTTTCGATTCCATGCCCCGCATGGACTCAACTTGAAAATTCTCTACCTTCAGTGCTTCGATGTAAACAGGGCGAATCTGATCTGGTAGGCTAGAGTCGATGGTGAGTTGCAAGTTCATACGCGTTTAGGTTCCATAGTCGTATTCGCTCGAGAGTTTCATCCAACGATGCCATCACATAATTAGCTCTCCCAAAACAAAGGTACACGGGAGGCCCTTGTGATCGGTTTAAATGGTGCAATTGCTACCATCCAAGTAATGCCTCCATCTTAATTCCAAGGACCATGGCTTCCACCGCAGGTTATGACTCGTACAATTCTTCCTGTAAATCCACTACGTAAACCATCACCTTCTTGTGTTGCACCGGTGCGCACTGGGGCTCCGATTCGAACTATCATGGTATACCACTAGATCACCCGCACCCTCGGGTAAGGACGATGCTCAGCACATTGCAGAGTTGGGTTTCAAAAGCTGGAAAGACGTCCTCCTGTTTTGTCTCCCACGAATACACAGCACTCTGCTATGCTGAAGAGACTAAAGTTGTGCGTTCTTCGAAAATCCCATGATGAATCTGCGATAGTATCTAGCGAAACCAAGGAATTCTGTATCCCCGAAGGAATCTTTGGTGTCGATCAGTTTCTAACAAAATGGATCTTAGCAGGATCAACACGTATTCCCACTTCGTTGATTACATGACCAAAAATGTACCTCTCGAATCTAGAAGTCACACTTAACGAGACCTCGCGTGTAGTGGCTCCTCACTCAGGAGCTCTACGATAAGATATAAATGCCGCCCAGGGTGTTCCTTTCTCCTGGAAATGATTTAAAACGTCCTCAATAAACACGGTCGGTTCATGTGATCCATAAAGCTACTGGTGTGTTGTTTAACCCAAAGGTCATGGAGTACAATGTCGCAATGGTCGCATCGCGTTCGATATGTTGTTTTTAAGAACCTTCTCCCCTTGGACTTCCATCTGATAATAGTTTGCTCGTTCGTCAATCCTCGAATGGGAGCTTGACCCACACACTGGTCAATAGGTTGTCGATACATGGTCGAGGCAAACGGTTCTTGACTGTCACCTTGTTGAGTTTGCGGTAGCCGATACACGAATAAAAGGACCTGTCCTTCTTTTCACAGGTAGAGCTCGGGCTTCCCAAGGCAAGGAGCTAAATCGGTTAGGACCCCTGTCCAACGGTTCCTGAAGTTGACTAGGCAGTTCCTACAACCTTCCTGATATGAGACAATAAGGAGTACTAGTACTAAGGGCTACTTCTGACATGATACCGATATGATATTCCACCTGATGATGCGAAGGTAAACCTGATAGTTCTTCTAGTAGCACATCGGGAGAAATCACGAACAATTGGTGGATCCTCGATCCTCTTTCCTTAGCCCATCATTAGTAACGGTTGCCACCCTAGCGGGGTAGTCCCTTCGTAGACGCTCCTGGCTTTCATTGCTGAAATGATACTAACCTTTACACCACACTGATGCTTTAGGACAGATGACGATTCGTCACTAGGGAGAGGGATACTCAAAATTTTCTCCTCACAAGGTATATCCGCGCGTTATCTGGATAACCAATCCGCACTAACTTCTACAACAAAACTATCACGGGTAGATGTCGAGCACTTGTCCCACAAGGTCGAGTTTGCATCCCAACGGACATAGGAGGTTTCCATTGACTTGCCATCAGTCGGTTCCACAACAGGTTGGGTTTCCAGAAGCATCAGCGTTAATCAGAACAGAGACGAAGCGATTAGTTACCAAGAACGTGCAGGCCACCATGTTGCCAAACTCCTGGCATCGCCCACGCTAATTCTAAATGCCCTTCCACGAGCATCATTTCCAGTGTTGTTGTTTTCTTTACAAGGATTTCTAGTACTGTCGGCGTTCCTTTGGTTGTTTTCGTCTTGATTTAACAACGGCCAATCCATGCCGTAGACATCCTCATTTCCCTACTGTAGGCTATGATTACGGGTACCTAGATGTTGCCGTGACTGCTGCCTCTAATGCCATTGCTTGAAACGGAGCCCTACGATCTTTCATCAGCAGAGTCCATCTTTTCACATTCCGAGTCGCGTCCTCAATGTGCTGGCAGTTACACATTCCACACCATAGTCAATTGTCATCGTTTATGTCATGATTAACTCGTAAGAGTTGACTCCCATAAGTCGCTGATTGGGGTTAAAGATTCGATTGGAGTCAAATTGCTGATGATCGTTGCTGGTAATCAGGGTCGTCCAAATACTGAAGTCGGTAAAGTACAACGCTCATCCTCTTGTCCATCGATCTAGCAAGTTGATTGAGTAATAAACGGTATGTTACGAGTGTGTTGCATAAGTGATCGCACTTCGGAATCTAAGACGTCAATACATTGAGTTCCAGCAAACGAAGAGAAGTGAGAAAGGTATCAACCAATCATTCAACGTTGCGACATCCAACTCAGGGACGTTCGTACAAGCACCTAACATTCTACCCAGTTTGCTAGGCGTTTAGATGGGTGTTCAGGTAATACTCGATAGCATCGAGATTCGTAAGGATTCAGAGAGGAGTGAGAAGATCTCGTTCAAGTAGGAGGCAATCATTGCTAGGACTCCTATAGATTTGGTTACATTTCTCACTGATTAAACAACAGAACAGAACCCCTTTTTCACTTGTTAGGCCTCCCTGGGACTCACATTCACCCCACATTATTATTATGTGTGCACCCACAATAATATTGTGATTTGCATGCTCATCTCAGTCCCTCCTAACTCGTGTCAAATGGTTCTTCCAACCCAGATATCAACGGAGGTTGTCAAAGTAATAAGATCACAAAAATCCAAGGACTATGGCATACTATCTACGCACCATAAAGTAAGCAAGCAATCAATCCATGCCATCATGCTATAGTGATGAGTGTGTGTTCGTATGTTACGTCATAAACAAATGTGTACTAGTCATGTAATGTATGCAACAAGTGAGAAAGACGAACCTTGCAATCTGGAGCTGAGTGTCATGGTCGATTTCAGAACTGTTCGGTTATAGTCTGGTTTTATAAAAACGCTTTTAAAACCAAGTTCGCTATAACCAGTGGCTCTGATACCAAACTGTCACACCCCCAAAATACAACCTAGGGAATGTCCCTGCTAGGCGTGTGACGTACCAACAACGAGCCACTAATTACATTGAACCCATACAAGATTCTAAATAAAGTCCTCAATTTATTAATGAAAAATACCATCAACAAGTTTAAAAGAAAACCAACATGTTCAGCGGAAACAAATAGTAAACCAAAGTTAAACTGTTTCAAAACCAATGTATAATATCAACAATTCAATCACATGAATCCCACCAGTCGGCCCATGACCACTCCAGCTACTCCAGATAGCAAATCCCTAATCCAAAACATCTAACGACCTGCGAGCATGCAACAAGTTTATCAGACAAAGCTGGCGAGTTCATAGCTTGTGAAAACGTTGGTTACCAAGTGTTTAGTTCAGTTCATTGTATGTAATGTAGATAATAACCCAAGTACCATACAAGATGGCTACCAGATTGTTTTACCCGTCCCTACTGCCCCCTATCTAAGCAATGGTTATGATTTAAGTTTATTAGTTCACGCCCGTCCTCTCAGGTACGGTGTGAGGTTGCCAAGCCGAATAGCGCTATCAACTAACACCTCGTTACCTCTCAGGTAACTATTCGGTATAAGATGGGACTTAAATGATAGGAAAGAGTGTATTATCTAACATTCCAGTTTAACTCACAAGACATATTCCTCTCAGGAATACCCATGATTTACCCAAAACCAATCCCTCTTAGGGATACCCAAAGACTGTCCCAACCACCGGGACTTAAACTATCACTAAGAAGGCAGTTTCATGATCCTTACTTTCCTACACACTATACTAGTGTAACTCTTGGTTTCTGGCTCATTTTGTGTCTCAATATCATGTCTGTCTGAGTACTGAACTCCCGTCAGTACTTCTAGTTTGTCCGATAACTGTGCTAACTTTGTTTCGTGCATCATTTGAATCATAAAGTGTTGCATGCAATAATGATATGAAATCATGCAATATGTGATGCACTTGTATGTATATGACAATAATCAGAAAGCATTCATGTCATTAATTTTGATCAAACACAGTCATTAAAGCACTAATTACTGTTTAATTAATGTACGGATACATGGAAATTTGACAATTGTCACATTCTCCCCCCGTTAAGAAAATTTCGTCCCGAAATTTTAAGCTGCGCTATCGGTTACAGGGGAGTTAGGGAACAAATGTGGATACTTCGATTTCATTCGATCTTCACGCTCCCAAGTAAACTTTGGGCCGTGACGCGAGTTCCAACGAACCTTGACAAGCTTAACACTACTCCTCTGAGTCTTGTTAACTTTCTAGTCTGTAACTTCAACGGGTTCTTCAGTAAAGTGGAGAGTTTCGTCTATATACACTTCATCCACAGGGATGATAACTGTCTCTTGATTTGGACTTTTCTTCAGATTTGATACATGAAATGTATCATGAACACTGTTTAATTTCTCTGGTAATTCCAACTTGTACGCTACGGTATTAACCCTTTCCAATATCTTGAATGGCCCAATGTAACGTGGGTTTAACTTGCCACGTTTCCCAAATCGTGCTACACCTTTCCAAGGTGAGACTTTTAACAAAACCATGTCTCCTACTTCAAATTCCAAAGGTTTTCGTCTTTGATCTGCATAACTCTTTTGTCGATCACGAGCCACCTTGATGCGCTCTCAGATCTGCATTATCTTATCCATCGTTTCTCAAACCAGTTCAGGACCAACCATCTGTCTGTCACCAGCATCTGCCCAATACAACGACGAACGACACTTACGGCCATAGAGAGCTTCAAGCGGTGCCGCTTGAATACTTGTATGGTAGCTATTGTTATAGGAAAACTCAACCAGGGGTAGGTGAGTATCCCAACTACCACCTAAATCCATTACACATGCGCGGAGCATGTCTTCCAGTGTTTGAATAGTTCTTTCGCTCTGACCGTCTGTCTGTGGGTGAAAAGTTGTACTCAGATTCAGCTGAGAACCAAAGGCTTCCTTAAAGGATTGCCAAATCCTTGATACAAACCGTCCATCTCTATCAAATATTATTGAGATAGGCACTCCATGACGTGCTACTATCTTTCTGAGGTAAAGCTCGGCTAGCTTTCCCGTGCTATCCTTCTCTCGAATCGGTTGGAAATGCGCAGACTTGGTTAACCGGTCCACTATTACCCATATCATATCATGTCCTCTAGGAGTCCTGGGTAGCTTTGTTATGAAGTCCATAGAAATATGTTCCCACTTCCACATGTGTATTTCAGGCTGTTGTAAAAGACCTGAGGGTTTCTGATACCCGGCCTTCACCTTGGCACAGGTTCGGCACTTTCCAATGTAAATGGCAACGTCACTCTTGAGTCTTGGCCACCAATAGTAATCCTTCAAATCTTGGTACATCTTGTCCGATCCTGGGTGGATTGAGTACCTTGACTTATGAGCTTCATCAAAATAACTTCTCTAATACCACCATAAAGCGGAACCCAAATTCGTCCCATGAAATACAAGGTTCCTTCCTCGTTAGGCATCAGCTTCTTCTCCATTCCTCGGAGATATTCAGCCTTAATGTTCTCTTTCTTAAGAGCTTCTTTTTGCGCGGTACGAATACGCAAAGTGAGATCCGTTTGAATAGTCATTTCCAAAGCCCGATACGGGCTTGATCCTTTCCTTTCGACTTAAGGCGTCTTTTACCACGTTCGCCTTTCCATGATGATACTTGATCTCGCAGTCATAATCATTTAGTAACTCAACCCATCGTCGCTGTCTCATATTAAGCTCTTTCTGATCAAATATGTGATGAAGGCTCTTGTGATCCGTGAAAATAGTACATCGAGTACCATATAGATATTGTCGCCAGATCTTCAATGCAAATACCACTGGGCTTAGCACCAAATCGTGAGTGGTATAGTTCTTCTCATGGACCTTCAGTTGGCGTGAAGCATAAGCGATAACCTTTTGGCATTGCATGAGCACGCATCCCAATCCCTGACGTGAAACGTCACAATATACCACGAAGTCTTCGGTGCCTTCGGGTAGGGATAGTATAGGTGCATCGCATAGCTTATTCTTGAGCTGCTGAAAGGCTTCTTCTTGCATATCTCCCCATTCATACTTCTTGTCCTTTTGAGTAAGGGAGGTCAGCGGTTGAGCTATCTTAGAGAAATTCTCGATGAACCTGCGGTAATATCCCGCTAAACCCAAAAACTATCGGATCTCAGTCGGTGTCTTCGGAGTTTCCCAGTTCTTGATTGCCTCGATCTTTGTGGGATCCACATGAATGCCATTTTCGTTTACCACATGACCGAGAAACTGTACTTCGCGAATCCAAAACTCGCACTTCGAGAACTTCTTTAACAGCTCTAGAATGGCTCGGAGATGTTGTTCATGCTCTTCCTTAGTACGCGAATAAATAAGGATATCATCGATAAACACGATCCCAAATTTATCGAGATATAGCTTGCACACTCGATTCATTAAATCCATAAACATTGCCGGCGCATTAGTCAATCTAAACGGCATCACGAGGAACTTATATTGTCCATAACGAGTTCTGAAGGCAGTCTTCGGTATACTTTCCTCTTGAATCCCCAACTGATGATAACCCGATCGAAGATCAATCTTGGAATAGTAGCTTGATCCTTGCAGTTGGTCGAATAAATCATCAATCCTCGTTAATGGATACCGATTCTTGATAGTTAACTTGTTCAGCTCCCGATAGTCGATACATATTCGAAAGCTACCATCCTTCTTCTTGACGAACAACACTGGAGCTCCCCAAGGCGATAAGCTCGGACTTATGAATCCCTTGTCCAATAACTACGGAAGCCGCATGGATAACTCTTGCATCTCTGAAGGCGAAAGTCAATAAGGTGCCTTGGCTACAGGCTCGGCGCCTGGAACCAAGTCAATGTGGAATTCGACTTTTCGTTGAGGAGGTAATCATGGCAAGTCTTCGGGGAAGACCTCAGGATATTCCCTTACCATAGGGATATCTTCAAGCTTCGGCTCTTCGGCTTCCTTATCCACAACATGAGCTAAGAAGGCAACACATCCTTTACGTAGACACCTCTGGGCTTTCATACAACTGATAATCCGCAAAGGCATATCATGCTTCTCTCCGTGAATCACGATCGTCTCTTCATTCACCATCGAAATGCGAATGATCTTCTCATGGCACACAATCTCTGCATGGTTTCTAGACAACCAATCCATCCCAACTACGACATCAAAGCTTCCCAAATCAACTGGCAGAAGGTCTATCAAAAACTCACGCTCTCCAAGCTCTATGACACAGGCCGCGTCCATTCCCATTACCACCCTGGTTATTGTTGTTATTGTGCCCGCCGCGGTTTCCATTTCCTACCTGATTCCCGTTTCCACCATGGTTCTGATTACCATTCTGATTTCCATTACCACCACAATTGCCATTACCATTACCGTTTCCGCCTTGTCCTCCATTTCCACGACTCGCTCCATACTAGCACGTCTCCCTAGAATGCCCAATCTTTCCACAGTTACCACACTTTCTATACCTACACTGTCCGACATGGTGAAATTGGCAAATGTCACACTTTGGTAGGGTACCCATATACCCCTTTCCCTTGTTTTCAGCATTTGTGTCGCAACCCCCGATCCCTTATCTGTCCCAGGAACATGCGGGTGCGAACTCAGATTTTCGGTGGTATCAGTTGCGTTAATTTGGCAGCGGAAATTACATCAGGACCGTAGTTAGGAAATGTTTATCAGAGTAAAACCACCATATTTAATATTAATAATCACATGGGTAAAACCCAAGTTTCTTATTACAATACATTTATAGGGATAAACCCTATTTTATTGAATTTAAAACATCGTTTATTATGTAACTTTTATAGCCACATTTTTCCCAAGCCTTCAGTGCTCTCCAACTGTCTTTTTACTAATTGGCTGTCACATTGTGTTACCTGAAACGCGTTTTAAAAACATTTGTCAGCGGGAAATACTGGTGTGTGAATCCCAGTTTAATCAAGAACATTTTATCAATTAAAACAGAATTGAGAGCGATCACATTGTTTATGTCTACACAATTACTCATTCAGTACTGTCAATCCAGACTTGTGGGTCATATTACACATTGGCTAACTCGTCGTCCAATGGTAACGTACTGTCATCCCCGACTTACTACATGCAGTAGTACATTTTGTATACAAAACCCCAACACACCGGCAGTAATTGAAGAACTACAAAGACTCAATCACCGCTTAATCATACTGTAAAACAATTAAGGTTTTTTAAAATATTCCAAAAAGGTTAACAAAAAGAGGAACCCTAAATCAATCGGGCAGCGTATCTATTACGAAACTGGGGTTATAATACTTACAACGGAGCAGAACCTCGCTAATTAGGGGGTATAATACCCGTGTATTATAACTCTACTACAGAAATTCGAGATTGAGAAATGAGAATGAACGATTTCTGGTTGAACCCGATGGCCTTCTTATATAGTTGCACAACCTGACTCTCACGCGGCCCGCGTAAGATAAGGCAAAGCCTTACGCGGCCCGTGTCAACATCAGGTCAACGAGTAGCTTAGCTGGGTCAGCATGTAGGTTCGCTACAATGATGACACGTGTCATCACCAAGCTGCGCCAACAATTGGGACACTCGCGGCCGGCGTTAACTAATGGGGTGGTGTCACGCGACCCGCCTCAACCTATATTTCAGATTTTTAATTTATTTTTAAATGTTGTAATGTATTTCAGGCTCGGTTTTCACATACGAGGTGTATTTAAAGACATAATGGGACATTTTAAAATATACTAGGGTGTCGGAAATATTCGAGAGTGTCGGTTTTACTGAGGGTTGTTACATCCTCCCCACCTTGTTTTAGAGCTCGTCCTCGAGATCTACTGGAACAAGTGCGGATATTTCCTTTGCATTTCAGATTCAAGCTCCCATGTGTACTCAGGTCCTCTTTTGGAATCCCATTTTACTTTGACCAGAACTAATCCCTTGTGTTTGAGATTCTTGACTTTCCTGTCTTCAATCTGTAGAGGCCTACAAACTTGAGTTGTTCGTTTACCTCTATATCCTTAAGAGGTACTATCAGTGATTCATCAGCTAAACACCTTTTGAGATTTGATATATGAAATACATCGTGTATTCCTACCATTTCCTCTGGCAGTTGTAGCTGATAGGCTACATGTCCTATTCTTCTAATAATCTCAAAAGGTCCAACATACATGGGACTTAGCTTTCCCCATTTGATGAATCTTACTATTCCTTTCCAAGGAGAGACCTTTAATAATACTTTATCTCCTACTTGAAATTCCAATGGTTTGCGTCGGTTATCAACATAACTCTTCTGTCGATCACGTGCTGCTTTCAGTCGTTCCTTGACTTGAATGATCTTGTCGGTTGTTTCTTGTACTATCTCAGGTCCAGATAGTTGCTTTTCCCCAATTTCTGCCCAACAGACTGGGGTTCGGCACTTTCGTCCATAAAGTGCTTCGAATGGTGCAGCATTGATACTTGTGTGATAACTATTATTTATAAGAAAATTCTATTAAAGGTAAGTGATCATCCCAATTACCTTCGAAATCAATTACACAAGCTCTAAGCATGTCCTCCATTGTCTGAATCGTCCTTTCACTTTATCCGTCCGTTTGAGGATGATAAGTTGTGCTTAACTTTAACTTGGTTCCCATTGCTTTTTGGAAACTTGACCAAAAATGAGAGGTAAATCGGCTATCTCTATCAGAAACAATTGATAAAGGAATGCCATGTAAAGAAACAATTCCATTTACATATAATTTGGCTAGTTGTTCCATACTAAATGTTTCCCTCATTGGTAGAAAATGAGCTGACTTGGTTAGCCTATCTACAATCACCCAGATTGTATCATTTCCTTTCTTAGTTTTGGGTAATTTAGTAACAAAATCCATTGTTATCAATTCCCATTTCCACACTGGCATTTCTAACTGTTGTAGAAATCCTGAGGGTTTCTGGTGTTCAGCTTTGACTTGTGAACAAGTTAAACATTTAGAAACATAGGCTGCTATGTCCTTTTTCATTCCTATCCACCAGAAATTCTTCCTTAAATCCTGGTACATTTTATCATTTCCTGGGTGCATCGTATACTTAGATTTATGGGCTTCTTCTAATATACGATTACGCAGGTTTCCTAATTTAGGTATCCACATTCTCTTTTCATGGAATCTCCAAATTCCATCTGTCCCTTATTCTAATTCTTTTAGCATACCTTTTAGCTTTTCAGTATCTTCCTTGATTACTGATTCTTGTGCTTCTCTTATTTGATCATTTAAATCTACTTGTAGATTTAATTTAAGAGAACGTATCCGTTTTGACTTTTCATGATACTTTCGGCTTAAAGCATCTGCCACTACATTTGCTTTTCCTTCATGATACTGGATATCACAATCATAGTCACTAAGCATTTCCATCCAGCGTCTTTGTCTCATATTCAACTCCTTTTGTTTGAAGATATACCTTAAACTCTTATGATCAGTGAATATGGTAAACTTACTACCATAAAGGTAATGTCTCCAAATCTTAAGAGCAAAAATTATAGCTCCTAACTCTAAATCATGGGTTGAATAATTCTCTTCATGATTCTTAAGTTGTCTAGATACGTAAGCTATAACCTTTTGACGTTGCATTAATACACATCTGTAACCTAATTTAGAAGCGTCACAATAGACTACAAAATCTTCAGTTCCTTCTGGTAATGCTAGTATGGGTGTATGGATTAATCTTTGCTTAAGGATTCTAAAGGCTTCTTCTTGTTTTAATCCCCAATCAAACTTAACAGATTTACAGGTTAGCTTAGTTAAGGGAATGGCTATTCTAGAAAAATCTTGAATAAATCTTCTATAACAACCGGCCAATCCTAAGAAACTTCTAACTTCGGTTGGTGACTCAGGGGTTTTCCATTTAGTAATCGCCTCGATTTTTATGGGATCCACTTGAATTCCTTCATGATTGACTAGGTATCCAAGAAATTGTACCTGTTCTAACCAAAATTCGCACTTAGAAAATTTAGCATAAAGCTTTTCTTTTCTTAATAAACTTAAAAGTGCATGCAAATGCTTTGCATCATCCTCTTTATGCTTAGAATAAATGAGAATATCATCTATGAAAACGATTATGAATTTATCCAAATATGGCTTACATATTCGGTTCATCATGTCCATAAATGCAGCTGGGGCATTGGTTAAACCAAATGGCATGACAGTAAATTCATAATGGCCATACCTCGTTCTAAATGCGGTTTTAGGAATGTCCTCTTCCTGTACCTTTAATTGATGATATCTTGACCTTAAATTGATTTTAGAGAAAAATCGAGCTCCTTGTAGTTGATCAAACAGATCATCGATTCTCGGTCATGGGTACCGATTCTTAATCGTAACCTTGTTTAATTCACGGTAGTCAATGCACATACGCATTGATCCTTCCTTCTTTTTAACAAACAATATCGGGGCTCCCCATGGTGATGAACTTGGCTGTACAAATCCTTTTTCTGACAATTCATCCAATTGTTTCTTTAGTTCCTGCATTTTAGCGGGTGCCAAACGGTAGGGTACTTTGGCAATTGGTGTTGTTCCTGGTATTAAATGGATTATGAATTCGACTTCTCTATCTGGAGGTTGCCCTGGCAATTCTTCTGGAAATACATCTGAAAACTGAGATACTACTGGGATATCGTTTAAATCCTTTCCTTTAGTGTTAGTGATTATGGAAATCAAATACACTATAGAACCTTTTCTTATATAACTTGCAATTTTCATCAGAGAGATGAATTTTGTAGTTCTAGATGGTTTATCTCCTCTAATTGTGATCGTTTTACCTTTTGGTGAATTTACTTGGATTGACTTTTGATCACATAAAATACTGGCTTTATTGGCTATTAACCAATCCATTCCTAAAACAACATTGAATCCTGCCAGGTTCATGGGATAAAGGTTTGCAATAAATTTCTGATTTAAAATTTCTATTCTTGCTCCCTGCAAGATTTCAGAAATCCTAACGGTTTCTCCATTAGCTGTCTCTACTAAGCATTCTTGTGGTAGTTTAGTTAATGACTGATTTAGAAATTTGCAAAATGATGTATTAATAAAACTTTGGTTCACACCAGAGTCAAATAATACTTTAGCAAAAATATCATTAACTAAAAACGTACCAGCTATGACATCTGGAATCAATTTGGCTTCATCTGCAGTCAGAACAAATGCTCTAGCATTTTGAGTATTCTTGTTGTTTGTAGCTGGAGCTAATTTTGGGCAATTAAGCTTGATATTACCTTGTTCTCTGCAGTTGTAACATATCCTGTTGTTACCTTTCTTCCTGTAGTTTTCTTCCTTGTGTCCCGATATTTTGCAAAAGTTACAGTATATGGAGTATCTTCCTGAATGCTTTATTTTGCAACTCTTACAGTAAGGTGTAGAGGTAGAACCTATATTTTTCCCACGATTAAAATTTCCTGAACGAAATTCTTGTGTGAGCTTCTGGGTTAGGTTCCTTCTTTGATCCTCTTCTTGGGTACGGACTAATTCATCTGTCAAGGTATTTGCTAATTCTACGGCTTCTTCTATGGTTTGAGGTCTAGCTGCCTTGACTACATGTCTTATCTCCCCGATTAATCCCCAAATATAACGGGAGGTTAACACTGGTTCTGGTAAAGCAAGAGTTGGCACTATTCTAGCATATTCGAAGAATATTTTAGTGTATCCCTACTTATCCACACCAGTCATCCTAAGGTTTAGGAATTTGTTTGCTATCTGTTCTTTCTCATTGGGTGGGCAGAATTTCCTTTCTACCTTGTTCTTAAATTCTTCCCATTCCATATTGTAAGTTCTATCACTTCCTCTTGATTGGAGGATAGTGTTCCACCATTCTAGTGCTGAATTCTTAAATAGGTTAGAAGCAAACAATATCTTATCTTCTTCAGCACACTTGCTTATTCTAAAGACTGCTTCAGTCTTCTCTATCCAGCGTAGAGTTGCAATGGCCCCTTCGTTGCCCGAGAATTCCATTGGTTTACAAGACCAGAATACTTTATAAGAACAACCGTAAGACACGGTTCTTCTTCTTTTGGGAATAGGCATTTGAAGTATAGGTCCATTGTTCACGCTGTTTTCTGTTTCAATTGGTCGCTTACTGCTATGCTTACTTTTATTATTCACTTCTTGAATAGTTTGAATAATAAATGGCATTGCATCTATGATTCCTTGTGCTACTATATGTTGAACAACACTATTATCCATTTGGTTTCCATTGTTATTGATGCTTGGATTCTCATTAACCACGTTAATGTTACTCTGGTTATCATTATTCAGATTTCCTTGATTTCCTTCGTCGGCCATCTGAATTTTAAACATTTATCCCATATTAATATCATAAGATAATATTTAATATAGTTAATCACATGATACGCAATCTAGCCAAAAACGTCGATCATTGCGACTTGTACTCTATTTTCATATACTATGCGTCTATTACACACTAGTACTGAAATAAAATTACAATACCAACAGAAATAGAATCACACTAATAGTAATATGCATTCGTACACACATATTTTATTTTATTATATTATATTATATTATTACTATTACCGTCTCCTCCATCACATCACGGATATGGATTTATCCAAAAATCCATATTGCGCTCATCGTATTTCCATACGAGACGCTCTCCCACATGACGCATTCTCTCACTGCTTTCTAAAATATCCTCCCCAAAAGTCCTAAGTTCTTGGATGTTTTCTGCACTCATTGGGGGTGCAGGTTCTAGGACTGAGTTCGTAATCTGGGGTGCGGGTTCCTGATATGGGGGTGAAAGTGCATGAAATCGGTAAGGATCTTCTAAGATCTCTCTAATGTAGTTATCATGGTAATAGGGATCTAAAGGGTCCATACCTGAATAGGCTCCTATGTTCTGTATGGGTGTGTCTTCATGTATAGGGTAACGTTGCACAAAGTCCTTATTATCTTCCCACCAGGGGTCATAATTTGGGTCTAGGGGGTTTGGTGCAGGTACCCTAGGGATTTCTTCTGGGTTAAAATCATGCATCTCCACTTGGTTTTCAGGATTTTCTATCTTCATGGGTTGGTCTGGGTTTAGTGGTTGTGGGGCTACTAGTTGTTCCAGACTTGGGTCAGCAGCAGTTGTAGCTAGGATATGGAAATTGGCTAGGCTTCTATTAAGCATATCCTGTGTATGGGCATCGGTTTTTCGCTTAGCGGCTGCTAAAAATATTTGTTGTTGCAACTTTCGCATTCTTTTCCTACGTGCAAAGGCTTCCTTACTGAACCATCCTCGTTTCTTATGAGGGAATGGCTCTTCTGATTGAGATTTAAAGGAAAATATCCATTCTTCCTGATCAACAGAATACCTAGAAAGGGCAGGCTGTGAAGAGGTACCTTCACTCCTAGGTGAATCAGACAACTGACGACTCATTCTGAGGGTCCTTGATCACTCATACTGTAAACTAACAAATAGTCAAATAACACATAACAAATAATTGCAGTTATGCACTTATTTCCGTAATTTATTTCCTAACACAAAATTTATAATTTAAGTGTCAGCAGAACACTTCTTTGGCTCAGACCAGTGGCTAGGCTCTGATACCACCTTCTGTCGTAACCCCCGATCCCTTATCTGTCCCGGGAACGGGCGGACGCGAACTCAGATTTTTGGTGGTATCAGTTGCGTTAATTTGGCAGCGGAAATTACATCAGGACCGTAGTTAGGAAATGTTTATCAGAGCAAAACCATCATATTTAATATTAATAATCACATGGGTAACGCCCAAGTTTCTTATTACAATACATTTATAGGGATAAACCCTATTTTATTGAATTTAAAACATCGTTTATTGGGTAACTTTTATAACCACATTTTTCCTAGGCCTTCAGTGCTCTCCAGCTGGCTTTTTACTAATTGGCTGTCACATTGTGTTACCTGAAACGCGTTTTAAAAACATTTGTCAGCGGGAAATACTGGTGAGTGAATCCCAGTTTAATCAAGAACATTTTATCAATTAAAACAGTATTGAGAGCGATCACATTGTTTATGTCTACACAATTACCCATTCAGTACTGTCAATCCTGACTTGTGGATCATATTACACATTGGCTAACTCGTCGTCCAATGGTAACGTACTGTCATCCCCGACTTACTACATGTAGTAGTACATTTTGTATACAAAACCCCAACATACCGGTAGTAATTGAAGAACTACAAAGACTCAATCACCGCTTAATCATATTGTAAAACAATTAAGGTTTTGTAAAATATTCCAAAAAGGTTAACAAAAAGAGGATAAACTCACATTGCTATCTTAGACTTTGCGTAAGGGTTTCCTGGGAATAATCTATAGTTTATACAAATGTACATAGGTTAGTATCATAACCCTTTGAAAATATTAATGATACCCTCCCCGAGACGGCATTCCAACAACTACGTCGGGCAGAACCACGACAGTTGTTACGGAACCCTAAATCAATCGGGCAGCGTATTTATAACGAAACTGGGGTTATAATACTTACAACGGAGCAAAAACTCGCTAATTAGGGGGTATAATACCCGTGTATTATAACTCTACTACAGAAATTCGAGATTGAGAAATGAGAATGAACAATTTCTGGTTGAACCCGATGGCCTTCTTATATAGTTGCAGAACCTGACTCTCACGCGGCCCGCGTAAGATAAGGCAAAGCCTTACGCGGCCCGTGTCAACATCCGGTCAACGAGTAGCTTAGCTAGGTCAGCATGTAGTTCCGCCACGATGATGACACGTGTCATCACCGGGCTGCGCCAACAATTGGGACCCTCGCGGGCCGCGTGAACTAATGGGGTGGTCTCACGCGGCTTGCCTCAACCTATATTTCAGATTTTTAATTTATTTTTAAATGTTATAACGTATTTCAGGCTCGGTTTTCACATACGGGGTGTATTTAAAGACATAATGGGACATTTTAAAATATACTAGGGTGTCGGAAATATTCGAGAGTGTCGGTTTTACTGAGGGTTGTTACAATTTGCAGCGCCAGTCTGTGCCTCCGCTGGCGGATTAGCGTCTCTGCACTTGTTCGCGTTGTTGTTTTCATTCGCTCTAGTACCCTTCTTGAAATTAGTGAATTTTCTTTTGTTATCCTAGATGACTCCCCATGAGTCTCTTTCTTATTCGTTTCAGAAATCGAAAACTTTCCCAACCTAACTGCTTCGTCCGTAAGCGCTACACTTAAGTCAATTGCCTCAGAAATGGTTGGAGGCTTGGAAGTTGTCACCATGCTCAGAATCTAAGGTGCCAATCCCCAGATGAAACGTTCAATCCTTTTAAACTCCGGCTCCACCAAATAAGGAACAACTCTCGACAAATCGTGAAATCTCTGAATATACTCAGCCACCTTTGGACCATCCATTTTTAAATTCCAGAATTCAGTTTCCAACTTCTGGATCTCCACTCGAGAATAATACTTTTTATGCATCAACTCTTTCAGTTCATTCCACGTCAATGCATACGCAGCAGCTTCAGCCAATGTCTGCACCTGGAGGTTCCACCACGACAACGCTCCTTCTAGAAACAATCAAGAAATATACGTGACTTGTTGCTCTGGAGCACATTTACTCATCCTCAAAACAGAATCCGTCTTCTCTACCCATCGTACAAAGGCGACAGCACCCCAGTGCCATCGAAGTTCAGGGGCTTGCAGTCTAAGAACTGTTTATAGGTACAGCTTGTAACACAAGCAACATCATTCACAGAAAGCATTAGCAAAGCACACATGGAAATGTCCAAACGAATTGTAATGTGTCTTAGGTGACTTAACATTATCGATTGGTGGGTTATTCCCTGAGGTGCCTCCGCTATGTTCGGAGCGAAGGGCATTGTGCTGTGCGATGGCATGTGAGATGCGCTCTTGTAATTCCGCCTCTGTCGTTGGCAGAGGGTTGTTGGTATTGGTGTTCCTTCGAGGCGGCATTCTTCTTCTAACAGGAAGATTCAGGTAGGCCAGACATTATTAAGGACACAAGCACATAAGCATATATTTAACTAATAAGGCCTAGGAGGTGTGTGTGTGTGTGTATATATATATATATATATATATATATATAAAAGCTATCATCATATTAAACAAACATAGCATGAACATGTAATCCAACAATGAATTTAATGAGAACACGACTATTGAGCTTTCATTAATCATCAACCAACCAACAGTTACATTGTTTTCAGTGTGTATCATACCAAAAAGACATAGGGTCACACTACCCTGGTTAACAAGTTTGTCAATGTATAAAAATAATATTGTCAAAAGGGGTCTTCAAAGTCTTCACAATCTTGGCTCAATTGTAGTGCTCTCACCAAAAGTAATGCATCTGCATAAAACTAAAAACCTACTGTACTGATGGCGGGGGAGGAGGAGGGAAGAAAAGCAAATTGCGGACATGTGCGAGCTCCTCCTCGAGCTCGTAAACACGGCGAAGTAAATAGCTAATCTGCTGCTCGACAGTAAGAAAATGGGTATCAAAACCCGGAAAAGGGTCAAGAGTAGCAGATGGAGGTACGAACGAAGCTGACGGTGATGAGTGTGGAGGGACAAAAGCAGAATGACATGGACAAGGTGGAGGGTATGAAGGAGTCAGCTCGAGCTCCAGAACTCTGCGACTCAAGATCTCAAACTGTAACTGGAGTGACAAAAGCAACTCATCCCGTGTGTAGCCTCCATAATGTGAGGGATGATAGGGGTCTGAGATAGGCATGGTATAGGGCGGGAACCATCAGAATGGCTCGTCAAGCGATGAAGATGTAAAGGGAGTGAAAGATGTAGTCTGTGGGATCGGAGGGAAAACTGCTGAAGCAAATGGGACAAAACTCGATGGGTGGCCCGAGGTACCCTCCCCTGGTTGGGGTGCAGGGATCTCTTGTAGGAAGACAATCGGTAGGTCAGTACGGTGAACATCAGACTCAACAGAAGGTGGGGGAGCAACACCAGCGGGTGGGGGTGGTGGAATGAATGGCTCAACAAGTGGGAGATCAATAGGTGCAGGTATCGGCTCTGGAACAAGAGGTGCAATATCAGGCTGGCCAAAAGGGACAGGATCTGGCTCAGGGACATGCTCTTGGTCGTGTGGAGGTGTGGGGACTCGTGCAGGGGATAGTGGTGCAGCTGATATCGCAGTGTCGTCGTCGGAATCAGTAGTATAAAGTTGCAGTCCTGCAGCCTACTGGGCTGAGGAAGTCACAGACTCAAATGAGTCTGAAACCGAATGCAAACTGGAATCAGAAGATAACTCGTAACTGGAATAGCAGGAAGAGGTACTACGACAACATCATCATCAATCTCCCCGTCGTCCTAAGCGTCAGCTGGGGGACCGTCCAAAAATAAATCGACATCATCTCCAAAGAGGTCATCAAATGGCCAATCCTCAGGAGGAATGACCACGAGTGGAACGGCGTCGAGGATCGGTGCCACAATGTGCTCACCATCGGGGTGACCGATGATGAGGTGATCATGAACATGAGTAGGAATATCAAAAGGATCCTCAACGGGAACGCCATCCGCTATAGGTATATCATCGCCAAAATCCGGTAATGCGAATGGCTAAAAGTCGTCCTCATCCTCAGATAGCATCTTGGGATCACTCTCAGTGTCCGATGTGTAAATCTCTGGCTCAGGCATGACCTCATCGTCCGAAACGATGGCCATCGGGTCGTGGGCATCAGATAACCCACTCTCAGAGGATGACATGGATGCCTGTAACATATTAATCATAACATGTGCACATATGTTAACCACTAACACTCAGTATATGAAAACAAGACAATTATCACTTAATCATGTATTTACATTATCCCT
This sequence comes from Helianthus tuberosus, assembly GCA_030545235.1. NCBI lineage: Eukaryota > Viridiplantae > Streptophyta > Magnoliopsida > Asterales > Asteraceae > Helianthus > Helianthus tuberosus. The sequence goes on from CM060383.1 coordinate 89,749,523, forward strand.
CATGAAACTCTTCTATCTTAACTAGTCTACCTTATGCAAACTAAACCACCACTGTGACCTTGCAATCGTGTTTCTTATCTTTCCTTTGTAAAATGTTTGCTCCATGGATCTTGGCGTTTTGTGTATGCAATGAAAAATATTTTGTAAAAATATTTTCGTGAGAGAGCCCTAATGATTGTAGTCTAGACTCGAGAAGGAATCATAGTTCGCTACAATCGAAGCTCTGATACCAAACTGTCACACCCTGACTTTTGTGGAAGTGTGTTACATGTGACTTGCTTAATATCATTGCATTCAACCATAACAAACAACTATATGATAGAAACCACTATGTTCATCCATTAAAGAGTTTCAAAATATTACAACCAACATTGTTTAACACGAAACCAAGACTTCAAGTTCAAAATACAATGATTATGTTCTTTCAGTAGGTCTAAAACGCAATGGGTTGGGTTTCAGAACATGATCATGTTTCTGTTTTAACATGATCATGTCAGTTTAATTCCAGTATTCCATCTCTAAAATGTAATGGGCTAAAAACACAAAAATATGTATTTTTTTTCATATTGTGTTATAAAACACAATGGATTAAAAGCGTAAAACAAATTTATTTTTTATTGTGTTATAAAACGCAATTTATTAAAAACACAAAGAAATGTTTTGTTTCTAAAACACAATAGACTAAAAACACAAAGAAATGTCATTTTTTTTCTAATACGCAATAAGCTAAAAACATAAAGAAACGTGTTTTTTATTTTTTCTAAAATGCAATGGACTCAAAATAAAGAAATATGTTGTTTCTAAAACGCAATGGACTAAAAACAAAAAAAAATGTGTTTTTTCATTCTTTTGTAAAACGCAATGACTTAATTCAAAAACCAAATCGTAAAATGCAATTAAAAAATTTCTTACACAGATCGAAGCCGATTTCTTCGAATTTCTTCAACGTTGACGAAATTCGAATATTAGAAACACTTATCTATAGTCGAATCGTACGAATCGTGTGATTCACTTCAAAATCATGGGAAAAAATGAGAAATTATATGAAATTAAATTGGGTTTCTTCAAAAAAGTTGAAGAACACGTTGATTGAGTCTTTGAATCACGAATTGATAACGAAAAGCGTACTTTGGTGTTGTGATTATTGAATAGAAAGTGAAAAAAATGTTGAACATGATGAGTTTTTGAAAATGATTGGTTTTGAAGTTGTAGGGAAATAGAAAGGTAGAAGATAAGATAAGGTTGACTAAAATACCCTTCCCATTTATTTTTCAATTTTACCATATGTTATAACCCCATTGCTTCCTATCATTCCTACCTAGGGGTGTTCAAAAAACTCGCAACTCGCTTGAAACTCGCTCGAAAAAAGTTCGAAAAAAGCTCGACTCGAAATTGGCTCGGTTGTAAAAGAGCAAGCTCGGCTCGGTTTGTAAACGAGCCGAGCTTAGCCTGGCTCGGCTCGTGAGCTCGGGAGCCAGCTCGATAAGGTTTACATCCTTCATTTTTTGTCCCACATCGCTCAGAAGACAAAAATCAAGGGAGTATCTCCCCTATAAGAAGGTAAAGACATTGTACAAAGTGAGCTGACTATTTATACTTGCATATTTAGCCATTTGGTTAAATTAAATTGTAATTATGGCCCTTATTCTATGAAGAGATTCATTTTTAGGGTTTTTTAAGTAGTAAATTTTGCGGTTTTTTGTTAGTTCGAGCTAGATCAAACCGAGCCGAGCTAGCTCGAATTTTAATTGAGTCGAGCTCGAGCCTCAAATCTCAGCTCAATTTGAAATTCAAGCTCGAGCCGAGCCAGCTCGAATTGAGTTCGAGCCAAGTTCAAGCTGGGCCAAGCTCGGCTCGACTCGGCTCGTTTACGGCCCTATTCCTACCCAAACTATATTTTATTTGATTCTCTTCCTAAAAACTAAATAGACGATGTCACGAAAATGATCTAATCTATAACCTTACATAATATATTTACACAAATTTATGAATTATGTATAAATAACAAATCAAAACGTCTTGGCTTCTCTTCGCTCATGTGGTTGCCAACCGACCAGATCAGTTTGTTTTAGGCTTTCTTACCTAAATGATGTCAAAAAATTATTTTGCAACTAACTGATTTAATTTCAATATAAATACAATTTAAATAATTATAAATTTATTTTCCAACAACTTGAGAAAATAAAAAGGGTGTGACAGCCAATGATGTGGAGAGGCGAAGGTGGTATAAGCTGGACTGTAACGCCTTTTATTCTAGAAAACAAAACTTGTTCACGGATTTTTTGAGTTGCAAATAACTAAAAATACACAAAAATCATATTTTTTATTACGTGATGACGGGGGTAGCCCAAGATTAAATAAAATGACTAAATACGTAAACGCTCAAAGGTTTAAACGGTTCAACGGTTGAAAAGCTATGAGATGGGGAAGAGCAATACGGAAACAGTGGCCAGTCATATCCAGGGATTGCTTCACCAACTCACAGCCGCAAAAGCAAAGCAGGTCTGCAAAACACACGCTATTATCCAGGGGTCAAAAGGCTTTAACCCCCAAACGGGTAAGCTCCTCACTGCAAACGGGATCACTAGTCAAATGAATTCTACTTCGGGAGATGTCTTCTCCTATAACTTGACACTTCATTTACTTCAGAAAACATCTCCTGGCCAGCTCTGATTCTCTAATCTCTGGTCATTCACATTGAGTACTTGCTTACATGCGAGGCACTCCTTTTCACATCCACCACACACATTCTATTTGCTCCCACATCCGAATTTGGACACACTTCAGATAAGGATCTCCAGCAAATAACAAAAACTAGCTAGTGAACCTCCTTCCGCGTTTTGCAAACGTGGCGGGACCCCACGACCTGCGTTAGGCAAAGTTGAAACCTTCAACCCTTTTGCCTAACCAGCCCAGCTACTACCGTTGGTCTTGTATTTGTTGCATCAACAAGTTGGCGCCCACCGTGGGGCTACGCCGCTATTTCTTCTCAAAAAGACCTAGTAGTGTATCTCTCTTCACTTAAAACCACCATGTCTGAAAGTGCATCCCCGGGAGAAGTAAATCAGATCCCAAACACTTCTACTCCGGGTAGTAGCCAAGCTCACGTGGCTATACCAACTTCTTTTTCAACTCCGGGGAGCACATCCGAGTTCCTCACCTTCAACACACCAACTCCGTCCAGATCCGGAGTTCCTTCACCCAATGTCGGTGTCTCTGACACCCCGGCACGTGTTGAACTTACCCCTGAAGGGGTTGCCAACAATTTCCTTGAGTTGAGGTCCCTTCTCAACCAACATGTGAGTAAAGAAAGAGAAAAAGGAGTGAGGATTCGTTTAGATTATGATGAGCCTGAACCAACGTTGTCTCCTGGGCCACCTCCCCTTCCTTTCACAACTAGAAATGAGGCTGGTCCCAGCAATCCTCCTAACCCTCACCCGTATCTGTCCACAATGACAAATCCCACGGTACATCCTTTCTTCTCGTCCCAACCAGTTACTAGTGGTGCTCCTTTGGGACATGAGCTAACTCTTGACCAGCTCCTACAATCCCCAGTAACAAGCTATCCAGCATCTATAACAACCACGTGGGAGCAAGCTCTGTCCGTGCTCCCTTTAGCACGAAGTGCTGTTATGAGCGCTCCCCTCAGAATAAACTGCTCAATTGGCCCAGGAAACCTTCAAGGCTTCAACCTCATGCCCAACATGATGACCCGGATGATGGCCAACTTCCCGTGGCAACACTTCATTAATCAGGTGCTAGCCACTCAGGGAAATAATGGCAATGGCAATAATGTGGATGCAAGGGCTGAAGAAGACTTGGCTAAACCATACAAGCCAAGTAACCTTTAATGCTTTTCAAGGCAGATAGCCGATTATGATTTCCAATCAAAGATTAAGATGCCGTCCCACATCAGGACGTATGATGGAACTGAAGATCCTGAGGACCATCTTCAGATCTTCACCGGTGCAGCCCGGATAGAGAAATGGTCAAACGCTGAATGTTGCCTAATGTTCATGAGAACTCTTGTTGGATCCGCCAGAATCTGGTTCAACGACCCACCTGCTCAAAGGGTTCGAAGCTTTGACGACCTTAGCAAGGGTTTTTTGGCCAATTTCTCCCAACAAAGGCGATATGTCAAAGACGCAACAGTGATCTTCCAGATAAAACAACGTGATGATGAAAGTCTTCGTGCGTTCATTGAACGATACAAGAAGGAAGGTCTGACTTATGTAGGGGCAGACGAGAAAATGAGTGTGGCCGGTTTCATGAATGTCATCACCTCTAAATATCTCACGAGAGATTTCAACAAATCCCTGCCCAAGACCTTGGAAGAGGCTCTCGAAAGGGCTGAAGCTCACATCCGGGGAGAGGAGGCAATAGACATTAAAGAACAAAGAAAAAGAGGATCCGGTTGGCGAAGAAATAGCCCAGCTAGAAAACGGGGGAACTTCAACTCCTATGACAGGCGGTCAAAGGGTTCAGACCCTCGAAGGTCTGAAGGCCGGAACCCTTCAAGCAGGGAAAAAGGCATAAGTTTCACACCCCTCACAAAGACCCCTCAAGAAATCCTTGCAAAAGAAGAAGTTAAACAAAACTTTCGGCCTCCTAGGCCTCTCCCCAAAAGCAGGAAAAATGAGAACTCCACACAATACTGTGAGTTTCATGAAGAAAAAGGTCACCACACCAATGATTGTTTCCAACTCAAGAAAAGAATTGAAGAAGCTGTTAAATACGGAGAACTCGCTCATTTGGTAAAGGGAGTCCAGGACAAAATGGCTGAAGGAAAGGGTAAGGAAGTCAATATGGTGGATTTCGATGGAAGGGTTCCTCATAAAAGACAGCGGTTGGAAGCTTGGGAGCTTCAGTGTGTTTGTTTCCCCCAAACGGAGAAAGACCCTCTCTCTAGCCCTCTTGTGGTAGAAGCTACCGTGGGAACGTTACAAACATGTAGGGCATACATAGACACGGGGGCAGCCACTGAAATCATGTTCGAAAAATTCTTCAACCGTTTGAGCAACGAAGGACGTTCAAGGCTTCAACCCTCTGGAACCTCTATAAAAGGTATCGCCGACATACCCCTCAAGCCTTTAGGGCAACTGACACTTAATGTTCGTTTCAGCGAAGGTTTAAAAGAAAGAACTCAACCACCCACCTTTGTGGTTATCAACATCCCCTCAAGCTATGACGTGATCATTGGAAGACCAGGACAGTGTGCATTTTACATGGTCGTGTCTGTTGGCCATGGCACAGTCAAATTTCCTACCGAGAGGGGCATAGCAACCCTTCAACCCTCTCAGGAAGCCTACATGGTTGAAGGTGAAAGCTCAAACAGTGAAGAAGACAGGCAAAGATTGGTCATAAACCCTAAGTACCCTGAACAACGAATAAGGGTCAATCCAAACCTTTCTCAAGAGACACTTGCATACCTTGAAAAGTTGCTAACACATTACAGCGATGTATTCGCTTGGTGTCAAGAAGATATGACCGGGATCCCTCGGAACATCGCCGAGCATGAGTTAAGAATACCACCGGATGTCAAGCCTGTGGTCCAAAAGAAAAGAAGCCTGGCACCCGAGAGAAGCCTGGCAGCTTGCCAAGAGGTTGAAAAGCTTGTGTCGGCCGGTATTCTCCGAGAAGTCAAGTACCAATCATGGGTTGCAAACCCGGTTATGGTCAAGAAACCTGACAACTCTTGGAGGATGTGCATAGATTTCAAGGATCTTAACAAGGCTTGTCCTAAGGATTGCTATCCACTACCGGAAATTGATCTCAAGGTTGACTCCCTCACAGGCTACTCGTTCAAATGCTTTCTTGATGCATACAAAGCTTATCACCAAATCCTCATGAAGAAAGAGGATGAGGAAAAAACAGCCTTTCACACGGACAAAGGGATCTTTTGTTATCAAAAGATGCCTTTCGGCCTCAAAAATGCCGGAGCAACCTATCAACGGCTCGTCGACAAAGCCTTCGAAAGCCAAATTGGCAAAAACATGGAGGCATATGTCGACGACTTGGTGATTAAAAGCAAGACGGAATATCAAATGCTCGACGATATTCAAGAAACTTTCAAGAACCTCAGAAAGGTTAACATGAAGCTTAATCCGGAAAAATGCTCATTTGGATTCGAGGAGGGAAAATTCTTGGGTCACATTGTTGGAAAACAAAGCGTCAAAGCCAACCCTAACAAAGTGAAAGCCGTCCTCGAAACCAAACAACCAAAAACCAAGAAAGAGGTTGAAAGCTTAAACGGGAAGCTTGCAGCCTTGAAGCGTTTTACCTCAAAGTTGGCCGAAAGATCTCTGCCCTTCTACAAAACGCTCAAGAACTGCTCAGACAAGAAGGATTTCAAATGGACTGAAGAAGCTGAAGAAGCTTTCAACCAGATGAAGCAACATCTAGCTTCCCTACCAGATATTGCGGCACCAAAAACCGGGGAGTTAATATCGGTGTACCTCTCAATTGTTGACGAGGCCATCAGTGCAGTCCTCACCATTGAGCGAGACAAGGCCCAGGTACCCGTCTATTTTTCAGCAAGACTTTAAAATTAGCTGAAAGCCCACGACCTCAAGTCTCGTTATTCGGTACACCCTGGTTCGGACAAGATGTACCACGACCTCAAGACTACGTATTGGTGGCCTGGCATGAAAGCCCACATAGCAACCTACGTCAGCAAGTGCTTGACTTGTGCGAGAGTCAAGTCTGAATATCAGAAACCATCAGGCCTACTTCAACAACCGGAGATCCCGAAATGGAAGTGGGAGCAAATTTCCATGGATTTTGTTACTGGCCTACCCAGATCTCAACGCGGAAACGATACCATTTGGGTGATCGTAGATCGACTGACAAAGTCTGCACATTTTCTGGCAATCAAAGAAACGGATAAGTTTTTCTACTCTTGCAGACATCTACCTAAAAGAAGTAGTATCAAGGCACGGAGTGCCAACCTCCATCATTTCTGATCATGACGCGCGTTTTACCTCTGAACTGTGGCAAGCTATGCGCAAGTCTTTTGGCTCACGTTTAGATATGAGCACCGCTTATCACCCACAGACGGATGGGCAATCTGAACGCACCATCCAAACCCTTGAAGACATGCTTAGGGCATTTGTAATCGATTTTGGTAATGGCTGGGAAAAGCACCTCCCGCTAGTGGAGTTTTCATATAACAACAGCTACCACACCAGCAGTCAAGCCGCTCCATTCGAGGCATTGTACGGACGCAAATGCCGATCACCTCTCTGTTGGGCAGAAGTTGGTGATAGCCAAATCACTGGCCCAGAACTTGTGGTAGATACCACCGATAGAATTGCTCAGATACGACAGCGAATGGCGGCAGCTCGTGACCGTCAGAAAAGCTATGCTGATAAGGGAAGAAAACCACTCGAGCTTCAGGTTGGGGATCGAGTGCTACTCAAAGTCTCACCTTGGAAAGGTGTAGTCCGCTTTGGCAAATGAGGCAAACTCAATCCGCGTTATGTCGGACCATTCGAAGTCACCGAGAAAATTGGCAAAGTCGCCTACAGGTTGGATCTACCTAAAGAACTCAGCGGAGTTCACAATGTTTTCCATGTGTCGAATCTGAAGAAGTGCCTGTCAGATGAGACCCTTATAGTTCCTCTCAAGGAACTCACAATTGACGACCAGCTGCGATTCGTCAAGGAACCAGTAGAGATTACGGATCAAGATGTTAAGATCCTCAAGCATACCAGGATACCTCTAGTCCGAGTTCGTTGGAATGCTCGTCGTGGCCCAGAGTATACCTGGGAACGCGAAGACCAAATGAAACTCAAGTATCCCCAGCTGTTTAAGAAAAACGCAACCACTACTGAGGCTGAAGCTACTGCAGAATTTCGGGACGAAATTCCAAACCAACGGGGGAATGATGTGACACCCCAGGAAAATCTGGAAAACAACGCAACTTAACTAGCTTCCTTAGTAACCACGCGCTAAATTTCGGGACGAAATTCTCTTAACAGGGGGAGAATGTGACAACCCTCAAAATCCCATGTATTTCGTACAAATTATTAATGATAATTAAAGTGTCTGACGACTGTGTGGAATTACTTAACTGCTTTCTGATATCTGTGTTATGCTTACACGTATTTGTTAATATGCTAATAATGTACAGATAGGTCACTAAATAGTCCGTTATATTTTCCTAAGTGTTAGAAAATAAAAACGTTGCAAAAATATATAAGTAGGACGCTTTACGGATTAATTAAGCACTTTAACGGAACAACACCGAACCGAACAACCGGACTTTACACGGAACATAAAAATAATGTCAATGACATTGTTTACACCTTTTTGAGCTGGTTATGATCCCCGAACGCCCTAACACCCACTAAAATATCTAGTAACCAAATAAACTAACTAAATACTTGAATATGGATTACATGACAACTAGTTAGTTAAAAGTTACAATTAGACCCCCTCCCCATAACCTATGCAATCGGCCACATGGCAAAAATGGGAGATCTCATTTGATTTGTGTAGATATCCTAAGATATTTGTTGGGTACTTTTGAAACATAATAACCCATGGATAATGAAATGTTGGAAGAACATTATATAATGACCATAAGTCTTCCACATCCTTATCATTTACCATTCAAAGCAACAAAAACTCTCCCTCTTCTCCCTTAAGGCTACGGCCTCAACACCCCACCACATCACCTCCATTTTCAACCATCCTTCATGTATTCCAAGGTAATCTAGAGGTGTCTTAAGCATAAATAAGGAGCTTGGAAGCATTGGAAGTTGAAGGACCACTCTCATCTTCTTTTATCCACCACTTTTCTACACTCGAACTTCCCTAGCCTTGAGCTAGTGGTAAGAACTTAGATCCGTTCATTTTGCATGTTATTTAAGTGGTTAATAAGAGTTTTGTCGGTTAAAAATCACTAACATATAAGATCACCAACTAAAAGTCTACTAAAGTGATGAACCGGGTGGTTAATGGATGAATATTAGTGTAAATCATGTAGATCTTGTGTGATTATGATTATTGGTTGATTATTTGATGTTTTGTTGATTAATATTAATATGTGATGTTGTTGCGGTCACTAAACTTGTTAAAAGAATCAATCGAACACGATTTAGAAGGATAAACACTGAAAATCAGAATCTGTCCTGGTTTTACAGCCAACTTCAGTTGGCTGTAAACAGGTCTTAAACTCAACGAAAAACCGATATTTTGAATCTAAAATATGTTATTATGAAATAAGGTTCTAATGGCACCGGAATCGTAATTTTTGGACTTCGTTTTCTATTTTTAAAGTGTTAATTTGTAACAGCAACTTAAGCTGAATTTTGACAGCAATAAATGGGTGTCGTATTTTCAGTCATAACCTGAGTTTTGTGATTAATCGGACCATGAAATTTGTACAGTAGATGACAACCGATGTATTTGTAATTACCCCACTGGAATTTCGTAAATCGGACACTCGATGAATTTTTAATAAATTTTTCCGTGGACTGTGGTCAGAAATACATAAATCTGAGTTCAGTCCGGAATATGAATTTTTATAAAATATTGGTAATGAACCGGACCCCGATATTTTTACACAATAAAATATGGAACGTTTATGACATTCTGTAAAAATTTGGGAATTTTTGGAATAATTTAACTATTTTATTAAAATGTCCGAAAACAGACGGTTTTGAATATAAATGCTGAAATGACATAAGTTGTGACTCGCGTGTCTAAATGTCAAGTATGCTATTTGTGAATGATCTAATATGCTATATATGTTATGTGTATTATCGTATGTTTGATTATGAGTGGGGAATGGATGGGAAAGCTACATGGGCATAAACAGTTAAAGTAATGCATGTTGTGTGATAGATACGTGTAGGAACGTTGTGTTTTATTTGAAAGCCACTAAGTGACTAACTGGTAAATTATACTAGGACGTGATTGACCGACCCTGACTGTTAGCTATATTGAGAATCTAACCGAGCAAACCAAGGTGAGTTCACACCCTTACTAAGGCATGGGATTCCCGGTGGTTGGGAATGGGATTGAATAACTATTTATATTATCAACACTACTAGACTACCTACTACTGTCCTCGGAGTGAGAAGGGCACGTACGTAAAACCTACGTACATTCATACTCATTACTGTCCTCGGATTGGGAAGGGCACGTACGTAAAACCTACGTACACTCATACTTACTACTGTCCTCGGATTGAGAAGGGCACGTACGTAAAACCTACGTACACTCATACTTACTACTGTCCTCGGATTGAGAAGGGCACGTACGTAAATCCTACGTACATTCATACTTAACAACCGTCCTCGGATTGGGAAGGACACTTATGGATACGCCTAGTCTAGTAGTTCACACGGGGAAAAGCCCCCACTGATTATGGATATGGTTTGGGTAAAGAAAAGGGAACTGGTTAAACATACTTTCAACTTCGGGGTAACCCCCACGGCAAGTAAGCCAATGAAAGTCAAACCACGTTTTCAGAAACAACTTAAAACTAAACAACCAAACGTGAACTCACTCAACTTTGTTGTTGACTCGTTGTTACATGCCTTACAGGTTGCTAAATGCTTGGAGCTTGCACGAGGAAGGAGTCATTGTGGTGTACGGACTGTTGTGTTACGTGCTTAATATTTAAATCCTTATGAACTTACTAAACTTGCGTTTTGAAACTTTAACTTTTGAACTATGGACTTATGCTTTTGAACTCACGTTTATGCTTCCGCTGTTTAAACTAAACATGGTTAACTAGCTTTGGTCACCAATCGTATTATGTTTGGTTTTATTTACTTAATTGAGTTGTTCAATATGATTGGTGGCTCGATCCTGGTCATGTCACGCCTCCAAGCGGTGATACTCCGCATGGTGGATTTTGGGGGTGTGACAGATTGGTATCAGAGCCATTGGTTATAGTGAACTTGGTTTTAAAAAGGGAAAAGCTTTTTGATAAAACCAGACTATAACCTGTACAGTGCTCAACGATCCACAACGACGCTTCGTTCCACGTGCAAGACTCAACACTCTAGGTGGTATGATTTATGTATGTATTGCCTGCTTACTAGTTTACATTTACATTGTGTGTTGCACATGGTGTGCCTAGTTAGTAGTAGCATGTTATCTACTAGCCCGAACGTGCTCTTTATGACACCCAACTGTTTACTTGAAACCTGACGTGTGATGGTCAAATTCTTTTCTGATTTCTTGACACCCCGCTACAACGACTGTTTATGCATTCTATCTACTCGCACGTTTACCTCGACACAACGTCGCCGTCTGACCCTCCGTACAGCCGGTTCGTACGTCAACATCCGCGCAGACCAGACCTGGCTTGCACGAACTCGGGCTTAGGAGAACAAAACCCACGCATCCCAGTTGACGAACTTTATCACCTTCACCTGTCATCGTCGCCAGAAGCAAAGCAGTCACAGTTACACGCGTTTGTCGTTATGCAACACGAAGCCATACTCTGTTTTGGATAAGTGATACACTCGCGCGACCACGATGCAACGAACTTCCTTTTTGTGCCATGCCGCCCCGCGCCACTACTGGAGATTACTTCTAGACAACAGATTAGCTGGTCAAATCCTTCGATTATTCTTGGACCCTTGCTTTCACTCGATTCTTCGCATGAACCTCATTAATTCCCTATCGCTTCGATTGACAACCGATTTAATGAAACGCCAACAACCATACCACGATTTTCACCAATCACAAGACTACCTTATTACCCTGTTAAATGGTTTATTCTTATTCTACTTGATTAGCTCTCTCGTATACCCCACTTAACGAATGGATGCCTTTACTGATGGGAATGTCTTCAGGACATTCGAGGACGGAGTTATGGATCACACAACCTACAGGCGAACACGATGATCTATACGTCTACCTTACCCTTCCTACACTACAAGAGTCGTATTTTAAATTCCATGATAGTCTTCTTTAATAGGCAGAATCCTTGCGCTAGCTTTTGCACCGACACATGATTGTTGATTAATGATAAGTCCAGTTTCTACCATTGGCTTAGACCAAACCATCACTCTCTTACCACAGTGACGTTACATTCTCGCTTCTCCATGCTGAGACACCGAAACGAACACCCTCTGGTTTAGAAAAGTTGGAAGGCTCGACTCCCGATCATTGGTAACCCCTCCTCGAAACCTTGAGAATGGTGATGTATTGTTGATACGATCATAATCTCTTGAACACGTTTTCAAGTCTTTTCTTTGAAACCTCACGACTACGCAGACGCATTTTGGATTCATTCGCACGACCTAAGGAAACTCCTCTAAATTTGGTTGCTTACCGACTCAATAAACTATAAACTCATCTAAGTTCATCGATCAAGGTGAATTATTCCCCCTTCGCATGAGGGGAGCCCAACAACTTCGATAGAAATTTCAGTGAACCTTAACACTACAAACCTGTACGACGGTCATCCTCCTTCAGCTAGTTCTGGTTGTGCCAACCATATCGATGTAACACTCCTATCGGTGAACGACGTTGTTATTGGGATGGATTGGCTATCTTATCATCAAGCGGAGATTGTTTGCAAGGAGAAAATCGTCCGCATCCCTCGTTCTGGTGAAGAACCTCTCGTGATTCGTGGCGACAAGAGTGGTGCTGTCGAAGGCATCATCTCTTTCCCAGAAGTGTCAGCAAAAAGGCCACACTGCTATTCTAGCACTCGTTACTGACACATCAACGGAAGAGAAGAGAATTGAAGACATCCCTATTGTCCGTGACTTTCCCGAGGTATTTCCTGAGGAATTACCTGGTCTTCCGCCTCATCGGCAGGTCGAATTTCAAATCGAGCTAGCTCCTGGAGCAGCGCCCGTAGCTCGAGCTCCATATCGTCTAGCTCCATCAGAACTTGAAGAACTATCCACACAACTACAAGAACTCTTGGAAAAGGGTTTCATACGTCCTAGCTCTTCTCCCTGGGGAGCTCCAGTCTTGTTTGTGAAAAAGAAAGATGGTACTTTCAGAATGTGTATCGACTACCGCGAACTCAACAAGGTGACTGTGAAGAATCGTTATCCTCTCCCATGTATTGACGACTTGTTCGACCAGTTGCAAGGGTCGAGCTATTACTCCAAGATTGATTTAAGATCGGGATACCATCAGCTGAGAGTCCGAGATGAGGACGTCTCCAAAACAGCATTCAGAACTCGCTACGGCCATTACGAGTTTCTGGTTATGCCATTCGGGCTGACGAATGCACCAGCGGTCTTCATGGATCTCGTGAACCGAGTGTGCAAGCCTTACCTGGATAAGTTCGTTATTGTGTTCATCGACGATATCCGGATCTATTCTAAGAGTCAGGAGGAACACGAGCAGCACCTACGACTTATGCTGGAACTTCTTCGAAAAGAGCAGTTGTATGCCAAGTTTTCGAAATGTGACTTCTGGCTTCGCGAAGTCCACTTTCTAGGCCATGTGGTAAACAAGGATGGGATTCATGTTGATCCATCCAAGGTTGACTCAATCAAGAACTGGCCTGCACCCCGCACACCAAAAGAAATCCGCCAATTCTTGGGTTTGGCAGGATATTACAGAAGATTTATCAAAGATTTCTCCAAGATTGCGCAACCTCTCACTTCACTGACTCAGAAGGGTGTCATCTATCATTGGGGTGATGCACAAGAGTCCGCATTTCAACATCTAAAGGATAGACTTTGTAGCGCGCCTATCCTCTCATTGCCCGAAGGCACCGATGATTTCGTGGTTTACTGCGATGCTTCCATCCAAGGACTTGGTTGCGTGTTGATGCAACGTGACAAGGTCATTGCCTACCCATCACGCCAACTCAAGGTTCACGAAAGAAATTACACTACTCACGATCTGGAGCTGGGAGCAGTTGTATTTGCGCTTAAGATATGGAGACATTACCTGTACGGTACCAAGTGCACCATTTACACTGATCACATGAGTCTCGAGCATATTTTCAAGCAAAAGGAGTTAAACATGCGTCAACGCCGATGGGTTGAACTCTTGAACGATTATGAATGCGCAATCAAATATCATCCGGGCAAGGCCAATGTTTTGGCCGACGCCCTCAGTCGAAAGGATACTCTACCTAAGCGTGTACGTGCTTTACAGCTTACCATCCAATCCAACCTCCCCTCTCAGATTCGTGATGCTCAGGTCGAAGCATTGAAGGCAGAGAACATCAGGGCTGAATCCCTACGAGGATCGAGGCAACGGCTAGAACAAAAGGAAGACGGCGCCTACTATGTAACAGGGCGTATTTGGTTTCCACTCTATGGCAACTTACGCGAGCTTGTGATGGATGAAGCACATAAGTCTCGTTATTCGGTACACCCTGGTTCGGACAAGATGTACCACGACCTCAAGACTACGTATTGGTGGCCTGGCATGAAAGCCCACATAGCAACCTACGTCAGCAAGTGCTTGACTTGTGCGAGAGTCAAGTCTGAATATCAGAAACCATCAGGCCTACTTCAACAACCGGAGATCCCGAAATGGAAGTGGGAGCAAATTTCCATGGATTTTGTTACTGGCCTACCCAGATCTCAACGCGGAAACGATACCATTTGGGTGATCGTAGATCGACTGACAAAGTCTGCACATTTTCTGGCAATCAAAGAAACGGATAAGTTTTTCTACTCTTGCAGACATCTACCTAAAAGAAGTAGTATCAAGGCACGGAGTGCCAACCTCCATCATTTCTGATCATGACGCGCGTTTTACCTCTGAACTGTGGCAAGCTATGCGCAAGTCTTTTGGCTCACGTTTAGATATGAGCACCGCTTATCACCCACAGACGGATGGGCAATCTGAACGCACCATCCAAACCCTTGAAGACATGCTTAGGGCATTTGTAATCGATTTTGGTAATGGCTGGGAAAAGCACCTCCCGCTAGTGGAGTTTTCATATAACAACAGCTACCACACCAGCAGTCAAGCCGCTCCATTCGAGGCATTGTACGGACGCAAATGCCGATCACCTCTCTGTTGGGCAGAAGTTGGTGATAGCCAAATCACTGGCCCAGAACTTGTGGTAGATACCACCGAGAGAATTGCTCAGATACGACAGCGAATGGCGGCAGCTCGTGACCGTCAGAAAAGCTATGCTGATAAGGGAAGAAAACCACTCGAGCTTCAGGTTGGGGATCGAGTGCTACTCAAAGTCTCACCTTGGAAAGGTGTAGTCCGCTTTGGCAAATGAGGCAAACTCAATCCGCGTTATGTCGGACCATTCGAAGTCACCGAGAAAATTGGCAAAGTCGCCTACAGGTTGGATCTACCTAAAGAACTCAGCGGAGTTCACAATGTTTTCCATGTGTCGAATCTGAAGAAGTGCCTGTCAGATGAGACCCTTATAGTTCCTCTCAAGGAACTCACAATTGACGACCAGCTGCGATTCGTCAAGGAACCAGTAGAGATTACGGATCAAGATGTTAAGATCCTCAAGCATACCAGGATACCTCTAGTCCGAGTTCGTTGGAATGCTCGTCGTGGCCCAGAGTATACCTGGGAACGCGAAGACCAAATGAAACTCAAGTATCCCCAGCTGTTTAAGAAAAACGCAACCACTACTGAGGCTGAAGCTACTGCAGAATTTCGGGACGAAATTCCAAACCAACGGGGGAATGATGTGACACCCCAGGAAAATCTGGAAAACAACGCAACTTAAATAGCTTCCTTAGTAACCACGCGCTAAATTTCGGGACGAAATTCTCTTAACAGGGGGAGAATGTGACAACCCTCAAAATCCCATGTATTCCGTACAAATTATTAATGATAATTAAAGTGTCTGACGACTGTGTGGAATTACTTAACTGCTTTCTGATATCTGTGTTATGCTTACACGTATTTGTTAATATGCTAATAATGTACAGATAGGTCACTAAATAGTCCGTTATATTTTCCTAAGTGTTAGAAAATAAAAACGTTGCAAAAATATATAAGTAGGACGCTTTACGGATTAATTAAGCACTTTAACGGAACAACACCGAACCGAACAACCGGACTTTACACGGAACATAAAAATAATGTCAATGACATTGTTTACACCTTTTTGAGCTGGTTATGATCCCCGAACGCCCTAACACCCACTAAAATATCTAGTAACCAAATAAACTAACTAAATACTTGAATATGGATTACATGACAACTAGTTAGTTAAAAGTTACAATTAGACCCCCTCCCCATAACCTATGCAATCGGCCACATGGCAAAAATGGGAGATCTCATTTGATTTGTGTAGATATCCTAAGATATTTGTTGGGTACTTTTGAAACATAATAACCCATGGATAATGAAATGTTGGAAGAACATTATATAATGACCATAAGTCTTCCACATCCTTATCATTTACCATTCAAAGCAACAAAAACTCTCCCTCTTCTCCCTTAAGGCTACGGCCTCAACACCCCACCACATCACCTCCATTTTCAACCATCCTTCATGTATTCCAAGGTAATCTAGAGGTGTCTTAAGCATAAATAAGGAGCTTGGAAGCATTGGAAGTTGAAGGACCACTCTCATCTTCTTTTATCCACCACTTTTCTACACTCGAACTTCCCTAGCCTTGAGCTAGTGGTAAGAACTTAGATCCGTTCATTTTGCATGTTATTTAAGTGGTTAATAAGAGTTTTGTCGGTTAAAAATCACTAACATATAAGATCACCAACTAAAAGTCTACTAAAGTGATGAACCGGGTGGTTAATGGATGAATATTAGTGTAAATCATGTAGATCTTGTGTGATTATGATTATTGGTTGATTATTTGATGTTTTGTTGATTAATATTAATATGTGATGTTGTTGCGGTCACTAAACTTGTTAAAAGAATCAATCGAACACGATTTAGAAGGATAAACACTGAAAATCAGAATCTGTCCTGGTTTTACAGCCAACTTCAGTTGGCTGTAAACAGGTCTTAAACTCAACGAAAAACCGATATTTTGAATCTAAAATATGTTATTATGAAATAAGGTTCTAATGGCACCGGAATCGTAATTTTTGGACTTCGTTTTCTATTTTTAAAGTGTTAATTTGTAACAGCAACTTAAGCTGAATTTTGACAGCAATAAATGGGTGTCGTATTTTCAGTCATAACCTAAGTTTTGTGATGAATCGGACCATGAAATTTGTACAGTAGATGACAACCGATGTATTTGTAATTACCCCACTGGAATTTCGTAAATCGGACACTCGATGAATTTTTAATAAATTTTTCCGTGGACTGTGGTCAGAAATACATAAATCTGAGTTCAGTCCGGAATATGAATTTTTATAAAATATTGGTAATGAACCGGACCCCGATATTTTTACACAATAAAATATGGAACGTTTATGACATTCTGTAAAAATTTGGGAATTTTTGGAATAATTTAACTATTTTATTAAAATGTCCGAAAACAGACGGTTTTGAATATAAATGCTGAAATGACATAAGTTGTGACTCGCGTGTCTAAATGTCAAGTATGCTATTTGTGAATGATCTAATATGCTATATATGTTATGTGTATTATCGTATGTTTGATTATGAGTGGGGAATGGATGGGAAAGCTACATGGGCATAAACAGTTAAAGTAATGCATGTTGTGTGATAGATACGTGTAGGAACGTTGTGTTTTATTTGAAAGCCACTAAGTGACTAACTGGTAAATTATACTAGGACGTGATTGACCGACCCTGACTGTTAGCTATATTGAGAATCTAACCGAGCAAACCAAGGTGAGTTCACACCCTTACTAAGGCATGGGATTCCCGGTGGTTGGGAATGGGATTGAATAACTATTTATATTATCAACACTACTAGACTACCTACTACTGTCCTCGGAGTGAGAAGGGCACGTACGTAAAACCTACGTACATTCATACTCATTACTGTCCTCGGATTGGGAAGGGCACGTACGTAAAACCTACGTACACTCATACTTACTACTGTCCTCGGATTGAGAAGGGCACGTACGTAAAACCTACGTACACTCATACTTACTACTGTCCTCGGATTGAGAAGGGCACGTACGTAAATCCTACGTACATTCATACTTAACAACCGTCCTCGGATTGGGAAGGACACTTATGGATACGCCTAGTCTAGTAGTTCACACGGGGAAAAGCCCCCACTGATTATGGATATGGTTTGGGTAAAGAAAAGGGAACTGGTTAAACATACTTTCAACTTCGGGGTAACCCCCACGGCAAGTAAGCCAATGAAAGTCAAACCACGTTTTCAGAAACAACTTAAAACTAAACCAAACGTGAACTCACTCAACTTTGTTGTTGACTCGTTGTTACATGCCTTACAGGTTGCTAAATGCTTGGAGCTTGCACGAGGAAGGAGTCATTGTGGTGTACGGACTGTTGTGTTACGTGCTTAATATTTAAATCCTTATGAACTTACTAAACTTGCGTTTTGAAACTTTAACTTTTGAACTATGGACTTATGCTTTTGAACTCACGTTTATGCTTCCGCTGTTTAAACTAAACATGGTTAACTAGCTTTGGTCACCAATCGTATTATGTTTGGTTTTATTTACTTAATTGAGTTGTTCAATATGATTGGTGGCTCGATCCTGGTCATGTCACGCCTCCAAGCGGTGATACTCCGCATGGTGGATTTTGGGGGTGTGACACCAAGTCTTGGCTGATTTCATTGTGGAAGTCCCAAACCAAACGACCACTGAAGTAAACGCTACCACCACTGAACCTTTCAACCCTGAAGCCTGGAAGCTTTTTACCGACGGGGCTTCAAGCGTTGAAGGGTCAGGGGCTGGGCTAATTTTGATCAATCCAGAAGGATTGGAATTCACATATGCTCTCCGTTTTGATTTTCAGACCACCAATAACGAGGCTGAATATGAGGCACTAATAGCTGGCCTAAGGCTAGCTAAAGAGATGAAGGTTGAAAAGCTTGAAGTGTTTACAGATTCGTTGCTAGTCTCAAGCCAAGTAAATGATAGCTACATAGCCAAAGAGCCCAACATGAAAAAATACAGAGAAAAATCCAAGGAACTGATGAGTACCTTCCAAGCTTGCAACATCAAACAGATCCCTAGATCACAAAACAAAAAAGGTTGATGCCTTAAGTAAACTTGCATCTCTCACTTTTGCCCACCTTACCAAGAAGGTACTGGTAGAAGTATTGAAGGCTCCATCAATCGATGAATTGGAAGTTCAAGATGTGGTTACCGAAGAAGATCCAAACTGGATGACTCCCATAAAAAAGTTCCTTAAAAATGGTGAATTACCCAATGATCAAGCGGAAGCTAAAAGGGTTGAAATCAAAGCAAGGCAATACATACTACAAGGAGAAACCCTTTACAAGAAGGGTTACCTTGCTCCCTTGTTAAGATGTGTCGGCCCCGAGCAAAGTAAGTATTTGATCAAAGAAATTCATGAAGGTGTATGTGGAGCTCACTTTGGAGCTAGGTCGGTAGTTGCAAAGCTCATGAACCTTGGATATTTCTGGCCTTCAATGCATCGCGATACAGCCGAAGAATTGAAGAAATGTGATGCTTGCCAGATTCATGCACCGATCCCAAAAAGTCCCAAGCATGACTTAGTCCCGATAACCTCGGCATGGCCATTCCATAAATGGGGAATGGACATTGTTGGTCCGTTTCCCCCAAGCAAAGGAGGAGTAAAATTCTTGTTGGTGGTAGTAGATTATTTCACCAAGTGGCCCGAGGTCAAACCACTTGCCAAAATCACGGGAAAACAGGTCATTGACTTTGTTTGGGAGAACATCATTTGCCGTTATGGATTGCCGGGAGTACTTGTCACTGATAACGGAAGGCAATTTGCTGAGAAACCTTTCAGCGTTTGGTGCAAGGAATACAAAATCGATCAGATTTTTAGCTTAGTGGCTTACCCGCAATCAAACGGTCAGGTTGAAAGAACGAATAGAAGCATAGTAGAAGGCATCAAGACAAGATTGGGAAGATACGAAAGCAACTGGCTTGAAGAATTGCCTAGTGTCCTATGGGCATTTAGAACAACCGAAAAAACAAGCCATAAGAAAACACCCTATAGCTTGGTATTTGGATCCGAAGCTGTGATCCCCGCTGAGATAGGAGTTGTAACCCAAAGAATTGTCAAAATGGAACCCGAAACAAACCAAAAAGAGACCATGTTGAATTTACAACTCCTAGAGGAAGCAAGAGATCAAGCCGCAATTCAAGAGGCCAAATACAAGCAACAGATGGAGGCTTACTACAACAAAAAAGTCAAGAACGAACGTTTCAAGCCAGGGGACCTGGTCCTCAGAAACAACAAAGCCAGCAAGAAAGAAAATCAAGGAAAGCTCGGCCCAAAATGGGAGGGTCCATACACCATCCTTGAAGCACACAAGGGTGGATCCTACAAGTTGGCAGATTCAGAAGGCAAAAGGCTTCCAAGGCATTGGAACGGCAAAACCCTAAAAAGGTTCCACGTTTAAAAAAAAGTTTGGTTTGTATCAAAATGTATTTCGAACAACACTATGAATACCTTTTGTAAAAAGCAAGTATTGCTTAAATGAATGAAGTTGTTTTATCAAGCTTGTCTTTCCATCCTAAGATCAGGTTGAGAACCTAGCAAAAAACTCCATGGCAAGGGCCATGTAAGGGGATGAGCTCCCAGGCCACATCACTCAATAGGTTCATGGGTTGAATGAGCCTATATAAGGGGTGAGTTCCTAAATCAATACAACTCCATGAGACTTGTTAAGAAAACATAAAATTGTCTCATAGACGGGTGTGAACAGCCTACACCAAATGTTCCCTAAGCCTTAAAAATATAATCCACAAAGAGGCTTGAAAAATTCAAGTGAAAAACAAAGAAATGACAAAAAGGATAGGTGCTATGTCTTCTTGTTAAAAATCCCAAGGCTAAGTGTCTGCAGCACTGAACCCTTTAAGGCATAAAAAACATAAGGGTAGCACAAACTCAACAAAGACAAAGTTACAAAAAGACAAAGAAAACCTAAAAGAACAATAAGACTTAGACAAAAAGTTATAAAGATACAAACCAAAAGGGTCACAAGACTAAGAAGCCTTCAAGGTTTCAAACCACCCAGGTGGCAACTCGACACCTCAAAGGCTTCAACCTACCAACAGACAGCCAAAAGCCTTGGAAGGTTAAAGCCAAACAAACTGCCTTAACCAAAAAGGACACGAGTATGAAAACACAATACAAGGAAAATAGTTAAACATCATACCATCCATATAAAAGAAAGCCCTAAAAGACTTTCAAACACAAGTTAGGGCAAGTCCTAATAACTTGAAAGCTTAACTACTGTTCCTACGGCCATACAGGCCTTAAATACAACCAACAGGAACCTTAAGGGTTCCTAATAACCTAATATTGTTCAAGATAACATTACAAAACATAAATTGTTTTCAATGCTAAGAAAGCTACGAATCAAGCATCAACAGACTTGGAAACTCCAGAACCTTCGCCCTTTGCCTTCTTTGTTTTCTTCAGCTTTTTAGTCTTCAAACCTCCATCACCACCAACCGCTGAAGCCTCCAAGCTTGCATCCTTGGGAACATCCGGCTGACCTGAAAGGGTATCATCACTATCCCCCGAATAGGATCTCTTCCTTGAAAGAGAACCTAAGATTTCAGCACAGACCTTCTCATTTAGGCCCTCCGGCTTCAAATCCTGTAACACAGCAAGAGGCTTACCAAAACAACCAGAAACTTGATGGATGAAAGGATATGACAACTTCTCCATTTGGTTAACGGAGCCTTTGAAAACATCAGAAGCCTCGGGACGAAACAAAGGAGACTTCTCCAAAGGATGACCAGATTCATGGAGCTTATAACCTGCAATAAGACCTTGGTGTTTTCCCAAATTGAGTAGTTTAGTATAAACATCACCAAGAGCAGAGTTAAACTCTTTGGAGTGCAATAGATAGGTAACCACTTGGTGGAAACCCTACTCAATGAGCCATTGGTTATCCCCAGTAGCCTGAGCAACCAAAGCCTTCAAACCATCCTTTTCTTTAGCAAATGCCTTCTGTTGCACAGCTAAGGTCTCCCAGTCAGCTTTCAACTTCAATAAGTTAGCCTCAAAACTCTTTTTCAAATCACCCATCTCAATCTCATGCATCTTCTTCAAGTCATTAACCTTCTTGTCCCACGCTGCTTCTTTCTCGGCAAAACTAGCTATCTCCTTTTTCATCCCAGCCATGGAGGATTTCATTTTATCCTTCTTCTTGGAGAATTCTTCATATTGCTGCATTCTTTGAAGAAAACGGGCAATGCCTTGAGGAAGCATAGCAGCAAGGTTGCAAGTACTCAAAATCATGTGGGACAACATTAAGTCATCATCCATCCCAGCAATGGTCTTGTACACTGAAGGAGGAGCAATGTGACTCAGAGCATCCTCACAGACAGCAGCATCTTTGAAGCTGTCATCATTCTTCACCGACCAAGTAGGCACATAAATCCCTTCCGGATCCAACCCTTCAACGTCCCTGCTTGAAGATTCCTGAACAGGGGTGGCAACAACCTTCTTGCCTGAAACCTTTTTACCATGAACAACCCATTCCTTATCCTTCTCAGCACCTGCTTCACCACCTTGATCTTCCGAAACTTCAATATCATCACTCAAGTCCACTGGTTCAGTAGAAGTGGATTGAGGACCAGCCTTCAACAACCGACGAGAAGATCGGCGGGTTGAAGACTTGGGAGCATTAGACTTAGAAAAACCCTTGACAGTGGCAGCACTAACATAACTTGAGCCCTCAAACCTTTGATCAACAGTTCTAACCACAACATTCTCACCAGGAACAGACGGAGCATCCCCAAATACAACATCAGAAGTATCGTCGCTCTTAATAAAATCCAAAGCAGACATGACTGCAAAAAGCAACAGCACATAAGTCATAAGTTAAGAAAAACATAAAGAGGGCAAAAATGGAAAATGCATACCCATGCCACTCCTCATAAGAACCGGATCCCGATCAACATTCCCCCAAATTTTATTAACCCCTAAAAAAACTAGTAAATGTTCAGGAAAGGGACGAACCCTCGAAGGGCACTCCTGAATGGCTTTGAGAAAAACATCATTCAATTCAGACTTGGAGGGCTCCGGGTCATTGAGAACGGCATCCGGCCGCCTCCACACCATCTTGAATGGGAGAATAGCATGGACGAACGTAGTAACCATGGACGAAATAAGGCAGGAATCAACTTTGGACGTTTCAAAAGTAAACCAATCGCCATTCTTAGCCAAACGAAAAAACCGGCGAAAGAGCAACAGGGAAGGATCATATCCAAGAGCACGATACAAAACCTCAAAATGCAAAATCCTAGCCATCCCCTTCGGATGAACTTGCCCAAAAGAAACCCGATAATACTCCAACAAGTTCAAAATAAAAAACGAAAAGGGATAACGAAGATTCGAAAACTCTAAATGACGGCAGTAAAGGGCAATCGAACCAGAGGTCGGTTTATCAATAGGAACATCACAAGCAGGAGTAGTTGGGTTAAACTTTCTATCAATACCATATTCCATACAAAATAAATCTACCTCCTCTTGTGTTAACCGGGAAAAAGATTTTGCTAAGTCCTTACGAGCACCCATTTTTGAAAACAGAAAATGAAGAATGCAAGGTGTAAAGGAAACCGAAACTAACCTTAGAGAAGGAAGGAAATGGCAGAAACTTGGAAGAATTATGAAGAAAATGAATAAGATTTGCAAATATAAAATAAATGTAAACCTACAATAGGGGTAATAATGGCAAACAGTAACTTCTGCATAACCGCCACCCTATCAACTGCCATACATCAATCAAATCAATTGTCAGTTATTTAAAATTCAAATTCAAATATTAACTGCCTTCAACCTTTCAAGCCTTCAAGCAACGAACCCTTGAAACCTTCAGGCAATAAAATATACGCATAAAAGTCAGAAGTCTTTGAGCTCATTACCCAAAAACCTCTGACTTGGGGGGATGATGACGGGGGTAGCCCAAGATTAAATAAAATGACTAAATACGTAAACGCTCAAAGGGTTAAACGGTTCAATGGTTGAAAAGCTATGAGATGGGGAAGAACAATACGGAAACAATGGCCAGTCACATCCAGGGATTGCTTCACCAACTCACAGCCGCAAAAGCAAAGCAGGTCTGCAAAACACACGCTATTATCCAGGGGTCAAAAGGCTTTAACCCCCAAACGGGTAAGCTCCTCACTGCAAACGGGATCACTAGTCAATTGAATTCTACTTCGGGAGATGTCTTCTCCTATAAGTTGACACTTCATTTACTTCAGAAAACATCTCCTGGCCAGCTCTGATTCTCTAATATCTGGTCATTCACATTGAGTACTTGCTTACATGCGAGACACTCCTATTCACATCCACCACACACATTCTATTTGCTCCCACATCCGAATCTGGACACACTTCAGATAAGGATCTCCAGCAAATAACAAAAACTAGCTAGTGAACCTCCTTCCGCGTTTTGAAAACGTGGGGGGACCCCACGACCTGCTTTAGGCAAAGTTGAACCCTTCAACCCTTTTGCCTAACCAGCCCATCTACTACCGTTGGTCTTGTATTTGTTGCATCAACATTACGTAAAATGTACAAATGCCAATGACCATTAGCTCAAGCTGTATAGGACTTGGGTTTTTGTGTGAAGACCCAAGTTTGTTTCCCATTCGGTGTAAAAAGAAGCGAGACACTGGCAGTGGTGGACCCATATATTATTTTTTGGGGGTGCGAACGAAGGGTTCAACCAAATTTTCAAGGGGTGCAGTCGAGATTTTTACCTCAAAAATACACGAATTTTTTTTTCAAGGGGGCGCCCGCCCACCCAAGCCAAAACTTGGGTCCGCCCTCGGGCACTGGTGGGCAATGATAGGAGACCCAGGGAAATATGTGTTCGATCATTGAGCCAAACGAGTTTACCGGTAATTACATTGATTATAGGGGAGGGTTCATTGGGGAACACTAAAAAAGTGGGGAACGGGGGAACACTCTTAAAAATTATACTTAACATGTTAAAAAAAATCATTTTTTTAAATTTTTTTCGGCGCTTTTTCTTATAAATACAAGTAGAAACATTTTTAATAAAAAATCAAAAACTAAGAATATAAAAAAATGTTTAAAAAACAGTTATATCTTATAGAATTAACTTAACATGTTAAAAAAAATTTAAAAATTTTTCAGCGCTTTTCTTTATAAAAAGAAGGAGAAACTAGTCGGATATAAAAAATATTTTTTCTAAAAAATTTTTTTTAGCCTTTTTCTATATTTTTCGTTTTTGATTTTTTTATTAAAAATGCTTCTACAAGTATATATAAGGAGAAGCGCCGAAAAAGATGTTTAAAAAATTATTTTTTAACATGTTAAGTTAAATTTTTAAGAGTGTTCCTCGGTTCCCCACTTTTTTAGTGTTCCCCAATTAACATCACACTATATATATATATATATATATATAGGACCGCTAAAATGAGAACCACCTCCAGTTGTAAGAATCGCGAGAACCACTTTCTAGCCATTAGATCAAGTAAGATGGATGGATGAGATTAAAAGTATTTAAAAATAATATTAAGTATTTTTTGTCTTATTATGTCTTTAGTATTTTAATCCAAAAGGGTATTTAAGTAAAATTACTCTATTTTGTCTTTTTCAGTTTATTGTTTTTTTATTACTTTATTGTATTATTATATTAGTTTTTTATTTTTTAAACATAGTTTTTTATTAAGCATTTTTAAATTCAGATTTATTTACATATTTTTACGTTTAACGTTTTAAGTTTTTACGCCCGGCCTTTTCACTCCCCGTTTTTTGACGCGCCGTTTTTACGCCCGACTTTTTCACGCGTCGTTTTTTCAACGCGCCATTTTTACGTTAACGTTATTTACGTTTTACGCGCCGGTTTTTTACGTTTTACCCGCCGGTTTTTTACGTTAACGATTTTGGTGGAATCTTTGTCAACCAATCATATAGACCTTGGTCCTGCTCTTGAATTGCATTCATTCCAGCGTCATACTGTTGTGGTGTTATTGCACTAGCACATTTCCAAAGCATGTCTTTGAACAGTTGCCCCTTCCAGTTGGTCATGTTTTAATGGATATGCCTTAAGCAATATCCATGTTCAGCACTTGGAAACACATTTGTTAAAGCTAGTATAAGTCCCTATAATAAAACAAGGATAAATTACATGCTTTCTCCTTTATCTTGACATCTTTTTCAGGCGGTGTCCTTTTCAATGAATTTTGACAAGTTTTTCCCTTTATAGGCAAAATTGTTGCACATTACGTCCTTTGACCCTAACCCAGTTAGTTTTTTTGTCAAGTATGGTCATGTGCCTTGCATATTAGGGCATTCTTATCATTTCACCACTCCAGGGACTATTGTATAGATAAGTTATACTTAGGGATTATTTTGTAAAAAATAAAAAAAGATAAATAAATAAAATAAATCCATCTCTCTCTAAAGTCTCCTCCCTCTCTTTTGTTTCTCTCTATGAAACATCTGAACTCTTCTCTCTCTCTCTCTCTCTTTATTCTTTCTCTAATCTCTCTCTAAAACACAAGATCTGAGGAGTTTGGCTGTGGAGGAGTGGTTGTGGGTGGTGGCGGGTAGTTGTGGGCAATGGCGTAGGGTGACAAC
The DNA here is from genome assembly GCA_030545235.1 of Helianthus tuberosus. Taxonomy (NCBI): domain Eukaryota; kingdom Viridiplantae; phylum Streptophyta; class Magnoliopsida; order Asterales; family Asteraceae; genus Helianthus; species Helianthus tuberosus. Next base: position 89,776,105 of record CM060383.1, read on the forward strand.
GATGATGATGTTGGGCGGTTGGGTGGACGGTGGTGCTTGGGTGTTTGGTTGGGGGTGGGGCGGTGATGGAGGTCCGTTGAAACTCTAACCACGCAGCAAATCTCATCAATTTCATCTTCATGTTATCTGAAACTACATAAATGTTTGCTTAATTTCAGTTGGGTAATATTTACTAAAAATGGGTTGTTTTTGTTTAATTATTCAAGATTGGGGGAAGTGTTGTGTGTGTAATGGCTTCTCAAAATTTGGAGAAATTGGCATCGATTGATGCTCAGTTGAGGCTTTCAGTTCCTTGGAAAGTATCTAAGGAAAATAAGCTTATTGAATATGATGCTTTGCTTTTGGATAAGTTTGTTGACATTCTTCAGGATTTACATGGGGAAGATCTTAAGGAAGCGGTATGATTACTCGAATTCTTGTTCGGTTTTGGTGGTAGATGTGTGGGTGGCGGCGAATGGTTGTGGTGGTGGGAGGTGGTGGGGGATGATGGCTGAGAAGGGTGACAGATCGTTGTGGTGGTCGTAGGTGGAAGATGGTAATGGTAGATAAAGGCTGAGAGAGAGAAATAGAGAGAGAGAGAGAGAGAGAATGCATATGGTGCCATAGTAGTGTGGTGGTGGTGTTATAGAAAGAGGTGGAGATGGGGGTGGATATGTGACGTGGTGATGGTGATGTGTGGTGGGGTTGTAGAGAGAGATTGAAGAGAGATGAGAGAGAGAGAAAAAACTGGTTGAGGTGGGTCTTATATAACAAAAAAAAATATTTTGTTTATTAGAAATAGAGTAAATATATAAATAAAGTAAAAAAGAATAGAAAAATAAAAAGACTAAATTACCCTTGGGTAACCAGATTTAACAAGAAAATCTATCTGGGTTAGGGCTAAAGGACAAAACGTGTAACAATTTTCCCTATAAAGGGCAAAACCTGTCAAGATTCGTTGAAAAACACATCCTTAAAAAGGTTATCAAGATAAAGAACAAAACTTGTAATTTTTCCATAAAATAAAGTTAGTCTGTCACATATTTATCAAGCTAATAATGAAAATAAGTTAAATTAGCTTTGTTTACCTTTTGTCTGTCACTGATGAATGTGAAGTTGGACTGAAAACAAAGTCCAATATCATCTCCTAGACATTCTAAGAACCACGTCCAAGAATTAAGGGTTTCTGCTTCAACCAATGTCACACCCCCAAAATACCACTTCCGGAAACCCCCGCGAGGCGTGTGACGTACCAGGATCTAGCCACCAATCACATTGAACTCATAGGTATATTTAAATAAAACTTTCATTTATTAACATTAAGTGCTATAACTTTACAAATAATTCACAGTATACAACGGAAGCATAATTCATTCGTTAAGTGTTTATAACCACATGTAAAAACCATTTGTCTTGTGTTTCGATTCCATGTATCTCGACCCATGACCACTCCAGCCTCCCAGACAGCAAGTTCCAATCAATATGTACCTAAAGGCCTGCAAGGCATGTAACAACGAATCAACAACAAAGTTGAGCGAGTTCACAGTTGGTTGTCCATTTTAAAGTTGTTCCAAAAACCATATGTTCTTTCGAAAACCATGTGTTAACCGATTCCTTATTTCCCAAACCATAACCAGTGGGGGCTACCCCATGTTAACCACTAGACCGAGACCATATCGACAACTGACTGAGAAAGTTATGCCCTACGTCAATGTCTATCATCATTGACTAAGTGCCCAGATCCATTAGTACACGCCCGTCCAACCGGCACAGTGTGAGGCTTGTCAACCCTAATAGCGCTATTAACTAATGACCCGCTCGCCATTCGCCCGGCGATTAAGTTGATATAAAAATGAGGGACTTCATGATAGAGTTTTGTCTAGTAAGTTATATGTTTTCGTCCTTCCCAACCGAGAATACGCGGGTTAAATGTAGTCGTCCTTCCCAACCGAGGACGAAGGTACATATTCTGTTAGAGGTGAATATGTAGGTTTCATTTTAGCTTCTTAACCCATTCCCAACCCACCGGGAATCCCATGCCTTATAAAAGTGTGAACTCACCTTGGATTAGCTCGGCAGATAAATGGTCACTTGAGCTAATATGGTCAACCACGTCCTAACATGGTTACCATACAAGTCAGGTTCATGTTCAAGTAATGCACAAAACTCCTACACGTATCTAACACATAGCACGTAAAATATTATAATATTTATATATGTACACATGCATGCAAAGTGTCGCTATTCGAAATAGTGGCCACATTTTTGTCACAAATTACACAATAAATCTTGTCACAAAATTTCAGCTTTTTGGTGCATTTTTAGACAATTGGCGGTGGGTTAATCGGGATCTTTCGGGCACTGGATAGTTCCCAAAAAATTACAAAACGTTTCAATCGATCCAAATATTATTGTATCAAAATCTCAGGATCCAATTCATCATCAATTATTTTATAAAATTCATTTACCCGGCTGAAATCAGATTCGTCACTTTCTGACTGCAATCCACGGAAAATTCATTTAAAATTCATCGTAAGTCCGATTAACGAAATTCCAGTTGGAGAATTATAATGACATCAGTGGCCATCAACAGTACAAATTTCATAGCAAAACTCCAATTACGCAGCAAGTTATGACCCAAAACATATGACCCATTTACTGCAGATTTTCGCAGCTTCAGTGTTTGTTCATAAATAATTCGTTAAACATATCAAACGGTGTCGAACAATTATGATTCCAGTGCCATATGATTCGTATTTCAAAATAACACGTTATAGACTCAAGAAAACCCAATTTCTGTTATATTATGACCTGGTTACAAGCAACTGAAGGCGGCTGTAACAGTTTCACAGCTTCCTGTTTTCAGTTTATAGCGCTCTAACGCAAGTTCTATTTGTTCCGTTAACATGTTTAGTGAACAACAACGACATTTAACATCACTTACAGCAGGTTATCATTTATTTAACTCAGATTTATCATGTCAAGTGTCAATGTCATCAAGAATATAAACCCACATCCATATATATATATATATATATATACACATACAAAATTAATGACACTAAGCATCGCACATGATTTTCATGAATCACAATAGAAAAAAAACACAGCCAATATAACTCAATAAAAACAGGCATGACCATCTAATAATGTCACAAAACACATGATTCAAGCCACTCATGATCACATATAACACCATCAACAACGGTTTCTAGCATCTAGCACTTCGCATAACATCAAATTATCATAAATAACAAATATATGCAACCGAGTATAAAGAACAATTAGCATGATTATGTAATAAATGAATGAGTTACCGAGTATAAAGCTATGGCAAAAGTCACTAGATATGGAGGTTGAATGGCTTGAAGACATTCTTTTGGAGTTCTTGAACGTTAGCTGTGAAGAGGAGTGGAGTGAGCACAAGGATCGCAGCTAGGGTTTTTGAGTTTAGGGAAGTTAGAATCTTAATGAGATGCATACACAATATACGTAACCAAAGAAACAACTAGTTGGGCGGTGGGATTTGAGGTGGGCCGAACCCAAGCAGACCAAAGTAGCAATTATATTGAAATATATTGGAAGTAATTATATAACACAAATTTGGGCAGTAAGCTTGGCCGATTCCATGGATGCACAATAAAAAGAAAATAACATGTGCAGCCATTTGTGTGATAGCACTATTATTATTATTATTTTTTTACACTAAACCTATTAGTATTGGTGTATAATGAATTAGCAAAGATAATATGTATATAATTACACATTATGTTTTAGACCTCCTAGGTTTCGGGTTTTGCGAGTGGGTTGAATCGATAAGCGAGTTCATGCTTTGGTTTAAAGGTACAAATGGTTTTGGGTCGGTTCAACACTATATGGTTTTGGTTCAAATACCCGTTTATATAATGTAAATTTGATAGGCATATAATTAATTTATCAAACCAAATAAGCATATGATTTCATTTTATAAATGCGAAACAAACGGTCTTGACCTTGAAGTTACGGGTTGTCACATCATCCCCAACTTGAAATAAATTTCAACCCGAAATTTAGCACGTAGTTACTGAGGAAGCTAGTTAGGTTGCATGGTTTCCTGGTTTTTCCTGGGGTGTCACATCATCCCCCCGTTGGTTTGGAATTTCGTCCCGAAATTCCGTAGTAGCTTCAGCCTCAGTAATGGTTTCATTGTTCTGGAACAACTGGGGATATTTGTGTTTCATTCGGTCTTCTCGTTCCCAGGTAAACTCTGGACCACGACGGGAGTTCCAACGAACTCGAACAATAGGTATCCTGGTGCGTTTGAGAATCTTGACCTCCCGGTCCAAGATTTCCACTGGTTCTTCGACAGATCACAACTGATCGTCGATGGTGAGCTCCTTGAAAGGAACTATGAGGGTTTCATCTGACAGACACTTCTTCAGATTCGACACATGGAATATGTTGTGAACTCCACTGAGTTCTTCGGGTAGATTCAATCTGTAGGCCACCTTGCCAATTCTCTCCATGGGTTCGAAAGGTCCAACGTACCGCGGGTTGAGTTTGCCTCGTTTACCAAAACGAACTACACCTTTTCAAGGTGGGACGTTAAGTAGTACTCGATCCCCAACCTGGAAATCGAGTGTTTTCCTGCGCTTACCAGCATAGCTTTTCTGACGGTCACGAACTGCCTCCATTCGTTGTCGTATCAGAGCAATCTTCTCTGTTGTGTCTACGACGAGTTCTGGGCCGGTGATTTGGCTGTCTCCAACCTCTGCCCAACAAGGAGGTGATCGGCACTTCCGTCCGTGCAATGGCTCGAACGGAGCAGCCTGGATGCTGGTGTGGTAACTGTTGTTATACGAAAACTCCACTAAAGGTGGATGCCGCTCCCAATCGTTACCAAAGTCGATTACACATGCCCGAAGCATGTCTTCAAGAGTTTGGATGGTGCGTTCAGTCTGCCCATCCGTCTGCGGATGATATGATGTGCTCATGTCTAGACGTGAGTCAAAGGATTTGTGCATCGCTTGCCACAAATCAGATGCAAATCGTGGGTCGCGATCAGATATAATGGAGGTTGGCACCCCGTGCCTAGCAACCCCTTCTTTCAGGTAGATGACTGCGAGTGTAGAAAACTTATCCGTTTCCTTGATGGCTAGAAAGTGTGCTGGTTACACGAGACAATCAACGATCATCCAGGTGATATTGTTTCCGTTTCGAGGTGTAAGTAGACTAGCGACCAAATCCATGGCAGTCTGTTCTCATTTCCATGTGGGTATTACTGGTTGCTGATACTTCACTTTGACTTTCCCACAAGTCAATCCATCATTCACATACCTAACTAGGTGGGCCTTCATGCCCGATCACCAGTACAAGGTTTATAAATCCTAATGTCTCTCATCCAAACTGATATTCGCTAATTTACACATATTTTAGTCCCCCGTTTCACCCCTATTTTATGCGTTTTTGGCCGTAAAACCGTCATTCGGATACTTAATTATCTACACTTTTGTTTACATGCCTAAAACAGCATACCAGACAAGATGATAGCAAAAACGAGGACTTTCCGGACAAAACGACAAAGCTGCGAACATTCTGTTAAGGAAACTGACCTGGGCGTGTGGAACGGTCGTGCGACTCAATGCACGACCGTGCATCTCCGACAAATGTTGATCAGCCCGGAAAAGAACGAGGGTGCGACTAGGAGTGCAATGCATACAAGGGCCAGCCCGGTTACGAACGGACGTTCCATCTAAACAACGACCGTGCGGATCCGATGAACCAGCAGAACCTCGGTAATGAACGACCAGTGCAGCAGCTCGTGCAACAAGAACCCGACGAAGAACGACCGTTCCATCTGGAGAACGGTCGTGCGATTTCGAATCTGGTCAAAGATCTAATGACGTATGCAGTATGGTGCCCCATACCCAATAATTGCTTAAAGTGCACGGTCGTGCCATAGGAAGAACGACCGTGCGACATTGAAAAAATATAAAAACAGAACAGAAACATTATGTTCGAAATTCTGGAATTTTGGGAGCTTCACTGGCGATTTTACAGGCTCCGGAGGCTATGCTTTTGACCCGGATTCAAGCCACATCGTGCCGTTTAGCTCCATTACTATCCGGATCCTTAGTCTAGTGCTTGTTTATGGTTTGGTTTTCTAATCTTTCCATGATTGTGTTAATCTTTCAAGTACTTAGATTAATGTTTATGTATTATTGTAGCCTTTGGGCAAAAACACAACAATCCCTTGCTTGATTATAACCATTAGTGTGTTAATCTTTGTTTGTAATGACATTTTGAAGTATTTTCTATGTTAATCTTTGATGATTAGTTTGCAACCTTGTTATTGATATTGAATTCTTGATTATAAGTAATTATGTTGGATGATTGATGCTTGGTTAGTTAAGATAGTTGAAAAATGAGGCTTAATTAATCTTGTATTAGTAAACTTTGAACTTGGTTAACTAGTTTAGCTTGGTTTAAATGTATGCATCATGATATTAGAAATGATTAGTGATTTAATAAAATGTAATTATTGTTAATCAAGAGAGCTTGCCGTCACGTAAGGACCTTAACGGGTTAGATGGCGTCGTTATAAATTCTTGCCATGATTTGTTAGCTTAGTTAGTAGTTTAGGCCAAAATTGCTATCTTGGTGAATTATTGTGCAAGATTTGTAAAATGAACTCGGTTGTGATTTAATCTAGTTTATGCTTGTCTCGGTGGTTGCATTGTGTTTATCGGTGTTGCTTTCCTTGATTAAGTGCGGTTAGAAAACTCCTAACGGATGACTAACTCATTTTTAAGAGATTTTCATAGACATTTATCAATTGCACGTTAAAGAACAATTTTAGGTGGTTAAAGTGTGTTTATCGTTTTAACTTTCCGAATGATTGTCATGTTAGGATTCCCGAAAGGGATACTAATTGTTTTAAAATGGAAAATTGACCGAATGCTTCTAGTGCCAAAACCGACTTACTTGACATGCTTTGGTTGTGTATTAAGCAAGGATTTTTATCTATTATCTATTATGTTTTTATTATGTATTTGTTTACGCTTACTTTAGTTTAATTAAAATCACAAAACTTATGTTTCTACCGGTAGTTTAGTGACAAAGGTCTAGTATTAATTCTCTGCCCATTTCCTTTGATCAATACTTGGTTCTTACCGATACTTTACTACATATATGACGGGGTACACTTGCCTCTTTCGTGTGTGTTTTGATGTAAAAGTAATAATCACTTTTATAAATTTAAAACCAAATCGTGTGTAATTTCATTGTAAAAATATGTGTAGTCGCGCACACGTCAAGTTTTTGGCGCCGTTGCCGGGGAAATGGCGAGTTTTAGGAACAACCCGAGTCATTAAGTTATCGGTGTATATACTTGTTAATATTTGTGTATAATTTCTTGATTATTTATTTGTTTATTTATTTGTTAATATTTCCTGTTTTTATTTCATTTATTCGTTTTCCAAGTCATTTTTGGTACACTTGTAAATTTTTGTTCCATTTATTTATTTAATCCGGATTTATTATTTATTTATTCTTTGATTTTTTGGCTTCGGGTAATCATTTTTGTATTAGCCGATTCGATTATTTTTATTGTGTTGATTTTTATAAAATTTCGGGCCTATATTCGAATTTTTATAAAATTTTCAGCCCATTTTTAATAATATTCTGCGTCTATTCAGCTGAAAAAAAAAACAGTATTATTTTATTAATAAAATATTCACTGTGTCAAATTTTCGTTTGCAGGTTAATGTTCTCGACCCCCGCTCCAGAAGTTGTTGAACCGTCAGACGAGCCCGAACGTGATCTTAGGAGACGTCTACGCGCGAGAGGTCGGGCAGTTGGGCTACTGCTCGCCAGTGGTGAGCCGGAGCCGGTGGTACCTGTTGAAGCCGAGGGCTCAGGAAGAGACGTAATCATGGCAGACGATGAGCGACCGCTAAATGAGACAAATCAGCCCGGAAGGGCAGGCCTGGAGCCGAGTATCCTTCAACCTACTATTGATGTACCTACTTTTGAAATTAGATCTAGTATTATTAATATGGTACAAAATTCAGTACAGTTTGACGGACGTGAGCACGAGGATCCCGGGAGGCATATTGCTGCTTTTCTCCATGTTTGTTCCACGTTTAAGATTACAGGTGTTTCGGAGGATGCAATTCGGTTGAGGTTGTTTCCGTTTTTGTTACGTGACAAAGCTAGAGCTTGGCTTATGTCGCTTCCAGCCGGGTCCATCAGGACCTGGAATCAGTTGGCGGAGCAGTTTATGCAGAAATATTTTCCACTTGAGAAAACGAACAAGCTACGGAACTGAATTGTATCTTTTCACCAGGACGAGGGCGAGTTGTTGCATGCGGCTTGGGAGAGATTCAAGGGTTTGTTGATTGATGTGCCACATCATGGCTACTCCAAGAGACAGATGGTTTTGACGTTCTATCAGGGGCTCAGTTACAACACACAGGAGCGATTAGACGTGAACGCGGGAGGCGATCTAGGAACTAAGACGCCGAATGAAGCGTATGATATTATATAGAAAGTCGCGTTGAAATCCAGCTCGCGTCGGGAAGGAGATAGAGGCCGAGCATCATCATCATCATCTCGCGCAGGAGTCCATGCTTTAGACGACTATACGGCCATTACTGCACAAATCTCGGCTCTCGCATCGAGATTCGACAGGTCCCAGATGATTGCGCATGCGGGCTCGGGATGTGACCAGTGTGGAGTGTCACACGCGCCTGGGGAATGTTTTCAGGGAGTCGTATACGAGGGCCACGAAGAGGTAGATTTCGTGAGTAATCAGGTGAGGCCGCAGAACAACCCTTACAGCAACACCTATAATCCCGGTTGGAGAAATCACCCAAATTTTGGGTGGCGTGCGAATACAGGCAATCAAAATCCTTTGGGATTTAATCAGCGCGCTCCAGTGCCATAGCAAGGTCAGGGTTAGCAGTTCCAGCAATACAACCAACCTTACCAGCAGCGTCCATTTTCATATCAGAATCAGGGCACTGGGAGCAGTTCCCAGCAGCAGGCCCCTCAGTCTAGTTCTAAGCTGGAGGATATGATGGCCCAGCTTCTTACTAGCTCCTCGAGCGCGAATCAGTTAGCTAAAAAACGCTACCAGCAGAGCGAGGATCGTTTTCTCTCTCATGAGGGAGAAATGAGGAGTCACAAGGCCTCAATTCAGAATATAGAGAATCAGGTTGGTCAGCTGGCACAGATGATGTCTAAAAGACCCCAGGGTGGTCTTCCGGGTAATACAGAACCAAACCCGGGTGGACACAGGGATGTGAATGCTGTGATGACCAGGAGTGGAAAACCTACCGGACCCGTCATATCGGACTCAACGCCGATCACTCAAGCGGTCCCGACTGACACACCGGACGAGGTGCATGCCAGGCTACGCCCAGCAAGTACAGCACAAGTCCAGGAGCCGGTCAAGGGTTACACGCCTCCAGTGCCTTATCCAGGAAGGCTGAAGAAGCAGAGGAATGATGAACAATACGGTAAGTTTCTCGAAATGTTTAAGCAATTGCATATAAACATACCGTTTGTTGAAGCTTTGGCCCAGATGCCAAAGTATGCAAAGTTTCTGAAAGACATCCTCTCAAATAAACAAAAGCTCGAGGACATGTCTTGCGTGGTTATGAATGAAAGTTGCTCTGTTGTTCTTCAGAATCGCCTGCCTGCAAAAAAGGGAGATCCAGGCAGTTTCACGCTTCCCTACCTCATTGGCAATATGTCTGTCAGTAATGCGTTAGCAGATCTAGGAGCGAGTATAAACCTTATGCCCTATAAGGTTTTTACAAAGTTGGATCTAGGTGAGCCGTCACCTACGAGAATGAGTATTCGACTTGCGGATCGTTCTATCAAGTATCCACGCGGGTTTGTAGAGAATATGCTTGTTAAGATTGACAAGTTTGTATTTCCCGTGGATTTTGTTATCCTGGACATGGATGAGGACTCGAGAGTGCCTCTGATACTTGGACGCCCATTTCTGAATACCGCCCGGACGATTGTCGACGTGGCGGCGGGCCAAATCACACTCCGAGTAAATGATGAGCATGTGACGTTTGACATTAAACGTTCTATGCAGCATCCTCAGAGTCAAGACGACGTGCTCTATTATGTCGACATCGTCGACACTTATGTGAGCACGCATTTCCAGGGTACGATCGAGGAGATAGATTCAGACACACATCTGTTGTGTGGGGACCTAGATGGCATTACGCAGGAGGGCCACGATTTAGAGCAACCAGTCTATCAGATTGGTGACGATGGTCCCCAGAGTCCGGATCGATTCACAGAAATTGATCGCGAAAGTGAAGTGAAGTCGAAGCCTTCAGTGGAAGATCCTCCTACCTTGGAGCTTAAAGAGCTCCCACCGCACCTGGAGTACGCATTTCTGGATGAGGAACGTCATTTGCCTGTCATTATTTCATCTGGATTGGCAGAAGAAGAGAAGAGCAGACTGCTTAATGTGTTGAAACTTCATAAGAAAGCAATCGCCTGGAAAATCATGGACATAAAAGGAACAAATCCCTCCTTCTGTACACATAAAATTCTAATGGAGGATCAGTTCAAGCCGTGTGCGCAGCACCAGAGGCGGCTGAACCCAAACATGCAAGAGGTCGTTAAAAAGGAAGTGATTAAGTTGTTAGATGCTGGTATGATCTATCCCATTTCCGACTCTGTTTGGGTCAGTCCTGTGCAGGTAGTGCCCTAAAAGGGGGGCATGACTGTGGTCACAAACGATAGGAATGAGCTCATTCTAACCAGGACGGTCACTGGATGGCGGGTTTGCATTGATTATCGCAAACTCAACGACGCCACTCGCAAGGACCACTTCCCTCTTCCATTCATTGATCAAATGTTTGAGCGTCTGTCAGGAAAGTCATATTATTGTTTTCTGGATGGGTTCTCTGGTTACTTTCAAATTCCTATCGCACCTGAGGACCAGGAGAAGACCACATTTACCTGTCCCTTCGGTACATTCGCCTACCGGCGTATGCCATTTGGGCTGTGTAATGCACCGGCCACTTTCCAGCGATGTATGGTCGCCATTTTCCACGACATGATTGAGGATTCCATGGAGGTGTTCATTGACGACTTCTCGGTATTTGGGGATTCCTTTGATCAATGTCTGGAAAATTTAAAAAGAATGTTGAAGAGGTGTGAGGAGACAAATCTGGTCCTGAACTGGGAGAAATGCCACTTCATGGTGAAGGAGGGCATAGTTTTGGGACACAAAATTTCTCACGCGGGCATGGAAGTCGATCCAGCTAAAGTCGACGTTATTTCTCGACTTCCACCCCCCACCTCTGTTAGAGCTATACGGAGCTTTCTCGGTCATGCCGGGTTCTATCGGCGATTCATCAAAGATTTTTCAAAAATCGCCAGACCCATGACTCGTTTGTTAGAGAAAGATGCTCCGTTCATGTTTGGGGATGATTGCTTGAGGGTTTTTGACCTTCTCAAGAAAAAGTTGATTGAGGCCCCTATTTTAGTCGCACCGGACTGGAGTTTGCCGTTTGAAATCATGTGCGACGCGAGTGATTACGCTATAGGGGCCGTTCTGGGTCAAAAGAAGGAAAAGCACTTCCATCCGATCTATTATGCGAGCAAAACTCTTCACGACGCTCAAGAGCATTACACCACGACTGAAAAAAGGGCTCTTGGAGGTCGTTTTCGCATTTGATAAATTTAGATCGTATTTAGTGCTTTCGAAAACCGTTGTATATACTGATCACGCAGCCATTAGATACCTCTTCAGCAAACAGGACGCTAAACCGCGTCTAATCAGATGGATCTTGTTGCTGCAGGAGTTTGATATTGAGAACAAGATAAAAAGGGTGCTTTGAATGTAGCGGCTGACCATCTGTCTCGGTTAGAGCACGGAGACATCGAGGATTCGCGTTGGGATTCACTCAATCACAAGTTCCCACACGAATCTTTGATGGGTGTTGAGATATGCGATGAGTCGCCATGGTTCGCCGACTTTGCGAACTATCTTGCTTGTAGAATTCTGATAAAAGGGTTGACTCACCAGCAAAAGAGGAAATTCTTTTCAGATCTAAAGCACTACATATGGGACGGCCCTTTATTGTTCAAAGTGGGTGCTGATCAGGTGATCAGAAGATGTGTATCAGGGACTGAGGCGACCGATATTCTGCGCCAGTGTCATGAGGGACCTACCGGAGGCCACTACGGAGCCAACTTCACTGCGAAGAAGGTGTTGGATTCCGGGTTTTACTGGCCGACCATTTTCCGTGACGCGCAGAGTTGGGTGAAAGCGTGCGATGCTTGTCAGAGGGCGACGAACATATCGGCACGCGACGAAATGCCCCAGAACTGGATACAGGTATGTGAAGTCTTTGATGTTTGGGGGATAGACTTCATGGGACCATTCCCCCCCTCACGTGGAAACAAGTACATACTCGTGGCTGTTGACTATGTATCAAAGTGGGCGGAGGCGCAAGCCTTACCCACTAACGATGCCAGAGTAGTTGTGAGGTTTCTTAAGAGTTTGTTCGCCCGATTTGGCGCTCCGAAAGCGCTCATTAGTGACCGAGGGACTCATTTTTGTAATACACAGCTTGAAAAGGCTTTGTCCCGATACGGTGTGCATCACCGTTTGTCCACGCCCTATCATCCGCAGACAAGCGGGCAGGTGGAAGTCACGAACCGTGGGCTTAAGCGCATCCTTGAGCGGTCTGTTGGTGCAAACCGCAAGGAGTGGTCGGACAAACTTGAGGATGCATTGTGGGCATTCCGTACAGCTTATAAGACCCCTATAGGGACCACCCCTTTAGGTTGGTATACGGAAAAGCATGCCATTTACCGGTGGAGTTGGAGCACAAGGCTATGTGGGCTTTGAAAACCGCGAATTTGGACCTAAAAACCGGAGGTGAAGCCCGGTTTCTCCAAATTCATGAATTGGAAGAATTGCGGCACCAAGCCTATGAAAGCTCCGTACTCTACAAAGAGCGCATGAAGAAACTTCACGACAAACGCTTGAAGGACCATAAAGAATTCCAAGCGGGTGATCTTGTTCTTCTGTAATATTCAAGGCTGCGCTTATTTCCTGGGAAGCTTCATTCACGCTAGACAGGACCATACACGGTTAAGGAAGTATTTCCGTATGGTACTGTTGCAGTAGAGAACGCGGATGGCGTTACATTCAAGGTAAATGGTCACCGGTTGAAGTTGTACGTTGCCGGGCCGATAGAGTCGGCGGTGGAGGTGATTGAGCTCCAAACCCCGCACACGTCATAAGTGTGGGGAGGAGAGAGTCTACGCTACTGACTCGCGGATCAAAAATGTAGCAAGAGCGTATTTTGCGCTTTAGGGGTAGTATTGTCTTTTTAGTAGTTTTTCTAGTTTTAGCTTGGAGTCTTGCTATCGACTCGTCGACAAAAATTTAGCATGAGTCTACGCTACTGACTCGCCGACAAAAATGTAGCAGGAGCGTCTTTGGCGCTATAAGGGTAAAATAGTCCGCTTTTATGTTTTTGTAGTTTTAGCGTAATTTAGGTTAGTTAGGTAGTTTCCGTTAGTTTGTTTTAGTTTCGTACGTGCCGAGTGAAGGTTCTGTATTGCAATATTGTTAGAACAGTTTGTGTGTCGAAAAAATGGCGAAAAATGGCCGAAACAGTTGCTGGAAATAGCTTCTGCGGAAATTTCTGATCTGCACCTGATGCACGACCGTTCCTCAGGTCGCACGACCGTGCGTTTCCGAGTGCCGGCACGGTGGATCGCACCCCCGGTGCATTTCCGAGAACAGTTGCTAGGGTTTGGGCGATGTCAGCGACGCACGACCGTGCAATACGGAGAACGACCGTGCGTCAGGCTGAGGGCAGTTTTGTCATTTGGCACTATAAATACCCTCATCTGCAGCCCCCATTCACAATTCGTGAAACCCTACCAGCCCCAAGCCGTTCCAGAGCGATACTTCATCAAATCGCACGGTTTTTCGCACGATCTCACACCCTTCTTCGCACGGTACGTTCCTAGTTGTAGATTTCTTGTTTCCTTGCTTTCTTGGTTAGATTTCCTCTGATTCTTCAAGGGATTTATTAGGGTTCTCTTCATAAACAAATCGAAACCCTAACCCTTGTTTGAATCTTGCTTATCGTGAACACCCGGTTAAGTTTTCAACCCCTGTTTGTACAAAAAAGTTGTTGATTTTGAGAAAATCAGACTACTCAAAGTTCAGGGGTTCAAAATCTGCAGATCACGTGTCGCACGGACGTTCCTTGGATGGAACGGTCGTGCCATTCCGGGTGATTTACGATGTCAGCTTGTTGTTCGGTATTGCACGGTGGTGCCGTTGATCGCACGCCGTGCAGTTCCGACATATCAGGGCAACTGGTACTTGTCATCGGCGACGCACGACCGTGCGTCTCGTCGCACGACCGTGCTATATGCCCAGATCAGATTCACAAAAGCTTCATAATTTGCTGCTCGGCTGTTTTCAATTCTAATTTCTCCTGTTTCTGTCTTTCTTACAATGTTCCTCATAACAGATGAACCATCCTTTCCTTCAATTCGACCCCAACGATGAGCGAGAAGCTTTGTGCATCCCGAAACGAGACGCATTGTGGGCAAGACGGGGGTAGTTTGGAGTCCCCCGATGGTTGGATTGGGAAGTCATGCGGGAACTCAATCAGTATGACAGACTAGACGACATGATGAGTCGCCCGCTTGCAAATCTGGTCGGTTGCAACCGACCCGTTTACCGGGAGCTGACAATTGAGTTCTTCGCATCTTATGCCTATGAAAAACCGATTGCTCATCGGAAACCCAAATTCCGCCACAAGGAGCGGGTAGCCTTTAGGTTATGTGGGCGATGGCATACATGGTCGGTTGGTCGTTTGGGAAGAAGGCTCGGGATTTATACTAGGGACGACATGGATGATACCGACGTCTTCAACGATCAGTTCACCTTCCCTTCTGATGCAGCACGAGATGCATTTTGGGCGGAAAATGCCGTTGGGGACCCCTACAACCCGAGGATGTCAAACGCCTCGCGACTCAGAGACCCTTTGGTGCGAGTGATGCACCATGTTTTTAGCCATACGATATGCGGTCCCATGGATAGTCTTGGTAACTGTCCAACACCTGATTTGATCTTTTTATATGCGTTGGTTGACAAAGCACCTATCAACCTAGCTGCTCGAATGGCTGAATACTTCGTCAAGAGCTCGGGGCGTACTCCCAACAGTGAGATACATGGCAGTCAGTATGTGACCGAAATAGCGTACAATGAGCGCTATATGACTGAGGAGGTCCTTCAGAGTCTCACTCTGATTACAGAGGGGGTTCATGTCGACATTAGGTCGCTGAAGGCCATGGGGGTGATTGTTGAGCTTGATAGGGGAGATAGGTTGAGGGGGTTGAACAACGAGGTCTGGGACCCGTTGCCTCTAGCTGTGGAGGAAGATGAGGATGTTGAGATGGAGGAGCAGCTCGACCAGCACCAGCACCAGCCACCGACACCACCACACTCGCCGCAGCACCATGCATTCCATCAGCATCAGGACTGGCCTGAGTTCTACCAGCAGTTCCAGGATATGCGAGTGACTTAGGAGCAGCATGGTACCTACATCGACCAGATTAGATCTAGCTAGGATGAGATTCGGGCCAGTCAGGCTTAGCTTCGGGCCACACAGGACCAGCTTCAGTATCTCCAGGATACTCTATATCAAGGGGTGAGTGCGGGATTTTCATATCTTTTCGGGGAGAGGCATCACGCATACCCCGACTACTTTCAGCACCCTCCGCAGTTCCCACCGTGGAACCCCCTGGTTATGGCGATGCCGGCCCGTCCTATACGAGAGACGATGATGATGGAGACGAGTAGTTGGCGGTGGTGATAGCAGTTGGTGGTGTTTTCTATTTCAGTTTTTTTTATTATTGGGTGTTTATTTTGACTGTTATTTCAAACACCCCGGTTATGTATTTCAGACAATTTACTTTATGTTTTGTTTGGATTGTAGTATTTATATTTATGTATATTATGGTTGATTTGTGATTTTTCTGTTTCTGTTATGCTTTGGGTGCACATGTGACATACTAGCAGGTTTTAGCTATCGGATCTTGGACCGGAGCACGTACCAGATACAGCTTCGAAAGTCTCGTGGAATCAACATCATCTTGAGGGGAGTGTTTTTATCCCTTTCTCTATATTTCAGGTCTCGCATTGGGGACAATGCGAAGTTCAAGTGTGGGGAGGGGGTTAACTTTGTTAACTTTGTTTGTCCTCTTAAAAAAAAATCAGAAAATCAGAAAAATCATTCAAAAATACTTGTATTTTGTATATATTTTTGTAAATAAACCGGTTGGTTGTGTTTTAGAAAGCTTCGGACTTGATAAAAACTCAACAAGCAAAATATTTTTGAAAAAGGAAACCGGAAAGCGTGACATACAAAGAAAGACTTACATGATAGTTTTCACACTTTTACCCATTCCTTCCGTTACGTGAGCATATTTGAGCCTTGATTGTTATATATTTGTTCATTTCGGATATAGGAGTGAGCCGGATGTTATGTGTAATTTAGAACTTGTCACTAGTATGCTTGTTAAGACCATGAACGTGCGGATTTGTGTAAAAGTGATAGAGGCACTTAGATTACCCCTTTGTTGTGTACTTGTTCTTTGTGTTGTGCTTCCCGTTCACCTTATATTACCCTTTAGGATTAACCATGTCGAGCCTTCCCGTTTACCTTTGTTTACCCACATTATCACCCACTTAGCTAAATTTAGCCTTTTTATGTTTTAAACCTTTTTAGTGTTGAAACTCGGTCAAAATAATCGTTTAACTAGCGCTTGTTTTTGTTTATGTTTCATTGTATAAATTAGTATGTTAAAAAAAACAGAAAATAAAACACCCTAAAATAGGGTGAAGTTGATAAAAATCGAGCCATTTTGAATGCTTAAACGTTAAAATTTCGTTGATAAGCTCGATTGCGCAATAGTCGCCTTTTTAAGGCGTTTGTATGTATAGTTGTATTGTTTGTTGCTAGTTAAACGCTACTAACGAGTTTTAACCATTTTCGCCACTTTAAATGTCCACTTCCATACCCTTCGCCCAAGCCTAACGTTACAACCCATAAAGACCTCTTGATTTACACTTGTTCGCATGTTAGTTGGTGGAGACGAGATCTTATGACAAGCTTATGATATTGCACATTTCATTGACGGGCATCGAGTGTTGCACGTACACATTTTATGTATGTTTCATAAATAAAACCGAGTGTGTGTGAACATTGTGAGTTGTGTGAAGATTAACTTGTGAGTCAATTAAATGTGAAGTCACGGCTTTTTGATTGTCACTTTATAATTGCATATGCTTGTTGGGTTTGCGTCTTTTGATGTTGTCTTTCGAAAAACCGGCTAACCGTTTATAGTAGTTTTCAATAAAATAGTGTGTAAATAATCGTTCTTGTTTGTTTCTATCTTTTATTGTTTTTTAGTTTAGCTTGCTTGAGGACAAGCAAGGTTCAAGTGTGGGGAGATTTGATATTCGCTAATTTACACATATTTTAGTCCCGCGTTTCACCCCTATTTTATGCGTTTTTGGCCGTAAAACCGTCATTCGGATACTTAATTATCTACACTTTTGTTTACAGGCCTAAAACAGCATACCAGACAAGATGATAGCAAAAACGAGGACTTTCCGGACAAAACGACAAAGCTGCGAACATTCTGTTAAGGAAACTGACCTGGGCGTGTGGAACGGTCATGCGACTCAATGCACGACTGTGCATCTTTGACAAATGTTGATCAGCCCGGAAAAGAACGAGGGTGCGACTAGGAGTGCAATGCATACAAGGGCCAGCCCGGTGACGAACGGACGTTCCATCTAAAGAACGACCGTGCGGATCCGATGAACCAGCAGAACCTCGGTAATGAACGACCAGTGCAGCAGCTCGTGCAACAAGAACCCGGCGAAGAACGACCGTTCCATCTGGAGAACGGTCATGCGATTTCGAATCTGGTCAAAGATCTGATGACGTATGCAGTATGGTGCCCCATACCCAATAATTGCTTAAAGTGCACGGTCGTGCCACAGGAAGAACGACCGTGCGACATTGAAAAATATAAAAACAGAACAGAAACATTATGTTCGAAATTCTGGAATTTTGGGAGCTTCACTGGCGATTTTACAGGCTCCGGAGGCTATGCTTTTGACCCGGATTCAAGCCACATCGTGCCGTTTAGCTCCATTACTATCCGGATCCTTAGTCTAGTGCTTGTTTATGGTTTGGTTTTCTAATCTTTCCATGATTTTGTTAATCTTTCAAGTACTTAGATTAATGTTTATGTATTATTGTAGCCTTTGGGCAAAAACACAACAATCCCTTGCTTGATTATAACCATTAGTGTGTTAATCTTTGTTTGTAATGACATTTTGAAGTATTTTCTATGTTAATCTTTGATGATTAGTTTGCAACCTTGTTATTGATATTGAATTCTTGATTATAAGTAATTATGTTGGATGATTGATGCTTGGTTAGTTAAGATAGTTGAAAAATGAGGCTTAATTAATCTTGTATTAGTAAACTTTGAACTTGGTTAACTAGTTTAGCTTGGTTTAAATGTATGCATCATGATATTAGAAATGATTAGTGATTTAATAAAATGTAATTATTGTTAATCAAGAGAGCTTGCCGTCACGTAAGGACCTTAACGGGTTAGATGGTGTCGTTATAAATTCTTGCCATGATTTGTTAGCTTAGTTAGTAGTTTAGGCCAAAATTGCTATCTTGGTGAATTATTGTGCAAGATTTGTAAAATGAACTCGGTTGTGATTTAATCTAGTTTATGCTTGTCTCGGTGGTTGCATTGTGTTTATCGGTGTTGCTTTCCTTGATTAAGTGCGGTTAGAAAACTCCTAACGGATGACTAACTCATTTTTAAGAGATTTTCATAGACATTTATCAATTGCACGTTAAAGAACAATTTTAGGTGGTTAAAGTGTGTTTATCGTTTTAACTTTCCGAATGATTGTCATGTCATGATTCCCGAAAGGGATACTAATTGTCTTAAAATGGAAAATTGACCGAATGCTTCTAGTGCCAAAACCGACTTAGTTGACATGCTTTGGTTGTGTATTAAGCAAGGCTTTTTATCTATTATCTATTATGTTTTTATTATGTATTTGTTTACGCTTACTTTAGTTTAATTAAAATCACAAAACTTATGTTTCTACCGGTAGTTTAGTGACAAAGGTCTAGTATTAATTCTCCGCCCATTTCCTTGGATCGATACTTGGTTCTTACCGATACTTTACTACATATATGACGGGGTACACTTGCCTCTTTCGTGTGTGTTTTGATGTAAAAGTAATAATCACTTTTATAAATTTAAAGCCAAATCGTGTGTAATTTCATTGTAAAAATATGTGTAGTCGCGCACACGTCACAAACCCAGACGACTAGAATATCGAGGCCGGTGTGCTTTGTTCAACATAAATTTCCTACAGTGACTGTATAATGAGATCCACACTCGTTCCATGAGGTAGCGAATATCGTCTGACCTGCCAAGGTTGCTTCTCCATGCCCCGCATGGGTTCAATTTGAAAATCCCCTACCTTCAGTTCTCCAGTTTGAACAGGGCGAGTCGGATCAGGTAAGTTAGAGTCGATAGTGAGCTGCAAAGCTCGTATACGTTCAAGTTTTCATAGTTGTAATCATCCTAAAGTTCCCTCTAGCGATGCCATTAACTGATTTATCTCTGTCGAAGCCAAGGCACACGAGAGGCCCTTGTGATCGGTCTAAATCACACATCTGGTGCCGTCCAAGTAATGCCTCCATCTAAAATCCCAGGGCCACAGTTTTCACCGCCAGTTGTGTGTCATGCAGTTCTGCTTTGTAACTTCATCACGTAAGTCATCACTCTCTCAAGTTGTGTCGGTGTGTAACTGGGACTCTGGTTCGGACCATCATGGTATACCACTAAATCACCCACACCCTCGGGTACAGACGATACTCGGTGCATTGCAAAGTTGGAATTCGAAAGCTGAAAAGACATCCTCCTGTTTCGTCCTTCACGAACACAACACCCTACTGTGCTTTGGAGATTTAAGCTGTGCGACCTTCGAAAATCCTGTGGGTAAGCTATGATAGTATCTAGCGAAACCAAGGAATTGCTGCATCCTCGAAGGAATCTTTGGTGTCGATCAGTTTCTATCAAGATGCATCCTAGCGAGATCCACGTATATTCCCACTTTGTTGGTTACATGATAAAAATGCATTTCTCGAATCTAGATGTGGCATTTAACAAAGCTTCACACGTAATGGCTCCTCCCACAGAAGCGTTGAAATAGAATACATATGCCACCCATGGTGTTCCTTTCTCCTGGGCATGATTCAGAACGTCGTCAACAAATACGGTCGATTCATGTGATCCCTGAAGCTGCTGGTATGTTGATCAACTCAACGATCCTGGTGTACAGAGTTGAAATGGCTGCATTGCGTTCGACGTGCCGTTCTAAGAGCATTCTCCTATTGGACTTCCATCTTATGATAGTTCGTTCACTAGCCAATCCTCGAATGGAAGCTTGTTCCTCGTAACTGGTCGACGGGTTGTCAATACGTCGTCGAGGCTAACGGTTCTTGACTGTCACCTTGTTGAGTTCTCGATAGTCAGTACACATATGAAAAGGCTTCTCCTCATGGGTATAGTGAGGGATCCTTAAGGTGAAAACTCATGTCCGACAATTCCTGTAGTTGGTTAAACAGCCCCTGCAACCCTCCTAACAGTTGTAGAGATGATCCTGGAAGTTCCTCGGGTAGCACATTGAGGGTTATCACGAACAAATGGTGGATCCTCGATCCTCTTTTTCCTCACCTTACGTCAATAACAGTTGCTAACATAGCGGGGTAATCCTTCCGTAGACACTCCTCGCTTTAATTGTTGAAATGACGCTAACCTTTGCGCCATTCTGACGCATTAGAACATATAACAATCCTCCACTAAGGAGAGGGATTCGTAGAATCTTCTCCTCACATGGTACATCTATCAAGAACAACAGAAGAAAGGTCGATGTCGAACACTTATCCCACAAGGTCGATTTTGCATCCCAACGATCATATGAGGTTTCCATTGTCTTGCCATCAGCCGATTCCACAACAGGTTGGGTCTCAAGAAGCATTAGGGTTATATAGAACAGAGACAACGTGATTCATTACCTAGAACGTGTATGCCACCATGTTATTACAATCTTGGCGTCGCCCACGCCAATCCTAAATGCCCCTCCATGAGCATCATTTCCCGTGTGGTTGTACTTGTTGCGAGGATTTCCAGTACGACCGTCGTTTCCTTGGTTGTTGTCGTTTTGATTTAGCAACAGCCATTCCATGTCGTAGGCACTTTCATTTCTATAATGTTGGTTGCCATTTCAAGTATCTTGATGTTGCCGTGACTGTTTCCTCTAATGCTGTTGTTTGAAACGGAGCTCTACGATCTTTCATCGACAGGGTCCATCTTTTCATATTCCGTGCCACGATATAAGGCGCTACCCCTTGTGCTGGCAGTTTCACATTCCATACCATGGTCGATTGTCATCGTTTATGTCCCGATTAATTCGTAAAAGTTGATTCCCATGAGTCATTGGCTGGGGTTAAGGATTCGATTGGAGTCAAATCGCTGATGTTCGCTGCTGGTAACTAGGGTCGTTCAAATGCTGAAGTCCATCGTTCTTGCAAGTTGACTGAGGAATACACGGTATGTTACGAGAGTGTTGCAGAAGTGATCGCACTTCGGGATCTAAGGCGTTAATACGTTAAGTTCCAGCAAATGAAGAAAGGTGAGAAAGATATAGACCAATCATTGTCGTTGCAACATCCAACTCGGGGATGTTCGTACATGCACCTAACATTCTACACAGTTCGCTAGGCGTTCAGATGGGTGTTCAGGTAATACTCGATAGCATCGAGATTCGAAAGGATCCAGAGAGGAATGAAAAGTTCACGTTCGAGTAGGGGACAATCACTGCTATGACCCCTATAGGTTTGTTATGTTTCACATCGATCAAATAACGGAACAGAACCCTTTTTCCACTTGTTAAGGCTCACTGGGACTCGCATGCACCCCACATTATTATTATTATTATGTGTGCACCCACAATAATATTGCGATTTGCATGCTCATCTCAACCCCTCTTAACTCATGTCAAATGGTTCCTCAAACTCGAGTAGCAAACGAAGAGCATCACGAAGCGTAAGTCATGAATGTGTTTAGGGAAATACCACCCTAACAGTCACATAACACGTGCAAGTAATACATGAATTCATACTGTTGTGCTAAACGTGCAATCACATGCAATATCATATGTAAGTGTTCACTAGTTATGCAGTACAATGAGTATATGAGAGACGAACCTTGCAATCTGGTTCACATCTTCAGAACTGTTCGGTTATAGTCTGGTTTTACAAAAACGTTTTTCCCTTTTTAAAACCAAGTTCACTATAACCAATGGCTCTCATACCAATCTGTCACACCCCCAAAATTCCACTTGTGGAAACCCCTGCGAGGCGTGTGACGTACTAGGATCTAGCCACCAATCACATTGAACTCATATGTATATTTAAATAAAACTTTCATTTATTAACATTAAGTGCTACAACTTTATAAATAATTCACAGTATACAGCGGAAGCATAATTCATTCGTTAAGTGTTTATAACCACATGTAAAAACCATTTGTCTTGTGTTGCGATTCCATGTATCTCGACCCATGACCACTCCATCCTCCCAGACAGCAAGTTCCAATCAATATGTACCTAAAGGCCTGCAAGGCATGTAACAACGAATCAACAACAAAGTTGAGCGAGTTCATAGTTGGTTGTCCATTTTAAAGTTGTTCCAAAAACCATATGTTCTTTCGAAAACCATGTGTTAACCGATTCCTTGTTTCCCAAACCATAACCAGTGGGGGCTACCCCATGTTAACCACTAGACCGTTACCATATCGACAACTGACTGAGAAAGTTGTGCCCTACGTCAATGTCTATCATCATTGACTAAGTGCCCAGATCCATTAGTACACGCCCGTCCTAACGGCACGGTGTGAGGCTTGTCAACCCTAATAGCGCTATTAACTAATGACCCGCTCGCCATTGGCCTGGAGATTAAGTCGATATAAAAATGAGGGACTTCATGATAGAGTTTTGTCTAGTAAGTTATATGTTGTCGTCCTTCCCAACCGAGGACGGAGGTAGGTACTCTAGCCAACCGAGAATACGTAGGTTAAATGTAGTCGTCCTTCCCAACCGAGGACAGAGGTACATATTCTGTTAGAGGTGAATATGTAGGTTTCGTTTTAGCTTCTTAACCCATTCCCAACCCACCGGGAATCCCATGCCTTATAAAAGTGTGAACTCACCTTGGATTAGCTCGGAAGATAAATGGTCACTTGAGCTAATGTGGTCAACCACGTCCTAACATGGTTACCATACAAGTCAGGTTCATGTTCAAGTAATGCACAAAACTCCTACACGTATCTAACACATAGCACGTAAAATATTATAATATCTATATATGTACACATGCATACAAAGTGTCGCTATTCGAAATAGTGGCCACATTTTTGTCACAAATTACACAATAAATCTTGTCACAAAATTTCAGCTTTTTGGTGCATTTTTGGACAATTTGCGGTGCGTTAATCGGGACCGTTCAGGCACTGGATAGTTCCCAAAAAAATACAGAACGTTTCAATCGATCCAAATATTATTGTATCAAAATCTCGGGATCCAATTCATCACCAATTATTTTATAAAATTCATTTACCCGGCTAAAATCAGATTCATCACTTTCTGATTGCAGTCCACGGAAAAATTCATTTAAAATTCATCGTAAGTCCGATTGATGAAATTCCAGTTTGAGAATTACAACGACATCATTGGCCATCTACAGTACAAATTTCATAGCAGAACTCCAATTAAGCAGCAAGTTATGACCCAAAACATATGACCCATTTACTGCAGATTTTCGCACCTTCAGTGTTTGTTCGTAAATAATTCGTTAAACATGTCAAACGGTGTCGAAAAATTATGATTCCAGTGCAATATGATTCGTATTTCAAAATAACACATTATAGACTCAAGAAAACCCAATTTATGTTTTATTATGACCTGGTTACAGCCAACTGAAGGCGGCTGTACAGTTTGACAGCTTCCTGTTTTCAGTTTATAGGTCTCTAACGCAAGTTCTATTTGTTCCGTTAACATGTTTAGTGAACAACAACGACATTTAACATCACTTACAGCAGGTTATCGTTTATTTAACTCATATTTATCATGTCAAGTGTCAATGTCATCAAGAATATAAACCCTCATCCATATATATATATATATATATATATATATATATACATACATACATACATAATTAATGACACTAAGCATCGCACATGATTTTCATGAATCACAATAGAAAAAAAAAACAGCCAATATAACTCAATAAAATCAGGCATGACCATCTAATAATGTCACAAAACACATGATTCAAGCCACTCATGATCACATATAACACCATCAACAACGGTTTCTAGCATCTAGCACTTCGCATAGCATCAAATTATCATAAATAACAAATATATGCAACCGAGTATAAAGAACAATTAGCATGATTATGTAATAAACGAATGAGTTACCGAGTATAAAGATATGGCAAATGTGTAGGATCGAATCGTGACCCGAATGAGTCGTTCGAAAGAGTTCTTAGACTATACGAAAGGTGGAAACAAACGTATAGACTCGAAACAGCTTGAATATCATTTTAAACTTCTTGTGTATTGATTTAATAGCAAATATAGTCACAAGGAATACCGACAGCACCTCGGTATCGATTTCAAATTATGTTACAAAATGAGAAGACAACAAGCCTATTTATAGGAACCATGAGTCCGCTTGAAACATACATGACCGTTTCAAGCGAGACCATTCAAGCGAACTCTCAAGTTTACTTGTTCAAGCGAAACCTAACTTTCAAACCAAACTTAGAATCTATTTTGTCTCTTGTGAGTGTATTGACTTTCGAGAACTGATTGTCATCATCAAGAATGTTGTGATGTCATCATTGATGTCACATGATGGCATTTTTGATGATGTCACGCTTGATCAGATCCGCAACGCAACTAAGACTCGATATAAGACGAAGTCGACAGATGAATGCACCAACAGACTCCCCCTCAGATGTTGACGAGTCTTAAGTGTTGAGTCTTCAACGTCTTCAGTCATTATCAGTCTTTGGACTTCCTTCACTCTAACTTTCTTCAACTAATCTTTCAGGATCAAACTCCTAGCTCTTGCATCTTCAGACTCTCTTTCTCTAACAGTCTCCCCCTCAAGATGTGCTGGGATCGTAGTCTAGTTCAAACTCTGCTCACATATTCACAAGTTCAGGTATCGTAACCTGACTCACCTGCATATTCTCTACCCAAAACATAAGTTTCATAAAAGATACGATATAACAAATTTAGAAACTTTGCAAATCACTTAAAGACACACCCCTGAATACATCATTTTCAAGTATCAAACAAAATGATTTATCATGTCAATTTCTGATGAACCACTTGAATATATATCATTTTTATTTCACACATCTTCAAACACACTTTCCCAAACCCTGTTCGTCATGTTTAGCACTCGGAATTTTCAAAAATCAGCTCTTCAATATCAGTTGTCTAAAATCTTTTTGAATTTTTCAAAATTTATGCTAAAACACACTGAAAATCTTTTTGGATTTTTGAGATAAAATAAAATGTAGTAAAGAAATATTTACAAACAATATTTTTGTGAGTTTGTGTAAGAGGATCATATCAGTTTCTGAGACATATCACCAACACTGTTAAGCTTCATTTCATTTTAAGTTTTAAACAATTCACCTAGATTGTCAGTATCTTGGTCCACTTAAATTTTCACACAAAGTTCAACTGCTTCGAGATACGATATTAATGTTTTAAGAACTTAAACTTATTCGTGTGTCCCACTACTTGAATATACTCCCGTATCCAGATCCCAATATTCAGTCTTACAGGTGAGTATACCTAGATGATATCTGTAAGGGGTTAAATTGCGAAACCGTGAGAGCTCAGGTCAGAACTTCCGTTCAGCATAGAGATGGCGGTTTGACTTTTGGTGGGTCCCCTTTAGAGGATCTTTTTTACAACAGCACATGATTTGCATTTTGCAATATTTTATCATTTTTTATGCTGAGGGGAGGCTATATTTCAAGCAAGCATAAAGTATTCTCCGGGGGTTAGGCCATTGCTTCCGCATTATTAGAAGTCCCGGGATAATACCCTAGATATCACTAAGCATAAAGACCTAGTATCTCAGAAAGAGGGGTCCTTCAAACAAGATTTCGGGGGTTACCCATATATCCGAGAGATGTTACCCATGATATAAGCAAGTTTGAATTTAGGTTTATATCTCGTCACAATCTACTAAATGTGCAAAAACCTACTGACACATCATTAGTGAGACCGTTTATCACATTTAACTTTCCATTTCTTTAGCATGCCGTGATCGTCCACTGATGTACTATCATTTCCTCTTTTCAACAACAAAACTCATTTTTGATTTTATCATGTTTTTGTTTTTTTCAAATTTTCAAATGTTTTTGGATTTTCTGAAATTTTTACTCCCCCTAAAATGCAAACACATTTTAGGAAATTTGAAAACAAACTTTTGATACTCTACCTGTACAGTTTGTTTTCTTAAAAAAAATTGACAACCGATATCAAATCGCTTCAAATCGCCATCCACTTGGCATAAACAATCAGAACTCCCCCTTACAACAAACTATTTTCCCATTGTGATTTCAAAACACTTAAGTTTGTTTTAATCAAATGGTTTTCCGGAAAATAAGTTTTGTTGATTTTCAAACCACTTGTAGGTTAGGGGATAAACTCATCATTTTGTTCTTCAAAATACCACTTGTAAGTATGATCCAATCAAGTTCAACTTAATGACCTTGATTAACCATTTGAATATGAAAACCTTTTTTAACCACTTTCAGGTTCAATTAACAACCCAAACCACTTGTAAATCAAAATAAAGATATCACATGTGAATTTACCAACCAAACATTTCAAGAATGATGCCGATTCCTGCTCCACTCTTACCAACCTGGGAGCTCCTGCAAGTCAGGATTTTTAGTTTGAAAAAACTTTCCCCCAAGCCTGACCAGCCTTGGGAGATTCTGGGACACATCTATCCCACCAACATTTTGATTTATAAAAATCTTTTGCAGTTTTAACCTTCCCATCAACCATCTTCCCGAAAATATGTTTAACATTTCCATTAAACACCTTTTCAGCATCAAATTCTTTCTTATCAGCAAAGAATTGATCTGATATCTCAAACCTACCTTTTGACTTCAAATTTTCCTTTGACAACGGCAGAAAATTTTCATCGTTCACTTCTGGAACGGAATTCTGAACCTTTTTCTCAACAAATGACTCCTTTGATTTTATGGAATCAGATTCATTGTCAGAACTACTTTCAGATTTTACAACCCATTTTTGTTTGTTTAAATCAACTCTTCTTTTATAAAAACGTTTTGAACTGTCACCTTCTTCGGAAGTTGAATTTTCAAACACTTTCAATTTCTCATTTGATTGTTTCTTCTCAAAAACAAATTTTTCTTTCAGTTTTGAGTTAGAAGTAACTTCCTGTTTTGTGTTGTTGAACTGTTGGCAATTCCAAGCAATATGTCCAACTTTTTGGCACTTAAAGCAAGTTCTTCTGTCAACTCTTTGAGCAAATTTGTTCACATTCTTCTTTACTTCAGCAAGAAACTCTTGATTTAATTATTTCCAAAATGGTTTCTTCTGCTCATCTTCAGAACTTCCTCCTGAAACAAATTTTGTTTTTGGTTTATAATTTTTCTCATTTTTATAATTTTCTGAAGAACTGAAACCTAAACCTTTCTTTTTGAAATTACTGTTATAGTTTGGTTTCTTTTGAAAACCATAACCAGAACTGTAACCCTTTTTCTTGTTCAATCTTTGTTGAACTCTTGAAGTGTACTTTTTAGGTTTTTCAGCAAGATTTAAATCTTTTATTTCAGAAATATTAATTTCTGTTAATTTGAAAACCTGTTTGATCATTTCAGTTTTGACACTTCTTATTGGAAATTCTTCATCAGAATATAATTTGTCTGAATCTTTCAAAGTATATGCCACTTTGATTGATCCATCATTCAAATTAGATTTTGATAACAAGAATTCTTTATTGTAAACCCTTTTAACCGGCGAACTCGGACTCTTTTCTGATGAACTCGGACTTTTAGACTCAGACTCCGGTTTTGACTCTTCATCCATATCCAACACCTGATCGACCACTTTCGTTAACAACTCGGACTCATGATCAGTGTCAGACGCTGTGAATGTAACATCAATATTGTCTTGTAATTCATCAATGATTTCAGACTTTAACTTGATGTTGAGAGCCTTATTAACTTGTTCCTCATTTGGCTTTCTGGGAGAATAAGTTTCATGAATCGGAGGCGGACATCTGTTATACTTGACACTTGGTTTCTTACCAGTATCAGTATCTTCAGTCTTTTTATCGATGAATGCTTCCAGACCTACAACAGTAGGATAAACACGATCAATCAAATAATCACATGTTGTATAGCTCAGCAACAATCGTTTAATCCTTTCACTCTCAATCTTTTCGAGTTCCACATCCTGCTTCAGCTTTGCACAATCTTTAATGTATGCATTAATAACACTCTGCTTTGTCATTAATGTTGCACTCATCTTTTCCATTGCATTTTTGATTTCTGAATTTGTCTTTTTCAGACGATTAACTGTGTTGTTCAGCACATCATAAGATTCCTTTACATACTTCACATCAGATAATAAATCTTCTTTAATCTTCTCCAATTCAGCAATCTTCTTATCTTTTTCTTCACAAGCTTTGCAAGATTCTGAACACTTCAAACATGGTTTTTCAACTTCAACCACTTTTTCAATTATCTTTTCAACCTCGACAAGTTTCTCTACTTCGACCAATTTTTCAACTTCGACTATTTTTTCAACCTCAACAATCTTCTCCACCACTTTCTCCACTTCAACAATTTTCTCTACTACTTTCTCAGTTGCTGGTTCAACATTCGCTTCTCCAGCTTCTGTCTTTGTCTTTTCATCAGCTAACCTTCTTGCTACTTCCAGCTCTTTCTTCAATTTGGCAATCTTCTTCTGATACAGCATCTCCATTTTATCTGCAAAAAATAAATTAAAACTAGTAGGAGCAATGCCTTTTCTAGCTTTGTTGAGATGTTCTTCCTCATCATTGGTATCCACATCACTTCCAAGATCTGGAAAAATCGGGATTCTTTTCTCACAAGTTCCATCTTCACTCAGAACTCTAGCAACAAAACCTGAACCGGTTGGAATGTATTTATCCCAGCTAAAACCTTTTGCAACAAATTCATCATCTTGATCAATGATACCAAAATAAGCTTTTCTATTTGCATCTTCGATCATTTTCCTTTTGTCATCCACAATTGGCCGAGCATGTGCAGTTTGTGGTTCCTTTTGTTGAGTAATCTGATGAAAATTTGATTTTTGATAATAATTGTTCTTTTCTTGATTCCCGGTGGCTTCTTGGTTTTTGCATTCTCGTTTAAAATGACCTTTTCCTTTGCAACAAAAACAAGTGACTTTCGATTTTTCAAAACCCAGTGGAGAAGTAGCCATTCCTCGAAAGTAATCTCTACCAGTAATTTGTTGAAACTTTTCTGCCCTTCTCCAAGCACTAGCTAAGCACCACTTTACATCCATCAACTCAAGTTCCTCTGCATCAATTTGGTCATGATCTTCTTTGGTAAGCATCAGATTTCCAATTTTGCCACCAATCAAGCTTTCATATGATTCCAACATAGCAACGAGTGATGCCATGTGTTGTTTTGCTATTTCCAGAGACAGATCTTGACCGTTTTGAATGTTCAAAGTTACATTGCACTGCAAATTTGTTGAATTCGGTTGTTGAGGATTTGATGTTGTAAAGTTTGGATCAAAGCTTGAATACGAGGATGAAGATCCACCACTTTGTGTCACACTACTACCCTTTGTTCCAGATGAACTGTCAGCACTAAAACCAGTTTGAATCTTTGGACTAGGGCTAGGGGTAGCCTCAAACTTGTTCCCTCGGTTATACAGACTGACATCTTGTTTAGAATTTGGATGTGACAACTGGCACAAACCGGTAATTTCCGTACACTTTAATCATTTTTTTAATGACTGCAATTATATGCTTAATTATCAGCAATGTCTGAACACATGATTAAACAAGTGAATTCATGCACGTTGTATACTACAAAATATTGCTTTATGCATAAACGAGAGCGTTGCGTCAAAAATAATAGTAAACTCACCGGTAAGACACACTGTGTCAACAGAACTGCAGAAAGCAGTCAGACAATAAAATTGGAGCCTAGGTGTAGGTCCGACAGCAAGAATGCATTAAAACCCAAGAGTACATACAAGGGTTTAATATATATGCAATACGAAAGCAAAAATAAGCACTAAAAAGCACCCGAAACGCACTTTAAGTGCAGAATTTATATAATTCAGCAATAATTCAGCATGTAAACATATGAATATTTTGCAGAAATGTCGTTTTATTATCCAGAATATTTCCCTAAGTGTTGGGAATTGAAAGAGTACAAGAAAGGTACTTAAAAGACACTAAAAAGTGTAATTTAGCACTTTAACGAATCGGTATCTAACCGAACAACCGGACAATACCCGGAACACCAAAATAATGCTAGAAGCATTGTTTTTATTTTTTTCTAAGCTAGTTAGGGTCCCCGAACACCCTAACACACTATATATTACTTAAATACTTAAAACCCCTAAACATATCACTTAAAATGTAACTAGATTTAGTAACCAAGAATCAAGATCCAACCAAACACCCCCCCCCCCCTCATGACCGGTTTTGGACAAGGGTGGCCCACCCTTGATTTCTTTCATTTGTTTAATTGATCATGTTGGGGTATTTAGAACATAAAAACCATGGGGTAAAGCCTTGGAATGGGTTATAAGTATGCACATTAGGATCTTGAGTTCATATTTCACACACTAGAAAAACACACAACTCCTCTCTCTCCCTCCCCATGCTCTCGGCTCAAGCATAGCATCACCACCATTATTTCAATTCCATCCAATCCATTCCAAGGTGATATTAAGGTGTAAGAAGGTCAATAACGAAGCTCGGTGCAAGCGGATCTTGAAGGACCTTCACCATTTGCTTTTATCCACTACATTTACCCTCTTGAACTTCCCTAGCCTTGTGCTAGTAGTAAGTGCTTAAACATTTCATCTTGTTCTTATTTTTAGTGGTTAATAGATGATTGAATGGTAAAATATGAAGAAACTTTAAAGAATATGAACAAGTCTTGAACATAATGGATAAAGGGAAAATGTGTGTGTAAATCTTGTAGATCTTATATGATTATGAATATTTGATGATGTTGGTTAGTAAAAGTTGGATGGATCATCATCTACGCATACTAGATCATGTTCAAGAACATGAACTAGTAGTATGTTAAGTGTTAGAAATATAAAAGATGATAAAATCATCCACCATGAACATGAACTTGTGTAAACATAATTTTCCTTGTAAAATAAGACTCTAAACATGTAGATCTAAAGATCTACAAGTGGTTTTTCGGAAGAACCAAGCAAAAATATTAGTCTTGTTTAAAACCCGGATCTTACATGAACTAAAAGCATTTTTAGTAAACAAACAAGTGTGTAAACACTTGTGTAACAAGGAAGTTCAACAAAGAAATATTTTTGTGAATCTTGACTAGAAGTTGTGAAACTTCATATTCTTTAAAAATAAAGTTTTTAAGAAATTAAACTTATTTTTAAAGATAACAAGACTTACTAAATGTGCTAGTAAGTTACTACACATTTTTGTAAATATTCAAGTTCATGAAATGGAGAAATTAGTGATTATTGTTGATGAGTATTGTTGATAATTGTTGTTGATGATTGTTGACGATTTAAAAGAAAATAAACACATGTTTTGAAAACATGGGAAACCTCCATTTTTAGGGGAAACTCTGTCAAAATTTTTATAAATTTTGACACTTAGAAAAATATAAGTTTTTGAGAAACTTATTCCCTAAAAATGTATTTAAGAGTATTACCAAGGTTTCCCTAATTTTTTGTGATAAGAAATGAGGATTTCTTCAAAAATAAAAATGGATATTAAGTATATATATTTTTGAGAGAAAAATATATATTATTTGATCACCAACTTGTGTGTTAAGTGTATATAGTATGTGTTATACGTGCTAGTGTATTAAGACTTAAAATACACTAAATACTCATGAGGAGTATAAACACAAAAATACACATACAACATACAAGATACATAATTTGGGTGCAAAGTGCAAAATACAAAAAGCTTATATTTATTTTAGAGAAAATAATATAAGTAAGATACGTAGTTAAAAATATAGAATATTTTTAACACAAGAATATATACAAAAGAGAGTGACTGTACTTGTGCAACGCAAGTCTAGTGACTAACGTTAAGAAAACGCGTATAGGTTACGACGTTAATTAAGCAAATCCGGTGGAGTTTACGACGCTAGGAACGCAAAGTTGTGAGTTCATGCTCCCCCTTTTCTCTTTAACTGTTTTCAGTTTTTATAACTTCGGGGGGTGAAATACATGTACAAAAGTACAATATTTATAAATGGTATGATATAAATACAAGAAGTACACTTGGTGAGAACGAGAACCAAGTGTGACAAAATATAAGATAATAAGAAACGCACTTGGTGAGGACGAGAACAAAGTTGGATGCGTTATGAGAAATGATAAAAAGAAACGCGCTTGGTGAGGACGAGAACCAAGTTGGATGCATTATGAGAAATGATAAAAAGAAACGCGCTTGGTGAGGACGAGAACCAAGTAGGATGCGTTATGAGAAATAGTGTCACGAATAGGGTACAGAAGCACCATTAATCAACAATATACTTAGACCGCAGAACAAAAGGTTAGATCTAACGGGTGCCTGGCAGCCACACTCTCGGTGAGGGCGAGAATCGAGTAGTGCTTTTGTGTCTCAGAATATACCAATTAAATGCCTTAGGTTTGGTGACTTCCTATGTCGTGTCACATGTTAATGGCTTTGCAACCCATTAACAATCCTGATATTTACAGAAATACTGTATTTACATAAAATTCATACCATACTAAAATTGATATATAACTTGAAGTACGTGGGGTACTCAAGAAAATTGATATATAACTTGAAGTACGTGGAGTACTCAAGAAAATTGATATATAACTTGAAGTACATGGAGTACTCAAGAAAATTGATATATAACTTGAAGTACGTGGGGTACTCAAGAAAATTGATATATAACTTGAAGTACATGGGGTACTCAAGAAAATTGATATATAACTTGAAGTACGTGGGGTACTCAAGAAGATTGATATATAACTTGAAGTACGTGGGGTACTCAAGAAAAACTTGATTTATTCACAAACTATGTTTTTATACAAAGTATACAAACGTGAAATACAAAACTGCATGAATTCACACCAACATTATGTTGACGTTTTTCCAAAACTCACATGTATTTCAGGTAACTAGGATGGATGTGCGCGCGGTCTTGCTTATGCTCTTGAATGTCGCTTATGTTTATCTTTAAATAAAGTTGTAGACTTTTAAGAATGTGTTATGCGACTTAGCGATGTAAACGCTAAACTTATATTTTCAAATTATGGTATTTGAAGTTATTTTTACGAGCATGTAGCATGTTTACCTTTCGTATGCAATGAGAACCTTTCATGATCACACCTCGTGCTTCCGCCGCAGAAAGGGGTGTGACAGATTGGTATCAGAGCTGCGATTGTAGTGAACCAGGATTCCTTCTCGAGTCTAGTCTACAATCTCTAGGATCCATTCACGAAAACAATTTTCAAAGAGTTTTCATTGCATAAAACGTCCCGCGACATCCACTACCTGAAACTGACTACATGAGTCTAGAAAAGTCACTACGAGACTTAGGGTGCACGAGAGTAGCACTCATCTGTGATTGAGAGTTAATTGCAATTATGTGTGATAATTAGCATGTACTAGAAGTAGAATGTCATAAGTATATGTGACTTTACCTAAAAGCGATGGCCCGTCTGAAGGAAGAGATACGAGGATGAAACGAATTGTGCAAGGAGTTACGTAATTATGGATGCATACATAATTATGGAATTCATTGCACAGAAACCACAGCAAGTCTTGTCACGTATAGATTCCCTCAGTGCAAGCCTACTAAGTACTCTGCTAGAGTAATAATTGTTTGATGTCACTTATGTGGTATATACCTGTGAATATATATACTACTACTGTCTAGTAGGACGATATCAAACAAATGTCTAACCCTGTTGTGTTATGTTCTGTCAGAACATGGCACCCAGGAAAGCTGTGAACGCTCGCAATGACGATCAACCTCCTCCTCCCCCACTGCCAAGAACTGCTGAAGAGCTGAACGCTCTACTGGAGGAAAGGATCTCCGCTGCTATCGCCCAATACGAGGTGAACCGTACCCAAGACAGTGGAGGACCAAGCAATGCTAGGCGTAACGGGCATGGAGATTCGTTTGAAGGAAACGCAGCTCAAGGTAACCTTAAAACAATTTACTAAGCATGAAGAAATTTATGAACGGTCCTTGTTTCATTATTTCTTCGATTGCTCATAAGTGAATTGGTTGGGTTAATTCCAGGCTGCACTTTCAAACAGTTCCTCGACTGCAAGCCGATGAACTATGATGGCACAGGAGGTGCAGTAGCATTTGTGCGCTGGACGGAGAAGACTGAAGCTACTATCCGCATGAGCAAGTGTACCGCAGATCAGCAAGTCACCTTTGCTACTGGGTTATTCGTCGATGAAGCTCTGACTTGGTGGAACCTGCAAGCCCAAACCTTGGGTGATGATGCCGCTTATGGCCTAACTTGGGAGGAACTGAAGGAAAGAATGAGAGAGAAATATTGCTCTCGCGCTGAACTCCAAAGGCTGGAAACGGAGTTCTGGCACTTGACAATGTAGATGCTGACATTAATGGTTATACTCGAAGGTTCCACGATCTGTCAAGAGTGCTTCCCTACATGGTGACTCCCGAATTTAAGCGTGTCAAACGCTACATTTGGGGACTGGCCCCAGAGTTTCGCGGCATGGCGACATCGGTCAAACCTCAAACGATCACCGAGGCTGTAACTCTGGCTGTCAGCCTTACTGAAGATTGTGTTCGTATGAAGAAGCTATCGTTGAACCCCATTGAGAAGACCGAGACGCATGCTGAGTCGTCCGGTGACAAAAATAGAAAGCATACGAGTTTGAACCAAGCAACTCGCAACAACAAGGGTTTCAGCAAGAAGCGTGACGCAAACCCGCCACAGGAGACGAAAACCCTTGGAACCAAAGGATGCTTCAGATGTGGAAGCAATGATCATTTCATGAAGGACTGCCCAGAGGGAAACAATGCTCAGGCTCGAGCATTTGTGATTGGAGCAAAGAACGCACGCGAGGACCCTAACGTGGTCACCGGTACGTTTCTCATTAACAATCACTTTGCATACATATTATTTGGCACTGGCGCCGATTATAGCTTCATGTCTGTGGAATTTAAACGCATACTCGGAATAGAATCTAGTAGATTAGAAATTCCTTATTCCATAGAACTAGCCAATGGTAAACTTGTTGAATCGAGCGAAGTTGTTAGAGGCTGCACACTAGAACTTGGTGAACGAAGATTTAGCATCGACCTCCTACCTATTCAATTGGGTAGCTTCGATGTAGTAGTCGGGATGGACTGGTTGTCCAAGAACAAAGCTGAAGTTATTTGTCATGAGAAAATCATTCGCATCCCTTTAGCGAACGGTGAAACTCTCATCGTGCATGGAGAAAAACGAGACGCGCCTCTTCGAATCATCAGTTGTATGAAGGCACAGAAGTGCTTAAGGAAAGGATGTGTTGCCTTCCTGGCACACGTGGTAGACAAGAAGGCTGTGGAGCCAAAACTTGAAGACATTCCTGTGGTGAAGGAATTCCC
The DNA here is from genome assembly GCA_030545235.1 of Helianthus tuberosus. Taxonomy (NCBI): domain Eukaryota; kingdom Viridiplantae; phylum Streptophyta; class Magnoliopsida; order Asterales; family Asteraceae; genus Helianthus; species Helianthus tuberosus. Next base: position 89,812,170 of record CM060383.1, read on the forward strand.
TGATGTTTTTCCCGAAGATCTGCCAGGACTACCTCCGCAACGACAAGTCGAATTTCGTATAGACTTGGTTCCGGGAGCTGCTCCTGTAGCCAAGGCACCCTATCGACTTGCACCATCCGAAATGCAAGAATTATCTACACAACTCCAGGAGTTGTTGGATAAAGGATTTATAAGGCCAAGCTTCTCACCCTGGGGAGCTCCAGTATTATTCGTAAAGAAGAAGGATGGAACACGGCGGATGTGTATCGATTACAGGGAACTGAACAAGCTCACGATAAAGAATCGGTATCCACTACCGAGGATTGATGACTTATTTGATCAATTGCAAGGATCAAGCTACTATTTCAAGATCGACCTTCGATCTTGATACCATCAGCTAAGAATCCAAGAAGAAAGCGTGCCAAAGACTGCTTTCAGAATGCGATATAGGCACTACGAATTTCTTGTGATGCCGTTCGGGCTGACGAATGCACCAGCGGTCTTTATGGATCTGATGAACCGCGTATGCAAACCATATCTCGATAAATTCGTGATTGTATTTATCGACGATATCCTTATTTACTCGCGAACGAAAGAAGAGCACGAGCAACATCTCAGAACCATCTTGGAACTACTGAAGAAAGAGAAGCTTTATGCAAAGTTCTTGAAATGCGAATTCTGGATTCGCGAAGTACAATTTCTTGGTCACGTTGTGAATGAGAAGGGCATTCATGTTGACCCGTCCAAGATAGAAGCAATAAAGAATTGGGAAGCTCCCAAGACCCCAACTGAAGTTCGTCAATTTTTGGGCTTAGCGGGCTATTATCGGCGATTCATCGAGAATTTCTCAAAGATAGCTCAACCGCTAACGACCCTTACACAGAAAGACAAGAAATACGATTGGGGTCACAAACAGGAAGAAGCCTTTCAGCTACTTAAGAACAAGCTCTGCGATGCACCGATACTATCATTACCCGAAGGCACTGAAGACTTCGTGGTATACTGCGACGCCTCACGACAAGGCTTGGGTTGCGTGCTCATGCAACGCCAAAAAGTCATCGCTTATGATTCAAGACAACTGAAGGTTCACGAGAGAAATTACACCACGCACAACTTGGAACTAGGTGCAGTGGTATTCGCCTTGAAGATTTGGTGACATTATTTATATGGTACTCGATGTACAATTTTCACAGATCACAAAAGCTTACAACACATATTTGATCAGAAGGAATTGAATATGCGCCAGCGACGTTGGGTCGAGCTGCTAAACGATTATGACTGTGAGATTAAGTACCATCCTGGAAAGGCAAACGTTGTAGCGGACGCGTTGAGCCGAAAAGAAAGGGTTAAGACCCCAAGGGTTTGAGCGTTAGAAATGACCATTCGAACGAACCTCACTGCACGCATTCGAGATGCACCACAAGAAGCTCTTAAAGAAGAGAACCGTAAAGCTGAATACCTCCGGGGTGCATTGAAATATATGGTTCCAAATGAAGAGGGAGCCTTATACTTTAAGAAGCGTATTTGGGTTCCACTCTATGGTGGCATACGAGAAGTCATCCTTAATGAAGCCCACAAATCGAGATACTCGATCCATCCAGGATCGGACAAAATGTATCAAGACTTGAAAGAATACTATTGGTGGCCGAGACTCAAGAGCAACGTTGCTGTCTATGTTGGAAAATGCCTAACTTGTGCTAAGGTTAAGGCCGAATATCAGAAACCGTCCGGCCTACTACAACAACCAGAGATTCCCGTGTGGAAGTGGGAACAAATCTCGATGGAATTCATAACGAAATTACCCAGGACCCCGAGAGGGCACGATATGATATGGGTAATAGTTGATCGATTAATGACATCTGCGCATTTCCTACCAATCCGAGAGAAGGATAGCACTGGAAAGCTTGCTGAAATATACTTAAGAGAAATTGTGGCACGACATGGAGTGCCAATCTCAATCATTTCAGACAGAGATGGACGCTTTGTCTCAAGAATCTGGCAATCATTTCAGAAAGCCTTTGGATCTCAGTTAGATCTAAGCACGGCCTTCCATCCACGAACAGACGGCCAGAGCGAACGGACTATACAAACGTTAGAAGATATGCTTCGCGCATGTGTCATGGACCTAGGCGGCGGCTGGGATACTCATCTACCTTTAGTTGAGCTTTCCTACAATAACAGTTATCATACGATCATAAAAGCCGCGCCGTTCGAAGCCCTGTATGGCCGCAAGTGCCGATCGCCCTTATGTTGGGCAGATGCCGGAGATAAACGTATGGTTGGTCCTGAACTTGTACAAGAGACAACCGACAAGATTGCGCAGATCCGAGAGCGCATTAAGGCGGCTCGAGATCAACAAAAGAGCTACGCTGATCCGAAAAGAAAATCAGTAGAATTCAAGGTGGGAGACAAAGTGTTGTTAAAAGTCTCACCATGGAAGGGCGTAGTCAGATTTGGAAAACGTGGAAAGCTGAATCCACGATATATCGGACCATTCAGAATGTAGGTCCCGTGAGCCGTGCGGATCGTAACAGAATCGTCTATCCAACCTAGAGTGCGGAATCCTCTAGATTAGATTTCACAGAAAACGAGTAGAACAAGAATCAAGAACACGATACACTTTCAATCCGGTCTTCTATTGATTATCCAACATGAAGTTTACAATCAATTCAAGACCTTCACAAGAAATCTCCTAGCCACTCTCTATAGATTTCTCTAACTCTCCAAACTTGCTCACCTAAACCCTTATGCCAAGCCTTGTTTATATAGGACAAGGGTTTGCACATGGGCTTTGGTCTGGGCCAGGCCATTCTCCAAGCCCATTACACTAAATAACTCCCTAACCAATAATGCTAAGCCCAATACAAAATATCCAAAGACTAAATAAACAAACTATTAAGCTGTTGTCACAAAACATGCACCAACAAACTCCCCCTTGACAATAGCTTCATAGTGAACTTTGTCTTCAAACATCTTGCAGTCTTTTGGTCTTTGGATAGCGTCAGCTACACAGTTTCTGACATCAACAAACTCCCCCTTAGCTGATGCTTCCAATCCCCAAAACTTTCATTTGTTGTAGATCAGTGAACTAGCAATCTTTGGTTAAGCAAGTAACTTCAAAACTTCCATATCTCTTTCTCTTTCTGCAATGTAGTAGAAGGATCCTACCATGCATCTTCACACGTTCTTCACTTCACTCTCAATCTGCACTTTACTTGTATTCTGCACTTCATTTTGATAACTGCATCAATCTGTTTAGCAACACAAGCAAGTATCTCGAAAAACCATTAGTCTTTTTCACATTTAAAGATAAACCAATAGTTTATCTTAATTTGCAAAAACAACTACCTGTCAGTTCAAAATGGGAGATCTTTTAAAAAGAAATATTATTGGTATTTTTGATTTTTTTTAAACAACTAAACAAACTAAACTAAACTTAAAATATTTACAATACTTCTTTTTGTGAGTATCATGTGCAATATAAAGACCCAAAACTTCAGATTTTGGCAATCTATCAACGCAAGATTTAAGGTCATTAAACCATACACCACTGATGTGTTCCCCACTCATACTCAGTGCATTTAAGTTTATATCACATTGGTAAGTTGATTATTTCATGCTTTTGCCTACTGGTATATCATATAATGAAGCTACTATCACACTTAAGCATTTTGATTCAGTTCGAGTGTGACAGTCTAACTTGCTGATGTACTATCATTTCTTCTTTTTCACACAGTGAAAACTCATTTTTAATTTTCTATTTTTTTTATGTTTTTGATTTTTCAATGTTTTTTGTATTTTTGATTTTTTTTTTAAAAACAGTAAACTATTTACAAAATTCTTATGAAAAACCAGTTATTCAGGATTCCTCATCCCGTTGAGTTCGACTAAGTGTTTAAAGCGAGCTCGATCAAAAGCTTTTGTGTAAAGATCAGCAAGGTTATCTTCTGTGTCGACTCGGTGCAATTCAATTAGTCATTTTTCAGCACAATCCCGTATAAAGTGATGACGTATGTCAATATGTTTGGTTCTACTGTGCTTTACGGGATTGTTTGTGATTGAAATAGTGGCATTATTATCTATCATAATAGGAGTACGAGTGAAATCCAAACCGTAATCGCGCATCTGCTGTTGAATCCAGAGGACCTGAGAGCAACAGCTACCCGCAGCAATATATTCAGCTTCACACGTAGATGTAGACACACAGGATTGCTTCTTGCATTGCCAAGACACGATCCTGCCTCCCAAGAACTGACAACCACCTGTTGTAGACTTCCTGTTTGATTTGCATCCTCCAAAGTCTGAATCAGTGTAAGCAACGAACCTCAAATCACTATCAGCTGGATACCACAACCCAAGTTTAGGTTTCCCCTTCAAGTAACGAAGAATACGCTTCACTGCTTTCATGTGTGACTCTTTTGGATTTGCCTGATATCTGGCACACAAGCATACGGCAAACATGATGTCAGGTCTTGAAGCAGTCAAGTACATTAGAGAACCAATCATCGCCCTGTATTGAGTAGGATCAACATCTTCAGTACTTTCATGATCTGGGCCAAGATTGTGATTTTCGCAAATGGGTGTGTTGAAAGTAGAGCAATCATTCATTTTGAACCGATCCAAAATGTCATACACATACTTCGTTTGATGAATAAACATCCCATCCTCCTTCTGTTCAACTTGTAATCCCAGAAAATAAGACAGCTCACCCATAGCACTCATTTCAAACTTGCTCTTCATCACCTGTTCAAACTCTTTACACATGTTTACATCAGATGACCCAAAGATGATGTCATCCACGTATACCTGTACCAGCAGAAAATCTTCCTTCTTCCTCTTTATGAAAAGTGTACTGTCTATCTGACCCCTTTCAAAACCATTCTTTATCAGATGTGTAGACAGTGTCTCGTACCACGCCCTGGGAGCTTGATGTAACCCATACAAAGCCTTATCAAGTTTGTAAACTCGATCTGGATAGTCTGGATCAATGAACCCATCTGGTTGTGAGACATACACCACTTCTTGGACTTTACCGTAAAGAAATGCACTCTTCACATCTAGTTGGTAAACTTTAAAGCCCTTGAATGAAGCGAAAGCTAGAAACAACCGAATTGCCTCCAACCTTGCCACTGGTGCAAACACCTCATTGTAATCTATCCCTTCTTGCTGATTAAAACCTTTGACAACCAACCGAGCCTTGTTGCGCGTTACAATCCCTCTTTCATCCTTCTTGCACCTAAATACCCATTTAGTGCCAATCTCTCTTTCACCTTTAGGAAGGTCCACTAACTCCCATACCTTCAACTTCGCAAACTGGGCCGATTCTTCTTGCATAGCTTCAACCCATGAATTGTCTTTAAGAGCCATATGAATGTTCTTCGGCTCCTCTTGGGAAATAAAGCAACTATACAAGCACTCGTTCACAATCCCAGTCTTCTCAATCGACACAAATAACCCAGAATTTGCTGCTATGCTTCTTCTCGTCTGAACACCTGCAGTAGGATCTCCAAGTATCATATCAACAGGATGATCTCTATTTGCTCGTGTAGAAGCAACTGCATCAACTTCAAGATTATCACCCAGGTTTGATCCAACCTCCCCCAGAATATTCTGATTTGCAAACGGATTCACAAACTCCTCCCCCGGAATGGGTTCAGAGTCACTATCGCTTGAATCAGGATTAGCAGCACCTTGGGAAGTTTCCGGAGCATCTGACATATCAACATTCGATCTAGGCATGAACTCACCTTCATCGTCTTCACATACCACTGTTTGAATCAGCTGAGAATCATCTGCATCAGAAACCTCAGGAATATTAAATGATTTAAACACACTTTCATAATCATATAATATAGCAGGACCACTCGTTGATTGTTGAGGTTTGTAGGACGTAATTTCCACATTAAAAACAACCTCAATTTTACCAGTTTTGAGATTAAATACCCTTTTATTCGGTGTGCCAGGCATGTAACCTAGAAAGTAGCCTTCGTCAGCCACCTCACCGAATTTTTGTTTATCTTTGTTTCGCACAATGGTGCAGGGTAATCCAAATGGTTCAAAGCCTGTTAAGTTTGGTTTTTCGTTAAACATAAGTTCATGACAAGTTTTGTTAAAACGTTTAATAGTTAAAACTTTATTTAGGACGTAGCAAGCTGTATTCACAGCTTCTCCCCAGAAAAGAACTGGTAGCTTTGAATCTGAAAGCATAGTCCTAGCGGCTTCAATCAACGTCCTGTTTTTCCTCTCAGCGACTCCATTCTGTTGAGGAGTATAAGGAGCAGAATATTGATGTTCTATTCCCTTTCGAAGACTGTAGAGATCCAGAACCCGATTCTTGAACTCCGTGCCATTATCACTCCTTATCCTCTTAATCCTAGCATCATGGACGTTTTCCAATTTCGTAAAAAGATCTATCAGCATCTCCGCTGTCTCATCTTTTGTACCTAAAAAGAAAACCCATGAATAACGTGAGTAATCATCAGTGACAACCAGACAGTAGTACTTTCCACCTATGCTCCTCACGTTCACTGGACCGAATAAATCCATGTGAAGTAATTCATAAGGGGCATTAATGGAATTTACTGTTTTAGACTTATGAGGTTTCTTGTGTTGTTTTCCCTTTTGGCATGGAAGACATTTATCTTCCACTTGAAACCTCAGCAATGGAACCCCTTTCACTAGCTCATTCTTTATGATATAATTCATTTTGCGGTAGTGAATGTGTGCCATGCGTCTGTGCCACAACATAGATTCAGCTTCAGATGCTTTTGCCAGTAAACACGCCACCGCTGCAGTCGGATCCTTGGCACCCATGTCCATGACATAAGTATCATTTTTCCTTGGTGCACGCATTACTATCCAATCGTCCGGAATGACCAAACCCGGTTTCAACACCAATGCCTCCTTATTTGTAAAATGGACCGAGTGACCCTTGTCGCAGACTTGAGACACACTCATCAGATTGTGTTTGAGCTGCTCAACATAGTTCACTTTGTCCAATGTGATCTTCCCATTCGTCACTTTTCCTCGTCCAGTAATCCTACCACCTTTAGCACCAGCAAAATTAACATGTCCACCATCATAATTTTCAAATTCAGAAAACAACCTCGCATCCCCCGTCATGTGCCTGGAGCAGCCACTATCAACATACCATAAGTTGATAATCCTCCTTAGCAGCTCCTGCACACACCAACCAAAAGATTAGTTAGATTGGGGGACCCAAGCCTTAATGGTCTTGGGTCTTCCAGATTCATCAACTACAGGAACATCCATCCAGTATCCATCACTCCTAGCTGGAGTCTTGGATCTTGGGTCTGTTGATGGAAATGGGGCATGATTTCCATAAGGTCTCTGGTCCTGAGGGTACCTATTTGTGTTTGGACTATGTGACCTTTGAACATTTTGATTTTGATTCCAAGAACCTTGATTGTAATTTCTAAAGCCATTGTTATAAAAAGTTCGACCACCATTATTTTGGTATCGATTTTGATATTGACCTTGACTTCTGAAATTATTTGAATTTTGATTTTTCATTCTTGGTGAGTTACTTCTAGGTCTTTCATATCTGCCTGATGTAGATTCAGGCTGAAATCTTGGTTGATTTCTTTGAAAACGAGGAACTTGTGGAGTTCCTTTTTCAGCCTTATCTACACCACCAGCAACACCCGGTTGTTGCTTTGGAGCAGATTTCTTTGAAGAATTTGAGACTTTCTCCTCATTATCACCTTGCTTCTCAGGTGATTTCCCTCTTTGTTTCTCACTAACTTGTGCTTCAACCTTTTTGTTAGGATAGCAGCTAGCTACATGTCCCTTTGTGTGACATTTGAAGCACGATCTCTTTTTCGAAGACTTCTCAGCTGAAGCCTTTGAACTAGATTCTGGTGTTGATGATGATGCGTTAGAAGGATTTGGTTCAGTTTGCTTAGTTTCAAGATTTTCTATGTTCTTATTTTTTGCAAACTTTAAATTTGATTCGTTTTCAATAACAGCTGTTTCGTTTTTCATGTCACTTCCTTGAACAAAATTAACCTTTTTAACAAAAGTTGGATTTTTATTCGTAGGATTTGAGTTTTTCTTTTTCAAAACAGGTTTGCTGTTATTTTCCTTCTTAGCATCATTATCTTCAGACACATCACCTTGACTAGATGTGAAACTACTTGGTGATGTTGACAGAAAGTCTGTGAACTCATCTTCATCAGGTAAGAAAGAATAGTCATGACTAAGAGGAGGTGGGACTTCATTGAAACCCTTGAATCCCACACTGGTCTTGTCATTACTCTTCTTTAACCCACCCGTCATGTGTTTCATAACAAAAGTAGAATCCCTGAATTGACCTAATTTCTTTTCAAGTTCAACAATTTTGAGTTGTGCATCTGACAACTCTTTGCATTTTTCAGAAATCTCTTTTGTTTTCTCAGCCATCATGTCATGAGCTAAGTCTATGACTTGAAGTTTTTCGTTTAGTTTGCTGGTTAAAACTTCAATTTCAGCCTCATAGCCTTTTATCTTTTTCAAATATGATGACTCGTTTCTTTTAGCAAAGAAATTTGATTCTTTTACGTTAGATATTTCGCTCACCAGACTTTTGTTTTGAGTTGACAACCTGTCAACTTCACCCTGTAATTCACGACACTTTAAACAAACAGAAGTAGCAGAGTTACTTACCTCTCCTGTCGATTTGTCTGAGTTGGCCATAAGAGCAGCAATTTGAGCTTCCATTCTTTTGATGATCTCATCTTTAGCTTCGTCTTCCCTTTCATGCTCAGACTTTGGCTTTTCTTTTTCAGCTTCTGTTGTCTGATCAGCATTCTTTTCCTCAGCTTCATTTTTATTCTCAACCTTAGCATCATCTACTGTAGCTTCACCGTCATCAACTGGCACAATCTCTGCCATGAATGCCTGAGTGACATTCTCATCATTTTCCAAGTGAATACTCCAGTCATATGAACCCTCTCTTGCAGTAGAGATCAACGCCCTTGAGTTAGAGTTGTTGGAAGCATTCCTGTTGTTTGAATTCTGACTCGACGTCTCTTGCTTTTGTTTTTGACATTCTCTAGCAAAATGTCCATAACTTTGACAGTTAAAGCACCTGACTTTGGTCTTGTCAAAACCAATAGTTTTCCCCACAAACTTCCTTCCATTTCTGTTCATGAACCTCTTCACACGTCTGGTAATCATGGCCATTTGCCATTGCAAATCCATATCTTCAAGATCATCAGGGTCAATCTGATCGTAATCTTCATCTAAAACGGCTGGATCAGATATCTTCCCCTGAATGTAGTTTTCATAAGAAGCAACAAACGAAGCAAGTAGAGCAAGATGTTCTTCAGCAGACTTCACACTCATTGGCATCGACTTTGAACTACTACTTTGCTTAGCAGTTGATGTTCTCTTAGCTCCAGTTGATCCTCCCGATGCAGCCACAAAACACACATCACCATCCTCATTCACTATGACCTGCTCACTTTCACGTGAGAGAAAAGCAGTGGCAGAGTCGCTAGAAGCATCGTGAGATGAAGAAGATGTAAGCCCATTGTAAATCCCTGGATCTTGCACCTGATCATATCCAGTGTCCTTCTTCTTCATGCTGAGCTCATAAGCTCTTAGCTTTCCAACCACTTCTTCCAGCTCTTTTGTTTCATAATCAGCTTCTCCCTTTATCATGAGAGTGTAAATATCCCATTTAGCAGGTAGGGCATCAAGCAGCTTGTCATTTTTCTCTATGTCAGTATAGCAATCTATATCATAATTGTCCAATTCTGACATCAGATGGTAGTATCGAGTGATGACGTCCTCAAGTGACTCATTTTTCATGTATTTGAACACAGCAAACTGCTTCTTCAATAGATCAACTTTGTTCTTCTTTACATCAGGATTTCCCTCATATCTCTTCTCTAGTGCATCCCACATTTCCTTTGAAGTAGTGTACTTTTTAAAGGTATGTTTGATGCCATCAGGTAAAGACATTTTAATGGCAGCCAAGGCTCTCTTTTCAGCCTCATACATTTTCTTTTGTTCGGCCTCCATATCAACATAAGCAGTTATACGTTGTCTTCCCTCAAACTCATGAGTTGGGTTCACATACCCATCATCTATACATATCCACATACGAGTGTCCTAGTAATCAACAAAGGATTGAAACCTATCCTTCCATGTCAAGTAGTTCTCCACCTTCATCATCTTAGGTGGTTTGTTCGTTGTGCCTACCTCATGTTCCATCCTTAAGAGTTCGTTCAATTTAGACATGTTCGACATTTTAACTTAAGCAGACTGGTAAAACCGTACAATTTTAGTCCGAAATCTGTTTTTACCAAGTTATACCGTTAGATTCGTCTCGAGATTACGATTCCAATGATATATAATGTCGAAAACCGTTTTCGGAAAGGGTGGAATTTTTTTTTACCCTAAAAATCCAACGATTCCAACGGTGCGAACGGTTTCCTGTAACGAGTTACGGATAATTTTCTAAACACGAAACAATGAAATTTTTCTTACGCGAGCCAAGAAAAATTCCACCCTTTCCGAAATAGTTAGAAAAGGTCCGAAATGGTTATGTTTATCCGAAATGAACACCCTTTTGTCCGAAATGCACTACTCCAGTCCGAAATGAAGTCAAACTGGTCCGAAATGGACTAATCTGATCCGTAATGAGATAATTTGATCCGAAATCGAGTCCGGAATGGTCCGAAATGCAAGTTAGGAGATCCGGAATGGTCCGAAATCACTTGTTTCTTGGTCCGAAATGCAAGTTATCAATCCGAAATGGATCCGTAATCCCTTTGACTGATCCGGAATCAAGTCTATCTGGTCCGAAATCAACTCAAACTGATCCGTAATGCTTGTTTCTTGTCCGGAATTGATGCTGTTTATCCGTAATGACTGATTTCCTGTCCGAAATCAATCCAAAATGCAGCAGATCTGGTCCGAAATGCTGGTATTTGATCCGAAATCAGCAGCAAACCCTAGAACAGCCGTCAAAACACGTCCAAAAACGCCGATTTTCTGCAGAAACGATTCTGAACCGAGCAAAACAAGAGCCGAATGCTCTGATACCAATTGTAGGTCCCTTGAGCCGTATGGATCGTAACAGAATCGTCTATCCAACCTAGAGTGCGGAATCCTCTAGATTAGATTTCACAGAAAATGAGTAGAACACCGAAATCACTTTAAACCCAATCTTTATTGATTATCTTCAAACGATTACAATCAATCAAGATCCTAATTCGTCCAAGCCTTTGTCTTTCACGAATTCCCTTAAGAGTGATTAGATGATTGGAAGATCAACCTAAACCCTAATGCTAAGCTTTGTTTATATAGGACAAAGCTTTGCACATGGGCTAGGTCATGGGCTAGGCCCATTTCGCCTACCATCCCCCTATGTGGGTTTGGTTTGGCCCAATCACTCTTAATTAACTATTACAAAGCTAAACCCGCTAACTGTTTTTCGTTTTACTAATTACAAGATATCCAAAGACCAAATCTAAGCTGTTGTCACAAACATGCACCAACACAGAATATTGAAGAGAATTGGTACCGTGGCATACAAGTTGGAGTTAACGGAAGAACTTAATGGAGTACATGATACGTTTCATGTATCCAACCTGAAGAAGAGTCCAAGACAAGAAAACGTGATCATCCCGATGGATGAAGTGCATATTGATGAAGCCCTCCGATTTACAGAACAACCCGTTGAGGTTACCGACTGGAAAGTCAACAAGACCAGGAGGAGCAGCGTAAAACTTGTCAAAGTACGTTGGAGCTCTAAGCACGGACCCGAGTACACATGGGAACGTGAAGACCAGTTCAAGGAAAAGTATCCCCACCTATTCAAGAAGACTCCAGCGAGAGTTAGTTCAGCCTGAATTTCGGGACGAAATTCTTTTAACGGGGGGAGACTGTGACAACTGGCACAAACCGGTAATTTCCGTACACTTTAATCATTTTTTTAATGACTGCAATTATATGCTTAATTGTCAGCAATGTCTGAACACATGATTAAACAAGTGAATTCATGCACGTTGTATACTACAAAATATTACTTTATGCATAAACAAGAGCGTTGCATCAAAAATAATAGTAAACTCACTGGTAAGACACACTGTGTCAACTGAACTGCAGAAAGCAGTCAGACAATAAAATTGGAGCCTAGGTGTAGGTCCGACAGCAAGAATGCATTAAAACCCAAGAGTACACACAAGGGTTTAATATATATGCAATACGAAAGCAAAAATAAGCACTAAAAAGCACCGGAAACGCACTTTAAGTGCAGAATTTATATAATTCAGCAATAATTCAGCATGTAAACATATGAATATTTTGCAGAAATGTCGTTTTATTATCCAGAATATTTCCCTAAGTGTTGGGAATTGAAAGAGTACAAGAAAGGTACTTAAAAGACACTAAAAAGTGTAATTTAGCACTTTAACGAATCGGTATCTAACCGAACAACCGGACAATACCCGGAACACCAAAATAATGCTAGAAGCATTGTTTTTTTTTTTTCTAAGCTAGTTAGGGTCCCCGAACACCCTAACACACTATATATTACTTAAATACTTAAAACCCCTAAACATATCACTTAAAATGTAACTAGATTTAGTAACCAAGAATCAAGATCCAACCAAACACCCCCCCCCCCCTCATGACCGGTTTTGGACAAGGGTGGCCCACCCTTGATTTCTTTCATTTGTTTAATTGATCATGTTGGGGTATTTAGAACATAAAAACCATGGGGTAAAGCCTTGGAATGGGTTATAAGTATGCACATTAGGATCTTGAGTTCATATTTCACACACTAGAAAAACACACAACTCCTCTCTCTCCCTCCCCATGCTCTCGGCTCAAGCATAGCATCACCACCACCATTATTTCAATTCCATCCAATCCATTCCAGGGTGATATTAAGGTGTAAGAAGGTCAATAACGAAGCTCGGTGCAAGCGGATCTTGAAGGACCTTCACCATTTGCTTTTATCCACTACATTTACCCTCTTGAACTTCCCTAGCCTTGTGCTAGTAGTAAGTGCTTAAACACTTCATCTTGTTCTTATTTTTAGTGGTTAATAGATGATTGAATGGTAAAAGATGAAGAAACTTTAAAGAATATGAACAAGTCTTGAACATAATGGATAAAGAATGGATAAAGGGAAAATGTGTGTGTAAATCTTGTAGATCTTATATGATTATGAATATTTGATGATGTTGGTTAGTAAAAGTTGGATGGATCATCATCTATGCATACTAGATCATGTCCAAGAACATGAACTAGTAGTATGTTAAGTGTTAGAAATATAAAAGATGATGAAATCATCCACCATGAACATGAACTTGTGTAAACATAATTTTCCTTGTAAAATAAGACTCTAAACATGTAGATCTAAAGATCTACAAGTGGTTTTTCGGAAGAACCAAGCAAAAATATTATTCTTGTTTAAAACCCGGATCTTACATGAACTAAAAGCATTTTTAGTAAACAAACAAGTGTGTAAACACTTGTGTAACAAGGAAGTTCAACAAAGAAATATTTTTGTGAATCTTGACTAGAAGTTGTGAAACTTCATATTCTTTAAAAATAAAGTTTTTAAGAAATTAAACTTACATTTAAAGATAACAAGACTTACTAAATGTGCTAGTAAGTTACTACACATTTTTGTAAATATTCAAGTTCATGAAATGGAGAAATTAGTGATTATTGTTGATGAGTATTGTTGATAATTGTTGTAGATGATTGTTGACGATTTAAAAGAAAATAAACACATGTTTTGAAAACATGGGAAACCTCCATTTTTAGGGGAAACTCTGTCAAAATTTTTATAAATTTTGACACTTAGAAAAATATAAGTTTTTGAGAAACTTATTCCCTAAAAATGTATTTAAGAGTATTACAAAGGTTTCCCTAATTTTTTGTGATAAGAAATGAGGATTTCTTCAAAAATAAAAATGGATATTAAGTATATATATTTTTGAGAGAAAAATATATATTATTTGATCACCAACTTGTGTGTTAAGTGTATATAGTATGTGTTATACGTGCTAGTGTATTAAGACTTAAAATACACTAAATACTCATGAGGAGTATAAACACAAAAATACACATACAACATACAAGATACATAATTCGGGTGCAAAGTGCAAAATACAAAAAGCTTATATTTATTTTAGAGAAAATAATATAAGTAAGATACGTAGTTAAAAATATAGAATATTTTTAACACAAGAATATATACAAAAGAGAGTGACTGTACTTGTGCAACGCAAGTCTAGTGACTAACGTTAAGAAAACGCGTATAGGTGACGACGTTAATTAAGCAAATCCGGAGGAGTTTACGACGCTAGGAACGCAAAGTTGTGAGTTCATGCTCCCCCTTTTCTCTTTTACTGTTTTCAGTTTTTATAACTTCGGGGGTGAAATACATGTACAAAAGTACAATATTTATAAATGGTATGATATAAATACAAGAAGTACACTTGGTGAGAACGGGAACCAAGTGTGACAAAATACAAGATAATAAGAAACGCACTTGGTGAGGACGAGAACCAAGTTGGATGCGTTATGAGAAATGATAAAAAGAAACGCGCTTGGTGAGGACGAGAACCAAGTTGGATGCGTTATGAGAAATGATAAAAAGAAACGCGCTTGGTGAGGACGAGAACCAAGTAGGATGCGTTATGAGAAATAGTGTCACGAATAGGGTACAGAAGCACCATTAATCAACAATATACTTAGACCGCAGAACAAAAGGTTAGATCTAACGGGTGCCTGGCAGCCACACTCTCGGTGACGGCGAGAATCGAGTAGTGCTTTTGTGTCTCAGAATATACCAATTAAATGCCTTAGGTTTGGTGACTTCCTATGTCGTGTCACATGTTAATGGCTTTGCAACCCATTAACAATCCTGATATTTACAGAAATACCGTATTTACATAAAATTCATACCATACTAAAATTGATATATAACTTGAAGTACGTGGGGTACTCAAGAAAATTGATATATAACTTGAAGTACGTGGAGTACTCAAGAAAATTGATATATAACTTGAAGTACATGGAGTACTCAAGAAAATTGATACATAACTTGAAGTACGTGGGGTACTCAAGAAAATTGATATATAACTTGAAGTACATGGGGTACTCAAGAAAATTGATATATAACTTGAAGTACGTGGGGTACTCAAGAAGATTGATATATAACTTGAAGTACGTGGGGTACTCAAGAAAAACTTGATTTATTCACAAACTATGTTTTTATACAAAGTATACAAACGTGAAATACAAAACTGCATGAATTCACACCAACATTATGTTGACGTTTTTCCAAAACTCACATGTATTTCAGGTAACTAGGATGGATGTGCGCGCGGTCTTGCTTATGCTCTTGAATGTCGCTTGTGTTTATCTTTAAATAAAGTTGTAGACTGTTAAGACAATGTGTTATGCGACTTAGCGATGTAAACGCTAAACTTATATTTTCAAATTATGGTATTTGAAGTTATTTTTAGGAGCATGTAGCATGTTTACCTTTCGTATGCAATGAGAACCTTTCATGATCACACCTCGTGCTTCCGCCGCAGAAAGGGGTGTGACATTGGATTCGTCATGATTGCAGTTTTCTGAATATCCAACTCATGCTCTTCAATCTTTTGAATAAACTATGCCAAATTCATACTCTGAGACTTTCTTACGTGTTTCACAATCATCAAATAAGTTCCCCACTTATGCTGTGGTAGTGCTTCAGCAAGTTTATCAACCCATTCCTCATCTTCTTTCTTTATATCCAATCTCTCCATTTCCAAAACAAGATGACAATATCTGTCAATGGTCTGTTTTGTTGTTTCATGATCAAAAGCTAAAAACATATCAAAAGATTTCTTCAGTAATGCCTTTCTGTTTTTAATCATATCTGCACTTCCTTTGAACTTTTGAATCAAAGCTTCCCAAATTGATCTGGCTATACCATTATGTTGGAGCAAAACAAAGATATCTTCCTTAATCGCTTGTTGAAGAATACTGATCATCATTTTTTCACTTGTAAATTTCAATTTGTCACTCTCTGAATAGTCCTCAATTGCTTTTACAATCCCACGTTCATTCTTAGGTTTTTCATAATCTTTCAACAATGAACACCAAGCATCAAATTTGTAAGCTTGCACCCAGTTCTCAAATCGATTCTGCCATCCTTTAAAGTCTTCAATGTACATAAGCTTTGTCGGTTTTTGATGAGTTCCTGTCTCATTTTCACTGTACAATGTTTCAGCAGCAGTAACTGGAGCAATTGGTGTAGCAAATGCATTGTAGAAATCCTCGTCCATATTTCAACGTCAAGGCTTCACAAACACAAACTTCCTTGTTTTAAAAATACTGGTCTCAAACGAGCTGGATCACCTCGTAATAACTCCTGCAAACAAACAAATAAACGGTCAGTTTAAACGAACTGAATATGTAACAATGTGTGCTGATGAAATCAATCTAAGACTCGTTGTTGAAGAATTGTGAACTCGTTCCAATATTGTTGAAGTAAAGATCACTGAATGAATGAACTTGATCGGATGAACTAGGTAATATGGGCTTTGAATGGACACAACTCTATACTTCAATAGTTAATTGGGCCTCACACTTTAATATGTCCGTTAACAATAAAATCTGATTGGACCGAGAATGTGTGGTGGGCTGACAACTTAGTTATTCACATGCAGACTTATATCAATACATGGGCCGAAATGTATATGAGTAGATCACATGCAATTGCAAATTTCAATCCCACTTAGCTGACACCTTTCAATGTATATCTATGTTATTTAATGATGCACATGGGCTGACAACAAAACAACTGATGGGTCGGCAAATGTCTTGGGCCGATCACAAATGGCCGACAATTTTAAAACTTCAACACAAACTGATTGGACCGTGAACTCCACTAAACCGACATTTTCAAATGTGCATGAAATCTGAATGGGCAGCACTTTTTAATCATGTGAACGATAATTTCTAGACAATCAGTCAACAGGAAAAATTACTCTTCACATGCACTACGAGTTGATGTCCGACAAACTTATATTTCAAAACTGATATTTGATATTAATCACGTGAACTGAACCTATTTCACCCCACTCGATGCACTTTCAAACGGTTCACACAACACAATGCACTTTCAAGCGGTTCACACAACTAATTTCAAGCGGAATCTCGTTCAAACGATGTTTTCAAGCGGAATGTCGTTTTCAAGCGGTGTTTTCAAGCGGAATGTCATTTTCAAGCGGTGTGTTCAAGCGGAATGTCGTTTTCAAGCGGTATTATACTCTGATCCCGCTTGAAATGTCGATGACGTCAGCAAATGTCGAACAAATTTCAAGCGAACTCATGATTTTAACCAGTTTTAAGTCGATTTAAGTTCTGAAACTTTCCAGGATTTGTTAAAACATGATTGCGAGAATAATGTGAAAGTTTGAGCCGATTTTATCCGTGAAAAATTTTTAATTTTGAAGAAGAAAGTGTAGAAATCAGAAAATGTGATGAAAACAGGCTATTTTGGCAAGAACTCCTCGTCCTGAGCTCTGATACCACTTGTAGGATCGAATCGTGACCCGAATGAGTCGTTCGAAAGAGTTCTTAGACTATACGAAAGGCGGAAACAAACGTATAGACTCGAAACAACTTGAATATCACTTTAAACTTCTTGTGTATTGATTTAACAACAAATATAATCACAAGGAATACCGACAGCACCTCGGTATCGATTTCAAATTCTGTTACAAAATGAGAAGACAACAAGCCTATTTATAGGAACCATGAGTCCGCTTGAAACATACATGACCGTTTCAAGCGAGACCATTCAAGCGAACTCTCAAGTTTACTTGTTCAAGCGAAACCTAACTTTCAAACCAAACTTAGAATCTATTTTGTCTCTTGTGAGTGTATTGACTTTCGAGAACTGATTGTCATCATCAAGAATGTTGTGATGTCATCATTGATGTCACATGATGACATTTTTGATGATGTCACGCTTGATCATATCCGCAACGCAACCAAGACTCGATATAAGATGAAGTCGACAGATGAATGCACCAACAGAATGTCGCTAGATATGGAGGTTGAATGGCTTGAAGACATTCTTTTGGAGTTCTTGAACGTTGGCTGTGAAGAGGAGTGGAGGGAGCACAAGGATCGTAGCTAGGGTTTTTGAGTTTAGGGAAGTTAGAATGTTAATGAGATGCATTCACAATATACGTAACCTAAGAAACAACTAGTTGGGCGGTGGGATTTAAGGTGGGCCGAACCCAAGCCGACCAAAGTAGCAATCATATTGGAATATATTGGAAGTAATTATATAACACAAATTTGGGCAGTAAGCTTGGCCGATT
Source organism: Helianthus tuberosus (assembly GCA_030545235.1). Classification (NCBI taxonomy): domain Eukaryota; kingdom Viridiplantae; phylum Streptophyta; class Magnoliopsida; order Asterales; family Asteraceae; genus Helianthus; species Helianthus tuberosus. The sequence goes on from CM060383.1 coordinate 89,830,505, forward strand.
CCATGGAAGCACAATAAAAAGAAAATAACATGTGCAGCCATTTGTGTGTTAGCACTATTATTATTATTTTGTATTATTTTTTTACACTAAACCTATTAGTATTGGTGTATAACGAATTAGCAAAGATAATATGTATATAATATACACGTTATGTTTTGGACCTCCTAGGTTTCAGGTTTTGCGAGTGGGTTGAATCGACGAGCGAGTTCATGCTTTGGTTTAAAGGTACAAACGGTTTTGGGTCGGTTCAACACTATATGGATTTGGTTCGAATACCCGTTTATATAATGTAAATTTGATAGGCATATAATTAATTTATCAAACAACATAAGCATATGATTTCATTTTATAAATGCGAAACAAACGGTCTTGACCTTGAAGTTATGGGTTGTCACAACCAATGCATAAGCTACATGGTATATCCCATTGTTTGAATCTATTCCGACAACAATTAGAATCTATCCAAGAAAGGACCCTTTCATAAAACAACCATCAAAACCTAGTAGCCCTCTCCCTAACAAATTGAAACCCTCTTTTAAAGCCACCAAGCAGTTGTAAATCCTCTTGAATTGCCTGATTGAGCTAGTTGGGTTGCAACAACTCTCCACTTCAATTTTTTTGTAGTGCCATGGTTAGATCTCAAAAGTTCTTAACAATAATCCCTAAAGATTGTATACTATAATGCCTAGTCTACTTGAATCTTTTTCAGAGCCATTAACTTAGATCTAAAGACATACCTAGTAACATAAATTTGATACTTCTTCTGAACTTGATCTTGAAGAGCTGACAAAGGTATGGTTGGATTTATCAAGAGTGTTTCTTCAATATCTTTGGCAATCCAACTTAAAATGCACAATCTGACTTCTGGGTGTGAAGGCAATTATGGTTATTTATGAATGTTTCACCACCCAAGACTCCACATTTTCCTTCCTAAAAACATGTAATACCCAAGGACATGTTGGCTTTGGGTTCTCTTTTTTTGGAAGTACTTGAACACTCCACATATAGGGGACCACCTTCTTTTTCTGAAATTACTTCTTTAGCCTTCTTTGATGGACCAACTTGGTCATCTATTTTACCACCAGTAGAGAACTTGGTTCACAACCACAACTAATAACTCTAAACCTTTTTGTATCATTTCTTATTATGCTTAGCTGTCTTCTACTATCAACCACCAGTTTTTTAACCAAATGCCTTATATCACTTTTACTTGCAAACACTTAACCCACATAAAAAGTAGTAGAGACAGAATCGCCTATCCATTTGTTCTTCATCCTCATTTCTCTAACAACCTTATCCAATGGAAGTTCATCATCTGAATCATCAAATCTATCAAAGCCATCAAGATCAAACTCAAACAAAGGGTACTAACACTACCTGTAGATTCATCATGTAGCACCATGTCTATATTTCTTCTAAACAGTGTCATGTTAACTGGTACATGATATGCACCAAATGCAATATATAAATTATATCAAATAAGGTATAAAATCAACCCTTTTTACTATTAATGTTGGAAAAAGTGTGTTTCTTTGTATACTTTTGATTTTCAGGATTAAAAGAGCTTAAATATACAAAAAAAAACAAATTGACGGCAAAAACCAACATAAATACTAAAGAAGAGAAGTTGATACATCATACCGACCCTCCAAGCTTCACCCCAAGACCAAAAACAACGAATCAGAGATAAGAACAGGGTCGTGCCACCAAGGCATGGGGCCATGCCCCACTCTAGATTCCATAAAGAAAAAGACAAACAGAAGCAGACAAGAGACATGGGGCCGCGTCCCATGGACACAGGTCATGCTCAACTCCCAGATATGCAAATCTTGGAAAGTACAGCAAGTACAAGGGCCATGGGGCCATGCCGTCGACACACGGGGCCGTGTGAGCATACGGACTGACATAACTCATTAAATGAAGACAAAGAAGAAGGAGACATCGGGCCGTGTAAACTATGTGTTTCTAGCTATAAATATGGGTGCTTGGTTCAATTACAATCCATCCCATGGCAAACCACTTCTCTCACACCTGTCACCACTCCACTACCACAATACCATCATCATCCACCATATTCATCCATCATCCATCTTTAGAGTATGTAGTAGTATCGGGATCCAAGATTGATCGTAAGAGTTTTTGTCAAACAAAGGCCATGCTTGGTTAATCTCTTACATCACTTGGTGAAGACAAGTCACTTATGTATTACTTTTGATTTCCAAGATTTGGTTAACTTTTTAACTGGGTTTGTATTAATGACTTCAATATCTTGTTTTTTATATTGAAAGTGAACTGTATTCTATCATCTCTTCATGTTTTGTTGATTCACTCATTCGTGTCTTTACGGTCTATATAAAGCACGTTAACTGCCTGGAAGGGGGTTAGAAGGGTAGTTTGGGTAAAGTTCTTGCCTCGTTCAGTGTATAGATCCCGCGAGTACTTGATTCAAGCTTATTAGGACTTCCTTTGGGGCAGATAGCATCAAAATGGGGGAAGTAAGAACGACTTGAATCCCTTATAAATAAACTACTATTAAAACTTTAAACCAGCCATGCAGGACTGTATCCCTGCTGACTCAAACCAATATGACTGAGGGTAGCGTTGCCTCCAAAAGAAGGACATCCCACATTTTGCATTAATAACTTATGTAATTATCTTTCAATATTCCGGCCTTGCAGTACTGTATTCCTACTGACTCAGAACAATATGGCCGAGGGTAGCGTTGCCTCCAAAAGAGGGACATGCCACTATAACCAAGATAATCCCTTAAAAAACCTAAAGTGCGGAAATCATCAAAGGATACGTAAAATATGAGTCAGAACCAAGTGATTCTATCTTGTCTATTTGTTTCTTTTATTATTTTAGTTTCTTTCCTTATTTTTAATTGCTAAAAATCTTTTCTCAAAATTTGGTTAGATTAGACGTTGACGATATTCCGGTATTAAAAGATTTTATGTCCTTGGACGACCTCGGTATCTTACCATCACTATACTACGCCAATGATGGGTGCACTTGCTCAAGCATGTTGTAGAGAGTGATAGTGTTATATCGTGTTTTATAAATTTAAAGCTTGGTAAACAAGTAAAAAGTGCTTAAAATATATTAAAAATCGTACACCCTCCACTCACGTTAGTACATCTCGACCCGAGTATCACCATAAATGTATTTTTGTTCTTCATCCTCATCATCAATCAAACCCCTTTTGTCACGGCCCCCGACCCGGTTTGACCCGTTTCAGGAGCCGCGGGACAGAAATCCCGTGGTATTTAATTAACAGCGGAAGTTTCTTCAGGATCTTTTTAAAACTGAAATATTTCCCGATTATTTTATTTCACAATTCGGGATAAAACCCGGTAATTTACAATATTGAGATTTCACGAAGAAATCTTTTATTTTACAAAACATGTTTCTTTATTTTATACTGAGCCACTTCCTTAAGCTGATAGTGCTTCACGGCACTTTTCCTGGATCACAACAGATCACCTGAAACATGTTTGAAAAAGGTTTTGTCAGCGGGAAATACTGAGTGAATCATTCTATTTACATAAAACGACCTGTTTGTTATAATTTACAGTATTAAGAGCGATTACAATGTCTCTATCTTTTAAATTAACTGATCCAGTTGTCACTTGACCGGACTTGTGACTGTGGACATATCACTTGTTGGGTCCGTTCACCCACAAGTGATAAATAATTAGTAGCTATGTGCACATCCCCCCACATACTGGCAGTAATTTCAGATTACATAGACTTAATCCCTGTAATTATAACCTTTGAAAATAAACATGCTTTTGTAAAGTAATTTGATAAAAAGAGAATGACTCACATTGCAGATTTAACAGAGCTTATCCTACTGATTAGCCTTGATAATCTAGTTTAAATAATCAGGCACACAAACTAGGTTAGTAACTTAATACAGCATTTACGATAACTCACGAGATTAAAACCTTCACAACGAATGACAAAGTGCGATACTTAATCATCCATCGATTTAACGATGAATGACAAAGCATAAACCCTAATGTGGGCAGCACTTAAACATCCATTGGATAGTTTAATCGATCGGACATTGAATCGTAGCAGCGATCGAGTTATTACCCTGAATTGTGGCAGCACTTCGTGATCAGTGTGTGTTTTTGTAGTGATTATACTATAACTCAGCGTACAATTCGAAATTGAACGTCGAACGAACACTCAATTGCATGAAACAGACCCTACTATTTATACGTGAAATTGGTTTCCCCCGCGTGTCGCGGGGGATGTTGCTGATCCTGTCGCGACTCGCCTGGGGTGTCAATCTACCCTAGGGTAGCCTTGTCACTAGTATAGGCCTGCTGAGTCTACATTTCGTTAATTCTCATTTTTGACAGCGTTTTCAGTAAATAACTATAACTAGGGTTTACCCCCCCCCCCCCCTTAGTTTTAGGGGCCCTTATCCTGATTCCAAATGTTCTGAAAATTTTAGGGATTATACAGAATCACTTGGGTTTCTCAATTAGGGTTTCCCATTGGACAGTTTAATTAAATAAATATAACTTTTGATGAGAGTTGTTACATTCTCCCCACCTTAATAAAAATCTCGTCCTCGAGTTTACTGGAATAAGTGAGGATACTTTCGCTTCATTTCTGATTCCAGCTCCCAAGTATATTCAGCTCCTCTCTTTGAATCCCATCTGATTTTGACTAACACTAGTCGTTTGTGTTTGAGAAACTTGATCTTTCGATCCTCAATTTGAAGAGGTTTCTCAACAAATTTCAACTTTTCGTTTACCTTTATATCTCGAAGACGTACTACCAGTGATTCATCTGATAAGCATTTCTTGAGATTGGATACATGAAATACATCATGTACTCCTGCTAATTCTTCTGGTAGTTGTAAACGATAAGCAACTGGTCCTATACGTTGGATCACTGAAAATGGTCCTACGTACCTTGGACTTAGCTTTCCTTTCTTTCCGAATCTAACTACTCCTTTCCAAGGAGAAACTTTTAATAGTACTTTGTCTCCAACTTGGAATTCTAACGGCTTGCATCTATTGTCTGCATAACTTTTCTGGCGATCTCGAGCCGTCTTCAGTCCTTCCTTGATTTGAGTAATCTTATCAGTCGTTTCTTGCACTATTTCAGGACCTGATAATTGACTTTCTCCTATTTCTGCCCAACAAACTGGAGTTCTGCACTTTCTTCCCTACAGTGCTTCAAATGGGGCGGTTTCAATACTGGAATGATAGCTATTGTTATAGGAGAATTCAATTAATGGCAAAAGATCATCCCAATTTCCACCAAAATCTATTACACATTCTCTGAGCATGTCTTCTAGAGTTTGGATCGTCCTTTCACTTTGTCCGTCTGTTTGGGGATGATATGCAGTGCTCAGATTTAATCGAGTTCCCATAGCTTGCTGGAAACTTTTCCAGAAATGAGAAGTAAAACGACTATCCCTATCTGAAACAATGGAGAGTGGAACTCCATGTAAGGATACAACTTCATCTACATACAATTTTGCCAATCTTTCCATACTAAAGGTTTCTTTCATTGGTAGAAAGTGAGCTGATTTGGTTAATCGATCCACAATTACCCAAATTGCATCATTACCTTTTCTGGTTTTGGGTAACTTAGTAACAAAATCCATTGTTATAAGTTCCCATTTCCATACTGGCATTTCTAATTGTTGTAGTAGACCTGAGGGTTTCTGATGTTCTGCCTTAACTTGTGAACAAGTGAGACATTTAGAAACATATCGTGCTATATCCTTTTTCATTCCTATCCACCAAAAGTTCTTTCTTAAATCTTGGTACATCTTATTGTTTCCTGGGTGCATAGTATACCTAGATTTATGAGCTTCCTCTAAAATCTTAGGTCTTAAGTCTCCATGCTTAGGTACCCAAATTCTACTTTTTTGGAATCTCCAAACTCCATCTACTCCTTGTTCTAATTCCTTGATTCGTCCTTTCATTCCTTCAGCATCATCCTTGATTGCTGTAGCTTGAACATTCTTCAATTGTTCCATTAAATCTATTTGTAGATTTAATCTGAGAGCACGAACCCGTCGTTGTTTCTCATAATACTTACGACTTAAGGCATCTGCAACTACATTTGCCTTTCCTTCATGATACTGAATATCACAGTCGTAGTCACTTAGGATCTCCATCCATCTCCTTTGCCTCATGTTTAACTCTTTTTGCCCAAATATATATCTTAAACTTTTGTGGTCTGTGTAGATAATAAATTTACTTCCGTAAAGATAATGTCTCCAAATCTTAAGGGCAAAAATTACGGCTCCTAATTCTAAATCATGAGTCGTATAGTTTTCTTCGTGCTTTTTCAATTGCCTTGAGGAATATGCAATCACCTTTTTTGCGTTGCATAAGCACACATCCATATCCTAGTTTTGAAGCATCACAATATACCTCAAAATCTTCAGTTCCTTCTGGTAAGACTAAGATTGGTGCATTTTTTAATTTCTGCTTTAATATTCTAAAGGCTTCTTCTGGCTTTGCTCCCCATTCAAACTTAACCGCTTTACAGGTTAGCTTAGTTAATGGTACGGCTATTTTGGAAAAATCCTTAATAAACCGTCTATAATACCCAGCTAAACCTGTAAAACTTCTAATTTCCATTGCTGTTTGTGGAACCTTCCATTTGGTAATTGCCTCTATCTTAGCAGGATCTACGTGAATACCTTCGTGATTCACCATGTGTCCTAAGAATTGCACTTCTTGCAACCAAAATTCACACTTCGAGAATTTGGCATAAAGTTTTTCTTTTCTTAACAAAGTTAAGAGTGCATGAAGGTGTTCACAATGCTCTGTCTGACTTTTGGAATAAATAAGTATATCGTCTATGAAGACAATTACAAATTTATCCAAATATGGTTTACAGATCCTATTCATCATGTCCATGAATGCAGCAGGTGCATTTGTTAACCCAAAGGGCATGACTGTAAACTCATAATGACCATACCTAGTTCTGAAAGCAGTTTTAGGTATGTCTTCTTCTTGTACCTTCAATTGATGATATCCGGAGCGTAAATCTATCTTAGAAAAATATCTAGCCCCCTGAAGTTGATCAAACAGATCATCAATCCTAGGTAATGGATATCGATTCTTAATTGTAACCTTATTCAGTTCTCTATAATCGATACACATTCTCATTGATCCATCCTTTTTCTTTACAAACAATACTGGCGCTCCCCAAGGGGATGAGCTAGGTTGTATGAATCCTTTACTTAGTAATTCATCTAATTGCGTTTTTAATTCTAACATTTCTGTGGGTGCTAACCGATAAGGTGCCTTGGCTATCGGTGTAGTTCCTGGAATTAGATGAATCCAAAATTCTACTTCCCTATCTGGGGGTAATCCTGGTAACTCTTCTGGAAATACATCCGGATATTCTAAGACTACTGGTATTTCCTCAAGATCTTTTCCCTTAGTACTAATGATTACCGAAATCATATACATTATTCCTTGTTTTCGTTCATAATTAGCAACTTTCATTACTGATATGAACTTCATGGGCTTACGTGGTTTATCTCCTGTAATCCTAATTACTTCTCCGGTGGGTGATTGAATTTCTATGGAATTCTGATCACAAAGAATTCTAGCATGATTGGCTACTAACCAATCAATTCCTAATACAACATCAAATTCAGCTAAATTCATCGGCAATAGTTTTGCAGAGAATTTATGTCCTAAAAGTTCTATGTTTTTTTCTTGCAAAACTTTATCTATTTTAACTGAATTTCCGTCTGCCGTTTCAACTGTAAAAATCTGCCTAATATTGGTTAAAGGTAATTTAAGAGCTTGGCAGAATGAAGTATTTATAAAACTTTGGTTCACACCAGAGTCAAATAATACTTTGGCGTAAATGTTGTGAACTAAGAACGTACCCGCTATCACATCTGGGATGAGTTCTGCTTCTTGAGTGGTCAGCTGAAATGCCCTAGCATTCTTCTTAATAGTTCCGTCAGTCGCCTTGGTTTTATTGTCTGCTGGTTTGATTAATTTAGGACATTCTGTTTTGAAATGTCCTGCCTCTCCACAATTGTAACAAATTATGGATTTCTTCCTGCAATTTTCTTCACGATGCCCTACAGTTTTGCAAAAATTGCAATATACTTTGCATTTTCCAAAATGTTTCTTTTTGCAATTTTGACAGAACGGCAAGGTTGAAGATTGCCCTGTTCCTTTTCTCTTGAAGCTGTTATTATTACCCGTACGAAATCCTTGGGTAATTTTATGAGCCAGTTCCTTCTTTCTGTTTTCATCTTGTGTGCGTACCAATTCATCGGTTAGGGTATTAGCTAATTCCTCAGCATCGTCAATAGTGCGAGGTCTCGCAGCTTTAACAATATTGCGGATTTCACTAATCAGTCCCCAAATGTAGCGAGAAATGAGTACCGGTTCTGGCGAAGCCAGTGTTGGTACCACTCTAGCATATTCAAAGAATGTCGAAGTATAACCGCGACAATCTACACCCATCATCCGATGATTTAGGAACTTATTTGTCATTTGTTCCTTTTCATACTCGGGACAAAATTTTCTTTCTACAAAACCCTTAAATTCTTCCCAAGTCATGGCATAAGCTATCATTCTTCCTTTTAATTGTAACACAGTGTTCCACCATTCAAGTGCTCCTTCCTTGAAAAGATTTGATGCGTACATGACCTGATCATCTTTAGCACATTTACTTATTGCAATGACTGCTTCGGTTTTCTTTAACCAACGTAGTGATGCAGTTGCTCCTTCATTGCCTACAAATTCAGTGGGTTTACAAGCAAGAAATTCTTTGAAAGTGCAACCAGGCGTTGCAATTTTCATTTTCTTTGGTAATGGAGCTTGATGTGGTTCCCCATTATGATTAACATGATCATTGCCTCCGTTTACACTATTACTGAAGTTATCTTCAGAAATACGTTTACTAGGAACGATTTGTTGCGGTTCGATTGGATTCTTTACACCAGCAACAATGGTTGGAATAGCATTGGCTATCCCTTGAGTAACAATATTTTCAATATCTTGTCTAGTCATATATTGATCTCTTGGATGTTGCTCAGACTGATTAACCTCATTTACTGGTTCATTACCAATGTTTGCCATCTGATAATTAATTTTATATAAATAATTAGTATAAATACAAATATAATAAAACAGTTTGCACATAATCACATTAACATGTATAACCAAAAATTATTGATTTCACAAGTTTCATTATATTATGCCTCGTACACACGATTATCATACAACGTTTTATTGTTAAGTTATTACACATACTGGTTATTATGATTATTTATTAACAAATATTCCTGCAAACTCCCATTATCTGGTCAGCTAATTTCTTAAAAACGACGCTCCCTTTCGTCATACTTCCAAGTAACACTTTCTCCAATATCCCTAATCCTATTTCCTGCATCAATTAACTCTTCGCCCCATAGACGAAGTTCAGTCAGATTCTCCGGGCTCATAGTTGGATATAGTGGAGGTTCTGGGTCAACTTGTGGGAAAAATGTATCACGGTTGTTTAAAAGATTTTGATATTGCCAATCAGTTGTCCACCATTCATCTAATTCTACGGGTAGTGGTTGAGGTTGGACAATAGGATCTGGAATAGCAGGTTCCAGATTGATTGGTATTGGAACTTCTAGTGGGTAACTAAAAAGATCTTCTTCACTAAATATAAGGTTTGGATTATTGGTTCAAGGTTTCCATCGGCAGGTCCAATGAGGTCACTCATTACTAATTTATGATCTAAAACTTCCCAGGGAGTCATTTTCTGTTTCTGTCTAGAACTTTCTCCGATTTCTCTTTCTGTTTGCTTAAAACTCTTCTCAGCTTCTATCTCTACTTGATTAATATTTTCCTCAATTTCTATCCCTTTTCCTTTGTCTTTTGGTTCTTCAGTTGTAGTAACCTTTCTTGTTGCTGGCTTTTTCCTACGTACACGCCTCCAGCCCACAAATCTGCTTCTTTTCTTGGGTTTAGGTTTTTCCAGTGGTTTGGATTGAAATTCCATGGGTTCTTCTTTATCAGCGAAGTAACCGGTGAATTCCTTGGAAACTTCTATCTTAACGGGATAGAGGTTAAGATTTTCTAAACCTTCTGATATCTCATTCATGCTGTTTAGCATATATGCAAAATACATACCAAATGTTAAAATAAAATAACAAAATTTTATAGATAACCCGTAAATATTATTGCATACATAAAACAACTGACAAGTAAATTATACTACGATTTACTGTAAACTTATTTATTTACTAAATAAGGTTTCTGAAAAATAAAAGTGCTAAAACTTTTTGAGTATTTAGAGATTTGCATTTTCTGCTATTGTGGCTAGCATATAAAGATTTGCCCATTTCTCATCTAATTTGTCCTCCCAAGGTGATTTATTGATTAAGTCCTGGGTTTCTTGTTTAACTTTCTTCTCTCGGCTTTTCCCTATTTCCTCCTGACTTTTCCTAATAATCAAACTTCTTTTATTAGGAGAAAGTGGTTCCTCGTAATGTGCCTTACGTACAAATATTCCTTCTTTAGGAATTACATAAGGTTTTGTTTGGGATGAACTTCCCTTCTCGTTGGATGACCTATCTAGTTTAAGATAGATGTTTGACAACTTTTGTTTACCCATACTGTAATTAACAAATAATCAGTTAATAAAACACATAATCACATACTTGGCAATCAGTAAAATTAAGTATTTCTAAATACTTAATAGGCTTAAATCAGTGGCTCTGATACCACCTTATTTCTGTCACGGCCCCCGACCCGGTTTGACCCGTTTCAGGAGCCGCGGGACAGAAATCTCGTGGTATTTAATTAACAGTGGAAGTTTCTTCAGGAACTTTTTAAAACTGAAATATTTCCCGATTATTTTATTTCACAATTCGGGATAAAACCCGGTAATTTACACTATTGAGATTTCACGAAGAAATCTTTTATTTTACAAAACATGTTTCTTTATTTTATACTGAGCCACTTCCTTAAGCTGATAGTGCTTCACGACACTTTTCCTGGATCACAACAGATCACCTGAAACATGTTTGAAAAAGGTTTTGTCAGCGGGAAATACTGAGTGAATCATTCTATTTACATAAAACGACCTGTTTGTTATAATTTACAGTATTAAGAGCGATTACAATGTCTCTATCTTTTAAATTAACTGATCCAGTTGTCACTTGACCGGACTTGTGACTGTGGACATATCACTTGTTGGGTCCGTTCACCCACAAGTGATAAATAATTAGTAGCTATGTGCACATCCCCCCACATACTGGCAGTAATTTCAGATTACATAGACTTAATCCCTGTAATTATAACCTTTGAAAATAAACATGCTTTTGTAAAGTAATTTGATAAAAAAAGAATGACTCACATTGGAGATTTAACAGAGCTTATCCTACTGATTAGCCTTGATAACCTAGTTTAAATAATCAGGCACACAAACTAGGTTAGTAACTTAATACAGCATTTACGATAACTCACGAGATTAAAACCTTCACAACGAATGACAAAGTGCGATACTTAAACATCCATCGATTTAACGACGAATGACAAAGCATAAACCCTAATGTGGGCAGCACTTAAACATCCATTGGATAGTTTAATCGATCGGACATTGAATCGTAGCAGCGATCGAGTTATTACCCTGAATTGTGGCAGCACTTCGTGACCAGTGTGTGTTTTTGTAGTGATTATACTATAACTCAGCGTACAATTCGAAATTGAACGTCGAACGAACACTCAATTGCATGAAACAGACCCTACTATTTATACGTGAAATTGGTTTCCCTCGCGTGTCGTGGGAGATGTTGCTGATCCTGTCGCGACTCGCCTGGGGTGTCAATCTACCCTAGGGTAGCCTTGTCACTAGTATAGGCCTGCTGAGTTGACATTTCGTTAATTCTCATTTTTGACAGCGTTTTCAGTAGATAACTATAACTAGGGTTTACCCCCCCCCCCCTTAGTTTTAGGGGCCCTAATCCTGATTCCAAATGTTCTGAAAATTTTAGGGATTATACAGAATCACTTGGGTTTCTCAATTAGGGTTTCCCATTGGACAGTTTAATTAAATAAATATAACTTTTGATGAGAGTTGTTACACCTTTCCTCAGCATACTCAACCAACTCAATCCTTTTATTTTCCATAGTATTATCATCTTCATTCCATAACTGATCAATCTCGAACTCTCTTAAAACTTATTCATCTAATGTAATATCTTCACCTTCTACTTGATTGGGTATTCCTGGTTGATAAACTACCATACTTGGTACATATGCATCATCTACTGCATATCTTCAAATACCATACTTGAACTTAACCGAGTAGCATAGTGCTCAATGTAAATTTCAATAATCTTTGTGACGTCAACATATTGCAATAACTTTCAAACATCATCATCATCATTATGTAGAGCTTGTAAACTAGAATCCATGTCACCTTCTGGAACCTAAAATGATAAGAAACGGTTTGTTCTTTTTGATATCCTAACTCTAATACCATCTGATCCACTTCATGCATAGATAACGTGTTACCATCAACCCTATCCACAAACTTTACCTCCCCTTTAACGTATGTTCTACCAGGATCTTTTGTGAACTCTCCACAATGGTTGAATTTCAAGGTAAAGTACGAGGGATTTTGACCTAAAATACAAAAACAACAAAATTGAAATTAAAACATTAACTGAAATTGCATGTATTCACGTGTGTTTACTGAGAAAAGAACTATTGCACACAATATATCAATTTTTTCGTTTTTCCTCCTCTAAAACAAGAATTAAATGTACAGAATTTTATGACTTTAATGTTGTTTTCTTTTAAAGAGTTTAATGTAGAAGTAGATGTATCACAGACATACTTAAATGTACATATTGATCATTAAATGAACACACTTTAATGGGTATTAAGAGGGTTTAATGTATACCATATACAACACTGGGTTTGAATGGTTCATTCTGCTTTCGAAACACCTAGTTATGCTGGAAAACCAAGTCCGATTTTGAAGAAGACAAATAGAGATTTGGGTCATTCATGGGAAACCCTAGAAGAAGATCGCAGAGAACGACCACGTAACCGGTAGAAAGTTGATTTTTGTTCTTTATGTTTCTTTTAACTATTTATGATTTTACCCCTGCACATGACCAACACGTGACTTGGTTTTAACTAGGTTATGGATGGAGTTAGAAAGGTGGATTAAAATTGCAATAAAATGGGAACATTAGTATTAAAACTACAAGACCTTTCAAAATTGTAAAATATTGCAATAGCTAATAAACCACAAGGACCAAAACCTCAATTTACTCTACATAGTTGTTATAACGTAGATGCAATATTGAAGGTGTTAAACGCTAAATTATAAACTTATGCATCAAAACAATTTACATCGGAGGATAACTTTCAAAATTGGATGCATTGTTATGAATTTTGACACACTATTAAATGTGTTAGACGTAGTTTTATAAACTTATGCATCAACAAAAATTACAATTAGAGAGCAACTTTTTTGAATTTTGACACACCGTTATACGAATATAGACACAACATTGAAGGCATTCGATATACCATTATATACTTAGGTGTTAAACAAATAATTTTGTTTTGAAAAAGGTGCGGTGGAATTGTTGTGTAGTAATTTTATTTTTGTAGGCAGAGCAGACTTGGCACTTGCTACAAAATTAAGATGGCTCAAAATAGGATTAAATCTTGGGTAGAGGCTAAAAAAGAAACCAGGATGCTCTTAAAAGTCAAATGCAATTCGTTGTGTCTACTTTTGACAGTTTGGCTGAGGCAAGAAGATTGACTGATGATGAAATACAATTCTGTTTCGAAGTGAAGAAAACACTAATGGAAATTGAAAGATTAAATGCCTTAGACGCTAGACAAAAATCTCGTGTAAGGTGGGCGGTTGATGGGGACAATATACGGCCTTCTTCTATACGGTTATTAATTTAAATATGTCTTCCAATCGTATTTTGGGTATTATGTGTCAGAATCAATGGGTGACGGATCCAATCCTGCTTAGAGACAAGTTTGTGGAATTTTTAATAGAGAAACTCACTGAATCGCTCGCTGTTAGGTCGAAGTTTACTGGTGAAAATCTGAATCGGTTGTCTGATGATGATAGTGATAAACTGGAAGCTCAGTTCTCGGTGGTGGAAATAGATAGGGACGTTTGGGATTGCGCTAGAGACCGAGCATCGGGCCCTGACGGTTTCAATTTTAATTCATGAAACGGTTTTGGCAGTGTCTAAAAGTGGACTTTGTCAAACTATTTGACGAATTTTTCCATAGGTCTGATATATCGGCTGGTACGTTCTCTTCCTTCATAGCCCTTATACCAAAAGTTAAAAATGCGCAGCGGGTCTCCAATTTCAGACCAACAAGCCTCGTGGGTAGCATAAATAAGGTTTTTGTCCACGGTTTTGGCTAACCGCCTGAAAGGCATTATTGGGGGTTTAGTGTCGGAAGAGCAGATGGCTTTTCTATCTAATTATAACATTTTGGATGGCCTGTTAATTATTACTGAAGTTCTTGCTTGGATGCGAAAGGTAAAGAAGAAAGGTTTGTTGTTCAAGGTTGATATAGAAAAAGCATACGGCACGCTTAGTTGAGAATTTTTATTATCAGTAATGGACCAAATGAATTTCCCGAGTCGGTGGATTTCTTCTACCCTTTCTATGGCTCGGGCCTCGGTCTTAGAGAACGAATCACCTTCGTGTGAATTTAATTGATCTCGGGGCCTTCGACAAGGCGACCCTATATTGCCTTATCTCTTTATTATTGCCATGGAAGCCTTAACGTGTATCATGAAGAAAGCTTGTTCTAATGGTATTTTTGAAGGTATTAAAGTTGGATCTAAAGGCCAGTCTTTTTCTCATTTCCTCTTTACCGATGACACCATTTTTATAGGCGAGTGGTCATCTAGGAATGAATTAATGCTTAGGCATTTCTAACTGGCCTCAGGGCTAAAGATTAATATTCAAAAGTGCAGCCTTTTCGGTATTGGGGTATCCCAAGTGGAACTTTCCAACTTGGCAGCTTTGTTTGGGTGTAAACTGGGTACTTTTCCATTTACTCATCCTAGGCTCCCGGTCAGTGGCAACATGAACTTGGCTCAAAACTGGACACCGGTAATAAATAAGTTTTGAAACAGGTTATCATTTTGGAAATCTCGTCAAGTTTCTATTGGGGGTCGAACTACGTTACTAAAGTCGATTCTAAATGCCTTGCCAACGTATTAATTCTCTATGTATCGGGCCCCTGTTCAAGTTATCAAACGTTGGAAAGGTTGAGGCGCATGTTTTTTTGGGGCGGTTGCAAGGAAAAGGACAAGATGAGTTAGGTGGCGTGGGTTAACATTATGAGATTGGTGGATCAAGGAGGCATTGGGGTCGGTTCACTTAGAGATGCTAATTTAGCGATGCTCACTAAGTGGTGGTGGCAGTTTAAATTGGAACAATGTGCCCTTTGAAGGAGAGTTGTATGGTCGATCCATAGTAGTTCCCAATCATGGTCTTTCATCCCTAGGCAGCTCACGATCCGGGGTCTTGGAAACAAATTGTAAACATTATGCTAGATCTGTTATCCAAGGATGTAAACTTGGAAGTTTTAATAAAAGTGGTTGTCTTGAATGGGTTAACAGTTCGTTTTTGGCAGGATTTTTGGGATGGTCCGGGACCTTTCAAGACTGCCTTCCCCAACCTTTTCGCCATAGAAAGGTCGCGCATCGCTTGGGTCAGGCCCAAACGGGCCAGATTTTTTGTGGAACTGTAGCCGTAGTTACTTGTCTATGAACGAACAATTGGGGCTGAACAATCTCTCTTTGTTATTGATATCTTTCAGCATCTTAAATGATCAAGACGGCTAGGTGTGGACAAAGGAAAATAATGGGTTGTTTTCAGTGGAAAACTGTTAGTGCAGTAATGTCTATCGCCTCCGTCAATACAGTTCGTAGCAGATTCTGAAGAAAGCATAGCTTTATATTGTAATATTTAGGAAAAGGCAAGGTGGCATTTATGTAATTAATGAGATTTCTCATTAAAGCCCCTTGGCCTATAAATAGGACAATTAGGGTTATGTTTTAGAACTTTTGCTCATTTGGAGAATTGGAGAGCTTGGTGCTTAGAGAGAGAAAGTAGAGAGAGAAAGTGCTCAAGGTGATTCACGTTTCTTGTACAATTTCAGATCTTTCAATAGAATCACGTTTATAGTACGTTCTCGTGTTCGGTCCACGTTCGTGTACGGATTCTGCATGTTACACGAGTCGGTTCGCAATCGTTTCGGAGTCGAAAACCGGTACTACAAGTGGTATCAGAGCAGGAGCTCGATTGCACGGATCAAACACACGAAATCTCACAAAGAATCATCAGATTCAGACCCAATTTCATCCAGATTTGTCAAAAGTTATTCACTTTTACATCTTCTTCACGTTTCTAACTGAAAATCGCCAAATTAAACGAGTTTTTACGGTTAAAAATCGCTGATTTTTTGATCTGTTGTGCGGAAATACTTGATCTAAAAGCCTACAAAATTTCAGAACTTAATTCTAAGCGGTTTATGAGACATTGAAGATTTTTGGTTCAAAAATGTTCATAATGTTGACTGTTGCTGTCAACATTCAAAAAGGTGTTCACCGATCGGATGGCAATCCGATCGGATGACCACCCGATCCATTGTATATTGACTTGTTAAGCACATAAGTGTCAAGTCTCGGATTGTCACCCAATCGGGTGACCATCCGATCCAAAGTCCTCACTTGATCGGGCCACTTGGTCAAACCTGTTTTAAATGCTTTTGTCAGTCAACTGTTGACAGCCCTTTAACACATTGTGACCCAATCATTATCATTTGATTAAAGAGGGTGTCGGCCATTAGACTAGAGGGTATGGAGTGCCCCATTCTCAAGAGGATGGGCCGCCACGTCATCGCCACGTAGGAAGGGCTTGAGGGTGATGGACCTAGGGGGTGGGGGATGAAGCTCTTTATATATATATATATATATATATATATATATATATGTATGTATAGGTATATGTGAGAGAAGGAGATAGGAGAGAGGCACGGCAACTTCGTCAGTGGGCTGCTGGTTTAGCCGGAACGGGATAGGGGGGTGTGGGGGACCGGCGCCGGGCCTTAGCCGACCCCCATACCGCTTAGTCTTACTTGAAATCCCATGTGAACATCAATTGATAATATAATCTTTCTCTGTCTAATCAAGTTCATATTAAAGCAATATTATTACATGATATGTTGTCGGCCATTTTGCATGTGATTTGATTTGAAAGGTGTCGTTTATTTTCAAGGTGTGTCAGGTGCATTAACTCTCGGCTCAATATGTGAAGTGTTTGTGATAATAGTTTTTCATCGGCCCAATCATATTACAACAATTAATTCATTTCAAATGCATGATCACGTGATTACTATTGATAATTAGGTTGACAGATTGCTTTGGTCCTATAACTAAATGGTTGTTTCAGTTTATCACATGAAATGATATTGGCAAGCACATGTGTTCTTTAATACGATTAGTTTGCATGTGATATTGTGTTGAAAGTCAAAGTTTATTGTTGTGGTCAAATCGTAGAATCACTACTCGACCGGATCACCGTCCGACCCGTTGTACTTTGTTTGTCTTGTAGTCCTATCATCGAGTGGTGACTCGATCGGATCACCACCCGATTCATTACATTTCATTAAAAATTTGACTTTGTTGACCTACCCGATCGGATCACCATCCGATTCAAGGGACTTTGTTTGTTCAAAGGTTTAAAGTGCAAAGAATCGAGTGGCAAAGAATCGAGTGGCAATCCGAACGAATTGCCACCCAATCCTAATCATTTCATTTGTTTGTGATATACCTGCTCGATCGAGTAGCCACCCGATCCAAGGATCACTAGTCACCCGATCGGACAGCATCCCACCCGATCGGACGACATCTAACCCAATCGGAAAGCATCTCACCCGAACGGACAGCATCTCACCCGATCGGACAGCATCTCACCCGATCGGACAGTTTGTCACTCGATCGGATAACCACCCGATCCAAAGCATAATGTTAATCATCGGATCGTCACTCGATCGGATCACCATCCGATCCGTTGTCATCCGATCATCATTATCTTGTTGACTTTTGTTCACCCACTCGATCGGATACCCGTCCGATCCAGCTGTTTGATAGTGTTTGAACTGATCGTTTTGTTTAATAATTTGCAGGTGATTCGAAGTGATTCAAGGCGATAAATAAGGAATATCATGGCTGAAGAATTCTACAACACGTTTTACAAGGCGTTCACGTCCGAGTCTTCCGAAACCTCAACCGTTACACCCAAATCAAAAACAAAAACAATTAATGATAATTTCTATGGAACCTATTCGAAACCACCTAAACTTGAGAATATAGAAGATTATACTTGGTGGAAAGAAAGATTCCTGAACTGGACCAAGGCATATGCTCACGAGAGCTGGTTCTGCTTAGAGTTTGGATACAGTCGACCGATCAATGATAAACATGAAGAGATACATCTCAATGATCTTTCCAATGAAGACAAACGAAATTCTCATATGAGCAGAAGATGATAGCATTGATTCAACAATCTATCCGAGATGATATATTCTCATTGTTAAATCATGATGGGTCATCAAAATCGGTTTGGGAAGCGTTAAGGGTTAAAGCTGAGGGTGGCAAACAAATTAAAAAGAATGAAATTGCTTTACTAAAAAAGGAGTTTGATTTGTTTGATAGTTTAAAGGGAAAGACAGTAAGGCAAATGATTGAATGTTTTTGCCATTTAAAAATTGAGTTAGACAGATTTGGGATTATGAAAACGAGAGAAGAAGTGGTTGACAAAATAATTGAAGCGTTACCACGAGCTGATCAGTGGCAAACATTTGTTTTTATTTTGAAAAACTATGTGTTATATGATACAATCACTCTCGATGTATTGATTGAAAAAATTGAAACTCATGAGCTTGAATTGCAGAAACAGAGCAAGATGAGCAGTTCTTCACATCAATAGAATTTTGGTCTTTATTACAAAGGTAGCACACCTTCGGTGACAGTTGGTGAATCACCAAAGATAGCATTCAGTGTTGAAAAATCAAAAGAACCACAAAAAAGCTCATCAAGCTACAATCCAGGATATCATTCATCTTCCTCAAAAGCAAACCCTGAAGAATATGAAGAAATTCTCTGCAACATCGCTTTGAAACTGAAGAATTCTCCGGCTATGAGCATCAATGCAGCAAAACAACAAATGAGTTTTCTGGCATCTGTGTTAGAGTCATACGAAGGTCTAGTATCTGGAAAAATTGGAAACTCAGAGCTGACAAAGGAAGACTACGACTAGATTGACCCAGCAGAAATGGAACTCATTGACATACGCTGGTGTTTAGCAAGTTGCATTCGAAGAGCTCAGAGGTATATGGAGATTACTGGGAAGCAGTCAATTGGTGGTCCGTCAACAAAGTTGGGATTCGATAAATCCAAAGTGACCTGCTTCAAATGTAAGTAAAAAGGTCATTTCAAAAGAGAATGCAAAAATTCTGAAGTTGACGAAACTGAGAAACCTTTCAATGATGATTATTACCGAAAGGCGATTTACCAACGTAGCAAAGAAGAGCCGAAACTGATTGAAAATAATCCCAAAGAGAAGTTAAGAGCATGTGCAGTAATCCATGATGATGAAGGGTTTGACTGGAGCGAGTTTCTTCCAAAAGATGATATTGTTGATGATCAGTTCACAGCTCATGGCAGAACTATATCATCAAAGAATAAACATCGTGCATTTTTGCTGAAATCAAGGAGAAAACACGAGAAGAAATACTAAAAGAGAAAACCGAAAGAGAAAGATTCTTTGCTAGTTCCAAAATTGAGAAAATGCACGATGAATACGAAGATGCAAAGTACTATGGAAGATACGACAAGAAGAGAGATTGCTATGTCAACAAAAATGGTGATCCTGTCGTTCACAGAAAAGAGGTGCTTTTCAATGATGTTCTTGCAGTAATTCCTCTGTCCGGCGAATACTATTAAATGTAGCGAAAGATAAAACTTATCTGAAAAGACTGGACAAGATAATTCGTGACGTGATGACCGCGAGTTTGAAAAAGAGGGATGAAGAAAAAATGAAGAAGAATGTTGAGAATTTAGTTGATGATTTGAAGAAGGTTGCTGAGGAAGTCAAAGTTGAAGCTGTTAAAGAGGAAGATGTGAAGATAGCTGAGGAAGAGAAAGAAAAGAAAGAAGAAGAAGAAGAAGAAGAAGAAGAAGAAGAAGAAGAAGAAGTGAAGATAGAGAGAGTGGATGCTGATGATGGTGGTGATGTTGACATTGGAGAAGAAAAATAGAAGAAAGATGCTGATCAGACAGAGACAGCAAAAAAAGTCGAAGTACCAATCACTGAGGTAAAATCTGATTCTGAAGCCTTAAACAAAAATGTTGAACAGTGCAAGAAATGCATGGAAACATGCAGTGCTTGTACTGAAAAAGACGAAAAGTTCAGAACAAGAGATCTAGAATTCACTAAAATCGAAGAAGTATTAAAAAATAAATGCAAAGAGATGTTAGAAAACGAAAAAGTTTTGAAAGAAAATGATGAAAAACTCACACAAAAATGCAAAAGTTTAGAAAAAGAAAATGAAATTTTAAAAGAAAAAGTTTCAAAATTGACAGAAGAGTGTTTGCAAAAAGAAAATGCATTTCAAGAAATGAAGAAAGAGTATGATTCAATAAAATTGACTTATCAAATTAAAAAACAGTCATATGAAGATGTGAAAAGTCAAATGAAACTTGTTCAATCTAAAATGAAATACTGTTCTGAAACAACTGATACGCTAAAGAGACAGTATTCAATAAAGCAACAAGTTGTTAATTCTTATATTGAGGATGTTGCTAAGTTGAAGCGTCAAATAGCCGATTTAGAACAGGATAACAACAAGTTAAAAAGTTATCATGCGTCATCATATGTGCTTGAAAGAATTTTCAACATAAAACCGGGTGATGATGATTCTGAGAAAAATAAAAAGGGTATTGGTTCTGAGAATCATCAAGTTCCTCCACCGGAAAAGTTTGCATTTTATGATGATGAGAAAGTCGAAAAAGCTTTCAACATGGTCGATCAATTGCCAGATAACATTGGCGTAACCTATTCCAAATCTGATGATTCAAGTGATTCAGAGGTGGTAGGTAAGGTCGTTGAAAGTGTGTTGAAAGAAGAGTCGGTTGAAACAGGTAAATCTGAATCACATGATGAAAATGAAGGTAGTTTTCCTGAAGAATATCTGAAAAACTCAAAATCTGAGAAAAATTTGAATGATGATTCAAAAGGATTGGTTTATACCATGATTGGATCGGACAAATTATTCTTAGATATTGTATTCTCGATTCAGAATGTGATTTTAGAAAAGATTGATAAAGTTTTCAAAATGGTTGAAATTGAAAAATCTGAAATTCCAAAGTTTGCTGGAAAAGGTCACAAAACTTTTTATAACAAACCTGGTTTCAAGAAGAAAAACATAAAGGTTGGGTTGGGTTATAAGAAGAAACAAAATTGGAAAAGAAACGAAACACCAAATTATTAGACAAAAATGAGTTTCGTTCACGGAACAAGTTCCAAAGAAGAGAAAGAACTCCAATTTAGGCGTCAGTCTAATGAAGAGTTCTATGCTCAAAAGAAAAAGCAACAACAACAGGTCAAAGATGTGTCAAAGAGAACATGTTTTAAGTGTGACCAAATTGGACATCTCAGTCGAAATTGTCCAAAACTTAAACTTGTTGGTGTTGAAACGAAAAAGAAGTCTGATGTTGTGAATCAGAAATCAACCAAGTTTGAATCAAAGCAAACTTGGAAGCCGAAAATGTCAAAGGCTGACTCACAACAAACATGGAAATCGGTGACACCCAGATTTAGAACAACACAAAGTTGGAAAACATCTGTTGATGCAACGAATCCAAACCAGTTTTGGAAAACAAAAGTTGTTGTTCAAAATCAAAATGTTCAAAAAGATTCACATTTTTATAAAAGAAGTGCTTCAAAACGACAAAGGTGGGTGGTTAAGACACAACATGTTTCTGAACAAAGAAAGAATGAAGTAAAAGATGAAAAGTTGTTTGTACCAAACGATGATAATTTTCCACGATTGAATGAAAATTATTGTGTCGAAATGCCTAAGGTCAAACAGGCCTGGGCTGAATTGTTCAAGTAACTGAGTTGTGTATATGTGCAGGTGCTCAAGAATTCTGAAAATTATCAAGACAAAACAAAGAGCAGCCTGGCACGAGAGGAAGAGGCTGCTGGTCCCTGCGATTGTTAAACAGGGAGTTTGTTTGATTTCTGTACATAAATAAACCATATTTCAAAACCCTAAAAAATTAAAAATTTAAAAACCAAAAATATGTTTTTAGTTTGTCAAAAATTTGAAAAATACAAAATTCGTTTGTTTTTAAATTTGTCAAAAATTTCAAAATTTCAAAAAATATGTTAAGTGAATATGCCGAAACCCTCACGGTTGAACAAACATGATTAATTTCACAAGATTGAAAAACGGTTTTCAAACTGTAAAAAATCAATGTGTTGTAAATCATGGGGGTATATTTTCTGCAAAACAGAGCATGAAAAGCAGAAAATGGATGGCGAGATAAAGCTATCAGTATCAGGTTGTCAAAATTTTCTTTAAAATGGTTTTGAATTTTAGGGGGAGTAAGAAATTGTCAGAAAATCCAAAAACATTAGAAAATTTGAAAAAGCCAAAAACATGATAAAGTCAAAAAGAGTTTTGTGTAAAAATATGAAATGATAGTACATCGGTAGACAATCACAGTACGCTAAAGAAATGGAAAGTCAAAAGTGATAAACGGTCTCACTGATGATATGCCAGTAGGTTTTTACACGCTTAGTAGATTGTTTTCGAGATATAAACCTAAATATCAAATACTTACTTATCTCGTGGGGAACATCTCTCGGATATATGGGTAACCCTCGAAATCTTGTTTGAGAGATTGCCTGAATCTGAGATACTAGGTCTTTATACTGTTTGATATCAGGGGTATTATACCTGGTCTTCTGATATTGCGGAAGCAATGGCCTAGACCTCGTATAATACTTTTCGCGCTTTAAAAGCATACCTTCTGCATAAAAATTGAGAAATATCGAAAGATATGAATCAATTGCAGTTAAAGAAAAAGATTCCCTAAAGGGAACACATCTAAAGTCGAGTCTTCATCTCTTTGACTGAATAGAAGTTCATACCTGAGCTCTCAAGGTCTCGCACTAACCCAGAAAACAGATATCAAATTGGTATATTCACCTGTAAGACTGAATCTAGGGAATTTTGATACAGGAGTATATTCTGAGGTGGGACACGAGAATAAGTTTAAGTCCTTAAAACACTAATCTGTATCTCGAATCAATTGAACTTTGTGTGAAAATTTAAGTGGATCAGTATACTGACAATCTAAGTGAATCGTTTAGAACTTAAAGTGTTTAAAGCCCAACGGTACTAGTGATTTCTCATAAACTGATATGATCCTCTGACGCGAACTTAAACAAAAATATTGTCTGTAAATATGTTTGTAAATATTTGTTTACTGCTTTATGTTTTAGAAAAAATAAAAAAAGATTTTGATTTCATTTTATTTTCGACAACCGATGTCTGAGAGTTGAGTTTTAAAATCTAAGTATGCTGATCATGTTTCTAAAAATAAAACAAGTTCATTAAGTTGAAACTTGAAGTTTTTAAAATCAAAAATCAAAAACAGTTTGTGAAATCTCCGAGGTCATTAATTTGGACTTGGATGATTAATTGTGAAGGATTTGGATGCTTAATTTGTTAAAAATCTGTTGTAAAGTGCTAGGTTTTGATTTTGGATTCTTAATACTGCCAAATCTATAAAGCATTTTGATAGGGGGAGAAAGTCAAGTAATCCTGGATATATTCATATTATTATATTTAGAGCCAGGATCTTCTTGATTTAAAAGTTTTAAGAGCCAAGTCACGATTCATGGACAACCAAAAATGCTTTCATTGTCGAAATATTTTAGCTTATGATGAGAGAGCCAGGATTTTCAATCCTGGATGTTCAAAACGTTTATACTTATAAATGTTTGAGAATTGCAGATTCCATATTACGATCCTGATAGCCGAGTCTAAGGGGGGGTCTGAAGACAAGCTCAATGCAAGGGGGAGCATGCATTCAAGGAGCCAGGTAACTATCCTGGAGGAGCTTGTATCCGGAAAGCCAGGTGTCGATCCCAAAAGCACGGAAGCTTGACGAAAGGGGGGGCCTGAAGATAGAGTCTATCGAAAGGGGGAGCTGAAGCTGAAGACAGATACACGGGGATTCTCTTTCAAGAAAGAGGAAGTCTGTGTTTGCTAAAGACGTCAAACTTTAAAAGAAGACTCAGAGAGAGAGGGAGAAAGACAAGACGCTACGAGATTGACTGTGGCAACATCCAAGGGGGAGTCTGTTAGTGCAGTAATGTCTATCGCCTCTGTCAATATGGTTCGTAGCAGATTCTGAAGAAAGCATAGCTTTATATTGTAATATTTAGGAAAAGGCAAGGTGGCATTTATGTAATTAATGAGATTTCTCATTAAAGCCCCTTGGCCTATAAATAGGACACTTAGGGTTATGTTTCAGAATTTTGCTCATTTGGAGAGTTGGAGAGCTTGGTGCTTAGAGAGAGAAAGTAGAGAGAGAAAGTGCTCAAGGTGATTTACGTTTCTTGTACAATTTCAGATCTTTCAATAGAATCACGTTTATAGTACGTTCTCGTGTTCGGTCCACGTTCGTGTACGGATTCCGCACGTTACACGAGTCGGTTCGCAATCGTTTCCAAGTCGAAAACCGGTCCTACAGAAACATAAAAGTCCTGCTAAGTGACAATGTTAGTCCTACTATGGCAGCTCTTCAAAGGAGAAATATATATATCTAGAACACTCTATGTCGTCTTTGCGGCAACATCCAAGAATCGGCGGACCATATTTTTACGGCATGCCATTTTTCTCAAATTGATTTAGAGTATTATCAGCCTTTGGTGCCATATATCCCCCATTTATGCTTTTGATATTAAGGAATTGCTGCAATTCATAAGGTAGCGAGTGGGTCGAAAAGAGGTAGTGAAGGGGTATGGTCCCTAATCTGCATCGACCAACCAGATCGCGAGCGGGACCATTTTCTCAACACATCAATTTGGTAACTTTCCCAACCTTGGGCCGACCAAACAGGTCTAACCTAGGTCGCGCCCAGGGTCAAGGGAAACATAGGACCAGATTTCACACTTGACTTCTTGGATGAAAACTCTCACTTCCTAGGCTTGCGCCGGCTACTTGGGACTTTCCTGATGGCCACGCGGAGGATAGAAGGGCACCTAATCTAAGGACAAGTACAAAGGGTACGAGTGGCAGAACAACAGGCCAATAAGCATCCAACAGGTGTATCCAATCGTGCTCCACGATTGACAAATCGTACAGGAGACAAGAAGGTACACAAGGACAGTTATGTGGCACCAATCATCGTG
The DNA here is from genome assembly GCA_030545235.1 of Helianthus tuberosus. NCBI lineage: Eukaryota > Viridiplantae > Streptophyta > Magnoliopsida > Asterales > Asteraceae > Helianthus > Helianthus tuberosus. The sequence continues at coordinate 89,856,018 of CM060383.1, forward strand.
CACCGTCAACTGCACCACGATCTCCACTTAGCCTCTGATGACAGAGCAGACAACAAGGACAACGGTCAGGCCACATGGATCCAATCAACGTGCGCCAGCTCATCTCTTGTCAAGAAGCACCAACGGTCGTGGCAGAAGGGACAAAAGAATATTCCTTGTTGTCATCCTCAAGGCCCAGGGCCTATTAGCCCATCTCATTCCACACCACTTCGGCTATAAATAGAGACATAGGTATAAGGATCCACTTCCTTGCTCTCTTACTCCTGATTCCATACTTAATCCTCAATACACATACTTATTCTCACGCCGGAGAGTGGTTAAGAGGAGAACCCCTTATTTCTCTCTTCTTAATGAGCTTATGGTGGTGCATCCGTCTGTCGACTTCGTCTTGTATCGAGTCTTAGTTAGTATCAGATAGATCAGGGCTCGTAAAACGAGAAAATATGTCAAAAGGCTAATTTCGCACGAAATTAGACATGTAATTTCGTACGAAATTACATGGTGATTTCGCACGAAATTATAATTTCGTGTGAAATCTAAATCCGCTTGAACAAGTTCATGCGAAATTAGACAGCTTATAAATAGCCTTGATTTCGTTTCAGTTGTAACTTTTCCGGTTTCAGTACCGAACTGCTGCCGAAGTGTCTACTCGCTGTATTTCTTTGTCAAATCAATCAACAGACAGTTTAAAGCGATATTCTAGCTGAATTACCTCGATATGTTTGTTTCCGCCTCTCGTATCGAGCAAAAACTCTTCTGAATGACTCGTTTGGTCGGTAAAACGATCCTACAAGTGGTATCAGAGCTCAGGAGGAAAAGTTCATACCAATTCAGCTGCAAAATCTGTTTTCTACACCTTCTTTTTCAAAATTAACAAGTTTACACGGTCAAAATGACTTGAATTTCACACATTGTATGCGCAATTGTGTTTTAACAAACCCTTGAAAGTTTCAGACTTAAAATCGGACAATAACCTGATCAATTTTGACAAAAACAGCTCGAGATGATGACATCAGCAGTATTTCGCACGAAATTAGGTTCTTAATTTCGCACGAAATTACATATCTTCAACTAATTTCGCACGAAATCATCAGGGTATTTCGTACGAAATTAGCTATTTCGCACCAAATCAGTATTTCGTTTGAGAATTTCGCACGGAATAACCTATTTCGTTTGAAATTGTGTTATTTCGCACGAAATTAGTATTTTCACTTGAACTGATTTCGTTTGAGACTGTCTTGCAGGGTATTTCGTTTGAACAGGGTAATTTCATACCAAAGGTTATTTCGTGTGAAAGTTAATTTCGTTTGAAAATATATGTTTTGTGAAATTTGTTACCGTAATATGGAAGAGGAATTTTATAACGCATTTGCTACTACCCCGACTACTCCGGCGTCTGTTACTCAGAACTTGAACATGGAAAATGAAACGGGAACTATGCAAAAACCACCTAAGCTCATGAATATCGAGGAGTATAAAGGATGGGAGGAGCGTTTCGAAAAGTGGGTTGAAGCAAATTATTTGGATGCTTGGGAATGTGTTGAAATGAAATATATTAGACCATTGAATGATGAGGAAGAGGAGATTGCTATTAAAGATCTAAGTGTTGATGATAGAAAGAAATACAAAAAATGAAAAGATGATGATTAGTCTATTGCATCAAACTGTGAAGGAAGATATCTTGGTTTTATTCAATCTGAAAACATAATGGAAGTGCTTATTCAATCTGGAAAGCTCTAAAATCAAAATTTGTTGGAAGTAAAGAAATGATCAAGAACAAAAAGTCGCTTTTGAAGAAAGAATTCGATCTATTTCGTGGTTTGAAAACTGAAAGCACAAAGCAGATTATCGAAAGATATTGCAATCTGTTAGTCCAAATGAAGAGAGTGAGCATCACGAAAGATAATGAAGAGTTGATAGAAAAGTTAGCTGATGCATTGCCACATGAAACTTGGGGCACATATCTCATGATGTTGAGAAATAAGAAAGATTTTAGTAATTTGACACTGAATAAGTTCATTGAAAAACTTGAAGCTCAGGAAATGGAACAAAGAAAGATTTCAAGAATGAAAGATTTCAATGGTGAACAAGATATCGGTCTTTACTACAAATGAGGTATTAGTGATAAGACCAACATGTCACCAAAGGTTGAAACTGCATTCAATGCTAAGAGTTCGCCTGGAGGGTCATCTCAAGGATCAAACAGCAAAACGGGATTTTCTTCATATCCATCATTTGATCCAAATTTTTCAACAACCAAGAATGGAAAGAGATTATAATGCAACATTGTTTTGAATTTTGAAAATGGTGAAAATTTATCGGAAGAGGTTGCAAAAGGTCACATGTCATTGTTGGGAACTGTATTAGAATCATATGAAATTTAGTTGCAGGAAAGATCGGGAATCCTATGTTGACAAAAGAGGATTACAATCAGATTGATGCTGAAGAGATGGAATTGATGGATATAAAGTGGTGTTTGGCAAGTGTGTTGAGGAGAGCCGAAAAGTTTAAACAAATTACAGGAAGAGATGATTTCCGTGATGCAAATGTTTCTACTTTAGGTTTTGATAAATCTAAAGTTACTTGTTTTCGTTGCAGGTAAAAAGGACATTTCAAGAGAGAGTGCACAAATCGTGAAGCAAGTGGAGCTCAAAATCCATTCAACAACAATGATTATTATCGGAAAGCAATTTATCATCAAGTTGCTCAACATCAACAACAACCACAAACTGCTCATGCCAGGAAGGAGATTGAAGAGTCATCAAAGAAAGCTTATTTGATGAGAAAAATAATTGATTAAGATGATGAAAGATTACCAGAAGGTTTTAGCTGGAAAAATTTCAGTTGGGATATTTATGATCCTAACAAAACTTTAAATCACAAAGCTTTTGTTGCTCGAGTTGCTAAAGACAGTGATAATGATGATGATTATTATGCAAGAAGAATGGAAAAGCACTTAAGAATGCTAGAGGAGAGTGACAGTGATGATAAAAAGGCTAAAAAGAAAAAGAAGAAAGTTAAAAAACAAGTTAGCAGTGATGATGAAGAAGTTCCAGTGATAAGGAAAAAGGTCAAAGACATTCCAGTTTTCATAGTTGAAGCTGAAGCTGATGCACAAAAGATTCCGGTGATATGTGAAAACTGTGAAGCAGTTAAAAAGCAAAATAGTACTTTGATTCACAACATGAACAGATTGAAAGAATCCTATGATGTTCTTAACAAAGCAATGAATCAGTACAATCAAACAAGTAGTGAACAAGAAACAGCAATGAAGACACTACAAGGAGCTTTCATGACAAAGCAGAAAAGTGTTAACAATTATATTGAGAAGTGTGCTGTGCTGGAACAGAAACTGGAAACCCAGAGGATTGAAACAGAGAGAGTAAATAGGTTGTTAAAAAGTTACTCATGTACTTCTTATGTTATTGACGGGATTTATCCAACCGTTGAAGGCATGAAGGCATTTGATGAAGAGAAAGTATTTGAAGACAAGAGCTCTGAAAAGAAGAAGGATACTGAAGTGAAGACATCTGGTAAGAAACAAAGTACAAGTTACAACAAGTGTCCACCCCCGCTTGAAATTGGATATTCTCCAAGAAATCCAAATTCAGAAAGAGTCAAAAAGGCAACCAATTTACAGTGGGAGTCTGAGTCTTCAGAAAATTTGCCAGACAACATCGATGTCATTTTCACATCGTCTGACACTGATCATGAGTCTGAATTAATAAAGAAAGGGGTCGATCAGGTGTTGGATAACGATGAAACTGAGGAATCAAAGTCGGAGTCAAACTCAGAGTCAAAGTCTGACAAGTCAATTCCAACAGTCAAAAAGGACAAACGGGTTTACAATAAAGAATTCTTGTTATCAAAATCTAATTTGAATGACGAACCAATCAAAGTGGCATATACTTTGAATGATTCAGACAAATTATATTCTGATGAAGAATTTCCAATAAGAGGTGTTAAACCAGAAATGATCAAAAAGGTTTTCAAACTAACAGAAATTAATATTTCTGAAATAAAAGATGTAAATCTTTCTGAAAAACCTAAAAAGTACACCTCAAGAGTGTAACAAAGAGATAACAAGAAAAAGAGTTACAGTTCTGGTTCTGGTTTTCAAAAGAAACCAAACCATAACGGTAATTTCAAAAGAAAAGGACTTGGATTTATTCCACCGAAAATTCATAAAAATAAAAAAACTTATAAACCAAAAACTGTTTTTGTTTCAGGAATATCAACTGAAGAGGAAAAGGAGCAGTTGTTCAGGAATCAATCAAACAAAGAATTCCTTGTGAAGAAGCAAGAAGAAATGAAGAAAAATGTTGTTCAACAAAAAAAGGAGACAAGAACCTGTTTTAAATGCAAAATAGTTGGTCATATTGCCAGGAATTGTCCTAAGGCAATCCAAACAAAACAGGGAGTTTCTCTTAAACAGAAAGAAAAGATGGTTGAGAATGAACCACCAATAAAACCTTTTACAGTTTTCAAAAATTCAAAATTTGAGGTTGGTGAGTGTTCAAAAGTCTTTTACAAAAGAAGAGTGAAGCTTGACAACCAAAAGTGGGTTGTTAAGAAATCTGATGATAGTTCTAGCAATGATTCTGATTCGTCAAAATCAGAGGAGCTATTTTTAGGCGATGAATCTGATTTCACAAAGTCAGAGGAGCCACGTGTTGAGTTAAAATTGAAAACATCAGTTCCGCCAATGGATGATGTCAATTTTCCACCATTGAGGGCTGAGAATTTTAAACAAAAAATTGGTAAAATTGAGATTTCAAATCAATTTTTCTCAGAAAAGAATGAATTTGATGTTGAAAAAGCTTTTAACCTCAAAGTGCAACATATTTTTGGTAAAATGGTTGACGGAAAGGTCAAAGGGGTGAAGGAGTTTTATGAAAAAAATTGAAGAATCCAGGTAAAAATGTGTCATCCCAGGTTTGTGACTGGGATGGAACCTATTATGATATATAAAATTCTGGACTTGCCGGAGCTCCCAGGTTGGTAAAAGTGGAGCAGGAATCGACATCTTTCTTGAGAAAGTCACATTTGTGATATTTCGAATTACAAGTAGTAAATCAGGGACATTAAGTTGTACTTGATTTTCTACATGTGATATTTGATGTTTAAACTTAAAAATGTTATATTTTTCAAGTGTTTAACGAAGAACAAGGTGATGAATTGAACCCCTAACCTACAAGTAGTTTTGTGAAAATCAACAAAACTAATTTTCCGGAAAAACCATTCTGATTAAAACAAACTTAAGTGTTTTGAAATCTAATGGGAAAATAGTTTGTTGTCAGGGGGAGTTCTGATTGTTTATGCCAAGTGGATGGCGATTTGAAGCAATTCACAACAGTTGTCACTTTGCTTGTATAGTTTGTTTTCAAATTTTTTTAAATGATTTTGAATTTTAGGGGGAGTAAGAATTTTCAGAAAATCCAAAAATATTTGAAAATTTGAAAAAGCAAAAAACATGATAAAATATAAAAATGAGATTTGTGATAAATAAGAGGAAATGATAGTAAATCAGTGGACTATCACAGCATGCTAAAGAATTGGAAAGTCAAATGTGATAAACGGTCTCACTAAAGATGTGACGATAGGCTCAGCTAGACTAGTAGATTTGCGATAACGATACAAATTTAAATGAAAAAGCCTAAGTCTAGTGGGAAACACGGTCAAAAGCATAGTACTTAGTTTTGTCCTTCTTGATTGTGTGCCTGCTCGGTAATCGCTGATTGTCAAAAGACATAAAACTGGTTAAGTTTGTGAACTTTCACAACTTTGCTGAAAAGTCACTGTGATTTTGTGTTTTCTTTTTGCAAAGATTTAAACTTGTTTTACTTCTTTATTTTGTTTAAGCATTGGACATCCTCTGCGTATACGTGAGTATCGACCTGGATGTTATTGCCTAAACGTTCTGCTTTATTTTCTTTGGTGTTTCGTTTAAGCTTTTGATCACCTCTGCGTATACAGGAGTATCGACCTGGTGGTTAAAGCCTAAACAGTTTCAACTTGTTTTTATTTCTTCTTTTGTTTAAACATTGGACTTTCTCTGTGTATACGGAAGTATCGACCTGATTGTTAATGTTTAAACATTCTATTTTGTTTTCGCACAAATCACAGTTGATGAAAGTTTAAAGGCATTACATGAATCAGTGTATTGCATGATGAGGGGATATGTTGAGATCGTGGGGTCCATAAGAATTTAGTGCATTATAAATATACCTTAACGTATCGGTAAGCATTTCGAAAGTTTTTAGATTGAGCTTAAGTGGACAACAATATCGTCAATCAAAGTGAATCGTTTAAAACTTAAAATGTTTAAAGCTTAACGGTGTTGGTGATTTGTCTCAAAATCTGATATGATCTTCTTACACAAACTCACAAAAATATTGTTTGTATATATTTCTTTATTGCATTTTCTTTCAGTTTAAAAAAATTCAAAAAGATTTTCAGTGTGTTTTAGCATAAATTTTGAAAACATTTAAAAGATTTTCGACAACTGGTGTTAAAGAGTTGATTTTCAAAATTCCGAGTGCTAAACATGATGAACAAAAAGTTTGGGAGAAATTGTTTGAGATGAAAAATTGAGTTTGAAAGGAAAAATGATATTTCACAAATGGTTCATCAGAGTTTAAAAATGTTAAATCATGTTGATTGATACTTGCAAATGATGTGGTGTTTGTGTCTACAAGTGGTAAGTAGAGAATAAATTTGTAAAATTTTTAAATTTCTGAAAATTATTTATGGGTTAAGAGTATGCAGGTTAGCCAGGTTTTGATCCTGAGGAGGATGTGAGCCAGGTCTCGATCTTGAACTTGATGAAGCCAGATTGCGATCCCAAGCACAATTTAAGGGGAGGGGGTTTGAAGTTGTATAGAGTCAAGTTCTGATCCTAGACCTGATGATCATGTAAGCTGATGATGCTGATGAACTTAAGGAATCAAGTGATCTGATCAAGAAAGTGTAAGAGCTAGCTATAGATCTTGGGATGATAGTGAGATAAGAGCCAGGTGGAGATCCTGGAGTTGAAAAGAAGACAGAGATTGAGGATACTTTACATTGTTAGATATTTCAGGAGAAGTTGAGAAACTGATAAAGACTGAAGATTGAAGACTCGACACCGAAGACTTCGTCAACATCCGAGGGGGAGTCTGTTGGTGCATCCGTCTGTCGACTTCATCTTGTATCGAGTCATAGTTTGTATCAGATAGATCAGGGATTGCAAAACGAGAAAATATGTCAAAAGGCTAATTTCGCACAAAATTAGACATGTAATTTCGTACGAAATTACATGGTGATTTCGCACGAAATTGTAATTTTGTGTGAAATCTAATTCCACTTGAACAGGTTCGTGCGAAATTAGACAGCTTATAAATAGCCTTGATTTCGTTTCAGATGTAACTTTTCCGGTTTCAGTACCGAACTGCTGCCGAAGTGTCTACTCGCTGTATTTCTTTTTCAAATCAATCAAAAGACAGTTTAAAGTGATATTCTAGCTTAATTACGTCGATACGTTTGTTTCCACCTCTCGTATCGAGCAAAAACTCTTCTGAACGACTCGTTTGGTCGGTAAAACGATCCTACAGCTTAACTGGGTGTTTAGTGTTTTGCAGGAAAATCATCACCACAACTCAGATGAGGCAAAGAAGATTAACCCTATTTGTCGAGGCACATACCACAAACTAATCACCAGATTAGTTTGGCGCCCACCGATTTTTTGCAATCACCTTTTTCATCTTCTTCTCTGAGCTGTTCTTATTTCTCTCGATCAATGGCTGATCAGGGAATTCCTTTTCCACCCCTTAGTGCACGCTCTCAGGTGGGTACAACGGAGGACATCGTGCATGTCCAAAGCCTACCTAATGACGAGTCAACTAAGGGAGAAAATACAAATGTTGGGGGCATCCGCGCGAGTGGCGTCCACACTGCTCACACAGTTACCCCAACAAGTCACGACGCTGGGCCGTCAGCGCAAACACCATCAAACATCTCTGCGCTATTAGGGTTACCTGAAGGAGAAACTTTGGCCTCCTGGTATGCAAAGTCCAAAGCAACACTCAATCTCATTTATGCGTAGCTGAGCGCACAACAAGTAATGCTCCAAGCGCAGACACAATCGTCCGCGTTCGAAACTCCTGCTCCACGACCGGTGGAAAACCCGACTCCACAACATGCACATGCGCGGAGTCAGCATCATGAAAGATCATCTTCTCCGAAAAGGCAGAGCGTGCATGACACGACACGCGCTACACGTATGGAGAAATGGAGAGCAACTATCACACCAATCAACGGAAGCCTTCGTTGAGCAGCCGGATAGGGCCGTGTAATATAAACAACGAGTGGGGTTGCAACACTGAAGAGGAAGACTCAACATACAAGCAAGAGTAGTTCTTGGTTTTTAGGAGACTTCAAAAGAATCATGAAGCTTACAAGCCATGGGCGCGCATGGCATACAATCCATCAGCTGAACATGATTACACCCTGGTCTACAGACCTGCAGCAGCCGCTAAAAAGTCGAAGTTCATCCACGAAATAGCACTCGCACCATTGGAAAAGGCCAAACTTCCACAAGCTGTTGGTAAGTTTAACGACCTTACTAACCCAGACGACCATATTCAACTTTTTACAAGTGTTGGTGTCGTAGGAGGGTGGACCATTCCAATGTGGTGTCATGTATTCATACAAACCCTCACAGGGGCTGCACGCGCATGGTTTGACAGTGTAACACCCATATTTTTAATTAATGTAAACATACGATATGTGTGAATTCTACGATCATTTTATATAATAAGATCCAAAAGTAGAGTATTAAAGTATCAACATTAGTTTTCTACTGACTAGTTTAAAACATATCAAAGGTTGTTTAACAAGTTGTTCACATCATAAACATTGTTTAAACCGAGTCAATATGCGCGGAAGCTTCAAAGGTATGTGTTCGGTTCTTCAAAAGTTGCTTGATCGTCATCCGTGAATCTTTGAGTACCTAAAACTGTAATGTTTACATAAACATTTATGTTAGAATAGTTGGAAATAATACTTGATTTAAATTACAATCGAAGTAAATTTGAAGTTTTACACTTAAACAAAAATTCATAAAATTTCAGACCTTACCGTAACTTACGGTTCCACCGTAAGTTACGGTGGTCAATTTTTCAATAAGGATCCACCGTAAAACAGTAGACTCCCACCGTAAGCTTCTGACATCTACCGTAAGTTACGGTGACGCCGTAACTTACGGTAGTCGCTGTAACAGTCTGTTTTGGTATCTTGTTTGTTTTGCCCAAACCTATTTCTCAATTTCCTTATTCCAACCAATCAATACACTGATTTTTCATAATCAAATAGGTCTTTTATAATTGTTAACAAAGACCGGATAAACGTACTACAATACATTCCATGCCTTGATTGGTTATTTGACCCATTTAGCTCATCTAAGGGATTCCTCCATTTTCGATGACAACCAATGAGATCTAACCAATTTCTTGGCCTATTATTTGAACTAGCGGACCCATCGACTTTTATTCACCAAACAATTACATGCATACTAGACAACAAAAATTAACTCAAATGTAACAAGCCAAGTTACATACCTTCAACGTGGGCCTTTTAAACGTGGTTCGCCACCCGCTTGTCCGCTTGACGCTCCTGCGCCCGTTCCTATAGAGTTCATTCATCATATGTTTAGAACTCTCTTCTAATCATAATTCGCATAATGCACCAAACATCATGATTATGCGGTTAAACTTGAAATTTCAGTTTTAAGCCTTCATAGAGGCATTTTAACAAACACTTCATGAGCAGATTTTTACATGATTAAACATCAAATTTCTAGTTTATCAATTAGCCCTAATTTCACAACATTAAACCTTTTTACATGATTGATAGCTTCTAATTTTCTGGAATCGCTTCAAAATTGTCAATTTACACTAGATCAACAATCTATTTCCTAGTGTTCATCAAATTACACATAACTCACAAATCACCTACAATGGTGTTCATAGGTTTCACTACAATTTCATATGATTTCTACTTATATTGGTCTAGGGTTTGTCCCTAAACACTATAGTTGTTCCTTAATCATCATAACACATACATGCAAGCCTAATTTCAGATTTTTCCCAATTCATGAGAATTTCAAATTCAGAATTTTCCTTAAATTTTACATACCTTGGAATCCTCTTGCGATGAGGATCAATAATCTATGCTCGGATTTTGATTTGGGACAGGATTTAACCTTCAATTTGAGAGTTCTAGTGATTTTAGGTTTGTGAGAGCGGGGTGTCGCCCATGCTCTTCTCTTGTACGACCAGACCCTTCAAAAATGGGGGTTTGGTTTTGATTTTTATTAAAAACAATATTATAGTTTCAATTTTAACAACTAAGGCCCCTCTACTATGTTCAACATATAGTTTGGTAGCTTTTAACCTTGTAATAAACCATTTCTAGCCAATTAACTAACTAGGTTGAAATTCCTAATTAGTAAATTCTCGTTAGTTATACTTTATAATTTTAATATAAAGTTTTATATTTTCGGGGTGTTACAAGTCCACCCCCCTTAAAAGGGTTTCGTCCCCTAAACCGAAGTACGTACCAAATAATGTAGGGTAGAGTCGTCGCATCTCTTCCTCGGACTCCCACGTAGTGTCCGAGCCTTTTCTATGCTCCCATCTGATTTTGACTTGATCGATTTGTTTATTTCGTAAGTATTTGACCTTTCGATCTAAAATCTCCACTGGTCTCACTGCATAATTCAGGCTATTATCTACTTTGATATCATCGAAATGAATATAAGCTGTTTCATCCGCTAGGCACTTTCGTAATTGTGACACGTGAAACGTGCTATGAATTCCACTTAGTTCTTCCGGTAGCTCAAGGCGGTAAGCTACCTTGCCGATCTTTTCAACGATTTTAAATGGCCCAATAAACCTTGGGCTTAGCTTCCCCCTTTTTCTGAATCTAATAACGCCCTTCCATGGGGAAACTTTTAGCATAACCATGTCACGAACCTGGAATTCGATTGGCCTATTCCTTTTATCAGCATACGCCTTTTGCCTGTCTTGAGCCGCTTTCAAGTGTGCCCGAACTATATCGATCTTCTCATTCGTGGCTCGAACTATATCTTGGTGGGCGAGTTCACGTGGACCCACTTCACCCCAACATATCGGGGTTCGACACTTCCTACCATAAAGCATTTCGTACGGTGCCATTTTAATACTGGATTGGTAGCTGTTATTATACGAAAACTCAACTAACGGTAGGTGAACATCCCAACTTCCTCCAAAGTCGATTATACACGCCCGTAGCATATCCCCCAATGTTTGTATTATTCTTTCACTCTGTCCATCTGTTTGAGGATGGTACGCAGTGCTAATGAACAATTTGGTTCCCATTTGCTCTTGGAAATCTCGCCAGAAATTCAAAGTAAACCGGGTATCCCTATCAGACACGATGGATACTGGTACTCCATGACGTGCTATTATTTCATTGGTGTAAACTTCTGACATCTTTTCTGACGTATAAGTCTCACGGATCGGAATGAAGTGAGCACTTTTCGTCAATCTATCCACCACTACCCATATGGCATCGAAACCACGATTTGTCTTGGGCAACTTGGTTAATAGGTCCATTGTAATATGTTCCCATTTCCAAACCGGAATTTCTAACGGTTGGAGTTTGCCATATGGTTTCTGATGCTCCGCCTTGACTTGTAAACATGTCAAGCATTTTTCCACATACTTCGCCACATCCCTCTTCATTCCGGGCCACCAATAATTTTGTTTCAAATCATTATACATCTTGGTCGCACCCGGATGGATTGAATAACGGGATTTATGGGTTTCATTAAGTAGAAGCGCCTTCACTCCACAAGTATGTGGGACCCATATCCTTCCGGATCGAGTCTTCAACCCGTTATTCCCATCCGACAAATCCTTCAACTGACCGATTATTCTTTCCTTCTTCCAATTCTCTTCTTTCATTGCTTCTAACTGCGCCTCCCGAATACGTTCGAGTATACCCGAGGTCACCACGAGTTGCATCGACCTTACTTGTATTGGGACATAGTCCGCTTTTCTGCTCAGAGCATCCGCTACCACATTTGCCTTTCCGGGGTGGTAATGTATTTCACAGTCGAAATCTTTCACCGTTTCTAGCCATCGCCTTTGTCGCATATTTAACTCCTTCTGATCAAAGAAGTATTTCAAGCTCTTGTGGTCGGTGAATATGGTGCACTTTACCACATATAAGTAATTCCTCCATATTTTTAACGCAAATACCACCGCAGCCAACTCGAGATCGTGCGTGGGGTATTTCTTCTCGTGGATCTTCAATTGCCTCGAGGCATAAGCTATAACTTTGCCTCGTTGCATCAAAACGCATCCGAGCCCCGATAGTGAAGCATCCGAATAAACCACCATGTCTTCGACTCCGTCCGGCAATGTCAGTACCGGAGCTTGAGTTAACTTTTCTTTTAGCGTTTGAAACGCTCTTTCTTGATCGACACCCCAAATGAACTTTTCATTCTTCCGGGTTAGCTTTGTCAGCGGTGACGCAATCTTGGAGAAATCTTGAATGAATCTCCTATAATATCCCGCGAGCCCCAAAAAGCTTCTAATTTCCGAAGGGTTCTTCGGGGAATTCCATTTTGACACAGCCTCTATCTTTGACGGATCCACCAAAACTCCGTCGGCACTTATGATGTGGCCAAGAAATTGCACCTCTCGTAACCAAAAGGCACACTTAGAGAATTTTGCATATAACCTCTCTCGCCTAAGTATCTCCAACACCTCTTGTATATGGTGTGCATGTTCCGCTTCACTTTTCGAATACACCAAGATGTCATCGATAAACACGATGACCGACTTATCCGACATTGGCTTGCAAACCCGGTTCATGAGGTCCATGAAAGCCGCGGGTGCGTTTGTTAGCCCAAATGACATCACGAGGAATTCGTAATGTCCATATCTCGTGCGGAAAGCCGTCTTCGGCACATCTTCTTCTTTGACCTTTAGTTGGTGATACCCCGATCTAAGGTCAATTTTTAAAAACCAGTTTGCACCTTGTAGTTGGTCGAATAAATCATCTATCCTCGGGAGCGGGTATCGGTTCTTTACCGTGAGTTTGTTTAAGTCCCGGTAATCGATACACATGCGCATGCTCCCGTCTTTCTTTCTCACGAACAACACCGGTGCGCCCCAAGGAGACACACTCGGCCTTATGAATCCCTTGTCAAGCAGGTCTTGGATTTGGGACATCAACTCTTGTAATTCCGACGGTGCAAGTCGGTACGGGGATTTTGCTACGGGTTTCGCACCCGGAATCAATTCGATCCCGAACTCTATTTCCCGTTCAGGCGGTATCCCCGGTAAATCCTCCGGAAACACATCTTCATAATCTCGTACTACCGGTACATCTCCAATCTTTCGTGATTCTTTTTCGGGCACATTAGCGTATATCATGAATGCCTTGCATCCTCGCTTTATAAGCTTGTGAGCTTTCAACATTGAGCATACTATAGGGTTGCCTCCTTTTTCACCATAAATGGTGACGTGTTTTCCGCTCGGAGATGTTAGTTTTATCTCTTTACGAAAACACATGACTTTTGCATGGTGCTGGGCTAGCCAATCCATCCCAACGACTACTTGAAATTCTCCCATTGACATCGGGATTAGGTTTATCAAATATTCTTCGTCATCAATGCTCAGTTTACAGTTTTTACATACATCACAAACCATAAAGCTCTTGTTATTACCTATCTCTACTTCTAATGGCAAAGGTAATTTTGTTAGAACAAATGAAGGATATCGAATAAATCCATATGAAACAAAGGATTTATTCGCACCCGTATCAAATAACACGCGTGCAGGAATCGAATTTACAACAAATATACCTGAGACCACGTCAGATTCAACCTTTGCTTCTGCGGCGGTCAATTGAAAAGATCTTGCCTTTGCTTTTGGGGCTTCACCTTTCGGGTTCTGCTCATCCTTCTTTCCAACCAGTTTCGGGCATTCCGACTTTTTGTGACCCGTTCGATAACAATTGTAACAAACCGTCACTTTCTCCGGGCACGATATAGCCATATGTCCCGTTTTCTTGCATATAGGACAAGGCTTATCCTTGTAACGACATTCGCCTTTATGACCCTTTCCGCAGAGTCTGCAACTTGGCGACCCACCTTTCGTATCAGATTTCTTTACAGTTTCGTTTGTTCGTGCCTTCTTAGCAGGGCTTGGGTTTACATCTTGTGCTTTCCGTTCACCCCGTTCAATGCTCTTTTTTCAGTTCAATCTCCCTTTCCCGAGCAGCATTTATGATCTCGGTAAGGGTCTCGTATTTTGAAGGGGTGATAAATTCCCTATACTCAGCACTCAACTTGTTATGGTAGTAGTATACCTTTTGTTCTTCATTTATCACTAGATCAATGCAAAATTTCACCTTTTCCATAAACGTTGCCGTAATCTTGTCTATGGTCTCATTTTTGTGCCTAAGTTGCATGAACTCCTCCTTGATTTTATTCATAACCGCCTTGGGGCTATGATGCTTAAGAAATGGCGTCTTGAATTCTTCCCAAGTCATGACCTTAGCAGCTTCAATACCTATCTCTCTCTTTTTGTTATCCCACCAATCTTTCGCTTGACTCCTTAGTTGACCCGTACCATAGGCTACATAGTCATCTTCGTCACAATGGGTTCTCTCGAATACCCCTTCGATATCACTTAGCCATCGTTGGCACACTATTGGGTCAACCTCCCCATTATATATTGGTGGTTTACAGGCCATGAATTCCTTGTATGAACAAGGCTTTGGTCCTCCATGCTTTTCCTTTGCTAAATTTGAATCATCTTCCAATTTCTTGATTCTCTCTTCTACTATTGATAAAACTGCGTTTTGAATTTTATCAATAAAGCCCGAGAAACTGTTTTCGATCGCCTTTCCAACCTCTTCGGCAATCACTTCCCTCATTTGTTTGGTGACTCTTGGCACCGCATTATCATTTCCTCCATCAGCCATCTCTATTTCTGAAATGTTTACATAGGTTGTTAAACATTCCATTTATAACACATGCTTTACTTGTTTTGATTCAATCAAGTTCATAACTTGATTTAATCATTCTTGTTTCAATTCAATCAAGTTCATAACTTGATTTAATCATTCTTGTTTCAATTCAATCAAGTTCATAACTTGATTTAATCATTCTTGTTTCATGCATTTCTTGTTTTTGAGTGAGCTTACACACTCCTTTTCATGCATATTTGTTCATTTCTCATTCTTTACATAATACATGATTTATTAACAAAATAAGTTAATTCTTACCGGACGATCGATCAAGCTTGAACCGAACACTTTGTTGACAACCTTAGGCTCTGATTACCAACTTGTAACACCCATATTTTTAATTAATGTAAACATACGATATGTGTAAATTCTACGATCATTTTATATAATAAGATCCAAAAGTAGAGTATTAAAGTATCAACATTAGTTTTCTACTGACTAGTTTAAAACACATCAAAGGTTGTTTAACAAGCTGTTCACATCATAAACATTGTTTAAACCGAGTCAATATGTGCGGAAGCTTCAAAGGTATGTGTTCGGTTCTTCAAAAGTTGCTTGATCGTCATCCGTGAATCTTTGAGTACCTAAAACTGTAATGTTTACATAAACATTTATGTTAGAATAGTTGGAAATAATACTTGATTTAAATTACAATCGAAGTAAATTTGAAGTTTTACACTTAAACAAAAATTCATAAAATTTCAGACCTTACCGTAACTTACGGTTCCACGGTAAGTTACGGTGGTCAATTTTTCAATCAGGATCCACCGTAAAACAGTAGACTCCCACCGTAAGCTTCTGACATCTACCGTAAGTTACGGTGACGCCGTAACTTACGGTAGTCGCTGTAACAGTCTGTTTTGGTATCTTGTTTGTTTTGCCCAAACCTATTTCTCAATTTCCTTATTCCAACCAATCAATACACTGATTTTTCATAATCAAATAGGTCTTTTATAATTGTTAACAAAGACCGGATAAACGTACTACAATACATTCCATGCCTTGATTGGTTATTTGACCCATTTAGCTCATCTAAGGGATTCCTCCATTTTCGATGACAACCAATGAGATCTAACCAATTTCTTGCCCTATTATTTGAACTAGCGAACCCATCGCTTAATTCCAACTCGACTTTTATTCACCAAACATTTACATACATACTAGACAACAAAAATTAACTCAAATGTAACAAGCCAAGTTACATACCTTCAAAGTGGGCCTTTTAAACGTGGTTCGCCACCCGCTTGTCCGCTTGACGCTCCTGCGCCCGTTCCTATAGAGTTCATTCATCATATGTTTAGAACTCTCTTCTAATCATAATTCGCATAATGCACCAAACATCATGATTATGCGGTTAAACTTGAAATTTCAGTTTTAAGCCTTCATAGAGGCATTTTAACAAACACTTCATGAGCAGATTTTTACATGATTAAACATCAAATTTCTAGTTTATCAATTAGCCCTAATTTCACAACATTCAACCTTTTTACATGATTGATAGCTTCTAATTTTCTGGAATCGCTTCAAAATTGTCAATTTACACTAGATCAACAATCTATTTCCTAGTGTTCATCAAATTACACATAACTCACAAATCACCTACAATGGTGTTCATAGGTTTCACTACAATTTCATATGATTTCTACTTATATTGGTCTAGGGTTTGTCCCTAAACACTATAGTTGTTCCTTAATCATCATAACACATACATGCAAGCCTAATTTCAGATTTTTCCCAATTCATGAGAATTTCAAATTCAGAATTTTCCTTAAATTTTACATACCTTGGAATCCTCTTGCGATGAGGATCAATAATCTATGCTCGGATTTTGATTTGGGACAGGATTTAACCTTCAATTTGAGAGTTCTAGTGATTTTAGGTTTGTGAGAGTGGGGTGTCGCCCATGCTCTTCTCTTGTACGACCAGACCCTTCAAAAATGGGGGTTTGGTTTTGATTTTTATTAAAAACAATATTATAGTTTCAATTTTAACAACTAAGGCCCCTCTACTATGTTCAACATATAGTTTGGTAGCTTTTAACCTTGTAAAAAACCATTTCTAGCCAATTAACTAACTAGGTTGAAATTCCTAATTAGTAAATTCTCGTTATTTATACTTTATAATTTTAATTTAAAGTTTTATATTTTCGGGGTGTTACAGACAGCCTCCCATCAGGGAGAATCAAGTCATGGACATATATGCAAGAGAAATGTTTGGCTAACTTTAGCCAGCTGCGAAGATACAAGCGCGACACCTCCGAGGTGATAGACATCTGGAGGCGCGAAGGCGAAGGATTGGAAGACTTCATCACTCGCTTCAACAAGGAGTGTTTGGAGATAGGTGGGGTCAGCGAAGACCTCATGCGTGCCCACGTCAAGAAGGCCATACATTGTGATAGTCTAATCAGGACTATCACCGGAAGGGACGGTATGCCAAAAGAATGGGATAAGCTCTTGGAAGCAGCGAAGATAGTCGCGCAGACGGAAGAAACCCTAACTGGTCCAGGTCTGGCCATTACTCAAAAGACCATTATTCAACGGATCACTACTCCACGGACTTCTCGCACGATCCCAGCAGGCGCGATAAGAGGAATAGGCACTCCGACTGGAGTTCAAGCTAGACGCGCGATGAAGACAAAAACCGACGCCGTGAAGATGCCCGGACCACGATCGACAAGGCAAGGTACACGAAGGCAGACAAGGGTGAGCATCATCAGAAACAATGGACTCCGTTAACCAAGACACCTCTTGAGGTTCTTAACACGGAGAAGTTAGACCTCAAGGATCCACCCCCGATGCGCAGCAAGAAAGGCCAATACCTTAGCTTGTTTTGTGAGTTCCACAAAAACACAGGGAACCTAACCGATGACTGCATCCACCTGCGCATGGAAATCGAGAAGGCTCTGAAGAGTGGTAAGCTGGAGCACCTCGTAAGAATGTTCGCAAGGAAACCAAGAGGATCCAGAGGATCAACGGATGATCGATGGTCTCAGAACATCACCCAAAAAATAAACACCAGCGAGATTATCGTGCTCGATGACAGTCAGTGTTTTCAGATGGTTATCCCGGATAAAATAAAAAACCCATCGCTCTCGACGGCAATCAACGTTTTCACATGGTACATCTAAGAAGTGTCATCCGTGACAACAAAACCTCTGATTCCGACAAGATACGTATTACATACGTGCATCAGACAGTTATATCTATTTACTTAGGACACAATGCAACGGAGAAAAGTGTTACATGTTGTAAGGACCTTCAAAAATGTCCCAAAACGACCCGTAAGTGAAAACCCGGATCCCTGAAACCCTAACGTGTGTGAAAAATCAAGAAAACAAAATTTTTGGGTTTCACGCGGGCCGCGTAAGAGTAAGCCTAGGCTTACGCGGGCCGCGACAGATCATAAAATCTCCGGATCAGCTGGCCAGGACACGTGTTACACACGTGGCAGACCTAGGTGTGACACGGTAGCCCTAGTCTATGATTAGCTGGCCCTCGCGGGCCACGTAAGAGTTAGAGAGAGCTTACACGGGCCGCGTAAGACTCAAATTTCAGCTATAAGTAGCCTGGACTTGGGGCTTTCATACTGTGTAGAAATTTTGATAAAAAACGAAGTTTGTTACTCCAAATCGTGATTTCAATTAGGGAAACGCTGCTACGATATAGGGTATTAATCGATCGCTGCTACGATTCAATGTTCGATCGAATGAAACTATTCGATGGATGTTTAAGTGCTGCCCACATTAGGGCTATACTTTGTCATTTGTCGTGAATTCGATGGATGTTTAAGAATTGCACTTTGTTATTCGTTGTGAGGGTTTTAATCTCGTGAGTTATCGTAAATGTTGTATTAGTTACTAACCTAGTTCGTGTGCATTGCTGTTTAAATTAGGTTACAAGGCTAATCAGTAGGCAAAACTCTGCCCGTTTAAATTTGCAATGTGAGTCATTCTCTTTTTATCAAAGTGCTTTACAAAATCTTAAAATGTTTTCAAGGTTATAATTACAGGGATTAAGTCTTTGTAATCATCAATTATTGCCGGTATGTGGGGTTTTGTATACATTACTTATTTCCCGTCACCATTGGACAACGGGTTAGCTAATGGGTGATCTGACCATAGTCACAGAAATGAGTCGAGTGACAAATACCGTTGGGTAATTGGTTGATATATAAACAATGTAATCGCCCTTAATACTGTATATTATAACAATGTGTCGTTTTGTGCAAAATGAGTGACTCGCTAGTATTTCCCTGCTGATAAAACCTTTTTAAAACATGTTTCAGGTGATCTGCTGTGATCCAGGAAAAAGTGCCGTGTAGCACTACAAGCTTGAAGAAGTGGCTTAATAAAGATAAAGAAACATATTTTTGTAAAATAGGGGTTTCCCAGTGAAATTCCCTTATTGTAAATTAAGGGGTTTGTCCCTAATTATGAAATAAAATAATCGGGCATTTTCAAGTTGTAAACGATCCTGTTAATTATTCCGCTGCCAAATTAAATAAATACCACGGGGTTTCTGTCTCACGGCTCCTGAAACGGGTAAAACCGGGCCGGGGGCCGTGACAGAAAAAAGTGGTATCAGAGCCACTGATTTAAGCCAATTAAGTATTTAGAAATACTTAAATTTTTCTGATTGCCATTCTGTGATTATGTGTTTTTTTGTGTTATTTGACTATTTGTTAGTTTACAATATGGGTAAGCAAAGAATTTCGAACATCTATCGTCAATTAGATAGTTCACCAAAAGATAAGGGAACCTCATTTTCCTCAAGATACTCAGCAGATACCTAGGAAGGCATATTTGTTCGTAAGGCACAGTTTGAGAAACCACTTACCACTAAGAAAAGAAGTTGGATTATTAGAAAAAGTCAAGAGAAAATAAAGAAGTCACAACAAAAAAGAATGATAACCAATAAGGAAATTCAGGAAATAGGCAATAACCCACCATGGGAAGATGAATTAGATAAACAATGGGCAAATCTCTATATGTTAGCCACTACAGCAGTAAATGTTAACCTTTAATTAAGTTAAAAATACCAAACCTAGACCAACCAATAAAATTAGGTCTCAACCAACAAAGTTTATAAATTTTCTTATCTCTCAATACCCTGACCCAGTACTAGCACCCATGTCACCTATGAGGCAGAAACTTTAAAGAAACTTTGCCCATTAGATAAACAACTTAGTAAGAGGAGATAGAAGAAACCTTATATAAAAGCATGCTAAACATAATATTCCTAGGTAGACTAAAATAAATTATTCACAACCCCTAGTGTATTTTGAATTTCAGTATAATTTGTAATAGACATGTATATATATATATATATATATATATATATATATATAAAAGTCGCAATATTTGTCATTTTCTGTTTATACAGTGATACTTGAATGTTTGTACTAAATATTAGTCTGTGATAATTAATAACTGATAAATATTCAGATAAACAACGAATTAAATCAGGAAAACCAGAATTTCATGCTTTAGCATAAGCTAATTAATTGTATAGATAAATTGTGATGGATGTTGGTATGCCGTGAGGATGATAACTAGAACATTGCAAGTATGGTAAATAAGCAATAACACTTGGCCACTGTTATTTCTTATTTATTGGTACTACCTTGTTCTAAAATATGATCCGTCATGTGAATACTAATTTCCTTATTCTTTGTTGAAAGTCATAATGCACTTTCCAAATCATGATTAAGAAAGATTTATTTATGAAAAATTCAAATTACCTCTCCGACATGACTGGGTATGGTGTAGCAGACTCTCCAGCTTGTCCGGGTAAGATGAGGTTACCTCTCCGGCGTGAACCGAGTAAGATAGGGTATAGGATATGTCAAACAAGTGACAAAATTCCTTAAATAATATCATGACCTGATGTCTGACTTGTCTTTGAAAATACGAATCTGTTAATTACATTGACCTTATGAATGATATGTATATTATAGTAGATGAAATATATGATTATATAGATATGTATATCTATAAGGAAATCCAAAAACCATAAGGATTAACAATTTAGAATCAAGCACGAGCATGTGTGTCAACGATAATTCTAGATTTCTTTATCAGGAATCTCTCGTATACATCTACAATTCCGATATCAAACATTATTTTGTTTGATCATCTATCTCGTAACTCGTGCGACAATATGAACAAAGGGAACCCTTTAAGTCAGGAAGCTAATGAAATTCATTTCAGTAATGGAAGTGGCCAGTTATTTAAGAAAACAAGGAGTAGTGTATATGATTTCTGTTATCATTAACACCAAAGGTAAGGAACTTCAGGAAATTCCTGTAGTATCAGAATACTCGGATATATTCCCAGAAGAACTACCTGGATTACCACCCGATAGGGAGATAGAATTTAGAATTCATCTAATTCCTAGAACTACACAGTAGCTAAAGCACCCTATCGATTAGCAACCACCGAAATGCTAGAAAATAAAAACCAATTAGATGAATTGCTCAGTAAAGGATTCATACAACCTAGTTCATCCCCTTGGGGAGCACCAGTATTGTTCGTAAAGAAGAAAGATGGTTCGATGCGAATGTGTATCGATTACAGGGAATTAAATAAGGTTACAATTAAGAATCGATACCCATTACCTAGGATTGATGATCTCTTTGATCAACTCCAAGGAGTTAGGTATTTTTCTAAGATTGATTTACGCTCTGGATATCATCAGCTGAAAGTACAAGAAGAATACATACCTAAAACTGCTTTCAGAACTAGGTATGGTCACTATGAGTTTACAGTCATGCCATTTGGATTAACAAATGCTCCTGCAACATTTATTGACATGATAAATAGGATCTGTAAACCACATTTGGATAAATTCGTAATTGTCTTCATCGACGATATACTTATTTATTTCAAAAGTCAGGACGAACATTGTCAGCACCTGCATGCACTCTTAACTTTGTTAAGAAAGGAGAAGCTTTATGCCAAATTTTCGAAGTGTGAATTTTGGCTAGAGGAAGTGCAATTTTTAGGACACATGGTGAATCACGAAGGTATTCACATAGATCCTGCTAAGATAGAAGCAATCACCAAATGGAAGGTTCCGCAATCAGCTATGGAAATTAGAAGTTTTCTAGGATTAGCTGGATACTATAGACGATTAATTAAGAATTTTTCCAAAATAGCAGTGCCATTAACTAAGCTAACATGTAAAGTAGTTAAGTTTGAATGGGGACTCAGGCAAGAAAAGGCCTTTAGGATTTTGAAGCAAAGGTTAACAAACGCCCCAATTCTTGCCTTACCAGAAGGGACAGAAGATTTTGAAGTTTATTGTAATACTTCTAAGCTAGGATTAGGATGTGTACTAATGCAACACAAAAAGGTAATTGCGTATGCCTCAAGGCAATTGAAGAAGCATGAAGAAAATTATACGACTCATGACTTAGAATTAGGAGCCATAATTTTTGCCCTTAAGATTTGGAGACACTATCTGTATGGAAGTAAGTTTACTGTTTATACAGACCATAAGAGTTTAAGATACATATTTGGGCAAAAAGAATTAAACATGAGGCAAAGGAGATGGATGGAAATCTTAAGTGACTACGACTGTGATATTCAATATCACGAAGGAAAAGCAAACATAGTTGCTGATGCCTTAAGTCGTAAGTATCATGAGAAACAACGACGAGTTTGTGCTCTTAGATTAAGTCTACAATTAGACTTAATGGAACAACTAAAGAATGTTCAAGCCACAGTAATTAAGGATGATGCTGAGGGAATGAAAGGATGAATAAAAGAATTAGAGCAAGGAGCTGATGGAATTTGGAGATTCCATAAGAAAAGGATCTGGGTACCTAAGCAAGGAGAATTAAGAAATAAGATTTTAGAGGAAGCCCATAAATCTAAGTATACCATGCACCCTGGAAATAATAAGATGTACCAAGATTTAAGAAATAATTTCTGGTGGATAGGAATGAAAAAGGACATAGCTAGATAAGTTTCTATGTGTCTTACTTGTTCACAAGTTAAGGCAGAACACCAGAAACCCTCAGGTCTACTACAACAGTTAGAAATGCCTGTATGGAAATGGGAACTCATAACCATGGACTTTGTTACTAAGTTGCCCAAAACCAGAAAAGGTAATGACGCGATTTGGGTAATTGTGGATCGATTAACCAAATCAGCTCATTTTCTACCCTTGAAAGAAACCTTTAGCATGGAAAGGTTAGCAAAGTTATACGTAGACGAGGTCGTATCCTTACATGGAGTCCCACTCTCCATTGTATCGGATAGGGATAGTCATTTCACTTCGCATTTCTGGACAAGTTTCCAAGAAGCCATGGGGACACGATTAAATTTAAGTACAGCTTATCATCCCCAAATGGACGGACAAAGTGAAAGGACGATTCAAGCCCTGGAAGACATGCTCAGGGCATGTGTAATAGATTTTGGTGGAAACTAGGATGACCACCTACCCTTAATTGAATTCTCCTTTAACAATAGTTATCATGCAAGCATTGAAGCTGCCCCATTCGAAGCACTGTATGGACGAAAGTGCAGAACTCTAGTTTTTTGGGCAGAAAAAGGAGAAAGCCAATTATCAGGTCCCGAAATTGTGCAAGAAACTACCGACAAGATCACTAAAATCAAGGAAAGACTGAAGACGGCTTGAGATCGCCAGAAGAGTTACGCAGACAATCGACGCAAGCCACTGGAATTTCAAGTGGGAGACATGGTACTCTTGAAGGTTTCTCCTTGGAAAGGAGTAGTTCGGTTCGGTAAGAAAGGAAAGCTAAGTCCAAGATATGTAGGACCATTTCCAGTAATACAGCGAATAGGACCAGTTGCCTATCGCTTGCAACTACCAGAGGAATTAGCCGGGGTACATGATGTATTTCATGTATCCAATCTCAAGAAATGTCTATCTGACGAATCCCTGGTAGTACCTCTCCAAGACATAGAGGTAAATGAGAAATTGAAGTTCGTGGAGAAACCACTTCAAATAGAAGACCGAAAAGTCAAGTTTCTCAAACACAAAAGACTAATACAGGTCAAAGTCAAGTGGGATTCGAAGAGAGGACCTGAATACACTTGGGAGTTGGAAACAGAGATGAAGCGAAAGTATCCTCACTTATTTCAATAAATCTCGAGGACAAGATTTTAAATAAGGTGGGGAGGATGTAAGGAGCTTCAAAAATGTCCCAAAACGACCCGTAAGTGAAAACCGGGACCCCTGAAACCCTAACGTGCATGAAAAATAAAGAAAACAAGATTTTTGGGTTTCACGCGGGCCGCGTAAGAGTAAGCCTAGGCTTACGCGGGCCGCGACATATCATAAAATCTCCGGATCAGCTTGCCAGGCCACGTGTCACACACGTGGCAGACCTAGGTGTGACACGCTAGCCCTAGTCTTCGATTAGCTGGCCCTCGCGGGCCGCATAAGAGTTAGAGAGAGCTTACGCGGGCCGCGTAAGACTGAAATTTCAGCTATAAGTAGCCTGGACTTGGGGCTTTCATACTGTGTCGAAAATTTTGATAAAAAACGAAGTTTGCTGCCCCAAATCGTGATTTCAATTAGGGAAACGCTGCTACGATACAGGGTATTAACTCGATCGCTGCTACGATTCAATGTCCGATCGATTGAAACTATCCGATGGATGTTTAAGTGCTGCCCACATTGGGGCTATACTTTGTCATTTGTCGTGAATTCGATGGATGTTTAAGTATTGCACTTTGTCATTCGTTGTGAGGGTTTTAATCTCGTGAGTTATCGTAAATACTGTATTAGTTACTGACCTAGTTCGTGTGCATTGTTGTTTAAATTAGGTTACAAGGCTAGTCAGTAGGCAAAACTCTGGCCGTTTAAATTTGCAATGTGAGTCATTCTCTTTTTATCAAAGTGCTTTACAAAATCTTAAAATGTTTTCAAGGTTATAATTACAGGGATTAAGACTTTGTAATAATCAATTATTGCCGGTATGTCGGGTTTTGTATACATTACTTGTTTCCCGTCACCATTGGACAACGGGTTAGCCAATGGGTGATCTGACCATAGTCACAGAAACGAGTCGAGTGACAAATACCGTTGGGTAATTGGTTGATATATAAACAATGTAATCACCCTTAATGCTGTATATTATAACAATGTGTCATTTTGTACAAAATGAGTGACTCGCCAGTATTTCCCTGCTGATAAAACCTTTTTAAAACATGTTTCAGGTGATCTGCTGTGATACAGGAAAAAGTGCCGTGTAGCACTACAAGCTTGAAGAAGTGGCTTAATTAAAATATAGAAACATGTTTTTTGTAAAATAGGGGTTTCCCAGTGAAATTCCCTTATTGTAAATTACGGGGTTTGTCCCTAATTATGAAATACAATAATCGGGAATTTTCAAGTTTTAAATGATCCTGTTAATTATTCCACTGCCAAATTAAAGAAATACCACGGGGTTTCTGTCTCACGGTTCCTGAAACGGGTAAAACCGGGCCGGGGGCCGTGACACATGTAATGCATCAACATTGTAAGCATGGGCCGCGCACCTACCAAGTTTACTAATACGAGTGTTCTTTACATACTTTTTCCTTATTATTTCCTACAGTACTTACAAATTACAAATGAATGTTCAACTTCTATTACGCGCAAAAACACTTCAGTAAATTACGAGCTCATGAACTAAGCCTCCAAGGTTCCCGTAAACGCAGCGCGGAACCAGGCGATAATGTTCAAACATGAGCCACTTGCATTCATTTGCGCTCCTTCTACGAAGTTGTTAACACATGCAATAATTATAATTTGGCAATAACAGAAAGGAAAAAAGTCTACTTCGTTAATAGGCGCAAAGGTTACACATGTAAAAAGGAGGCATCAAACGCCCAAAAAACAAAGTCCTGCATACTACACTTGACTTTCATTCTGCGCCTTCGTCATCACCAGCATCATCTTCATCATCAGTCCGTTCGACTGTCTCGGGTGGCTCGAAGATGGACCTTAGTCGCGTAACATAGTCTTCATGCTTCAGAGCTTCGGTGACTAAGTCCAACATGGGCAAGGAAAGGTTATTTTAATTCTCTTCAGCCCTAAGCAAGCCATCTTCAGTCCCCTCACCGACGGAACAGTGGCGCGAACCGAAGTGTTGATGAAGCACCTCTTCCACATGAGCAGCGCATTCAAGATATCCAGAGCGGTGGCCAGCGGCTCGCACATCCATCGTCAGCGCAACCACAGACTTATCAAGCTCCGTGGAATTCAAAATAGAGTTAGCAATCTATGCAAAAGAAAAGAGAGATGTAAGTCAAAGTTAAGAAATACATATGAAGGAGAAGGAAAAAGCACTTACATACGCAACACCATGATGTTGCATCCACCCAAGATCGTAGACAAGGGGCTCCACAGTCAATTGCACTTCGGTATAATTTTCTTGAGCCACATTCAAGGCTGCAAGGCTAACCTTGTGCGCCTCTTCTACGCTCTCAGCTTTAACCTTTTCAGCCCCCATGTCAATCTCTAAAGAGTCACTCCTTTTCTTCTCCGCCTCCAGACCCTCTTGCGCCTCGTGCAAGCGACGTTTGAGCTCAGCAATTTTAGCATCTTTGTCGGCATGGTCTCGATCCTTGCTGATAATCTACGCCGACAAGTCAACCTGCAATCCCTTTGAAGAAGACATAAACAAGTTAGAAACTTTTTCAAACTTAGTTATCCACAAAAACAGAAACGGTGCACGCCTGTAAGACCTCGACACGCTCTTGGTGTGATTTGGCTTCTTCATATTTGGCCTTATAGTCGGCTTCAGATTTCTTCAACTCCTCAACATGCGCCTAAAGATTTGTAATCTTGGTACGCGCAGCAAACATCTTCTTGTTATCATTCTCACAGGTCGCGCGCTAATTACGACGCTCTTCAGCAAGGAGATCTTCGCTAGCTTGGAGTTTCTTTTTTAAGCCCTCAAGGCCCCATTCCTCTGACTTTTCATCCTTATCAAAAGTAGCTCTGTCTTCTTAAAGCTTAATCTATGCATGCTCAAAAAGTTTGGCTTCAGCAGCCAACCGTTCGTGGTGTTTTTCCCAGGCGGCGCGCTCATGATACATTGAGCGCCATTCATGAACAATCTGATGACCGGAAAAAGCAGCGTTGGTTTGGGCATAAACATATGATCAATATAAACTATCATGCCCACACTCTTTCTGATGCCGCGCTTCACATGGGGGGGGGGGGGAGTCCCCATCATCCACTCCCTGCACGCCCCGAACTCAGAAAAAGTGTCACTCTGCTTTAAGTTCCAAACTGGGGCATGGAGTTCGTTGGCACGAATTGCATCACAAGTCTTGTAATATATGTCGCTCAACGTATCCTCCGCACGGATCGGAGACAGTTGCCTTGGTTTCTTCCTTGGGGCACCTTTTTGGGTGTCAGCGCCCGATCCACCCGCGCCTTCACCACGAGCAGACCCCCTAGTAGTATTTTTGACTCTTTCAGTTTCAATGGGTCAAGTGTGCTTCGTGGTGGGGTTTTCACCTGGCGCTTCAGGGTCTATGCGCTCAATAACGGGTCGATCACCCCCTACAGTCTTCACAACCTCCGGAGCCTTCTCAACCTCTGAAGTTATATAAACAGGTTGTTTAATAGCCTTAGCAGCTTCGGCCTTCTTCTCAACAGCCGTTGTCACCTCCACAGTTTTCCCTTGATCAACAACAGTGATTTTCGGAGGAATGACAGTTGGCTTTCGCCGCACAGCCGGCTTCTTTACAACCTCTGCAATAGAAGAACAATATTAACAACCAACTAAGGAAAAGATAATATAATACGAAGGAATCACACTTAACCTACGAGACTTCAGAATAAAGTGATCTTAGATTCCCTTTCTTCCCAATAAGCTTGTCAACAACAACCTTTTTTGCAGGGAGAGTAGTCACAGTCTTCGTCTCCGCGCGAGACCTCTTGGATGCATTCTCGCTGATCAGCTCCTCAGATTTAGGATTAGGATCCTCAGTATCTTCAACAATAAAGGCGGCGCTTGAGTCAGGGCCTTTAGAGCCCGTGCTCCCTGCACTCTGTGCGCCTTGCGGTTTCCTACCTACGACGTACAATTCCTCTAAGGAGTCAGCTACATAAACAAAATCTTCTAGTTTACTTTGTCGAAGTTGTGGTGTATATTTCTGTGACCCAGCATCAGAGGTTGCACCGACCACCTCTGTCTTCTTTACAGTCGTGCCCCCAGCAGTAAAACCTTCTTCTTTGGAACCCTCTTCGGCTTCTTCTCATCAGGGTCAACACCCAAATTGTGCAACACATCTGCAAACAGGTTATGTGAAGGACTTAACTTACATTCAAAAGACTCTACCGACTCCTTGCCGAAAATCCCTTGCAAAGGGAATAATAGAGGAAGATTTACCTTCACCATTTAGAAGTAAGACAGGCACATTCTAGCTATCTTTAGGTCACTTATCGCTCATCCCAGCAGCCACTAACACTAGCTCACCAAAAACCTGATTAGGT
Source organism: Helianthus tuberosus (assembly GCA_030545235.1). Taxonomy (NCBI): domain Eukaryota; kingdom Viridiplantae; phylum Streptophyta; class Magnoliopsida; order Asterales; family Asteraceae; genus Helianthus; species Helianthus tuberosus. The sequence continues at coordinate 89,884,544 of CM060383.1, forward strand.
AGCGCCATCAAACTCTCATACCACGGTGCGCCGCGTGGACTCTTCATATCTTCCTTGGGGATCGGCCCCATTCCTCGAAATTGCATGGCCATAGGAATTACCTCCGTGCGGATAAAGAAGAATTTCATCTTCCATTCATGAAAGCTTTTGGGAGGACTGATCAAAATCTTCTTAGCATCACGCAAAGCAAAAGAAAAAAAATCCCATGTTGCTTCGAAGTTGATAGAAAACCCTAAATTTATTAACAGTTGGCTCCTCACCCTGAGACCGACAAACAAACTCAAATTGCCTCATGTGCACCATGCCTATCGGGCTCATCTGAGAAATGTGAAATCCATAAAACTGAAGAATAATGCCCAAAAAATGAGTCGCCGGCAGACGGAAATTCCCCTCAGAAAAGAAATCGGCGAGTAACGTGATATAGCCAGGGGTGCATCTACAGCAGTCTGCTCTTGGCTAGGGTATCTTGCATCCCACTCAGGTGCAAGTTGATAACCCCTGACAACTTGTTCAAACAAGCCTTCATCCCACTTCAGCGTTGGTAAACCACCACCGACTTCTTTTACGATGACGACGCCTTTGCTAGTAGACATCTTGACGATACGAAGATATGATCTAAGATACTTGAAGATTTGCAGGAAAAAGATGAAGACTTGAAGACATGGAGGACAGAGATGAATATTTGAAGATTCAAAGAGCTTCAATGGAGGTTTGGGAGATAAGAAGAGAGAAGAAGGGAAGATTCAAAGAAATAGTGGTCTTCAATCTTCCCTCTTCATTTATTTATACCCATCGCATTTAATGTGATGGGTAATCGTGCCTAAGAAACCGCGTGCGTAGCCAACCAGAAGAGGACACGTCAGGCAGGAATTATGGAGTGACAGTTACCACGCGCGTGTGGTCCTCACTCACCTGAAAGCAGACAAAACACCGTGCCTAACACAGTGACAACTCAATCATCACTGTGTCAGTGGTCAAATCAAACGTCTCTGTCATCAACAACTTACACCAACCTGTCAGACGCTTTTTCAAAGTTCAAGAAATTTTCCCGTGCAGGTGCACATATTGCTTCAAACAATAAGCTAGGATGTTGCGCCGTATGAATAGCACAAATCCACACGCGCGCCAACTTTCTTCTCAAAGACAAATTATAACTTTTAAGAATTACCCTGCGCATCTAAGAACGGCATTTCAAACATCAAACAACATAGCAGCGCCACGCTACACACGCTACGGCTTGGTAACCGCGCCGCATGCTACGTGTCACATTATATGCGCGCCAGCCAGTACAGATGCTACATGAAGAGCTGAACAAAAGCAGGCATAACTTCTTACTTTTCTGAGTCCAGAGCCCCACCCACTTGCAACTTGTACATGGAAGCGGCACTGGACTGGGGGACTTGAGGGGTATGGTCCCTAATCTGCGCCGACCAACCAAATCGCATGCGAGACCATACTCTCAACACATCAATTTGGTAGCTTTCCTAACCTTGCGCTGACCAAACAGGTCTAACCTAGGTCACGTGCAGGGTCAAGGGAAACATAAGACCAGATTTCATACTTGGATTCTTGGATGAAAACTCTCACTTTCTAAACCTTGCGCCGGCTACTTGAGACTTTCCTGATGGCCATGCGGAGGACAGAAGCACAACTAATCTAAGAACAAGTACAAAGGGTTCAAGTGGCAGAACAACAGACCAATAAGCATCCAACAGGTGTATCTGATCGTGCTCCACTATTGACAAATCGTACAGGAGACAAGAAGGTACACAAGGACATTTACGTGGCACCATTCAGTGTGCGCCGACAACTGCACCACAATCTCCACTTGGCCTCTGATGACAAAGCAGACAACAAGGACAACGGTCAAGGCCCCAGGCCCATCAACCCATCTCCTTCCACACCACTCTGGCTGTAAATAGAGACCTTCTCCTACAGGTTTAAGGATCTACTTCCTTGCTCTCTTACTCCTAATTACATAATTAATCCTTAATACACATACTTATTCTCACGCCTGTGAGTGGTTCAGAGGAGAACCCCCTATTTCCCTTCTCTTAACGAGATTAGCTGGGTGTTTAGTGTTTTTTAGGAAAATCATCACCACAGCTCAGACGAGGCAAAGAAGATTAACCTTATTTGTCGGGGCAGATACCACAAACTAATCACCAGATTAGTTTGGTGTTTATTCATGTAGGAAGGCACTACATGCGGTTATACTTATGACAATATGGAGTATTTGGAGATTGAGAAACTTGGATGTGTTCGAATCCAAAGTTCCCTCTGTAGAAGCAGTTGTTGAAGAGGTTAAAACAGTAAGTTTTCTTTCGGTAAAGAACAGGTCCAGAGCTGTGACATTGACGTGGGAGAACTGGAAAGCCTTTAATGTTCGAAACTTGGGCTGATCGGGATGAAAAAGCTTTCAGGTTAGTATTTCGTTTTTTATGATCCTGAAACCTCGTAACATTGTTTCGCCAGCCCTGGATTTCGCCTGAATAAAAGTGTTTTGTTATTCTTTAAAAAAATGCAAAAAAAAAAAAATGTCTTCTAGGTGTATTTATCTTCGTTTTTTAATCGTAACTAGTAGTAAAACCCGTGTGCAAACACTAGTGGTTTTTAAAAAACCATGCATAACACATTTTAGTAAAAAGTAAAAAAATAATTAGTGCAGACTTACAAAATTGATATGAAGTAATGATCAACAGGGTTAGTTAACAGGAGTTCCATTATGTTGACAACCTAACCACTGTTGGCTATCGACTGTTACATACCTCTGTTGCTTTCCAGCAGAGGTTTCCTAACAACTGTCATCCATTATACCTAACAGAGGTTGCCACACTGACAAATGTTAAGTATCAGATGTTAGTCAACCGATGTTAAAAAGGTTAGTTGATGCGTGTGTAGCGTTATATATTTTTTAGTTATATTTTAAGCCCTTTTTAACACTTTAGTCAAGTTTTAAATTTATAAAACACGATATTTTACTAACACTAAACACACATATGGGCAAGTGCACCCATCGTGAGCGTAGTATAGCGTAGGTAAGATACCGAGGTCGTCCAAGGATAGAAGAGCTTTTAGTACCGGTTTATCCTCAACGTCTAATCAAATCAAAAGTTTAGAAAAAGTTTTAAACATGAAAATAAAAACTAAAAATTCTGAAAAATAAAATAAAAATAAAACAGATAGACAAGATGAATCACTTGGATCCGACTCACCTTTAGTGTAACCTTTGATGATTTCCGCACTTTTGCACTTTTTTAAGAGATTATCTTAGTTATAGTAGTAGGCCCCTCTTTTGAATGTGACGTTACCCTCAACCTAGTAGTTTGAGTCAGCTAGGATACAATACTAAAGGGTCAGAATATTGAAAGATAATTAATTAAGTTATTAATGCGTAATGTGGTAGGCCCCTCTTTTGAAGGTGACGTTACCCTCGGCTAAGTGGTTTGAGTCAGCAGGGATACAATCCCAAGTAGCCGGGTTAATGTATTAATAGTAGTTTACATATGAGGGGATCGAGCTATTCGCACCCCCGCCATCCAATACCAGTGGGTATTGAAGGAGGTCCTAGTAAGCTTGACCTAGGTCCTTGCAATTTTTTTGCAGAAGTAGGTGTTTTCAGTTTCAAAAGAGTGCTTCTAGGTGGTCAATTCATATCTAGGTAAGTAGCATAATGAAACAGTGACCTTCAACATGCATTATGTCCAAAAGCTGCAAAATCTACAGGATGTAAGAAGATCGCTGTTTTAAACAGCTTTCTTCCTGAAGATCGCTGTTCTGAAGAAAGACCTTAATAAAGTCGCTGTTTCAAACAAACATCTTGCTGAAGGTCGCTGTTTCAAAGAAACATCTTGCTGAAGATCGCTATTTTATAAAGAAATGTTATATAACATTGCCATTTCATACAGCCATGTTCTAAGAGATCGCTGAATCATAAAGCTAACTTAAAAAAGATCGCTGTTTGATACAGCTTTCTTCCTGAAAATCGCTAAATGGTGCAGCAATGTTGATTAATTGACTGTGTTGTTTGCAGGAGTCACATGTGATTTTTAATTTGAAATTGTGGCCATTAAAGACTGCCATATGCAGTACTATGACATGCAAAATCAGACCTCTCACCTCTGCAAATGCATGCATTCTTATCTCACATGATATGACTACACCATCCAAAGTTTAATTTCATTGTAATTTTTTAATCGGGTTGTGTAAGAATTCCATTGTTTTTCACTATGGATTCTAAATTTAATACAGTGATGAGTAATACAGAGAAAGGGGTGTGTAGTCGAATCTCTGAAGTTGTCATATATGCAGAGAAACGGGTCTTTAAAGATGAACATAAACCAAAGCACAAGCACATTTCGTTTCAAACACCTAACAAACCAACCTTCAAATCTTGCTTTACCAATAAATTTTCTGTGAACTTTGATCTGCCGAAGATGAGTTTCGAATGTCATCCTGGTCCTCTTAATGCATCGGTGTTGTTTTTGAACAAGGATCACCGGGCGTTTAAGGTTTTAAAAAATCCATAAAATTGCAGTAACCCGATAAATATTAAACGATCAGATCGATCATTCTGGAAGTATATGAAACAACATCCGGTTGGTCCAAGGGTAGAAGCTTTAATACGTGCAGAAGGATTCAATGGGATACTGGACATTGGGTACCGGTATATAGACCACGCCTTAATAACTGCGTTGGTTGAGCGGTGGAGGCCAGAAACTCACACGTTTCACCTTCCTTTCGGCGAAACCACTGTGACATTACAGGATGTTAACATGCTGTGGGGGCTACCAATAGATGGGGAGCCTGTATCTGGGGCTGACACTGGTATAACAGTGTATACTGCAAGATCCAAGTGTCAAGATCTGTTGGGGTTTACCCCTGAGGAAACTCAAGTGAAGGGCAAAAGGGTTAATTCGATGCGAGTTTTACAAGAAATAATGTCGGATTTTTTTGAAAACCAAGCATCAGATCAAGACTGCCTTTTTCGTGCATGCTTAATAATATTTTATTTGATAGGGTGTACAGCCTTACCTGATAATGCAAACAACCTGATTTCTCTAAATTTTTTGGAGTTTCTTGAAGACTTGCCCGCATGTTCGGGTTATAGTTGGGGCAGTGCTGTGTTATCCCACCTTTACAGAAACCTTTGTAACGCTGCAGCACCTAATGCTATAGCCGTTACTGGCCCAGTGTCGCTTCTACAAGTGTGGGCTTGGGAGAGGTTTCGTTGTTTTGTTCCTTCTATTGCCGAGTTCCCCTACAATGCCCTGTTAGCTGCCCGGTAGAGTAAATTGGAATTTTTTTTTTTTTTTGGTATGTATATAACACTATGTTAATTTATTATTTATCTTTGTAGGTGGAAGGGAAGCTTAAGCTGTACAGAGGTTCCCACACATTGCCTGAAAACATATAGATCTCAGCTGCAATTTATGACCGAGGCAACGATATGGTTGTTAGTTATTGACATATAAAAGTTTTTTTGAAGTCGTTTCTAAAGTTTGAATTTTTTTTTTGTTTCAGTTTAATTGGAGACCCTACGATGACATTGTGGGTAGATTCCCCGATATATGTCGGAGTGGTATGGGAATTTGGCTGAGTTGTTGCCCTCTAATATACTACTCGGTTGTGGAGCATCAATATCCTCAACGAGTGATGAGACAGTTTGGCATGGTCCAGTATATACCTCACCCAATTGCCATAGATCAAACTGAGCATGCCAGGCTTCATTCCATAAACCAGATCGGGAAAACCGAGTGGAATTGGAGATCTCGTCACGATCCATATGTTCGTGGGTGGGACACACGTCATCAAAACTTGGTCACCGGGGAATACATCACATCTGTTTCCGTTGCCAATGATTACATGGTGTGGTACATGCAGCATACCGTGTTATATCTGACGAACCCACGGTTGCCACCTGGCCCCATGAGCGGCTTCCAAGATGAAGGAGCAAGGGTCCAAATGATTGTATATTTAAGTTTAAAATTATTGAACGTTACCTTTATTATTGTTAGTATAAAAATTAATTATTAATTTTTTTTGCAGTCAGAGACGATGGGTCTAATACACCGATCTCACGATCTGGACTTTATTCAGGGTGCCGCGTATCGGGCCCTTGAGATGTCTAATGTTCCAGAATACACGCAATATCCGACTCATCTGACACAGGAGCCAGTGGACCTTGTTTCATATCCTCGTACACAGAGGTTAGGGAGGCCACGACGTCGTGGACGTGGTGGTAGAAACGTTCAAGAGCCCGGGACATCAAATTGGAGCACAAACTTCGAAACAGGGGGGATCAGGATCCGGTGTTAACGAAAATGAAAATTTTGCGGGAAACTTTGGTGGGCCACAAAATGTTGGCACTATGTTTGCGGACGCTAATCTAGCCACAAACAATGATAATACTGAGCCATGGCAGTCAATTTTGGCTACGACATGCAACTCCGGCGGGTATGACATGACCGACTTATTGGACTTCCAACAAAATGATGGGTAACAACAATCAGTTTGTGGACCCAAACATAAGTCAGTAAGGGTTTGTTACCCCCTCGTCATAGATCATGGACCCCAACATAAGTCAGGCAGGGTTTGTTACCCCCTCGTCACAGATGATCACCTTTATACCGGACAACCAAACAGACTATCAGTACTGGGCCCATAACCAAAGTAACGAATATCACCGGACCCGTTATCAAAATCCTGAACCAAACCCCTTAAACTGGGGTGTCGACTTGAACCTGTTTCCAGCGAATGACCCATAGTTAACTGGTTTAAGAATATAATACATTTCGAATTAATATATTGTGTTTTTTGTTGTTGTTATTTGTGCAATATATTTTACTATTATTTTATTTTTCAAAGTAAACTGATACTGAACAAATTTCATAGCATTAAAAAGTTCATTACATTAACCAAAAAAAGACATCAATAACTGGTTCAAACTAAACTGATACTGAACTTCTAAAACTTAAACTAAAAACACATAAACCACCACAATCATGTACCAAGTAAACAATCATCTTCAAAAACATCACTTCCTTAGCTTTTTTAATTGCCAAATCATCTTTGTTTTCCATGCTCCTTAACAGTGCTGGTATTACCTTCTCACAACCAGGGCATGAATATGGAGTTGGAGATGAAGGTGTATCAGCCCACCGTATAAAACCACAATCTTTCTTTTGTAAAAACAAAATAATCAGGAAATAGCCATATAATTAACTTCAATCAACTATAATTTTAACTTACACAGCATAAGAAGCGACGATTTGGATTAGCTTCAGTCTTTGAAACCTTGTACCAAGTCGCTGCACCACATGAACAGAGGAATTGAGAAGCTTCCCCGCCCTGAGATAATTTCTTGTTGGAGCTTGCAGCGGATTTTTGAGACATCTTCAGGTTGGATCGATTTGGGAATTAGGGTTCGTATGAAATCAGGGAGCCACAAAAGAAGAGAAGTAAATCAGTTGGATCGATTTAGGGAATGAGGGATTTATATCTGTTTATCATTAAGGGTATAAAAGACATTTCACAATTTTTAACCAATATGCATTTTTCTCAAAAAGAAAAATGACATTTAATTGAATTTCCACCCACTATAAATACCCCCACCAAGTATAACAACTCCACAAAAAGCACAACCACCTTTATCAATTATGGCAAACCAAGGTGATAATCAAGTAGCTGATGAACAAGACAATTCGCATGTGGTCTAGAGAAACTCATTTTCGATTCTAATCAAATTAAGACGTCCAAGCGGTCGTTCTAACACTTCGTCTTTTCCCAAGCCGACCCGAAACGTTATCCTAAATAACCCCGGGTCGTCCGCTCAGTCGAGTAAACCTGGTGGCAACCCTCCAGAAAGAAATTTTTTTGCATTTCCAACCGACAAGTCTGAAAATTGGTCAAGGGATGCTGTTGATTTTTACCTTAACGAGGATTCCCCTTTTTGTTATTCTCGCTTTTTAGGGGAAATACAGCTACGTAGAAGCTTTTGGGGTAGCCTACTAGGCTACGAATCTAATGGATGCCTAAATGACATTGTAATTCCAATCCTACCATTATTAATTTTTATTATACAAATCACCGATTAGATATATTATTTTTATGGCAGCATGTTCAAGCGTGGACGTTAAGGCTAATGCGGCTACGACAGTCTAAACTTTTAATAGACCCGTCAAGGAAATTGCGTTGGACGGTTTTACCTCCGTAATTTTTTGAAGACGTGTGTTATATGAAGGATTGTTTAAGAGCGGTAGACATGGCGGGAAGGAGGGAACCGTACCCTCCATTTTGGGAGGTTGATTATTTGTATATTCCGATATGGATTAAGCAGGAGGACTGGTTACTATTCCGTGTTGATATGTTTAACATGGAAATAACACAATATTGGACTGATAAAAGATGGGGAAATGAAAAACGACGACTGGTTGAAAACGTCATGGACATTTCTCCAATTTTCTTCAAGCATTTTCTTGACCAAATCCACTATTGGCGAAACTCGAAATACTGCACAAACAAAAAAGTTTCATTTGGTTTTGTTCAAGATGGTGTGCCTTAGGACAATGGTAACATTGCTAATTCAGGGGTGCTTGTCTGTATGATGATGGAGAACCTTGCAAGAGGCAAGTCGCTCATTGATGAAAGTGACGTAGAAGAGGATTGTATCAACTACCGTTGCCACATGGCTAACGAGCTTTATAGATGGCGTTGTATGTAGGATGAATGTTGTTTTGGTTTATGAATTGTACTTTCGTACTATCTTTAAAATAAAAATATAATGTTTCCTCATATTCTTGCATTTTTTCTTTTCGACAATAAAGGGCCATCATAGCCTTTTCTGAGTCTGTTTTCTAAATGGTGCGTCGCAGGTCACCGTCACTGGGTTTCTCCGTGTTTTATGCTAGGGTGAATAAGGACTTAGGCCAGTGGCGTCGTCTCGCGAAGGTCGTTTCCCCTCGTTTGGAGGGGCCAAAACGGGCCTAATAGCCATTTTTTGCTTTTTGACAAAAGGGCCATCCTTGTCTGTTTTCTCACCGGTGTGTCGCAGGTCACCGTCACCGGGTTTCTCCGTGTTCTATGCTAGGGTGAATAAGGACTTGGGCGAGTGGCGTTGTCTCACTGGAGGTCGTTTCCCCTCGTTTGGGGGGGGGGGGGGGGGCAAAACGGGCTTAAAAGCCATTTTTTGCTTTTTGACAAAAAAAGGCCATCCTTGCCTTTTCTGGGTCTGTTTTCTCACCGGTGCGTCGCATGTCACCGGGTTTCTCCGTGTTTTATGCTAGGCTGAATAAGGACTTTGGCAAGTGGCGTTGTCTCGCTAGAGGTCGTTTCCCCTCGTTTGGAGGGGCCAAAACGGGCCTAGTAGCCATTTTTTGCTTTTTGACAAAAGGGCCATCCTTGCCTTTTCTGAGTCTTTTTCTCACTGGTGCGTTGCAGGTCAACGTCACCGGGTTTCTCCGTGTTCTATGCTAGGGTGAATAAGGACTTGGGCGAGTGGCGTCGTCTCGCCGGAGGTCGTTTCCCCTCGTTTTGGGGGGGGGGGGGGGCAAAATGGGCCTAAAAGCCATATTTTGATTTTCTATATAAAAAGTGCCGGATCAAGATATTTAATAATTTAAACCTAGTACAAATATGATAAAGCATTGCATGTTTTATTACACATTTGGGGGTGGAAAATGAGCTGTATAAAACTCATCCGCCATCTCTCGTCTGTATTTCGTGCAAGCCTCGACAAGATCTCCCCCAATCCCGACCTCCTCGTCATTAACCAGTTTAGTTAACAACATACAAACTAACACCCCTGAATCAGGTGCTGGGTTTTCCTTCTGATGTTGGCAAACTTCAGTATGTGTCACCCTTGTCTTTTCCACATATGGGCGTCCAGAATGTTCCCAGTAGGATATTTGTTCCAAAAATGTTTTGAATAACGATTCAAATTTTATTTGGGTTGGGTATACCTTAACTTGAATCAAGCTTGACCCATCAGAAACACTTGAAGCACATGTCCCAGTAAAATACAAGGTAAGGTGAAGTGTCCGCATATCAACACGAACCATGAACCAGTCTTGAAGGTCAACACAAATTGGAATATAAACCTGAGACAAAAATATATAAGTTAAACATATTTGGTTTAAAATAAAAGTGGGGGATGTAAGTGTTACCGTATCGATGTCCCAAAATGGAGGGTGATGTTTCTTTAATCCAATGGCAAAAGGTGACGCACGGTGGTTCGGATTCTCACCCAAAAGGTCCAGGAATTGCGGTGGGAGAATCATCCATGGAAACAATTGTTCTGGTTTTTTGGATTTTTTTACTAAAATCCATCTGAACCTCATCATTCTCGTCACCCACCCACACACATGCTACAACGGGGAAAGTTTTATAACATAAGAATAAAACATATTTTTCGGAGAACCTATATTTATACTCCTTACCAGTGCCGACAAGTAACCGTTGTTCTCGTATTCAAGTAGGGCACCCCAAAACTCGGATCCGAGTTGTCTCCTTCCAAGGAATCCGCTATAATAGAAAGAAGAATCTCTGTTATGATAGAACGCCATTACATTTTTTGACCACGATCTAGACTCTTCTGTTGGGTAATAATACCAGTGTGTCTTTCTGGGGATCTTTTCAGGGGGGTATCGGGAACTTCCTCCAACTCCAACAACGAGTCTTCCGGGTCCCCCATTTATTGTGTGTGGTTGGTGCAATTCGAGATGGGGGTATGAGTCACTATTTATGTTTGAAAGCTTATACTAGGTCGTTGTTTCATCCAGAAATCTTAAACTAGGTCGCTGTTTCATCCAGAAATCTTATACTAGGTCGCTGTTTCATCCAGAAAACTTATACTAGGTTGAAGTTTCATCCGGAAATGTTATACTAGGACACTGTTTCATCCCGATATGTTATACCAGGTCGCTGTTTCATCCAGAAATCTTATACTAGGTCGCTGTTTCATCCAGAAATCTTCTACTAGGTCACTGTTTCATCTATAAAAAGTCACCTAAATTTGTTGTTTCAGATAAAGTGGTTCCTATTGCTGATATTCAGTCTTCTCGCAGACTCGTATCGTTTTTTCTTTGCAAACACCACGTAAAGTCTGAACAACAGACATCACGTGGTGTCTGCATAGAAAAAGAGACGAGTCTTCGTATGAAGTGTTCCTAAGGTTTAAACATCAACGTTAGCTTTAAACATCAACGTTACTGAAGGTGCTAGCAACCCCTTCCATATCACTTTAGACCAGTTGAAACTACAATTACGTTTTTACCCCTAACTTTTTCTCTATAAAATCCCTTGCAAAACAGCCCTCCATGGGTCCTGATCACTCTTCTTTGCAATACAATTTCTTAGTAATGGATAAGCGGAATGGTAAGAAACGGTTACCTACGTTCTCCCACTTTCAAAACAACTGCATGAGTGAAGAAGACATTAAAGCTTGTTTGGAACGGGAACTACCCCCAAAGCTTCCTGATTCGGAGGAAGGAAAGAAATCGAAAAAATTTGAAGTTGTCGAGGTAGGAGGATCGTCTTCCGGTGTTGTTGTGAATCATTAACTAGCGAAACAGAAGGACGTTCTTGGAAAAAAGAAACAAGTTGAAGAAATCCCCGTTGTAAAAAAAGTTTGGACCTATGACAATCAACAGTTTGATTTCAACCCTAACCTGGAGGAGGATTACGACCCAGAAGTCCTGAAGGATGCTTGGAACTATGAGGAAGAAGAAGAAGATTGGTCCTATGTTTGGCACAACCCATATTCTGAGAAGAGTTAGACTCGGAACTATCATCTAGAGGTGACTACCATTGGAAATAGGGTTGCTCGTTTTATTGCAGGATGTTTGTTGTAGTGGTGTTTAGTTGAATATTTTTTGTCGTTTGTTGTATCAGCACTTTATGTCCTCATCTGGATTGTCTTTAGTGGAAGGTTATTCTCGTTTATTGTATCACTAGGTTATGTTTACTAGTATTCTAATAATTACCCACCCCTACATTTCTCCTCTCTATAAATACCACCTATCACACCAATATGTCTTCACATCTTCACCTCACCTCACAAGTCATTCGGATGGCAGATGGTGTTAACGAATTACACATTCATTTTCATTTGCATATACATGAAGGGGAGCCAAACCCTGCAAGTGTTGAACCACAACCCAATCGTAACTCTGTTCAACCACAACCCAACCGTAACTTTCTTGAACCCCAAACCAATCGTAACCATATTTCTCGACAAGCAAACCCTAACAGTGTGCTCCCCTCCACTGAACAGCTGCATGCCCCTCCCAGACCTTCAATGCTAGACCAACATCATTACCATCCAGATCATCATAGTCAGGAAAATCAAAATCAAACTTCCTTCATGGCAGCACCACAAAACCCTAGCAGCCCGTACATCTCAGTTGTCGAAAGGGGGGCAGCCTTACCTGGTCTTATTCGACCCATATGCAGGTATGGACACCACGACTACTGTAGGCATACTGAGCCATCCGACAGCGATCGAGACTCAAACGCGTTATCAGATGATGCAGTGGTTAGTGATGATCCATGGGAGCAGTATCAGAATTACGATAGCGATTCTGATTCATCTTTTTCAACCCCACCATATTCTACCTTAGCTGCTGTCTTATGTATTTTCAATTCAATAATATTTGTGTTGTTGTGTTTAATGTTTGTTAGTGAATTTGGAACAATTGTCTTAATTGTTAAATTACACCAACTGAAAATTCAAACAGAAATACCAAACACAAAACATAGGACGATACACCTAACAGTTAACAAAAAAAACCACAACATGATACTAACTTAACATCGGCCACAGGTCTTCCTGTTGTGCCCGGTTTCTCCGCATCTGTTGCATCGACGTGCCTGGGGTTCACCATGGTAGTTAAGATCCATATCATTTTGAATTCTTCTTGAACGAACCCTGCCTCGATGTGTTGTGACCCTCGAAGGGTCCCCTTGTGTCACACCCCAACCGATGGCGGAATCATCGGGGCGCGGCACTGAGCGAAACAGATTGTCCAGAAGTTTCAATAACAATTATCGATACTATTCAATTTAAATAAGACGTCCCATACCGTATCTCAAACAGCAAAATAATTATTATAGACATAAATCGAGTCAAATATTCTGTTCTGACAACTCAGATTTAAATAGATAGCAATTGTTTATCTGCTTCTAGAGACCCTTGATTCGTTATCTACAGACAACTATTTGTTGGGCTCTAAAGCATTATTCTAGCTTCAAATTCCTACCACATTTGCGTCCTAAGCACCTGTCACATACGTTAAAATAAAGGTCAATACATAAAATGTAAAGGTGAGCATACAAGTTTGATAATAGCATATAGAGTTCGAATTCGTTTACGCATAACCAGCACGTATACATAGTGAAATGAAGCACGTTAATTATCGACATAGATCCATCGATACCAATGACTGCGGGTTGACTGCCTGAGGCAGTTCGCAATACATGATTACCACCGTAATCCATGCAAGTAAAAGATCCTTAACAACCCCCGTGTGAATGGGTGCTAAGCAGGTAACTCCGTCTGCTGAGTGCGTCGGCAACAACATTCGCCTTGCCTGGGTGATAACGGATCTCACAGTCGTAATTGTTGAGAAGTTCTACCCATCGGCGTTGACGCATATTAAGTTCCTTCTGATTAAAGATGTGTTGTAGGCTCCTATGATCGGTGAAGATCGTACACTTGGTACCATACAGGTAGTGTCGCCAAATCTTTAATGCAAAAACAACTGCGCCTAGCTCGAGATCATGGGTTGTATAGTTCTTCTTGTGGATTTTGAGCCGACGAGATGCGTAAGCTATGACCTTGTCCCGTTGCATGAGAACACAACCAAGACCAAGGTTGGAAGCATCACAGTAGACAATGAAATCATTGTTCCCGTCGGGCAGTGTGAGGACAGGAGCGTTGCAAAGCATGTGCTTGAGGGTTTGGAAGGCAGTCTCTTGTTTGGTTCCCCAGGCAAAAGGCTGATCCTTATACGTAAGAGAGGTGAGCGGTACAGCGATCTTCGAGAATCCTTTGATAAATCGTCGATAATAGCCGGCTAGTCCGAGAAAAGAGCGGACTTCAGACGGATTCTTAGGTGTAACCCAACTCTTGACAGCTTCAATCTTTGCAGGATCGACGTGAATGCCTTGACTATTTACAATGTGACCCATGAACTGAACTTCCTCCAGCCAGAATTCACACTTGGAGAACTTGGCATAGAGTTGGTTCCCCTGGAGTAACTCAAGAACCAAACGTAGATGTTGCGCGTGTTCGGCTTTCGATTTGGAATAGATCAAGACATCGTCGATGTATACGATGACAAAATAGTCGAGATATGGATTACACACGCGATTCATCAGATCCATGAAAACCGTTGGGGCGTTGGTTAAACCGAAAGGCATGACAACGAATTCGTAGTGACCGTATCGAGTACGAAACGCGGTTTTTGGTATATCCTCTTCCTGAATACGTAGCTGGTGGTATCCTGAACGTAGGTCGATCTTGGAGAAACACGTAGCGCCTTGTAGTTGATCAAACAAATCGTGGATGCGAGGTAGAGGATAGCGGTTCTTGATAGTCAACTTATTCAATTCCCGATAGTCGATGCACATCCTGAACAACCCGTCCTTCTTTTTGACGAAAAGGACTGGTGCGCCCCAAGGAGAGGTGCTCGGGCGAATGAAGCCTTTCTCAAGTAATTCCTGGAGTTGGGTTGAGAGTTCGCGCATTTCGGATGGTGCAAGTCGATAAGGAGCTTTGGCTATAGGGTTGGCTCCAGGAATGAGGTCGATACGAAAATCGATATCAAGTCTTGGCGGTAATCCGGGAAGATCCTCTGGAAAAACATTAGGAAATTCTTGAACCACATGAACGTCCTTCACTTCCTTCTTCTCTTTCTTTTCCTTCTCCGCTGCTACAACGTTAGCTAAGAAAGCCCTGTATTCCTTACGGAGATACTTGCTGGCTTGCACGCATGACATAAGCTTGAGGCCCTTCGAAGTAGTATCCCCGTATACACACAATGAGTCACCATTCGCGAGCGAGAATTGAATCATCTTGTCGAAGCATACAACTTCAGCATGGTTTTCTCGAAGAAAGTCCATGCCTACTATGACGTCGAAACTTCCGAGTTGCATCGGAATAAGGTCAATTGGGAAGATGTGATTGTTGAGCTCGAGAGTACAGTCACGGATAACGGAGTTGACGGCGACGGTTCTTTCGGTAGCGACTTCAACATCGAATGCCGAGGAGAGTTGAGAACATTTACGACTAAGGAGTTTCTCAAATTCGAGCGACACAAAGCAGTTATCGGCTCCAGTATCAAACAAACATGAAGCATAAATACCATTCACAAGGAACGTACCATTGACCACGTTGTTGTCGGCCTGGGCTTGACGCACGTTGAGGTTGAAAGTTCTGGCGCGTGCGGCCTGTTGTTGCTGCTGTTGTTGTTGTTGCTGCTGTGGCTGCTGTTGTTGGGGCTCTTGTTTCACGACCCTATTCGGGCACATGTTGGCGAAATGGTTCGGAACGCCACATGCAAAGCAGGCTCTGGCTTTGACTGCGGGTGCCGGAGGAGCTTGTTGACCCTGTGGGGCGGTGAGCAGAGCTTGATTGACAGGAGCTTGACGGATGCGGCAGTTAGCAGTAAAGTGGCCGTATACGTTGCAGTGAGCACAATAACGGCAAGCAATGGCAGTTGGGTGGTGGTAGGTGCAAGTAGGGCAGAGCGGGTGTGGCCCAGTGTATGCACACTTTGCAGGCGGTGCAGTGGCCACAGGCGCTGCTACTTGACGCTGTTGGGCAGGTACAGCTTGAATTGGTGCAGCAGTGATCGCACAGTTCTTGTTGCTGGAGCTGTTCTTTCTCTTGTTCTTCCTCTTGTTGCTTGATGAGGTGGGTTCAGCAGTTGGTACGGTAGTGGTAGCTTGATGCAGATGCTTCGAAGTCTTATCCAAGACACCATCCTTAACCCGTTTGTCGTTGATTTCAGCGGCCAGCAGATAGGTTTCCTCGATCGTCGTAGTCTTAGCCGCTTGCACGAAATCAGCAACGCAGTCGGGCAGGGCCCGGATGTACTTCTTGATCGTCATGTCGGGAGTCTTGACCTGATCGGGACAGATAATGCCGAGCTGCTTGAAACGAGCAGTAAGACCAGCATTGTCACCATCCTTTTGTTGTATGTGCCAAAATTCATCTTCCAGCTTTTGACGCTCGTGAGGAGGGCATAATTCTTCTAGCATAACTTCCTTGAGCTCGTCCCACGACAGACCGTAGGCTGCATCGTTCCCTCGCTTGTTCCTCTCGGCCGTCCACCAGTCTAGTGCACAGGACTGGAAAACGCCGGTAGCATTCAGAGTTCAAAGGTCATCAGGGCAACCACTCTGTCGCAGAGTAACCACAAGACTTGAATTGCTTGAAGCTGAAAGGCCTAGCGGCAGCTTTGGGAGCGTCGGTTCTTGATTCTTCAGACGATTTACTGGCATTCTCATAAACATCACTCACGGACTTTGCCACACTTTTAGCGATAATGGAGGCAAGACGTATGTCTCTCTTTTCTTGACGAGAAAGTGCGTGACGGGATCCAGACGACATTGTCTGCAATAGACATCGCCACGGAACTCAACACATTGTATTCGAATCTCACCTCACACGTTTACTACTTACTAAAGCTCAGTAACATGTACATCCACGCACACACATAACACATAGAGCACAAATCACATAACACGTAGAGTCACATAATCACATAATACCTAAGCATGTAGAGCAAATAATCACATAACGCCTAAGCACGTAGAGCATAGAAGCAACGAACACATACGCATTGAACAACTAGAAGCAGTCAGAAAACAGAAACCTATTATTCAAAGCTTGCGATTGTTCGAGTATAGCGATCACGGTTAGTATATCGAATTGCGTTGTGTAGCTTAGGGTTGTCCAAAATTTGGCGGTTTGTTAGCGATTTGAGATAGAAAGGCAGTGCGAGTCGTGCGTGTCGATCGTAGTGAAAGCAAAATCGAGTAAATCTTCAAAAATTTAAACACGTAAACAGGTAAAAGCACATAAAATCGAAGAATTATCAGAGCGACAACTGCCAGCTCCAAACATATAAAATTGAGAATTAGATCGTCTGCGGCTACTAGACGTTGACTACCCAAAGTGATTCGACTATTCTCAACAGACTTGTCGTCGCACTTCGACTTTCGGGATCGTGTTTCCGCCTTGATTCTTGGGCATTCAACACGTACTCCCTGGGTTATACTCATGAATTCAGGTCGTTGGAGTTCGTCGAGGCTTTGGTTAGATGAGTAAAAGTTAGGAACAAGTTGTCAAGGTTAGGGTTTCACCCCTAGCTTAGCAACTTCTTCCTTGTTTTAGCAAGAATTGAGGAGATTATTCATCAAAATATGGATTTCACTCCTGATTTGGTATAATTCTCCTCGTTTGTTATTGAAATTAATGAGGAAATCATTGATAAATTGATAAAATCGGCACTGACCAAGAAATTTAGTCGGGAGTTTGCGGTTTTCACACCTAATCCCAACGAAATCGCTTGACCCTGTTTGAAAATTCGAGTGCAGTGATAGCGAGAAATAGCTGGGTACAGCACATAAGTTCGGTCTGTTGGTTCCTAACTATAGTCTAGGTCTCAAAGACATCGGCCCGGACTAGGTCGTGTCTTGTGACAACTCGAAATTAGAACCTTTCATTGTATGCTTGAACGTTAAGTGACTAACTGAATTGATGATTTGATGAATGATATATGTGAACTTATATGATTATGTGTTGTAATTGTATGTATGCGTGTATGTATATGAACCGAGACAACAAGGACCCGACTCAAGACCATGCGGTCTCGAGTGAACAGTAACAGTGGGCCGGATGGGCCACACACATCTCATTCAATCCAACCAAAAAGCCCATTAGGGTGCACTACTTGGGACGGGTATATAACCTTAGTGATTATCCATGTTTGCCATTCCTTTGGACAATCCACACACACACTCTCCCTCCCTCTCTCACGAAAACCCTAAGCCACAATATTCCTCTCTTTCTTCTTGGATCAAACCGGTGACACTAGCACCTTCGGTTCAAGCTCGGAATCGACATTTGGAAGTTCACCTCTCATACCCTTTAACCGGTTAGTGATTCCCATTGTGTGTCTATACTTCGGTTGTTGTTGATGATGTATGATGAAGATTATTTGATGATATGTTGTTTGAGAGGTTTTATACATGAGTAAAGTGTTGATTTTGTGACAATATGCACCATTGCTAGCGTTTGAATATGACAAAGATATTTGTAGAGTTAATGAGTTCTTGGTGGTTAGATGATGCATGCTTAGTTACAACCCTTATAATGAACTTGATATCTTTGGTAAAGGTATAAATTTTGTATGATAAAAGAATGATAATGATTATCCAGTTCATGAGGATGTAGAACAAATGCTTGGTTTGCAATATGAGCTTGATATCTAGTTTAGATAATATAACTCTTGTCCGAAAAATGCAAAATATGTTTAAATAAGGGCTGTTTGTGTTTGATGAACATGATGAATGTATGAAGAACTTGTTGAATATCATATGAACATGTTTTGAATATTTGAAAACTGATATGTTTGATCCAATTTGGTAAATTGCTAGACAAGGAAACATGTTTAAGTGGATAGTACAAACTGTTTCATGAAATCGGTTTTCCATTGGATAGTACACTGTGCAGAATCAGCAGATGTCCAGCCGAGACCTTCGGTCTCGACTCGAGACCACCATATGTCAACTCGAGATCACGGTTTCGACACAAGGTTGCGAGTCGAGAACCTCTAGTCTCGACTCGAGACCATGCCTCATCGACACTCACATCATGACTCGAAACCACGATTACGAGTCCGGTTGCGACTCGAGACCACCACATGCATGACCCGAGACCTTCACGTTTGCGACTCGAGAACACATAAACACAACTCGAGACCGCACAGTCTCGAGTAGAGACCGCACAGTCTCGACTCGAGACCACACACACATGTGCTCGCTGTTTGGACTTGCACCTCATTTCGGACTTAAGTAATTGGGCCGGACCTTTGGGCCTAATACATGGACCTTATACGTGCTGTTGAATGTGAATGATACTTGAATGCGAAGTGCTAAAACATACGTGTACTGCTTGAATACGAACCTGATTTGTATGATACAACTATGATAGGACGTGAGTGACCACGATATTGCTTGTTTGACTTTTCTGTGTATCTGCCGAGCAAACCAAGGTGAGTTCACACCCTCTACAAAGCATGGGATTCCCAAGGGTCGGGAATTTGGGGTTAAGGAACATGGGTTCCTCGTCCTCCTTGGGTAGGACAGCAAAGGTTCAGGAATGTAATTCCTCGTCCTCACGGACAGATAACTCGTACTAGACCAAAACTCTATCACGAAGTCCCTCCTTTTTATATCGACTTAATCGCCGGGCCAATGGCGAGCGGGTCATTAGTTAGATAGCGCTATTTAGGTCTGACAAACCTCACACCGTGCCGCAGAGGACGGGCGTGAACTAATGGATCTGGGGACGTCAATGATGATAGACATTGACAGTTTCAGGGCACATAAACATGACTACAGTCAGCAGTCGATATGGTAACGAGTCTAGTGTATACATGGGGTAGCCCCCACGGCCGAAATGCCAGATAACTAACACGGGGTAGCCCCCACGGCTGGATTGCCAGAGTAACCGGGAATAAACAAGTCACGTTTTTAACTATGGGGTAACCCCCACGGCAGGATGCCAGATAAAGGAAACTGTTTTCGAAACAACTTAAAACGAACACCCAACCGTGAATTCACTCAACTTGTTGTTGACTCGTTACTACATGCTTTGCAGGTCAATAGGTACTTAGCTGGAGCTTGCATGGAAGAGAGTCGTTGTGGGACGTGGACGGCTGTGTGCCATGTTAAACCTTGAAACAATTAAACTTATGTTTTGATTTAAGACTGATGCTTCCGCTTGCAACTTAACTATGTTTTGTTTGGGACACCAATTGTATTGGTTAAACTTTTATATCTCTTAACTTACATGTTCAATATGATTGGTGGCTGGATCCTGGTCAGTCACGCCTCCAAGCGGTAGTACTCCGCAGGTGGATTTTGGGGGTGTGACAGATTGGTATCAGAGCCATTGGTTATAGAGAACTTGGTTTTAATAAAGGAGAAACGTTTTTGTTAAAACCAGACTATAACCTGTACAGTGCTCAACGGTCCACAACGACGCTTCACTCCACATGCAAGGCTCGGCATTCTAGGTGATATACTCTGTGTATATATTGCCTACTTGTTAGTTACATAGTTCATTGCTCATGGTATGCTTGGTTAGTATAACTACTGTTGCTTGAACACGTGTGCACTTACTCACTTTTGACATCGCACTTTCGCGAACCCCTCTCACTCACGTTCTTCTTGATATGAAGATCATGTCTGGACGCGTTAACCTGACACAAGCCCAGTTGACGGCGCTGATCAACGAACGAGTTGCCGCAGCACTTGCAGCTGCACACGCAGGAGGTATATCCTGCAGTTCTAACTCATTCTAGGATCTGTAGATCCTACTCTCGTGAACCAACCTTTGTGTTAAACTCTGTCTTTTCTTTCGCCCGCGATAGGTCAGCATGCTCAGCCACCCATGTGCACTTTTAAGACTTTCATGGACTGCCGACCAACTACTTTTAGCGGCACTGAAGGAGCAGTAGGTCTCCTACACTGGTTTGAGAAACTAGAATCTGTGTTCGAAATGTGTGAATGCCCTGAGGCGCGCAGGGTGAAGTATGCTACCGGTACTCTCGAGGGTTTAGCCCTCACGTGGTGGAACGCTCAGGTCCAAATGATGGGGTTGGTTGCTGCCAACGCCACCCCATGGGAGAATTTTAAGGAGATGATCAGGGAAGCATACTGCAGTCGGGATGAGATTCACAAACTGGAGGTGGAATTCCTCAACCTCAAGATGACGGGGTCGGAAATTGAAGCTTATGTGAAAAGGTTGAACGAACTGGCAATTCTGTGTCCTACTATGGTGGATCCTCCCATCAAACGCATCGAGCTGTTTCTCCAAGGCTTGGTGCCAGAAATCCAGAGTCATGTGACTTCAGCGAACCTCGCCACCTACCAGCAAGTTGTTCAATTGGCTCACCGTCTTACTGATCAAGCGGTGGAGCAGAACAAGTTACCAAAGCGCATAGGTGCTGCAACTACTTCGGGTACCCTTAGTGACAACAAACGGAAGTGGGATGGAACTTCAAGTAAGGGTTCGACTTCTGTTCAATCCCAGTCTCAGCAGAGAAAGACTGATGACTACAAGAGCCCTAATCAGCAATCGTCTGGTGGTCAAAGTCATGGTGGGTACAAAGGAAATCACCTCAAATGCAATCGCTGCAGCCTGCACCACAGCGGGCCATGCGCCAGGGGCAACTGTCATCGGTGCAACAAGCCTGGTCACGCTGCAAAGGATTGCAGGAGCTTATACCCCGCCAATCAGAATCGTCAGCCAGCTCAACAGAACCAGCGCCAGCAGCAGCAGCAGCAGGGAGATAACAAAGGATGCTTTCAGTGTGGAGCTGAAGGCCACTTCAAGAGAGATTGTCCCCAACTGAACAGGAACCAGAACAACAACAACAACAACAATCAGGGGAATTGTAACAATGGGAACAACAACAACAATGGCGCCAGGGGGCGGGCGTTCGTGATCGGCCAAGGTGAAGCAAGGAATGACCCCAATGTTGTGGCGGGTAAGTTCCTTCTCGACGACTTTTATGTTTCAGTATTATTTGATTCAGGTGCCGATACTAGCTACATGTCACTAGAAGTTAGTCGAATGCTTAAGCGTATCCCAACACCTTTGAACAACAAGCACACTGTAGAGCTAGCAAATGGTAAGAGTTTAGAAGCCACACACGTAGTCAAGGGTTGTAAACTTATTCTCGCTGACCAGACCTTCTCTATCGACCTCATTCCTATCGTTTTGGGAAGTTTCGACGTTGTCATTGGGATGGATTGGTTATCCCAACACCGAGCAGAGATTCCTTGCAATGAAAAGATTGTCCGTATTCCAGGCTCCGGTAGTGAACCTCTCATGATTCGTGGCGACAAGCGGAGTGCCGTTGAGAACGTCATCTCCCTCCTTAAGGCCCAGAAGTGCTTGCGAAAGGGTCACACTGCCATTTTGGCTCTCGTTACTGACACCTCAGAAAAAGAGAAGAAGATAGAAGATTTTCCAGTTGTACGCGATTATCCAGAGGTATTCCCTGAGGAATTACCTGGTCTTCCACCTCATCGCCAAGTCGAGTTTCAGATTGAACTAGCTCCTGGAGCTGCGCCTATGGCTCGTGCACCTTATCGTTTAGCTCCATCAGAGTTGGAAGAACTCTCTACGCAACTACAAGAACTCTTGGATAAGGGTTTTATTCGTCCTAGCTCATCGCCCTGGGGAGCTCCAGTACTATTTGTGAAAAAGAAGGACGGTACCTTCAGAATGTGCATCGACTACCGGGAACTCAACAAGGTGACGGTGAAGAATCGTTACCCTCTACCACGCATTGACGACTTGTTCGACCAGCTGCAAGGGTCGAGCTACTATTCGAAGATTGATTTGAGATCGGGATATCACCAACTGAGAGTCCGAGAAGAGGATGTCTCCAAAACAGCTTTTAGAACACGTTACGGGCACTATGACTTTTTGGTCATGCCTTTCGGGCTGACAAACGCACCAGCAGTTTTCATGGACTTGATGAATCGAGTGTGCAAGCCTTACCTGGACAAATTCGTTATAGTCTTCATCGACGACATCCTGATCTATTCTAAGAGTCGGGAAGAGCATGAGCAGCATCTTCGACTTATTCTGGAACTCCTTCGAACCGAACAGCTTTACGCAAAGTTCTCGAAATGCGACTTCTGGCTTCGAGAAGTCCATTTCCTAGGCCACGTGGTAAACAAGGATGGGATTCATGTTGATCCATCCAAGATAGACTCGATTAAGAACTGGCCTGCACCTCGTACACCAAAGGAAATTCGCCAATTCTTGGGATTGGCAGGTTACTACAGGAGGTTCATTAAGGATTTTTCCAAGATTGCACAGCCTCTCACCTCACTGACGCAGAAAGGCGTTGTTTATCGCTGGGGAAACGCACAGGAATTAGCGTTTCAACATCTAAAGGATAGACTTTGCAGCGCGCCTATCCTTTCCCTGCCTGAGGGCACCGACGACTTTGTGGTTTACTGCGACGCATCAATTCAAGGTCTTGGTTGTGTATTGATGCAACGAGATAAGGTTATAGCCTACGCCTCGCGCCAACTTAAGGTTCATGAAAAGAACTACACTACACACGACTTAGAGCTGGGAGCTGTTGTCTTTGCACTTAAGTTATGGCGGCATTACCTGTACGGTACTAAGTGCGCCATCTACACCGACCACAGGAGCCTCGAGCATATCTTCAAGCAGAAGGAACTAAATATGCGACAACGACGGTGGGTCGAACTACTGAATGACTACGAATGCTCAATCAGGTATTACCCGGGCAAGGCCAATGTTGTGGCTGACGCCCTCAGTCGAAAAGACACTGCGCCTAAGCGCGTACGAGCTTTACAACTCACGATACATTCTAGCCTTCCTTCCCAGATACGAGCTGCTCAGATAGAAGCATTAAAACCAGAAAACGTCAGGGCTGAAGCCCTACGCGGATCAAGGCAACGCTTAGAACAGAAGGAAGACGGTGCTTACTACGTAACGGGACGCGTTTGGGTCCCACTCTATGGCAATCTACGAGAGCTTGTAATGGATGAAGCACACAAGTCTCGCTACTCGGTACATCCTGGTTCGGACAAAATGTACCACGATATCAAAACCACGTATTGGTGGCCTAGCATGAAGGCCCACATAGCAACTTACGTTAGCAAGTGCTTGACATGTGCGAGAGTCAAGTCCGAATACCAGAAACCCTCAGGCCTACTCCAACAACCAGAGATACCACAATGGAAATGGGAGCAAATTTCCATGGATTTTGTTACTGGCCTACCTAGGTCGCAGCGCGGGAACGATACTATTTGGGTGATCGTGGATTGACTTACAAAATCTGCACACTTCCTGGCCATCAAGGAGACGGATAAATTCTCCACTCTTGCAGAAATATACCTCAAGGAAGTTGTTTCGAGGCACGGGGTGCCCACCTCCATCATCTCGGATCGAGATGCACGTTTTACCTCAGAGCTGTGGCACGCAATGCACAAATCCTTTGGCTCACGATTAGACATAAGCACAGCGTACCACCCTCAGACGGACGGGCAGTCCGAGCGCACTATTCAAACCTTAGAAGACATGCTTCGTGCATGTGTAATCGATTTTGGCAACCGCTGGGAGAAGCATCTGCCACTGGTGGAATTCTCGTACAATAACAGCTACCACACCAGCATTAAAGCTGCTCCGTTTGAGGCATTATACAGACATAAATGCCGGTCACCTCTTTGTTGGGCAGAGGTGGGAGATAGTCAGATCACTGGCCCAGAACATGTGGTAGACACAACCGAACAGATTGCTCAAATACGAAAACGCATGGCGGCAGCTCGTGACCGTCAGAAAGTCTACGCCGATAAGGGCAGGAAACCACTTGAGCTCCAGGTTGGGGAGCGGGTACTACTCAAAGTTTCACCCTGGAAGGGTGTGGTTCGTTTTGGTAAACGCGGCAAACTTAACCCACGATACGTTGGACCTTTCGAAGTCATTGAGAAAATAGGCAGGGTGGCCTACAGACTGAACTTACCAGCAGAACTCGGTGCAGTTCACAACGTTTTTCACGTGTCGAATCTGAAGAAGTGTCCGTCAGATGAGACCCACGTAGTTCCTCTGAAGGAACTCACTATCGACGAGCAGTTGCGATTCGTCGAGGAACGAGTCGAAATCACGGACCGGGATGTTAAGGTCCTCAAGAGCACTAGAATACCTCTCGTTCGAGTTCGTTGGAACTCACGTCGCGGCCCAGAGTTCACCTGGGAGCGCGAAGATCAGATGAAACAAAAGTATCCCCAACTGTTCGCAAACAGTACACCCACTACTGAGGCCGAAGCTACGGAATTTCGGGACGAAATTCCAGATCAACGGGGGGTGGATGTGACACCCCAGGAAAACCGGGAAAACCATACAACTTAACTAGCTTCCTCAGTGAGTGCCTATCAAATTTCGGGACGAAATTTCTTTCAACTTGGGGATGATGTGACAACTCGAAATTAGAACCTTTCATTGTATGCTTGAACGTTAAGTGACTAACTGAATTGATGATTTGATGAATGATATATGTGAACTTATATGATTATGTGTTGTAATTGTATGTATGCGTGTATGTATATGAACCGAGACAACAAGGACCCGACTCGAGACCATGCGGTCTCGAGTGAACAGTAACAGTGGGCCGGATGGGCCACACACATCTCATTCAATCCAACCAAAAAGCCCATTAGGGTGCACTACTTGGGACGGGTATATAACCTTAGTGATTATCCATGTTTGCCATTCCTTTGGACAATCCACACACACACTCTCCCTCCCTCTCTCACGAAAACCCTAAGCCACAATATTCCTCTCTTTCTTCTTGGATCAAACCGGTGACACTAGCACCTTCGGTTCAAGCTCGGAATCGACATTTGGAAGTTCACCTCTCATACCCTTTAACCGGTTAGTGATTCCCATTGTGTGTCTATACTTCGGTTGTTGTTGATGATGTATGATGAAGATTATTTGATGATATGTTGTTTGAGAGGTTTTATACATGAGTAAAGTGTTGATTTTGTGACAATATGCACCATTGCTAGCGTTTGAATATGACAAAGATATTTGTAGAGTTAATGAGTTCTTGGTGGTTAGATGATGCATGCTTAGTTACAACCCTTATAATGAACTTGATATCTTTGGTAAAGGTATAAATTTTGTATGATAAAAGAATGATAATGATTATCCGGTTCATGAGGATGTAGAACAAATGCTTGGTTTGCAATATGAGCTTGATATCTAGTTTAGATAATATAACTCTTGTCCGAAAAATGCAAAATATGTTTAAATAAGGGCTGTTTGTGTTTGATGAACATGATGAATGTATGAAGAACTTGTTGAATATCATATGAACATGTTTTGAATATTTGAAAAATGATATGTTTGATCCAATTTGGTAAATTGCTAGACAAGGAAACATGTTTAAGTGGATAGTACAAACTGTTTCATGAAATCGGTTTTCCATTGGATAGTACACTGTGCAGAATCAGCAGATGTCCAGCCGAGACCTTCGGTCTCGACTCGAGACCACCATATGTCAACTCGAGATCACGGTTTCGACACAAGGTTGCGAGTCGAGAACCTCTAGTCTCGACTCGAGACCATGCCTCATCGACACACACATCATGACTCGAAACCACGACTACGAGTCTGGTTGCGACTCGAGACCACCACATGCATGACCCGATACCTTCACGTTTGCGACTCGAGAACACATAAACACAACTCGAGACCGCACAGTCTCGAGTAGAGACCGCACCGTCTCGACTCGAGACCACACACACATGTGCTCGCTGTTTGGACTTGCACCTCATTTCGGACTTAAGTAATTGGGCCGGACCTTTGGGCCTAATACATGGACCTTATACGTGCTGTTGAATGTGAATGATACTTGAATGCGAAGTGCTAAAACATACGTGTACTGCTTGAATACGAACCTGATTTGTATGATACAACTATGATAGGACGTGAGTGACCACGATATTGCTTGTTTGACTTTTCTGTGTATCTGCCGAGCAAACCAAGGTGAGTTCACACCCTCTACAAAGCATGGGATTCCCAAGGGTCGGGAATTTGGGGTTATGGAACATGGGTTCCTTGTCCTCCTTGGGTAGGATAGCAAAGGTTCAGGAATGTAATTCCTCGTCCTCATGGACAGATAACTCGTACTAGACCAAAACTCTATCACGAAGTCCCTCCTCTTTATATCGACTTAATCGCCGGGCCAATGGCGAGCGGGTCATTAGTTAGATAGCGCTATTTAGGTCTGACAAACCTCACACCGTGCCGCAGAGGATGGGCGTGAACTAATGGATCTGGGGCACGTCAATGATGATAGACATTGACAGTTTCAGGGCACATAAACATGACTACAGTCAGCAGTCGATATGGTAACGAGTCTAGTGTATACATGGGGTAGCCCCCACGGTCGAAATGCCAGATAACTAACACGGGGTAGCCCCCACGGCTGGATTGCCAGAGTAACCGGGAATAAACAAGTCACGTTTTTAACTATGGGGTAACCCCCACGGCAGGATGCCAGATAAAGGAAACTGTTTTCGAAACAACTTAAAACGAACACCGAACCGTGAACTCACTCAACTTGTTGTTGACTCGTTACTACATGCTTTGCAGGTCAATAGGTACTTAGCTGGAGCTTGCATGGAAGAGAGTCGTTGTGGGACATGGACGGCTGTGTGCCATGTTAAACCTTGAAACAATTAAACTTATGTTTTGATTTAAGACTGATGCTTCCGCTTGCAACTTAACTATGTTTTGTTTGGGACACCAATTGTATTGGTTAAACTTTTATATCTCTTAACTTACATGTTCAATATGATTGGTGGCTGGATCCTGGTCAGTCACGCCTCCAAGCGGTAGTACTCCGCAGGTGGATTTTGGGGGTGTGACATGTCTAGCCTAATTCCCTATAGTTATGGCTCTGATACCAATCTGTCACACCCCAACCGATGGCGGAATCATCGGGGCGCGGCACTGAGCGAAACAGATTGTCCAGAAGTTTCCATAACAATTATCAACACTATTCAATTTGAATAATACGTCCCATACCATATCTCAAACAGCAAAATAATTATTACAGACATAAATCCAGTCAAATATTCTGTTCCGACAACTCAGATTTAAATAGATAGCAATTGTTTATCTGCTTCTAGAGACCCTTGATTCGTTATCTACAGACAACTATTTGTTGGGCTCTAAAGCGTTATTCTAGCTTCAAATTCCTACCACATATGCGTCCTAAGCACCTGTCACATACGTTAAAATAAAGGTCAATACATAAAATGTAAAGGTGAGCATACAAGTTTGATAATAGCATATAGAGTTCGAATTCGTTTACGCATAACGAGCAGGTACACATAGTGAAATGAAGCACGTTAATTATCGACATAGATCCATCGATACCAATGACTGCGGGTTGACTGCCCAAGGCAGTTCGCAATACATAATTACCACCGTAATCCATGCAAGTAAAAGATCCTTAACAACCTCCGTGTGAACGGGTGCTGAGTCCAAACTATTGTACTATCGTTGCTAAGGCAAGTAGACAACATTCCATGTGTAAACATAACAAACAAGCATTCATAAGCCACGTATAACATGCATTTAACTGTTAGCGTTCAAATAGTTTGAGTAGTGTGATAGTTGTAGTTTGAATATTCGTAACGTATGTAACACCCAAAAGTGCTTAAAGCAAAAAGGGATCGAGTATACTCACAGCGATTTATGGATTGAATGGAGCGCTTAGCGAGTACGGTTAGCCTGAATAGATTCGGTAGCATAATGATAAGCGAAACATAAAACGGAAAGCAAGCGTTGGAGGGTCGGACAGCTGGTCGATCGGATGGTAGTTCGATCGAACGACTGGCCGTTCGGTTGACAATCCGCTGTCCGGTCGGTCGATAGGCCGATTGGATGGCTGTTCGAGTGGATTGTTTCTTCCTATAAGAAGTGTGTGTTTGTGTATGATGGTTTGACTTTTGAAGTTTTCGTTGTAGCATTTGAAAACTTTGAAGTATTTTTACCTTTCAGGTCGGTCGATCGAACGGTCGTTCGATCGGCCGGCTACCCGATCTGTTAGACATTCAAATAAATTGCAAAGCTTAGTCTTTGGATCGGACAGGTGTTCGATCAGACAGGTCAATTAGTTAAAGACTTTAAATGAAAATGTAAAGTGTGGTGCAGTGGATCAGATAGTTGATCGATCGAATAACACAACTGCTGTTCGATCGGACAACAGGGTGTCATCTGATCGGACGGCTGTTCGATGGGGTGGCACTTCTAGTGCATTGAACATGTTGAAAAGTCGATTAAGTATTTGAAGCATAGTATCTCATGATCCGAAGAGTAATCCGATCAGACAGGTGTTCGATCGAACAACAGTTCGTTCAATACTAGTTTTCCAAATTATGTGGGACCCTGTGTTAGCCGATCGGCTAGCCGGTCGATCGGCTGGTTATCCGATCGGCTGGCTGTTCGTTCGGACAGCAGTCCAATCGGTCAGCTTCCTAACCTGGTTAGCCCTTTCGTCTAACACTTGGTTGTTCTGGTTTGTTTGTCGTTATATCGAGGTATTTTGACAACGAGTCGAACCATAGAACCCTCGTTCTTACTTGTTTCTCCTGCACGGGCAGGAATCACCCAAACCCGGCCAGTGAACTGTTCGGAGCGGAGTTTAACGTTTAACCCGTGACTGGTTAACCTCGTGGGTAGAATACGGATCATGAGCCATGCAATCCACCGAGGTGATTTGCAAACGTTCCAGTCCCCGTTTCTATTGGTTGACGACACTGGGTGTAAAAGAGTTGAAAGAAAGTTGGGATATCCTTCTTTCAATCCTTTCTCACCGTGTGTATGTTTAGATCTACTACAGATCCTTGTTTGTTTATGTGGAAATCGGTTAGATTCAAGCTATTCTTGGTGGATTGAGGCCAAATCATGAAGTTCTTCAAGAACCCATGATGACATCATCCTAGAACGCTTGATGCTGGATGATTTCACGGTTAAAAGTTAAGATTTGAAAGATAAAAAGGTGTAGAAGTGTGTATAGATCAAGGAAGTACAAGAATTAGGACGAAAACTTACCGGAATCGAGAGAAATCTGCGAAAAGGTGAGCTGAGCGTGCTGGTCGGTCAGAGGTTTCCAAAAGTGGAAAGAATGACAATGAAAGGGGTATTTATAGGATGCCAAAAGGGTTAAGGGCTGGCCAATCGGTCAGGCAGCTCGATCGGACAGCCTGTTCGATCGGACAACAGTCCGATCGGCTGGCTGTTCGATCGGCTGGGAGCCTGATCGATTGGTCTCACCTTTTGAGTGTTTCGCGCGACGATTTTTGATATTTCGATTTCGATTGTGAGCGGTACGATACGATAGGGTTTCCAAATCAAATTACTTTCAGTCCCAAACACTCACATCTCGCATACCCTATTTTTCCACCATTTTTCATGGTTCGTTCACGATTCGAGTTTGTTTGCATTTCGGGTTAGATTTCGAGTTTCGATTGAGTTCGCTTGGTTATCACATCATAACACCAATAAACATGCACAGGTAACATGTAGGGCACACACACACGTATTATAACAAGTAAAATCTGTGGCTCGAGTGGCGATTAGAAGTCGATTTGATTAGCATAGTTTGATTATTGATTAGTTAACTTTATCGCATTGTTACTTCCTATAATTCACGGTCGTAAGTCGATTGATTAACGATTAACACACCTCGATTATTGCATTAACGAAACTTACTCCACATAATACAAATGAAATGAAGAAATTTCTACGAGTAAAGTTGCGCGAAATCGGTCGTTGACTTAGACCTTGACTTTGACTTGTGAAAATACGGGGTGTTACACCTTGAATTGTCCAGTCCGCTTCTTCCCGCTCATCTTTGTGTCCCAGGGGTGAAAAAATGACCGCTGTAGTGTTCCTGATAGGTGGTGGTGTGGAATATGGAATTGGTAACGTCATGTGGTTGCTCACCCCTCCAAGCGCAAATGGCGATAGCATGGGAACAAGGGAATCTAAGCATTTGCCATTTCCCGCATGAGCACCGCCTGCGTCTGTATTCAACGGTGTACTCGTTTCGACCGTCATCATTGGTTTCATCCCTTGAAACTACCGCGTAGCGACCTTCTCTGACATCCTAGACGGACACTTCATGTTGCATGGCTACGGAATGCAACTTGTTAAACCTGGACCAAATTCGAGGGGGTAGAGGGGTATTGCAGCTTTTGGCCATCTGCGTGTACCGAGCATACTCTGATACATCCTTGGTGAATGTATAATGAATCAAGGCTTTTACTGGCATGAGTCTTGCTTCACGTAAGACATTATTCATAGACTCGGATATGTTCGTCGTAAGGTTACCCCAACGATGGTTTCCGCGGTCATGAACAATAGTCCACTTGCTTTTGTCGATGTCGTTTAGGTAGTCCCATGCATCCAGATTTAACATCCGCATTTCCCTCATAGCCCAAAGATACTTTCTGCCTTGACTTGTGCTCCCGATCATCCAACACAGCTTCCTAAGAGATTTGGTCTTGAACCTACCACTAAAATTGCTTCTTAAATGATGAAGACAATAACGGTGGTAGGCGTTTGGTTCCTTCCAATTCTCAAGGTTATCCATCGCATTAATTATCCCGGCATGACGGTCTGATAGAACACAAATTCTACTGTTACAGTCTCCGGTGACGTATTCCCTCAAATTTTTGAATAACCAACACCAACTATGAACCGTATCTTCGTCAACTAGAGCGTACGCCACTAGCATTATGTAGTTGTTGGCGTTTTTGGTTACCGCAACCAACAACTTACCACGGTACCCTCCTTTCAAGTGTGTGCCGTCCACAGAGATGATAGGCTGGCAAAGATGAAACGCGCGAATAGAAGGACCAAATGCCCAAAAAACATATTTGAATGTTGGATGTCCTAGAGCCGAGTGCGGGTGATGAAACCATGAAACCACCGTACCAGGGTTTCGAGACTGAAGCAGTAACACGTAGTTTGGCAGCTCCTGAAAGTTGCTTTCCCAGGTTCCATATATCCTCTCAATTGCCTTTCTTCGTCCACGCCACGCCTTCGTATACGTAATATCGACAGACATCGCTTGCTTTATATGCGTCCTGATGTGTTTCACCTTCAACGCAATGTCTGTACGAATTTGTGGCAGGATGTGTGTAGCGATATCCTTAGATCTAAGGCACATGTTGTTGTTGTTGTTGCATACCACCGTAGAATAATAATTGTGGGCAGGCTCCCAATTGGTAATTTGCCACATATGTTGGTGTTTCTGTTTTGATGTCGTTGCACGCCATTCACTCAAAGAAGCATGAGGGGAAAGGGTTTTTATAATTTTTGTTTCTGGTGTAGCATTTAACTTTGTATAAAGTTGGTTTGCCATCCATCACAAAAATTTCCCTTCCACGGCGAATGTTCCATTCTCGGACAGCAAGGTCGACCTCTTGTTTAGATTTGAAATACATGCCGAGACGTATCTGTTTTACTTTTGGATTCCATACGTCCATTGGATTATCTTCATAATCCGGACACATGTAATCCCTAAGTTCCTCGTCCTCGTCTGGGTCGTCATGTATCCCTGGAATGATAGGCCTCGGCTGAGCCAGGGTCAACTCAGTGTGTTGGTTGACTGCAGCATCGTCGTCAGAAGTGCCATCGTCGGATGGTGGTGCCTCTTCACTTTCAGAACTTTCTTCGGTATTGCAACCTCCCGAATCATCAAAACCGTCATTATTGTCGTCACCGACCACAAACTGGGACGACGGACCTACTATGTTATCAACAGGAGGCATGAAGTGGTGTTCTTGAGTTGTTTGCCCATATCCATCGTCATCTTCATCGGAATCTTGGGTGTTAACAACATTACGTTGTGTAATGTCATGCAAAAGGTTTGTGAAACTCATGTGTTGGACAGGATTGACTGCCTCCCACTGAACATTGATCTCGGCAACGAAGTTGCCATCCTATACTTCGGCTAAATAGTTCATTGTTTGAACACCATCATTGTTGAAAATTTTTGTTGTCTGATATATGCCCTGAAACATGTACCCTAGTAACAATGAAAGGCGCACCGATTCTTTCTATAGTTGAACATAATTATAGGTTGAATCCACCAATTGGTCATACGACGATTTATGTCGCATAAGGAAAGAGGTTGTTAGCATGGATTGGTCAAACTGAACAACCCCGTTTACAAAGGAAAACACACCGCCCCAATATAGTCTTACGAGGTATGGCCGAAAAGAATCCATGATCTAAGAAAGTGAAATGTTAAGGATGGGTGGGTTGTGTAAGCTGGATTTCGTTTAGTATCTATCTGTTTTAAAGAAAGTTAGTGTGGTTTGAGAACCTAATCCAATTGGTATTTATAGTGTTGAAGAACCAGATAGTTGGTGGAGCCCACCATCTTGTGGGTTAATATACATATAGTAATTATTTTTTAATATTCTAAAAAGTAAAAATGTAAGTTGTCTTAAAACAACTTTAAGTACATATATGGCACCGTTCGTTTCAATTAGTCTGTTATTCAAATTTTATTATTCATTTGAAGTAGTTCTAATTATTTCGTTTGAACCATCATTGAAATTAAGTTTACACCGGGTTCGCAACAACACAGCATGTTACAACACAAAATTTAACAAGGTTATTTATTAGGTAATTCAACAATATTACAACATTACAATAGGATCTATCAAACTTGCAAATTACATAAATGCGGTACTATTTTAATTACATACATACAGAAATACAATGTTACTTCACTTAGTACTATTTTAACAAATCATTTCTAATTGCAAGACTGTTTTTCGGGCTTCCAATTAGAACATAAGTGAATTTAAACCCATCCCGTTTCTTCGTATATCGAGCTTCCTGATGCAACTTTTTTTGCGAAAGGAAATAAGAAGTCGAAGGTTAAGGATGCTGAGAATTCTGCAGCTTCGGTGATGTTCTGCGAACAACATTACAATAGGATCTAAATCTCCTACCGAAAACGGGGGTGATGATGACTGTTCTACAGGCTCATGCCCCCACCAAAAGTTGCAGAATAATTTACGGGAGGAGGTGGTAGATGAGAATAAACCGCCCAACAACCTCTGCGGCTGAATCTTCTAGAAGACTCAATAGCAGCCGTAGAAGCATCCACAGCAGCAGTTGAGTCATTATCCTCGTACACCTTATGGGAGTAGATGGTAGATGAGAATGATCATTCTCCTCCACATAAGATCTTCCCACTTGGTATACGAAAATTAAAACTGAGAAAAACATCATGATGAATGAGGTCCCGAATGATCCAAGAGCATCATACATTGACCAAATTTTTGTATCGCCAAAAATATCAAGCCCCGAACATCTTTTATAAAGAACATCATACCGACACAACTGCAAAATCAACATTATATTATTTTAACAAACTCATTGTGTTACAGACGAATTCTTGTGCATCAATCTGTTTGTATTATATTTGGGTTATAAATGCATATTGAACAACGTTGGTTATAATTTAACCTGCAAAATCAATCAACAATCTTCAATTACAATTCAGAACAATTCAGCGACTTTAATAAAATTGAAGTATCAAACAGCAACCTAATTTAAGATTGCTAGATCAAACGACGACCTTTTATAAGATTGCAGAAAGAAACATCGATATCTTATAACATCACTTTATGATTCGGCGATCTCTTAGAACATGGCTGTATGAAATGGCGATGTTATATAGCATTTGTTTATCAAATAGCGATCTTCAGCAAGATGTTTCTTTGAAACAACGACCTTCAGCAAGATGTTTGTTTGAAACAACGACTTTATTAAGGTCTTTCTTCAGAACAACGATCTTCAGGAAGAAAGCTGTTTAAAACAGCGATCTTCTTACATCTTGCAGATTTTGCAGCTTTTGGACAGAATGCATGTTGAAGGTCGCTGTTTCATTATGCTACTTACCTAGATTTGAAAAAAAATTGTTAACCACCAAGAAGCACTCTTTTGAAGCTGAAAACACCTACTTCTGCAAAAAAAAATCGGTCCTTGCAGGATCTATACACAGAACAAGGCAAGAACCTTACCAAACCATTTGCTTAACCCCCGACCAGGTAGCCAACATATCTCTATATAGACCGTAGAGATATGAATGGTGTAAATCTTTTATTTTATATAGACAATAAAATAACGCCAAGACACCACGGATAAATGATATGGAAGTTTCACCTTCAACATAAGAAACTAGTTATTAAAGTCATTAATAAAAAAACCAAATAAAAAGTGCAAGAAGATTAAAAATCAAAAGTATTACACTAAATGCTTGTCTTCACCAAGTGATGTAAGAGACTTAGGCAAACATGGCCTTTGATTGTCAAGAACTCTTACTATCAATCTTGGATCCCGAGACTACTACACACACTCTATGATGGATGATGGATGATGGTGGTGGATGTGGGTTGTGATGGTGGTGGAGTGTGGGTGAAGTGGGAGAGAGGTGGTTTGCCAAGGGATGCCTTTAAAGTGAACCAAGCACCTCTATTTATAGCCTGCACAGAAGCCCGGACACGGCCCCGTGTCGATCCACTTTCTCTTTCTTCATTAATTGCAATTTGTCTGCATTAGCTCCACATGCCCCCGTGTCCGCTGGGCATGGCCCCGTGTGCAGAAGCGTATCTGCACTATCAAGATTTGCTTGGATTCTACGAATCTTAGCATTGACCACGGCCGTGTTGAGCTGGGCACGCCCCCGTGTCGGGAAATAAAAGCTTCTATAGCATTGTCTTTTCTGCAGACACCTGGCCACGCCCCCGTGTCCGCTGGGCACGGGGCCGTGGTCAGCCTTCTGTTCATTTGTTTTTGCTTGGGAAGATGCTGTCGAGGGGTCGGGCATGCCACGTTTATTCCTTTTCTTGTAATTATGTTAGATTTTGCTGCATAATTGCTCCTTTTGTTCATTTACGCTCATTTAATCCTAAAAATACAAAAGGAAGACAAAAGCACACTTTTTCCAACATTAGTACTAAAAAAGGTTTAGTTTTATGCCTCATTTGATGTAATTTATATGTTGCATTTTACACACATCAAATACCCCCACACTTGAATCTTTGCTTGTCCTCAAGCAAAACTCTTTATAATGTGGCTTACACTCCTAAATGGAATGGGTAGAAGAGAAGTTTTGGGCTTGTCTTGAGTGTCGGGAATCCAAGATCTTTCTTAGGTTTTTTTTATGTTATTTACAATCCTATTCGTTATGATTTATTTTGAACGTTTCTTAAGAGAAATTACTTATTTGGGCATAACATGCCTTTTTAAAATTTCATTTATATACAAGTTCACATACCTCACGGGAGATCATTCAACACTCGGCCGAAGATGTATATTTGTGAAACGCTCGAGACCGGCATGGAACTTACTTCTACCATATGCTTGCCAAGTAATCAATCCTCTTCCTTTTTAACTATACACCTTTGTAAATATCAAGAGGACTTGGGGAAGGGTTAGGCTTGGGTTAAAGGTAGGTGGTTTTGGGTTTATGGCTAGTAAAAGGGCTAAAAGCGTAAAAGTGTCGGTCGTCGTAAAACTTTTTGTTTTTGTGACTTTTATTCAAACAAAGTTTCTTTTGAGGAACTTGTTTGTTTATTGCTATACTTCATTTTTTTTATAAGGAATGTCACATGAAAACTGAGCTTTTTACTAAAATAAAGGGTTTAAAAATAAAAAGGTTTTCGTGGGTAAAGGGTGTTTGTTTTGTGGGTTTAGAAACGAAAAGGTTTAGGCTCAAAGGGGTTAACTAGGGGGATTTTGGGTAGGTGGAAAAAAATGAAAAATAATGGTGTTGAAAAGAAAAAAAAGTTTAGTCCTAATGCCTCCATCATTTACTTACTTGGGTTTAAGTTGGTAAGGACCGGGAATGTATCATCATGGCAAGTTCTAGAGTCATAAGAAACCAAGCGGCTATTCACACAAGAAACGAAAAATGAGCATTTAATCTAAAGATGTGTATTTGTATGCTCAATAAAGGCTCAAAACTCACTTTTTGTGGGAATGAGTTTATAATGTGATCAAGTATATATAATCAAATTTTAACTAGATTTGTCATGCCGTTTCATAATTTTCTTATGTTGGTTCTTTTTATCACGACGCTATCGGTTGTAAATTTGTAAAAATATAACCTTTTTAGAACTTGTTATTCCCAAATTAAACCAAGACAAGTAAAAAAATGAAAAGTTTTTTGAAAAAATTTGGGGTGATTAGCGGTTCCAATAGAGTTTTGTGTAAGGTTTGTTTTTAGGACTTGCAAAATTCAAGGTTTTAGCATCCCCCCACACTTAATTGTCCTCAATGTGTCCCAAAAATAAGTTTTTAGGTTGATTGAATGTGTAAAAAGGTGTTAAAAGCAAAATTTTATGTTACTGGACATTTGGACACGGGCCGTGTTGATCCGGGCACGGCCCCGTGTTCAGATTGCCAGTATCATAGTTTACAGAAGGCTGGGCACGGGGGCGTGTTCGATGAACATGGCCCCGTGTCCATTTACCTAAACTGGGCATTTTCTCCAGATCCTTGAGCACGGGGCGTGTTGGCTGAGCACGGCCCCGTGCTGAACTTGCTGTAATGAAGAAAAATTGTCGGGTGGCTCTGTTTTGTGCATGGGGTGTGGGTTCAAGTTTCCCTTAGTAACCTCCATCATCCCAGTGTGTTTAACCCAATAAATCATCATCCAAACACCATTTAATAAATAAAAACCATCATTTCATTAAAGAGTGAATTACATAAGATCCTAGAAAATAAAAGCATAGACTAAATCTTAGATAAGTAGGTCAGGACACGCAAGAAATCTAAAACCACAAAGAAGTCTTAGCCCATAGTTTATTTTAAGAGCAAAATTTCCGAGAAAGATAACTCTCGGTTGAATGCGGCTTGAAGACTTCTTCTCCGGGAATGGCCCCTCATACATCGTTGAGCCATTCCTCTATCTCCCGAGGGAGAAGAAAGGCGGGCTCATTGGTGTCCTCGTTTTGAGGGGGTGTGACTTCCACCGGAACTTCTTGTAGATTTTCAAGATGGGGTTCCACAGGGATGTCATCCCACCCGGTGGGGTTAACGACTTCAAGTGCTAGGTTCAAATCCTCTTAGGGAAGGATTGGTTCCATGGGAGGTGTTACAAGAATGTTCAACCTCTGGTGCAAGATGTTGATTTCTTGAAAACTGTTTTCTAGCCCCACCGTGAGATAGTTAATACGGTCGATTAGGACTTCTTCTATGGACGTCATTTCATCGAGAGGTTCCCGCAGTGCCATCACATAGCGCACAAGAGTTGCTTCGATGGAAGGCCTCCGTTCCCTACGACTGTTTCTTGAATGTGCTGAAGAGGTTCCACTATTCTGGCTTGACATTCTATTATGGTATATGTGAAGATCCCACCAGATCTTTGTCTTTGGAATGGGTCCAAGAGTGCAGGAATCTTGCTGCATTTATAGAAAACGACAACACCCTGGACACGGCCCCGTGTCAGCTGGACACGGCCCCGTGTGCAGACAAAATTCTGACACTTTTTGTCTGTATTCTGACCAAAAGTCAGAAGGGAATCTCTGGGTGTACACGGGAGCGTGCTGACCTGGACACGGCCTCGTGGCTAGAGGTGTTTATGTAGTTTTGTCTATTTTTAAGGAGTTTATCCAGATTGGGCGGTTCTTTACTGGACGGAACAACACCGAAGTGCCTGAGATACCTAAGTTGCCCTTGTTTTAGACAAGAACGCAAGAGGTTATCGGAAAGGGTGATTCCTAAGCTAAATACCGGTGGGCAAAACCAACCTTTATTTCCCTTATCTGGGCTCTCATTAAAGAAGGTATATGCCGAATCGCTCAGGTCTATGTATGCATCGGTGGAAACCGATGGGGAGTCCTTCACGGCACAATCGACAAAGGGACGACTATCGCTCAAGTCCTCGCAAGAGTTAGAGGTGATTTCGGGAGCAACGATGTTGTTATAATCCGAATGCGATCTCAACAATTCTCCTTTATTGTTGTCTTGAGATGAATTAGTTATATCCATCTCAAGTTCTTTTATCCATCAGAGAATTAGTTCTTCCATTTGAAATGATTCTTCAAGAAACATTTCATCTCGAAGGGATGATTGAGAGCATTCGAGCGAGAGATAGGGATTGTTTTTACTTTCGCCCATCTTGAGGCTACAGGAAAACAATGGGTCTATATAGTGGGGATTGTAATTTAAAAAATAACATTTTAAATCTTCATGAGTTCCGCCACATAATTGACACCACGTACCATAAGAGGAGCGAAAGTAAAAATTATCAGTGTCACTCATGATTGCGTCAGAAATTACCAGCCGTCGGGATCTTACGGCTCTGTTTTCAGTATCTGAAGCTTGGGCACGTGGCGTGTTTAGTGGGCATGGCCCCGTGTTCAGCTACTGTCTGACTTAAAACAAGATTGTCAGTACCAAAGATTGGGCACGGGGGCGTGTTCAGCGGGCACGGCCCCGTGCTGAGCTCTGCCGAAGCTGAAAATCTAGAAAATCCTAAAAAGACAGAAAAATAAGAAAAACATTAGGCCGTTGATTCCTAACTTTCTTAAAATCCTTGTGTCCCCGGCAACGGCGCCAAAAACCTGATGCGTCTGTAGCGTTATATATTTTTCAGTTATATTTTAAGCCCTCTTTAACACTTTAGTCAAGTTTTAAATTTATAAAACACGATATTTTACTAACACTAAACATACATATGGGCAAGTGCACCCATCGTGAGCGTAGTATAGCGTTGGTAAGATACTCAGGTCGTCCAAGGACACAAGAGCTTTTAGTACCGATTCATCCTCAACGTCTAATCAAATCAAAAGTTTAGAAAAAAGTTTTAAACATGAAAATAAAAACTAAAAATGCTGAAAATAAAATAAAAATAAAACAGATAAACAAGCTGAATCACTTGGATCCGACTCGCCTTTAGTGTAACCTTTGATGATTTCCGCACTTTTGCACTTTTTAAGAGATTATCTTAGTTATAGTAGTAGGCCCCTCTTTTGAAGGTGACATCACCCTCAACCCAGTAGTTTGAGTCACCAAGGATACAATCCTAAAGGGTCGGAATATTGAAAGATAATTAATTAAGTTATTAATGCGTAATGTGGTAGGCCCCTCTTTTGAAGGTGACGTTACGCTCGGCTAAGTGGTTTGAGTCAGCAGGGATACAATCCCAAGTAGCCAGGTTATTGTATTAATAGTAGTTTACATATGAGGGGATCGAGCTATTCGCACCCCCGCCATCCAATACCAGTGTGTATTGAAGGAGGTCCTAGTAAGCTTGACCCAGGTCGTTGCAGGATCTATACACTGAACAAGCCAAGAACCTTACCAAACCATTCCCTTAACCCCCGACCAGGTAGCCAACATATCTCTATATAGACCATAGAGATATGAATGGTGTAAATCTTTTATTTTATATAGACAGTAAAATAACACCAAGACACCACAAACAAATGATAAGGAAGTTTCACCTTCAACATAAGAAACTAGTTATTAAAGTCATTAATACAAAACCAAATAAAAAGTGCGAAAAGATTAAAAAACAAAAGTATTACACTAAATGCTTATCTTCACCAAGTGATGTAAGAGACTTAGGCAAACATGGCCTTTGATTGTCAAGAACTCTTACTATCAATCTTGGATCCCGAGACTACTACACACACTCTATGATGGATGATGGATGATGGATGATGGTGGTGGATGTGGGTTGTGATGGTGGTGGAGTGGGGTGAAGTGGGAGAGAGGTGGTTTGCCAAGGGATGCCTTTGAAGTGAACCAAGCACCTCTATTTATAGCCTGCACAGTAGCCCGGACATGACCCCGTGTCCATTTGGCACGGCCCCGTGTCCATCCACTTTCTCTTTCTTCATTAATTGCAATTTGTCTGCATTAGCTCCACACGCCCCCGTTTCCGCTGGGCATGGCCCCGTGTGCAGAAGCGTATCTGTACTATCAAGATTTGCTTGGATTCAGCGAATCTTAGCGTTGACCACGGTCGTGTTGAGCTGGGCACGCCCCCGTGTTCGCTGGGCATGAGTACTAAAAAGCACACATTTTCCAACATTAGTACCTAAAAAAGGTTTAGTTTTATGCCTCATTTGATGTAATTTATATGTTGCATTTTACACATATCATTAGTCAATAGAGGTTAAAAGGGTTAGTCAACAGACGTTAAGTGGATAAGGAAACAGACGTTAAAAGGGCAAACAGATGTTAGCAGATTGTTGAGCTCGCAAAAAATGTATTTTTAACACATTTTACCATAAAATTGTAATGAATGATCATGTGTGTTTTTAA
Organism: Helianthus tuberosus; assembly: GCA_030545235.1. NCBI lineage: Eukaryota > Viridiplantae > Streptophyta > Magnoliopsida > Asterales > Asteraceae > Helianthus > Helianthus tuberosus. The sequence goes on from CM060383.1 coordinate 89,925,708, forward strand.
ATTCATAACTTATTAGGTTTGTCCTTTATAGATTGCATAAACAATCATACATTAATAAATACTCGACATCAATTTACATGATTTACACTTATGTAACATCTAAAAACACAGGTAGCCTTTAGAGAATTTCCATACACCTAATAAATTTAAAACATTAATACTAATATCAAAAGTATCATAGTTTTATAAAGCATTATAATACTTCTTACATTGTTTTTCGATCTAAAAAACTTCATCCAAAATTTATAATAAATATGAGTAAGTAGAAGATACACAATTAAATATTCAAAATTCATCAACCAAGACATAACAACATGTCATCATAGGTTTTTGTAGAACTTCTTTGTAAACTACATTAGTAGTGGTTGTACAAACTCGTTTTGCTTTATCACAAATCAAAATTTTCAACCCCTTCTTACTTTTTACCCTAGATACAGCAACATAGAGTTGGCCATGACTAAATACTGGACGTCGAAGATACAAACCAACACGTTCCAACGATTGTCCTTGACTTTTATTTATTGTCATAGCAAAGCATACTGAAAGTGGGAATTGTCTTCAAGAAATCTTCACTAGTATTCTTTTTTCAGAAGGAGTCATCTTCAATCTTGAAATCAAAATATGGTGACCTATATTAGTTCTTGTGATAATTTTTTCTTCAATCACAACTTTTCCGATTTTCGTGACTTGTAAACGTGTACCATTACACAATCCACTTGCCTGATCAATGTTTCTGAGTAACATCACTGGAGCACCAAGTTTCAATACTATTTATGGTTAGATAAACCAGACAAATGAAGATTGTTTAATACATCAGGAGGAAACAATGCCATGTTAATCTCTGATTCTTCCTCAGATTGACATAAAGTATCTGAACTAAAATAAATCTTCTCTTCACCAGGCAGATTCTCTAACAACTCTTTATTTATTAAATCCACTACTTCATTAGTTGGAGCAAGAATGGCTCTTTGTTGGAAATACGTTAAGTCCCACAAAAACTTATTCATGTCCGGATATGTAAATGAAATGAGAGAAGAAATAGGATTGAGTTGATCATGAATAAGTAAATCATCTTGAATTTCAATATCTACCTCACCATCATTTTCTTCACCAAGGAGACCATCACCAAGCTTTAAAATCCATTCTGAAAATTCCTTTGTTTCTTTCAAATCTGTTTCCTGACATCCAAATCTTAATCTCATATTCTCAGTTAGCTTTAGTACTTGACAATATTGCCATATATAAGAAGAATTCAAAGAAGCATTGATTAGCATGCTTCTGGTACCTTTAGGGATGACCAGAAGAATTTGTCTAAAATCACCACCAAATAAAATGACCTTTCCTCCAAAAGGCTTGCCTTCCATATTCGATTGACTGGAACGTGATATGTCTCTCATTGTTCTATCACGAGCCTTGAAACAATACTTGTGAGTCATAGGTGCTTCATCCCAAATAATCAAAGTTGTTCTTTTAACTAAATCACCTAATTCAGTATTAGGCTCTATTAAACATATTGAATCCTCATTAATGTTGATTGGAATTACAAACCTTGAATGAGCAGTTCTACCACCATCCAGCAAAAGTGAAGCAATTCCACTGGATGCAACATTCAATACAACTTCACCTTTCGATCGTAATGAAGCTGCGAATGTCTTCCAAAGAAACGTCATTCCAGTTCCACCATAACCATATACGAAGAAGACACCTCCATCACCTTTTTCAGTCGCTTTCATAACAATTTTATAAATTCTTTCCTGTTCGACAGTTAAACTCTTTACATAACCAGCATGTTCCCTTTGTAGAGCTACTCTATCATATGATAGTTCTTTCATTATCAATCGATTGTTCAATGATGAAACATAATTGTCTGGAACACTTGGCATGTCATCAAAGTTTTTCACCGTACTCCCATTGATAAGTAGCAATTTTTCAATTTCAGATAGACAAATGTTTTCAACTTCTTCTTGTTGAAGAACCAAATCTAAAACTAATGTTGAAAAAAGTATTACTTTTTTCCCGATAACGGAGCTATTGCATAATATTAATGTAGTTGTATATAACTTTAATAAAGTAATCACATTACCTGCAATACCAGTTATCTTCCGTTGCTGATACAGAATGTCTTCACATAACAGGGACTTGGTTTCCAACCAAAAAACACCAGGACGAGATATGCAGTTTGACAACAACAACATTACAAAAAAGTCCTCAAGAAATCTCCGGTTGACCATGTGCTAGCTTCTTTGATGGCATTAACATATTCCTTATCATCATCCAACAGTCTTCGTGCAAAACATGCATCTTTGAATGTTTTAAAACCTGTCCATCAACTGTTTTTATATCTTCAAAACAGGTTGGTCCCCTAATATGATTCAGTAAAATCCTTAAGTAATAACAATCATCAAGTGACGGTGGGACATAATGTATCCTCCCAATTGATCCATATGGATGCTTTCTTCGATACCATTTCCGATTTTTAGCTTTCCATACACAATGTCTCGGGAACTCAACATACTTCAATGTCCTGGCAAATTCATCGACTTTATTACAACTGTGAACATTGTCATTTTCACAGTGGGATCAGTAACAACATCACACAAATTAGCATGATCATTATACCATAATACTCTGACCATCTTCACAATGAAAAGGCAATACTTCAACAGCTGGATATCTATAATGTATATCATACATGAATATTCTCCAAGCAGCTTCACAAGAAGAAATATACCTACAATCAAGGTATGCTTTTATATCATCTACAACTACATTCTTCTGCGTGTCATTGTTGGTGGTATTGGATTGAAAAACAGAAGTTGTGTCTCTATCAGGGCCCTAATTAATATATTTAAACAAATATTTGATAGAACCTGACTGGTTGCACCATTCAACATTAATGTGGACTGATATTTTCTGAGCAGGAGGGTATTGTAAGGAACTACAAACTCTATCAGGGTCCTTATTAATATATTTAAACAAATAAAGTTTATGTCTTTTTGTTCAGCTAATACCTAAGGACTTAGTTAAAATCAGTACTAGAGTTGGTAAACTTAAAGAATCATTTAAGATTTATTTGAATCAGTGGGTCTCTTTTGATGTAGTAATTCAACCGGATCCTCTTCGCAATTGTTACTTTATAACTAATGGATTGGAGAAGATTGTACACTACGTGGGTCTGTGTACAGGAGTTGTACTTGTTTTAAGATACGTAGCGGATTACATCTTTTAGGTTACTGTCTTTAATTTAAACGGATGTGAGATTATTGTACCCAACACTGATGATAGCCCGAAAGGTGATACTTCCTCTCCCAAATTACAAGTTGCTCCAATTGCTGAATATATGGATCATCAGTCGGATGTTGAAGAATCCAATGACGTCGATTTTGATAGTGATTATGTTGTACCTGATGAATCATCGGATGATGGAGACGATGCAGATTTTGATGCTGCTGCCTCAGATTATGAAGCTGATCCTGATGTATATCCCATAGAATTGTATGGTACTGCAAGCAACATTTTGTAAGTTTGTTCTCTTAATATTTTATGTCTCATTCTTTCATTGTTAAATGTTTGTTACAATTAAGAATTTGTTACTTTTCTTAAATATGTTATTTATTTGTTATTGATTATTTTTATTTTATATTTATTTTAAGCGTCTTAATGCGAAAATGGTGTTATTATCAAGGATTGATAGGTCATTGAAGATGACAATTCAAAATCTGAATGGAGTTGATACTGTAGTTAACTTTCGACCAGAGAAGCATGGCAAGGGATTTAGATACGTGGCTTGTCAATGGACCAAGAAGTTCACCAAGCCCAATCGTATCTACAAAAATATGAAATGCAAATTTGTTTACTCTATAGACAAAGCCAAGCTGATCTTAAAGAAAGTCTACAAATAGTTATGGTTGTTGGTATTATCTCATGTGAGATGAAGTTATGCGATGGTGATGTGTGAAACTTTTATATTTTCCAAACTTCTAAATATTTAAATTATAATCATGTATGCTTATCTTGTTAATTATATTAACTTAAATTTTTGATGTACATTCATTATATTTTAATCGGCTCTTCGTGATACATCACAACATGTTGGTGATCGACATTTAGAAGTCGCAACAAATTTATGGCCGATAATTGTTATAATCTCACTTGAATTATGTTTTCTTATTATTAAAAGATTCTACAAAACAACCGGTGAGATAAATGCTCAGAGCATGTTTTCTAAGGTATGTGTTGCATCATGTTTTCTAATCGCTCAAGGGAAAGAAATCTTAGACTTAAAATTAACAAAATACTCTATAACCTCTAGTTATAAATAACAGTCATTTGAACATCTGCTCCTACCAAAGGGATACACTCAACATCTATTTCCCTAAAGTATGACAAACCCAAAGCTTTGTTGAAGACAAAATATGTTGAAGCAAAGTCTGTTGAAGCAAACAACCTCTGCTGATAAACACAAAAACTGTTGAAGCAAAGGTCTGCCAAAGAGAACCTCTGGTGATGAAGACAAAACTATGATGAAGCTAAGGTCTGCTGTGGATCAATAGATGATGCAGTTCAATATAGGATCTTTAACAGAAGATCTTTAACAGATGACGATCAACAGATGATAAGGTCTGTTGAAGAAAACAACCTCTGCTGATAAACACAAAGACGGTTGAAGCAAATGTCTACCAAAGAGAACCTCAGCTGAAAAATACAAAAGTATGATGAAGTTAACATCTGCTGTGGATCAACAGATGATGCAGTTCAACAAAGGATGTTTAACAGAAGAGCTTTAACATATGATGATCAACAGATGATAAGGTCTGTTGAAGCAAAGTATGTTCAACAGATCCTAATGTAACTCAGATCCTAATAGTGCTTAGTCCCTAGCAGATGTAAGGAATCTGTAATAGTGCTTAGCCTCTAGCAGGTGTTAATGTATCTCAGATCATAACAGTTTTCCTACCAATCAATTCATTAAATTTGCATTCATTCACTAACAATAATATACAACCCTACTACTTGTGCAATACATGAATATCAACAATAATATATATATATATATATATATATATATATATATATATATATATAATATAATAACAATAATATATATAACAAAAAAAGGTCAAATTTATATGTTTCAAATTGTAGCCATTACATACCAAATCCATCAGTTTAGATGATTCAAATTGTGGCCATAACATACCAAACTTTTAACCACAGCAGGTTAAAATAAAAGTTAACAAACATAAATAAAAACCACAAGGAGTCTTCAAAATAAGTGGTTTTTGCTTTCCATTCAGACTTATTCTAGAATCCTTTTCGATTTCAACGGCTGAAAAGTTTTCGTAACATCACCAACATCTTTGCAACAGATCACAAAACAACTAATGAATATTTATTCAACATGTTATTATATTGCCATAAATAAAGAGTATACTTATGATTTGCAGAAAGTAACAAAAAATACCTTTCCATTTCCTTACAATTTCCATGTTGTATAACGGCCATCACATGCTTATTAGCTGGGATTTTAGAGATGAACTCATTAAACTGCAAAGCATAATCATTCCACACAGTACATCGCAAAACCGTACCCCTACATGAAACAATACTCGTATGACCATAAACTAAACACAATCTATAAAATCAAAACTAAATTGAATGAATAACAACAAAAATCAAAGGAAATTTATGACCATTTATTAAATTAGTAAATGAGCAACAAATTCACGAACATATTCACTTGAAGAATAAATTGTTGATGTGACACCCGGCTTTCCAGGCCGCACCGTACAATTGTAACACGTGTTGTGAATAGATAAAAGGCTGTATTTGACTGGTTATGATGTTTATATGTGGAATTTAATGAGTTGGTAAATTTAAACCTTGGTAAAAATTATGTTGGCAACGATAAGATAAACGCTTATCGCGTAACGGATAAAATGCGAAACGAACGTCGGTGACCACCCGACCAGTGTTAAAATCCTAAAAATAGTCTGTTATGATTAGAATAATAATTTTAATCATATTCGTGAGGAAAAATAAATTAAAACACTATGAAACTCTATTTTCGAGTTTTAGCGCGTACCGCGCGATACTGCGCGCATTAGACAAAATACCGTCAACGCAGCCAGTCAAGGCAACTGGTAATGACTTCAGTAATAATTTTGAGTGATTATTCTTAAAGGATGATAAAAATAATTTAAAACGCATTAAACATGGTTAAAACGCCAGATAAAATACCCGGTATCCAGTAAAATACCTGTTTTTGCATTAAACTATATATATACATGTATATGCGTGTGTATGTGTGTAATATATGAGGTGTCAGCTGGTTAGGGAGTTTCCTCTTCTCTCTCTAGACAATTGTAGGCATGGGGAAGATACATGTGATGATTAATCCCCCAAAATCTTCTTTAATCATTCAAAACCCAAGAAATCTTTCACCATTTCATTCTCTCACTCTCTCTCTCATACTCACAGCCGAACACCCCCTTACATACCCACATTCAAAATTTTCAAACCTTTTCATGAAGATTCAAAGGTATTTCATGGTGATTTCAAGCTTGTAAGCAGGTTTGGAGGTGATTTCAATAAGATCCAAGCAAGAACAAGCCTCATATTACCATGTTAATCAAAAACCCACTAAGAAATCTTGAAGGTATAAACTTATTTTTAAAAACCACATTCTTGATTTTTAGTGATGATGGAGATGTTAGATGGTTTCTCTTGAACTTGGAATAAATCACTAACTTGTAACAAACAAAGAATAAGATTTCAAACAAAATGGAAATGGGTGTGTATGTATATGTATGTATGGCCGAAAGTTTATGAATGTGTGTATTTTAGTTGTGTTTTGATTTTGTTGAATACTCTTGATTGATTTGATTTGATTCTTGAAAGATGGATTCATGCATGGTTTAAAAAGATGTCCTAAAAGAAGGTTATAAAAGGGTCTTGTGATTTGAGATAAAAACGATATAAAGTGAACTTCTGGAAGTTCATATATGTGTGTATATGTGTCGTATATACATGAAATAAATATGGTCTTTGAAGCATTTAAGATCATGTTGGATGATGGTTTTATGATATGGGTGTACTAGATGCATATACTTAGACATGCATGATGATATGTGATCATAAAAAGGTGATTTGGGTATGATTTAGTAAAAATCAGTTTTAATCAGATTATAAACACTAAAATAAAGTTATTTTAAAGTGTTTAGTGACATATAACTTTGTCATAATGTTTGCTAGCTTTGCATGTTGTACTTGGTGCATTAAAAGTTGTAAAATACGTGAAATCGCATGATTTATGCGACTTACACAAAAACTGCACTAATCTTATTATAACCATTATTTTAATCAGTAAATAATATGTATTGTGTTAAAATATCAACTCATTCCGAGTTGGGATGATTATAGAAACGTTTAACGCAAAACTATGCGTTAAAACGGTCAAACATCGGCTTTTCAAGTGATTTTTATAAAACTGATTTAGATCAGTAAGTAAACTGATATTTTTAGTTTGAAATAAGTATTTTAACTAATTTTAAGTTTACTTGGTGTTTGGTTAGTCATACGTGACTTCTGACGCCCGAAAACGTTACCGAATCGCTAAAATACGCATTTTTCAATGAACACAAGTATGGGTAAATTTGGGGAGGGTTCATTGGGGAACACTAAAAAAGTGGGGAACAGGGGAACACTTTTAAAAATTATACTTAACATGTTAAAAAAAATATTTTTCTAATTTTTTTTCGGCGCTTTTTCTTATAAATACAAGTAGAAACATTTTTGATAAAAAAAATCAAAAACTAAAAATATAAAAAAATGTTTAAAAAACAGTTATATCTTATAGAATTAACTTAACATGTTAAAAATAATTTTTTTTTACATTTTTTTCAGCGCTTTTCTTTATAAAAAGGAGGAGAATCTAGTCGAGTAAAAAAATATTTTTTTCTAAAAAAAATTTTTTTTAGCCTTTTTTTAATTGTTTTTTTCTAATATTTTTAGTTTTTGATTTTTTTTATTAAAAATGCTTCTACAAGTATATAAAAGGAGAAGCGCCGAAAAAGATGTTTAAAAAATTATTTTTTAACATGTTAAGTTAAATTTTTAAGAGTGTTCCCCGGTTCCCCACTTTTTTAGTGTTCCCCAATGAACCTCACACTAAAATTTTGGGTGAACCTTATGTGTTAAGATGTGTTATGTGATATAAACATGTGAATGTGAAAATATGTTAAGTTTTAACATGATAATGAAAATTTGGATTATGCATGTATACTTGTGTGTTTTGTGCGGTAGAAACAGTAAAAATCGCGTTAAATGTGAAACTTGTTTGTCGAGCATGAAATTAGACACATATGAGATATTTTATGTATAATTGCTTTAAAAATGACATAATAGATAAGTTAACGAGATTACACGTGTTACGGTGTTAATTTATGGGTACGTTTATGTATATATATATTACGACGCGCAAATCGTAGATATATAACGTATAAACGGGTGTGTTAAGGGATTTACATGATAACAGTCACCAATAAAAGTGTTCAAATTGCAAAATCTTAAAAATATATATATATGAACTCATATATATATATATATATATTAACGTGCCAACATAATAAAAAAATGATAACTTTTCGAGAAAATCTCAAAGTTATGTGACAATTCTAATAAACAGAGAAACTTAGGATTTTGTGATGTATATATATATTGATTTAAAACTCGTTCCAACATATAATAGGACGTGAAGAAATCAAACTGTGGGATTGCGCTATTTAAAATACGCACCCAAAGGTGAGTGTCACTAAACCCCTCTTTTACTACTTTGTATATATTTTGGGGGTAGAACACGCCAATAAAAGAGTTTAATAATGTTTTTGGATTAAAACATACCTTTTAATATAAAATATATATATTTTCGGTGAAAATTTATGGAGTTTGATAAATCATACGTTTCGAGATAAAACGTTTTTGATGAATGAATGTTTGGAGGAGAAATTGGGATGGTACGGTGTTTCCGAGGAGAAACATACCGTAAAGTTGGAACGAATGCTGCCTGGTGTCAAGAGAGTAAGTAACAGCATCGGCTTACATTTCGGTGGGGATTCAGGGGATTCGTACAACTTCGTATATTAAATTGTCATATTAGTAGGATATATATATTGTACGTGAGGCAGACATCATATTTGGTCTCAAAGTGGACCCTGCGCCCATGATGTCGTTTAATTGATTAAGTAAATGTACGCGAGGAATTGTTGGTAGATCTATCGGGTTGACAACCCCGTCGTGACCGGTCTCCCCGTGTCAAGTCAAACGACGAATTTAGATTTTGGTTATTGTCTAGCATTGATTATCCCTGCATGGTAAATATATAGTTCGTATTGTCTAGCTAACATACGAGTCTGAAAATTGATGCTATGAATTTAATATACAAAACTTGGGTAAGAGCTTAATGTCGGGTTTTTAAACTTACGACAGATGACCCATGGATTTTATTAAGGAAGTAAAACAGACTTTCTAAAAATTATATGGATGTTTTAAAATAAACACATAATCAGAAAGTTTTCCTTTGGAATGAATTGTTTGAATGTGAATATGTGAACTTACCTTCCTTTGTGTTGACCCTTGATTTTGAACGTGTTCTACAGGTACTTGAGTTCGGCTTCAGGAATCATGACATATCTTGTGTTTGATGATGCATGTTGTGTTATTTGAAAATGTTGGACACCTTTTAAACTTTCTGGGACGAATGTAATAAGATCCACGAGGATCAAAGACAACTTAACTTATGTTGTTGTGTCGTAGCTTTTAAAATGAAATGTTTAATAACTTATGTTTTAAAATAAGTCGAAATGTCCAACAAATGAGTGCATCGATCAACAAGATATAAATGGGCACCAACTTCTGTCACCACTACGTTTAATATTCCGCTGCGATGTTTTTGGGGTGTGACAGAAGTTGCTATCAGAGCCAATGGTTGTTAGCGAACTAGATGTTTTCGGAGGAAAGCACTAGACTTCAACCGAAGAATTTTGAGATTTAAAGTCCAAAATTCTCGAAGCCAAGATTTTTAAATAAACATGGAAAGTTTTATCTTGTATGAAAACCCTTATGTGTTTATGTGCATACGTGATTTTCTGTTTATTTGGGCCATATGTGTTACTATTCATATTGATCACACACTTACTTGTACGGTTACCTATGTGTCACAGATGTCGCACGAGCACGAGGTCATCGAGATCAACGACTCAGGTAGCGAGCCAGATTTCGAGACTTCACCCAGATCCATTCTACCAGAGATACCTATCTCGATCCCACAGATGGTTGGTATGGTTGAGTTTGCTTCATCATTCCACGTCGACCCTGCTGCTTTTGCCAGTCAGGTAGACCCCTGATATGCTTCCACTAGCAACGGGTGGATTGATGACAACGATGATGCCCCTCTCTTGATTCATGAGACGGAACCAGTTATTGATGACGTGATCAAAGGTGTCCCTATTATTGAAGGATCTCTTAGTATTGCACCAGTGGTGGATGCCACTATTGTCACGGCTCATTAGAGCCATCAGTTGTTCCACCTACTACTGTGATCGAGTCTATCGTTGAGTTCCCTCCACCTGTTCTGTCAGAGTCATCTTTACCCGTCTTAGAGTCACGCACATCTACTACGCCTCTATTAATGTATTATCGCCGTTGGAAGAGGGTTAGGCCTGCTGGGGAGATTGCTTCTACATCACGTGCTGAGACGGCATCTGCTTCTAAGAAGCAGAAACGGGTTTGGGTAGATCGATGTTGCCACTGTGATCGATAGTTTGCTATCTTGCGCGAAGTACTGGAGACGACCAAAGGTAAGATGAAGGACCTCGAGGGGCAAATGGACTGGTACGAAGAGTTGAAGGATTTGGATAACAGTGCGACGGACCAGATGCACTGGAGGATAGTGGATCTGGAGGAGTTGGTAAGGAAGATGCTAGATTTTATGGGATGAAGCGTTACATGTTAGTTTTGGTTGTTTATTTGTGGTTGTTATGTTAGACACTTTTTGATACTTTTGTATGGGGAGGGGCCTGCGTGCCAGTTATATATTTTGTGATATTAGGTAGAAATTTTTGTGAAAACTTGTTTTGGGTGTCGATGTAGACATGCCAAGGATAGTTGGGATGTACTGAAAAACAAGTTTGTTAATTTCTATGATAATATCAAATGATCTACTTTTGGTTTAAAAAAATTTCTCATTAATATGTGGATATTATACATGCGCAATCTTTGGTACACTAACATTTAATGATTGAATTATTTTTGGTTATCGTCTCATGTGATTATTATTGTTGTAAATAATAGAAACGACGAAAATGCCGCCAAAAACAAGACAGGGTACTGGACTACCTGCCACACCAGAAGAGTTGGCACGACTCATAGCCCAACACGTTAATACTGCATTGGAACAGCGTAATGCTAACCAGAATGATGGCCAGGAACGTGGATGTGGTGCTCACGGGCATGATCTTGGTGGGACGCAGATTGGAAACCCTCCAGGTAAAATAATGATCGGAAAGTTTTGATAGTTCATGTGTTATGATCTCATTGGAACGTATTCCTGATTTTCATTAACCGTATGAACAGTGCATAGAAGTATACACAAAACAATCCAGGGTTGTAACCCAAGATCATTTACTGGTGCCCTATGCAATGATGTGGCAGTGATATGCGTGATATCGGGCTGTCAAAACGAGTCAGACATTCGAGTGATTCAGCGTTCTGAACCTACAACTGGAGATTCGAAGAAGCGTAAACCTGAGAGCTTGAAGAGGAATGTCGAAGAGGAACGTGGGAAGAAACATAGCTTGGAGAGAGCATGTGTAGCTAACGCTAGAAAGTCGGGAAAGGGTAATGTCAGTGATGGACAAGAGAAGTGCGCCAGATGTGGCCGAACTAGACATGTGGCTCCCAAGTGTTATCCTAAGAGTACATTGGATGGAATTACGCTCAACGGATACTACGTGTGTGGTGAGTAAGGACACTACAAAAAAAAATGCCCGAAACCGAAAGGACAGGATGCTAAGGGCAAAGCCGTTGAGGCGAGTGCTGGGAAGGCATGTGAGAATCCTGCTAATGATACTGGTATGTTTCGAATCAAAAACCAATCATTGTTCATACTTTTAATACCAAAGCTGACTTAAGTTTTGTTTCGAAAAATTTTGAACCATTTTTGTGTTCACCTACAAGTAAGCTGAGTATAAAGTGCCCGATAGAACTAGCAATTGGTAAGTTGATGGAAACTAGTGAGGTCATTTGCGGTTGTAGTATTTAGTTAGGTAATCGTAGTTTTAGTGTCGATTTATTTCCAGTGGAGCTGGGGAGCCTTGACGCAGATGTGAGAATGGATTGATTATCCAAGAGCGAAGTGGGGACTATCGCTTGAAGAAGTTAGCTAGGATATCTCGTCCTGATGACGGTAGAGAAGTGATAATTGTTTGCGAAGACCGATCGAGCCGAGTGTCGAGTGTTGATGGTTGAGAGTCGTCAGTGTTTTGAGGATGCTCAAGTGGTTGTGAAAAGGCTATCCTACGTTCTTTGTTAACGTGGTGGATATGAAGGCCAAATGTAGGAATGTCGGAGAGATTCCTATTGTTCGCAATTATCCAGAAGTTTTCCTAAAAAGACTTACCTGGATTTCCCCCTGCGAGACAGATCGAATTTCGAATCGATCTGGCACCCGGTGCTGCACCCAATTGCATAATCTCCTTATAGATTAAGCACCATCTGAGATGAAGGAAATGTCGAATCAGCTTCAAGAGCTACTGGACAAGGGTTTCACTCGATCAAGATTTTCGCTTTGAGGTGCGTCTATTTGTTGTGAGGAAGAAGGATGGATCCTTCAAGATGTGTGTTAATTTCAGAGAGCTGAACAAGTTGACTATCAAGATTCGGTACCCTTTTACCGAGGATTGACGATTTGTTCGATCAAGCTACAGGGATCCAGCTACTACACGAGGATCGACCTACGATTAGGATATCAATCAGTTGAAGGTTACCGACGAAGATACTCCGAGGACCTGCTTTTCGAACACGATATGGCCATTGCGAGTTATTAGTCATGCCTGTTGACTAAACTAATGTGCCATTTATATTCTTGGATCTCATGAATAGGGTATGGGAACCCTAATCGGATAAGTTCGTGATAATATTCATCTACGACATACTTGCCTATTTGAGAACCGAAGAAAATCATGAGTAACATTTGAAGTTGACTATGGAATTGTTGAGGAATAAGGAAGGCATGCATGTAGATCAGTCTAAGATTAGAGCGATCGAATAATGAGAAGAGCCAAAAACCCCATTGGGAGTATGACGAATCATAAGACTAGCTGGGTACTACCGGAGATTTATTAAGAATTTCTCTAAATTAGTTGTAGGTCCCCTTGATGTATAGATCTTTAACAGAATTGTCTTTCCAATCAAGAGTGCGGAATCCTCTTGATCAGAATATAGCAGAATGAGTAGAAACAGAAATCAGCAATTCACTTTCAAACCGGGTTTTCTATTGATTATCAAACCAAAGTATTACAATCAATCAAAACCGTAAAACAATTTCGTCCAAGCTATGTCTCTCACGAAATTGCTCTCTCAAAAACTGTTTTGGCTAATTAAGCTAAACCCTAAAGCCTAACCTTGTTTATATAACACAAGGTTGCTACTTGGGCTAAGGTTTCCTACATGGGCAAGGCCCAATTCGCCCCCCATCACCCAATGTGGGTTTTGTTTAGCCCAAACTCTATAACCAAATTATTACAAAGCTAAACCAACTAACTGTTTATCGTTTAACTAATTACAAGATATCCAAAGACCAAATCTAAGCTGTTGTCACAAACATGCACCAACCAACTCCCCCTTGATAATAGCTTCATAAAATAACTTTCTCTTCAGTCATCTTGCATTCTTCATGTAGTCTTGCACTGTCTTTGGTCTTTGGATAGCTTCAGCTTCAATAGCTTCTGTCAGCAACATACTCCCCCTAAGCTGATGCATCCAATCACCAAATCTTCAAAAACTTTAGCGTTTGAGTAAACTCCAATTCAGCATATGTATAGCAATCTTCAAACTCTTCAACTTGTTTGCAATGTAGAAAGGAGGTTCTACCATGCATCCAATCAAACTCTCATCTTCACAGCAACTCATCACTTTAACTTCTCAACAACATACTGCTACAATCTGTATACTATAAAACAAACATCTCGAGAAACCATAAGAATTTTTCAACAAGGTTAAATAAATTATTATTTTTCAAGAGATAGTTAAACCGTATTACAGATTAAGCATTTTCAACTTATCACCAACACGCAAAACTTTTTAATCACACACCCTATAACCCGCATGTTTTAAAATTTTGAACTCACATTCCAACACCGTCTCCCCCTATCAGTAACAATTCCTCCAAGAATAACAGTTTTCCGTATGTTAAGAATTTTAAACAGAAAAAGACACTATTTTTGGATTTTTATATTTTCTGAAAGCAAGTAAATAAATACGAAAAGCAATAAACACTCTGTTTTTGTGAGAATCACTGGTAAGAAGATCATATCAGCACAATCAAACTGTTTCACACTATTAGATAATTCTTTATTTAATTTTTCGTGAAAAGCAGTCCAAGACGATTACCAGTATGTTTGTCCACTTAAACAAAATGCATGAACATTTCAAGTACCATTACCGTATGATACGTTAAGGTAACTTTATTTCTGATATACTAGTGTGTCCCACTTCAGGATATACCCCCACGATCAAGGTATGCACAAAGATTCATCATAGTAGGTGAGTATACTGAATTCATCCATTTTGTATTTCAACGTTTAGATAATTGGTGAACAGGTCAGTACTTCCGTACAGCAAAGAGACCAAAATATCTAACGAGGGCTAAGACAAATACCATTTTTTGGTACGAATTATGCATTTTGCACTTTTTGAATGACTCTCTATGAGAGCTTCTTCATTTATGGGATTTGGCATTTTTTGCTCTTTTAAGATATCCTGGTTATGCCTAGGTCAGCATGTATCTGGATGCAGCAGAAGGACAACCCTGATATCCCCAGATGAAATAACAGTATAAAGACCCAAAACTTCAGATTTTGGCAATCTATCAACTCAAGATTTAAGGTCATTAAACCATACACCACTGATGTGTTCCCCACTCATACACAGTTTATTTAAGTTTATATCACATTGGTAAGTTGATTATTTCATGCTTTTTGCCTACGGATACATCGTTTGATGAAGCTGCTATCACACTTAAGCAATTTAATTTCAGTTTCAGTGTGACAGTCTAACTTGCTGATGTACTATCATTTCTTCTTTTTCACACAGTGATAACTCATTTTTGATTTTCTATTTTTTTTATTTTTGATTTTTCAATGTTTTTGTATTTTTTGATTTTTAAGAAAAACAGTAAACTATTTACAAATTTTTTTATGAAAAACCAGTTATTCAGGATTCCTCATCCCGTTGAGTTCGACTAAATGTTCAAAGCGAGCCCTGTCAAAAGCTTTAGTATAAAGATCTGCCAGGTTATCTAGTGTGTCGACTCGATGTAATTCAATTAGTCGTTTTTCAGCACAATCCCGTATAAAATGATGACGTATGTCAATATGTTTTGTGCGACTGTGTTTCACGGGATTATTAGTTATAGAAATCGTGGCATTATTGTCTATCATAATAGGAGTACGAGTGAAATCCAAACCGTAATCGCGCATCTGCTGTTGTATCCAGAGAACCTGAGAACAGCAGCTACCCGCAGCAATATATTCAGCTTCACAAGTAGATGTAGACACACAAGATTGCTTCTTGCATTGCCAAGAGACAATCCTGCCTCCCAAGAACTGACAACCACCTGTTGTAGACTTTCTATTTGACTTGCATCCTCCAAAGTCTGAGTCAGTGTAAGCAACAAAATTCATATCACTATCAGCTGGATACCACAACCCAAGTTTAGGTTTCCCCTTCAAGTAACGAAGAATACGCTTCACTGCTTTCATGTGTGACTCTTTCGGATTAGCCTGATATCTGGCATACAAGCATACGACAAACATGATGTCAGGTCTTGAAGCAGTCAAGTACATTAGAGAACCAATCATTGCCCTGTATTGAGTTGGATCAACGTCTTCAGTACTTTCATGATCTGGGCCAATATTGTGATTTTCACATATGGGTGTGTTGAAAGTAGAGCAATCATTCATTTTGAACCGATCTAAAATGCCATACACATACTTCGTTTGATGAATAAACATCCCATCCTCCTTCTGTTCAACTTGTAATCCCAGAAAGTAAGATAGCTCACCCATAGCGCTCATTTCGAACTTGCTCTTCATCACCTGCTCGAACTCTTTACACATGTTTTCATCTGATGACCCAAAGATGATGTCATCTACGTACACCTGTACTAGCAGAAAATCTTCCTTCTTCCTCTTGATGAACAGTGTACTGTCAATCTGACCTCTTTCAAAACCATTTTTGATCAGATGTGTAGACAGTGTCTCGTACCACGCCCTGGGAGCTTGATGTAATCCATACAAAGCCTTATCAAGTGTGTACACTCGATCTGGATAATCTGGATCAACGAACCCATCTGGTTGTGAGACATACACCACTTCTTGGACTTTCCCGTAAAGAAATGCACTCTTCACGTCTAGTTGGTAAACTTTGAAGCCCTTGAATGTTGCGAAAGCTAGAAACAAACGAATTACCTCCAACCTTGCCACTGGTGCAAACACCTCATTGTAATCAATCCCTTCTAGCTGATTGAAACCTTTTACCACCAATCGAGCCTTGTTTCGCGTCACTATCCCTCAGTCATCCTTCTTGCACTTAAATACCAGCTTAGTGCCTATCTCTCTTTCACCTTTAGGAAGGTCAACTAACTCCCAAACCTTCAACTTTGCAAACTGTGCCAATTCTTCTTGCATAGCTTCAACCCATGAATTGTCTTTAAGAGCCATATGAATGTTCTTCGGCTCCTCTTGGGAAATAAAACAGCTATACAAGCACTCGTTCACAATCCCAGTCTTCTCAATCGACACAAATAAACCAGAATTCGCTGCTATGCTTCTTCTCGTCTGAACACCTACATTAGGATCCCCAAGTATCATGTCAACTGGATGATCTCTATTTGCTCGTGTAGTAGCAACAGCATCGACTTCTAGATTGTCACCCAGGTTTGATCCAACCTCCCCCTGAATGTTCTGATTTGCAAACGGATTAATGAAATCCTCCCCCTCAATGGGTTTAGAGTCACTATCGCTTGAATTAGGAGCAGCAGCACCTTGGGAATTTTCTGGAGCATCTGTCATATCAACATTCGATCTAGGCATGAACTCGCCTTCATCATCTCCACTTATCACTGTTTGAATCAGCTGAGATTCATCTGCATTTGGAAACTCAGGAATATTAAATGATTTAAAAGTGCTTTCAGAATCATATAATATAGCAGGACCACTCGTTGATTGTTGAGGTTTGTATGAAGTAATTTCAACATTAAAGACAACCTCAATTTTACTAGTTTTTATATTAAAAACCCTTTATTCGGTGTGCCAGGCACATAACCTAGAAAGTAGCCATCGTCAGCCACCTCACTGAATTTTTGTTTATCTTTGTTTCGCACAATGGTGCAGGGTAATCCAAATGGTTCAAAGCCTTCCAAGTTTGGTTTCTTGTCAAACATCAATTCATGACAAGTTTTATTAAAACGTTTAACAGTCAAAACTTTGTTTAGGACGTAGCAAGCTGTATTCACAGCTTCTCCCCAGAAAAGAACTGGTAGCTTTGAATCTAAAAGCATCGTCCTAGCGGCTTCAATCAACGTCCTGTTTTTCCTCTCAGCAACTCCATTTTGTTGAGGTGTATAAGGAGCAGAATATTGATGTTCAATTCCCTTTCGAAGACAGTAGAGATCCAGAATTCGATTCTTGAACTCCGTGCCATTGTCACTCCTTATTCTCTTGATCCAAGCATCATGGACGTTTTCCAATTTCGTAAAAAGATCTATCAGCATCTCTGTCGTCTCATCTATCAGCATCAGTAACTACAAGACAATAGTACTTTCCACCTATGCTCCTCACGTTCACTGGACCGAATAAATCCATGTGAAGTAATTCATAAGGGGCATCTATGGAATTTACTGTTTTAGACTTATGAGGTTTCTTGTGTTGTTTTCCCTTTTGACATGGAAGACATTTATCTTCCACTTGAAACCTCTGCATTGGAACCCCTTTCACTAGCTCATTTTTAATAAGGTAATTCATTTTTCGATAGTGAATATGGGCCATGCGTCTGTGCCACAACATCGATTCAGCTACAGAAGCTTTTGAAAGTAAACACGCCACCACAGCAGTCGGATCCTTAGCACCCATGTCCATGACATAAGTGTCATTTCTCCTTGGCGCTCGCATCACTATCCAATCGTCCGGAATCTTCAAACCTGGTTTCAACACTAATGCTTCATTCTTGGTAAAATGGACCGAGTGACCCTTGTCGCAGACTTGAGACACGCTCATCAGATTGTCTTTAAGCTGCTCCACATAGTTCACTTTGTCCAGTGTGATCTTCCCATTGGTCACTTTTCCTCGTCCTGTAATTTTATCACCTTTAGCACCCGCAAAATTCACCTTTCCACCATCATAATCTTCAAATTCAGTAAACAATCTTGCATCCCCCGTCATGTGCCTGGAGCAGCCACTATCAGCATACCATAAGTTGATAATCCTCCTTAGCAGCTCCTGCACACACCAACCAAGAAATTAGTTAGATTGGGGGACCCAAGCCTTAATGGTCTTGGGTCGTCCAAATTCACCAACCACTGGAACATCCATCCAATATCCATTACTCCTAACTGGAGTCTTGGATCTCAGACCAGTTGATGGAATTTGATTTTGATTTCCACTAGGTCTTTGGTCCTGAGGGTTCCTATATGTGTTTGGACTATTTGACCTTTGAAAATTTTGATTTTGATATCTTGAATTTTGATTCCAAGAAGCTTGATTATCATAATTTCTAAAGCCATTGTTATAAAAAGTTCGACCACCATTATTTTGGTATCGGTTTTGATATTGACCTTGACTTCTGAAATTATTTGAGTTTCCATTAAAATTTTTCATTCTAGGTGAATTGCTTCTAGGTCTCTCATATCTGCCTGGTGGAGATCTAGGCTGAAATCTTGGTTGATTTCTTTGAAAACGAGGAACTTGTGGAGTTCCTTTTTCAGCCTTATCGTCACCAACAGCAACATTCTCTGGTTGCTTATGAGCAGATTTCTTTGGAGAATTTGCAACTTTCTCCTCATTATCACCTTTCTTCTCAGGTGATTTCTCTTTGTTTCTCTCACTCACTTGTGCTTCACTCTTTTTGTTAGGACAGCAGCTAGCTACATGTCCCTTGGTGTGACATTTGAAGCACGATCTCTTTTTCGAAGACTTCTTTTCTGAAGCCTTTGAACTAGATTCGGGTTTTTTTGATGATGCCTTAGAAGGATTTGGTTCAGTTTGCTTAGTTTCAGAATTTTCTTTGTTCTTGTTTTTGGCAAACTCTACATTAGATTCATTTTCAATAACAGCTGTTTTGTTTTTCATGTCACTTCCTTGAACAAAATTAACCTTTTTAACAAAAGTTGGATTGTTATTCTTAGGATGTGAAGTTTTCTTTTTCAAAACAGGTGTGTTGTTATTATCCTTCTGGGCATCAGCACTCTCAAACACATTTACTTGGCTTGATGTGGAACTACTTGGTGATGTTGACACAAAGTCCATGAGGTCATCTTCATCAGGCAAGAAAGAATAGTCATGACTAACAGGAGGTGGAACTTCATTGAAACCACGGAATCCCACACTGGTTTTGTCATTACTTTTCTTCAAGCCACCCATCATATGTTTCATAACAAAAGTAGAGTCCCTGAACTGACCTAATTTCTTTTCAAGTTCAACAATTTTGAGTTGTGCATCTGACAACTCCTTGCATTTGTCAGAAATCTCTTTGGTTTTCTCAGCCATCATTTCATGAGCTAAGTCTATGACTTGAAGTTTTTCGTTTAGTTTGCAGGTTAACGAGTCAATTTTACTTTCATAACCTTTTATTTTCTTCAAGTATGATGATTCATTTCTTTTAGAAAAAAAGTTTGCTTCTTTAATGTTAGACATCTCACTTACCAAACTTTGGTTTTGTGTGGACAACCTGCCAACTTCACCCTGTAATTCATGACATTTTAAACACACAGAATTAGACTTTACCTCTCCTGTTTGTTTGTCAAGATTGGCCATTAGTGCTGCAAGTTGAGCTTCCATTCTCTTGTATTTAGCTTCTTTTTCTTCAGCTTCCTTTTCATAGTCAGACTTTTTCTTTTCTTCTTCAGCATCTTTTGTCTGAGCACCCTTCTTTTCTTCTGCTTTGCACTCTATTTTCATCTCAGCCTCAGCATCACTTTTCTTCTCAACTTTAACATCATCTACTGTAGCTTCACCATCATCAACTGGCATTATCTCTGCCATGAATGCCTGTGTGACATTGTCATCATTTTCCAAGTGAACACTCCAGTCATATGAACCTTCTCTAGCTGTAGAGATCAGCGCTCTCGAGTTAGAGTTATTTGATGCATTCCTATTGTTTGAACTCTGACTCGAAGTATCCTGCTTTTGTTTTTGACATTCCCTAGCAAAATGCCTATAACTTTGACAGTTGAAGCATCTCACTTTGGTCTTATCAAAACCAACAGTCTTTCCTATAAACTTCCTTCCTGTTCGGTTCATAAATCTCTTCACTCGTCTAGTAATCATGGCCATTTGCCACTGCAAATCCATATCTTCAAGATCATCAGGGTCAATCTGATCATAATCTTCATCTAAAGTGGCAGGATCAGATATCTTCCCCCGAATGTAGTTCTTATAAGAAGCAACAAATGAAGCAAGTAGAGCAAGATGCTCTTCAGCAGACTTTACACTCATTGGCATCGACTTAACACCACTACTCTGCTTAGAACCTAATGTTCTCTTGGCTCCTGATGATCCTCCGGAAGCAGCTACAAAACACACATCACCATCTTCATTCACTGTGACCTGCTCGTTCTCACACGAAAGAAACGCAGTAGCAGAGTCGCTAGAAGCGTTGTGAGATGAAGAAGATGTAAGCCCATTGTAAATCGCTGGATCTTGAACCTGATCATATCCAGTGTCTTTCTTCTTCATACTGAGCTCATAAGCTCTCAGCTTTCCTACCACTTCTTCAAGCTCTTTAGTCTCATAATCTGCTTCTCCCTTGATCATGAGAGTGTAGATATCCCATTTAGTAGGTAAGGCATCGAGCAGCTTGTCATTCTTTTCAACGTCAGTATAGCACTCTATCTCATAATTATCCATTTCTGACATCAGATGGTAGTATCGAGTGATGATGTCCTCAAGTGACTCATGCTTCATGTACTTGAAAACAGCAAACTGCTTCTTCAGTAGATCAACTTTGTTTTTCATAACATCTTCATTTCGCGCATATCTTTTCTCTAATGCATCCCACATATCCTTTGAGTTTGTGTACTTCTTGAAAGTATGCTTAATGCTATCAGGTAAGGACATTTTGATTGCAGCCAAGGCTCTCTTTTCAGCCTTATACATCTTTTTATCAGCATCTTCCATGTTCACATAGGCAGTCCTACGTGGTCTGCCCTCAAAGTCGTGTGTTGGGTTTGTGTACCCATCTTCAATGCATATCCACATGCGTGTGTCCTGATATTCAATGAAGGATTGAAAATGATCCTTCCATGTCAAATAATTTTCCACCTTCATCATCTTAGGTGGTTTGTTAGTAGTGCCAACCTCATGCTCCATCTTCAAAAGCTCATTCAAAGTAGACATGTTCAACATTTTAAACATTGCAGACTGTTAAAACCGTACAAAATATCTCCGAAAACAGTGGTTACCAAATTACACCGTTAGAATCGTCTCGAAAAGACGAATCCAATGATATCTAATGTCGAGAACCGAATTCGGGATTTTCCAGAGTCTTTTTTGTCCTAAACATGCAAGGAATGGAATCTAACGGTCCAAACGGTTCTGTCAAACGGGCTACGGATCAATTTCTATTTGCAAAACACTGAAATTTTTCTTACGCTTCCCAGAAAATATTCCACCACTTTAATTATGCTGGTTTTAAGTTCACTGTTAAATTCGCTGGGTAGCAGATTAATTTCGCTGGTCAACAAGTTAATTTTGCTGGTATATTTCGCTGAAAAGACAAGTTCGCTTGTCAAGTTCGCTGGTCAAATTCGCTGTCTCAATTTCGCGATTACGACGACCTGTAAAGTCGCCGAAAACCGTAATAATTTCGCTGAGGAAAATTATACGGTTACCAAAGTTGCCTTTGGATTTTAGGTTCGCCAGTAATATGCTGGTTAATTTCGCAGATCAATCAATTTCGCCAGACCAGTCTATTTCGGCAGTTCAGTAACTTTGGAAACTTAATCTTTTCGAAAATTTGATGATTTTCCAACACAAATCTGCAAAATCAGAAAACCTAATCAGCTCAAAATTTCCGAAAATTATGAAGTACAGATTGAAAACCATGAAGAACACGAAGAACAATCTTCGAATCTTCAAGAAATTCAGCCAAAAATTCTTCTAGAATCAACCAAAAACTTTCCTTGAAACCCTGAAACCTGCAAAACAGCAATCAAACAAACCAGAAGATCAAAACAGCCAACAAATTCGAAAATTTTATCAAACCAACAAAAAATTTTCGAAACCCTAATTTTATCAGATTTCAAAAATTTCGAAATCTCCCTGTTTCTGCCAAGAACAATTCTGAACCGAGCCTTCAAGAGCCTAATGCTCTGATACCAATTGTAGGTCCCCTTGATGTATGGATCTTTAACAGAATTGTCTTTCCAATCAAGAGTGTGGAATCCTCTTGATCAGAATTTAGCAGAATGAGTAGAAACAGAAATCAACAATTCACTTTCAAACCGGGTTTTCTATTGATTATCAAACCAAAGTATTACAATCAATCAAAACCCTAACACAATTTCGTCCAAGCTATGTCTCTCACGAAATTGCTCTCTCAAAAACTGTTTTGGCTGATTAACCTAAACCCTAGAGCCTAACCTTGTTTATATAACACAAGGTTGCTACTTGGGCTAAGGTTTCCTACATGGGCAAGGCCCGATTCGCCCCCGTCACCTAATGTGGGTTTTGTTTAGCGCAAACTCTATAACCAAACTATTACAAAGCTAAACCCGCTAACTGTTTATCATTTAACTAATTACAAGATATCCAAAGACCAAATCTAAGTTGTTGTCACAAACATGCACCAACATTAGTGCAGCCTTCGACACTAATAACCCCAAAAGGAAAGGGGAATTGATTGAGCAGAAAAGTAGAAGAAAGCTTTTCAAATCCTTAGAGGAAATGTGGAGACCGTGTACAATGGATTTCGAAGAAAATTAGGATACTCACATGCCCTTGGCAGAGTTATCTTACAATAATAGTTAACACGCTAGTATTCAGGTTACTCCGTTTGAAGCCTTGCTTGGATGGAAGTATTGATCGCCACTTTGTTGAGCTAATGTGGCAAGAGAAGATTAACCAGACCTTAGTTTATCTAGGAAAGCAGCGATAGGATTTGCCTGGATCGAAGGATGGTTAAAAGTCGCCAATTGATCAACAGAATGATTACATGGACAATTGAGGGAAATAATTGCGATTTCAGATCGAAGATTTGGTTCTATGAGAGGAGTTACTTTAAAGGATGTTATTAAGTCAGCAGAGAAAGGGAAAAAGCTTAGCCACATTGATTTGGTCCTTTCAAGAGCCCATCTTGAGTTGGATCAGTCGCTTATAGACTCAAGCTACCATAAGGATTGAGTAGTGTACATGATGTATTGTTTGGATCCAGTTTGAGAAAGTGTATAATGGATAATACACTGATTTTGTTATTTGTAAAGATTTATTTAGAAGATAAACAGAAGTTTATCGAAGTACCGTAGAAGCAGTACGTATAGCGAGAAGAGTTATGTTAATAACTGGAGGGGCGATTACAGCATTCTAGTAGTATACGTGATTTATTGGTTGTGCAATTTGTGGATACCTGAAATGAATGCGAGGAAAGAAAACGAGTTTACGAGATTTGATACTTTCGAGAGCCCATCTCGAGTTGGATCAATCGTGTGTAAACTTAGACTATCTCAGGTACAGGGTAATGTATATGTAAATACACGTATGTTAAACCCGAAATGGTGGAACTTTGACTTAATCTTCTTGATTAAGTGCTTGTAAATGTTGAACCTTGGAAAGGGTGGAGAGCGTTGAGACGCGAAATTAGGAATTGAGGATGTGTGTAATATAGGAATATGAAGATTCTTCGTAAGAATCAAAGTTTCTCGCAGAAACTACAAGACCATATTCAATAAGCTTGTTTTTACTGTTTCCACATAGTGCGAAAACGAAACCTGTAAAGTAAAAATTTCGGGGACAAATTTCCTAAACAGGGGGAGAATGTGACATCCGGCTTTTCAGGCCGCACCGTACAATTATAACACGTGTTGTGAATAGATAAAAGGCTGTATTTGACTGTTATGATGTTTATATGTGGAATTTAATGAGTTGGTAAATTTAAACCTTCGTCAAAATTATGTTTGCAACGATAAGATAAACCCTTATCGCGTAACGGATAAAATGCGAAACGAACGTCAGTTACCACCCGATCAGTGTTAAAATCCTAAAAATAGTCTGTTATGATTAGAATAATAATTTTAATCATATTCATGAGGAAAAAAAATTAAAACACTAAGAAACTCTATTTTTCGGGTTTGAGCGCGTACCGCGCGATACTGCGTGCATTAGACAAAATACCGTCAACGCAGCCAGTCAAGGCAACTGGTAATTATTTCAGGAATAATTTTGAGTGATTATTCTTATAGAATGATAAAAATAATTTAAAACACACTAAAACGGGGTTAAAACACCAGATAAAATACCCGGTATCCAGTAAAATGCCTGTTTTTGCATTAAACTATATATATATACATGTATATGCATGTGTATGTGTGTAATATATGAGGTGTCGGCTGGTTAGGGGGTTTCCTCTTCTCTCTCTAGACACTTGTGGGCATGGGGAAGATACATGTGATGATTAATCCCCCCAAAATCTTCTTAAATCATTCAAAACCCATGAAATCTTTCACCATTTCATTCTCTCACTCTCTATCTCATACTCACGGCCGAACACCCCCTTACATACCCACATTCAAAAATTTCAAACCTTTTCATGAAGATTCAAAGGCATTTCATGGTGATTTCAAGCTTGTAAGGATGTTTGGAGGTGATTTTAAGAAGATCCAAGCAAGAACAAGCCTCATATCACCATCTTAATCAAAAACCCACTTAGAAATCTTGAAGGTATAAACTTATTTTTAAAAACCACATTCTTGATTTTTAGTGATGATGGAGATGTTAGATGGTTTCTCTTGAACTTGGAATAAATCACAAACTTGTAACAAACAAAGAATAAGATTTCAAACAAAATGGAAATGGGTGTGTATGTGTATGTATGTATGGCCGAAAGTTTATGAGTGTGTGTATTTAGTTGTGTTTTGATTTTGTTGAATATTCTTGAATGATTTGATTTGATTCTTGAAAGATGGATTCATGCATGGTTTAAAAAGATGTCATATAAGAAGGTTCTAAAGGGTCTTGTGATTTGAGATGAAAATGATATAAAGTGAACTTTTGGAAGTTCATATATGTGTGTATATGTGTCGTATATATGTATGTAGGATCGTTTTGCGACCTATATGAGTCGTTCAGAGTCAACACAAAGCTGTTTGAAAGGCGTAAACAGTCAAACAACCTAGAATCAGTGATAGAACGGTGTAGAAACAGAGTATGATACTTAAAACAAGCTTCTCATTGATATTTGACTTTATTACATGGTGAAAATTGGACAGCACTTTGTTACACTTTCACAAATTTCGTACCAAATGAGAAGCATGACACCCATATATATAGGCATCTAATTTCGCACGAAATAGCATTATGCTATTTCGTACGAAATAACACTACGTAATTTCGTGTGAAATAGCAACATGCTATTTCGTGCGAAATTACTATAAACACACACAAACTTTACATATTTGACATTTTGACCCCTATTCAAGCTACCGACATGACCTAGACTTTAGACGTAGGCTATAGACATTATGCACCAACAAACTCCCCCTTGGATATTGCCGGAGTCTTCAGTCTGGTCTTCAGCACATTCTTCACAATGACTTGAACTTTACTTCCCTCGGCTTAGGCTTTTTCATCAACAGCTTCCTAAGCTTTTCATTTTCTTCAACCCTTTTCTTTTCTTCAACAGCCATTCTTTGAACCACAGTATGCCTCAGCATGTTGTCTTTATCTTCTCGAGCTTTTCTTTCTCTTTCAGCCTTCATCGCTTCCTCTTTCTCAATCACTCTCCATTTAGACGACCATTTACTTTCAGCATTGATTCCTTTTTGGAAGCAGATGGAAACAAACTTCTGAAATTGCATCGCTTGGTCTTTATCTTCAACTTTGAATCCAATCTTGTTAAAAAACGAGCATTCAATGTCTTTTGCCGAGCAATTCACCAACCATAAAGGATCATACACATGAATGTATCTGACTTCATTTTCAACTCTGTAGGTGATCACAGCCTCAGTAGTCAAACAGTTGTACACCCAATACAAAAATCCTGTATGGAAATCCTGCTCCATTTTCGGCATAGGAATGTTCTTTAACACTTTTGGCTTCTTTATCTTCAGGATTGTTTCTTCATTTCCAGTTTCAGGATTCACTCTCCTCACTTTCTTTGGATAATGAGGTTTCCAGTGTTTGAATCCTCTGAAAGCTTCAAATTTCTTCAGACCCCAGATGGGTACATCATGCTTTCTGACTGGATAATCCAGAGTTCTAACTTTCGATAACTCTTCAACATCCCACCAAGGTAGGGACATGATATTCTGAATATATTCAAAATACTGTACTCCAAATTATCTTCTGACTGCATACATGTTCACTTGTGGCAAGAATCCCCAGCTGATAATGTCACCAAGTGATACTTCTCTATCTCTCTTATAAAACTTGAGTGGACGTTTGAATTTTCTTTCTGTACTCTTTCTAAACCACTTCTTGCGTTCTTCGCGCTGTGCATCTTTCATTGTACCATCAAAGTTTTTATTTTTCAAACATTCTGCAACTTTCCTCCTCAACTAATCTACATTCTCTTGACTGAAAAACTCAACCAGCGTTGGAAAGTTTGATGTATCAACATTTGCATTTTATTCATCGCTGCAGTCTTCAATCTCAACTTGATCATAATTATCTGCCTCTTCCACATACTTCTATTGATACTATGGCTGTTGATTCATATCAAAAGCATTCAACTCTTCTTCAAAGTCAAACTTGAAGTTAGGATCATCAATACGTGTCATCTCAATAATGTCAGCCATGGTGTACGTATGTCTGATTTTTCCTTCCTCAACTTCAGGTTCAAGACGGAATATCAACTTTTCTCTTTTATCAACATTCTGATCATCAACGTTCTCCCCCTCACCTGTAGCATCCTCAGGCTCTTCATTCACATCATCGTGAAGATAATCATCGATATTCTCTTAATTAGATGCTTCTGTTACTTTAATTCCTGTACCTCCCCGACCATCGTCATCATTATCATCATCATTGTGACTACTAGTAGAGAATACATCATCTGCATCATCTGTTTTCTCTTCATCAACATCATCCTCTTCATCATCATCCTCCTCGATATCTTCCTCATCATTAATAACATCATCGATTAACACATCCTCTTCAAAAATCGCAGAAACTGCAAAAATAGGACGAGGATTCTGAATTGGTGATTCAGGTACAGTTGAAGGAACAATTGATCTTTCAGTAACTTCACTAACACCTTCAACACCTTTACCCTTGTTTTTCATTTCAGCATCAATTTCAGCCTGACGTCGAGCTCTAACTTCTTCAACTTCAATCTCTTCAAATCTCTGCTCAACAGACTTTCCAAGCAAATTTTCTAACACTTTATTCATCATATACACCTCGTGTTCTTTCATTGCTTTAGCAGCTTCCAATTCTTTGTTCTTTAACTCAAAGTACTTGTTCTGCTCATCTCTGCGTGCTTTCTCTTCTTCCAATTCTGCAACTTTAACTTTCAGAATATCAATCTCAGCTTGATCAGACTCAACTCTTTGCAACAATGAAGAGTTTTCAGCTTCGACTGTCTTTACACGCTTTTCTAGTTTCTTCTCACGATCTAGCAACTTTTTGTTTTCAACCAATACTTCTTCCACTTTCTTTTCCAACTTCTTCACCACTTCATCATTCACAAAACTAAAATCTCCAATCTCTTCAAGAGAAATACCCTCCGGAACATTTGGAAAAGTTTTGAAACCAGAAGAACCAGGTGTAGTATGGACAGGTGGTTGAGTGGATGGTGGAGTTTGAAAGATTTGCTGTGAAGTAACAACAGGTTGTTGTTCATGTGGAGGTGTAGCAATATGAATATGTGGTGGTGATAGATGTGGTGGAGATTGAATTGGTGATGTTTGATGTTGTGGTTCAGGTGGTGTTGGGATTGAAACCTACCAGAGGAACAGATAATTAAAGCCAAAATTGGATCAGAGCAGTGGATCCAGAATAAGCAGATGTTACATACAAGTCTCTCCCCTTGATAGTGATTTCAACATCTGCTGACCTCCTATCTACTGATCGTGCAAACTGCTGACCTACAAACTGCTGTTCAAGTAAAGACCTGATGAAAGACTAAAGTTCTCCTGTTCAATCTACTGTCTTGGGTCAAGCACTGCAGGTCCGGACAAGTACTGCTGGGTTCACAGCAGTGGAGGGATGCAGCAGTTGTTTATTCTGTCTTTATGTAATGTAATGTAATGTAATAGCAGTAGTTAGCATAACAGTGTTTGTATTGATCAGAGGTTAGAGTTTGTTAGGAGGTTAGATGTCACTTTCATGGTGACGTCAGCTTAGATGCTCAGTGGTTTGCTAGTGCCTATAAATAGAACAGTGCTCTGTACTGTTCTATTAGCTCTTTGCAGAATCGTCTTCTCTGCACGAACAAACACTGAGCTCTGGCTGAGGGGGAGTTTGTATTAAGCATTGCATTATAATGATTGTTGAAATTAAATTCAATCTTTCGGTTCTTTGTGAAAAGTGTTTAATCAAAGCAATACTCTCGTTTGATTGTATGCAAAGTTTGTTTCCATCTTAATTCTGCTACACAACTCATCCATCTTCATTTTAATTCAAACAAAAAATACAATCAAAACCAAACTCAGCTCCAACAATTGGTATCAGAGCTTGGATAGTCAAATTTGATTTAACAATCATTTTGACATAAATAGTTCAGCTCATAATCGTTGATATCGATAGTTTGTTCGGTTTGTTGAAAAACAGAGTAAGGTTTAATCACCATTAAAAGTTGATTAATTAGTGCCTGTAAAACAACCAGGATGACGTCACAATCACAAGATGATAAGAATAACATTGGCTCGCTTTTTAAACCACCCATGCTTAAACGTAATGAATACAACATCTGGGAGAGAAGGATGGGTCACATCCTTGCTCAACAGAACACTGGATGTTGGAGGTCTGTTGTTTTTGGTCTCCATGTTACTATGGTGCCAAGTGCTGAGGACGCAAAGAAGTTCGTTCCTAAACCAACTGAAAACTATACTGAAACTGATTTTCAAAAGTTCGAACTCGATGCCAAAGCATTTAGCATCATAGCATCCGCATTACCCAATGAGATCTATGCTGGACTGTTACATTGTAACAGTGCCAAAGAGCTATGGGATGCGTTGAAGGAACAGTTTGGGGGGACAGAAGAAGTCATTGAGAACAATAGGGAAATTCTGAATCAGTAGTATGAAACATTTTGTCACATCAAGGGTGAATCACTGACTCAGCAATTTGAGCGATTCAGTTGTCTCATTAGTGAACTAAGGCTTGTTAAAGTAACTTTTCCAAATTCAACTCAAAATAGCAGGTTCCTTAGGTCACTACTAGAAAAATGGGACACCATAGCTTTGGTCACTAGAAACTCTGCTGAGTTCAAAGATCTGACCCTGACCCAACTTCATGGTAGACTCCTGACATATGAAAGGGAGTTGAACCAGAAAAAGAAGTTGCAAGAGTCTGGAAAAGTTGCTGATGATTATTCATTCGGTAGCATAGCTCTTTTTGGTCAGAAAGAATCTGGTAGCAGTGGTAAGGAACAGGCTTATGATCACTTCATTGATATAACTGCAGGTGGAAATTTTAACAACCCTGATCCTCACTCTGCAAATTATGCTTTTACTGCAAATTGTGAGAACCAGATGTCAGATAATCTGTGCTTTGAACTCAATGATTTGCAACACTTTGATCCCACTGACTTAGAAGAAATGGACATCTTGCATCAATTGACTTTGCTTAGTGTAAGAACAAGCAAATTCTACAAAAGAACAGGGAGAAAATTCCCAGGGTTACATAGGAATCTAAGGGATGGGTTGGATAAATCGAAAATCAAGTGTTACAAGTACAATAGGCTAGGTCATTTTGCTAGGGAATGCAGGAGTCAAACTACTGGTCCTATAATCACTCATCCCAGCTCAAACCCTAGACCATAAAATCAAAGCACTGTGCACTATACCCAATATACCCCTGCAGCTCATGTTAACACTGCTCACTATGTTGCTGCCCCTGTGCCTGTGCATTATATCCAAACCACTGTTCCACAAATTCAGTACGTTCAAACCCCTGTCCCTCAGGCACAAGTGCAAACTGTTGCACCTCAAACAGCAGCAGTACAACCAGATCAGCAAAGCTTCTTCACTCAAGGCTTTGTTGATTGGAGCAGTATGCCTGATGAGCTTGGTGATGAAAATTTTGCACTCTATGCCTTTAATGAACCTTCTAATGATGAATTTTGTTTGATGGCATTAGAGTCAATACCAGAGGGGATTGAAACTGAAGGTGAACAGCTAAGTGCTGAAATAGTGGATGAGGTGACTGAAGCAGTGGTTACTTCTGTGGCTGGTGAACTACTGCTGGGAGAAAGTTCAGGAACCCTGATTGAACCACTGACAGATCCATGGTCCGAAGAGGTTAAAGAAGAAGAGGAAGAGAAGAAAGCAGGTGAGAAAGAAGTAAGAGCTGATGATGAAGAAAATCATCAATGTGATTGTGCAATGATGGCTGCTGCCAAGGTATCTCCTCAAGTTCTTGAAAAACTGTGTTCAGACAATTGCATTATTGCTTTTGCTAACATCAAAGAGGTTAATGAAAACTTCAGGGATAAAATCTTAACTGGTGAAGTCAAATTTGAAAGGTCTTTAAAAGAACTTAAAAACAAATTGACTGAAAAAGAGAAAGAGATCAACAGTTTTAAAGAAGAGCAGAGTATAACCAAAACTCAACTCCAAACTATGGTAGAAAAATACCAAGTTTGCAAAAAGGAGTTGGAGTCCACCCAGATCACCTGTGAAAAATGGGTGGAATCATGCAAAGGGTATGAGGTTATGCTTGAGAAACAGATTAAAAGCAATGTAAAATTTGGTGTTGGTTATAGAAAACATGATGATGAAAACACTGCTTTTGAAAAATCTGTTCAAACCACTGATGAAACAACTGAGTTCATCCCCACAAACAAGAATGGCCAAGAAGTGAAAATCACTGATAAACTTGGTAACAAAATCACACTTGACAGACCAGTGGGATCCTCTACTTTTGAGGAGCTTGAGAAATACCAGTTTAAACCCACCTGGTCTGATGAGTGTGACATTCTTGAAAATTTCAAGCCCATGGACTTTACAACCACTGATGGTGTTAACGCTCCAAAAGCTAAAATCATTCCTCTCAAGGACATCCCAACAGAGGTTAAAAACTCTGTTGCAAAGGAGTCCGAAAAGAGAAAGAAGAAAGAAAAGATCAATAACTTGTTTTGTGAATTTTGTGAGAAAAGGAATCATCTAACAAAAGACTGTTTCCATTTAAAAGCATATGATTTGAACAAAACAAGTGTCATTGTTCCAGCTGAAAGCTGCATTGTCTGTGGTAAAACAAACCACAAAACTCAAGCATGTGTGTATCTCAAAAACTTTGATGTGAAAAGGAATGAGTACATTGCTAAAACATCCTTGAGTCCATCAACTTCATCTGTCAAATTCACCAAGAACCAACCACTGTTTGTGCCAGTTCAAATAGCTGTCACAAAACAGCTGAACCAAACATCTATTAAAAGAGATGTTCAGGTTACTGATGCACCCCCTGCCAATCAATAAAGAAGAGGTAAGGAAAAACAGTCTTACCAAAGGATTCCACACGTTTATGAGACCTACAAAAGGCCCTCTAAACCTAAAGTGAACAGGCCTCCTTTTGGGTACCAACAGGTGATTGGTCAAGACCCCCAACAGTGGTTAGCAAGAAACAGTCCTAAAACTGTCCAAACCCCTGACCTAACCACTCTCCATCAATGTGCATCCATCCCAGACACTGTTGAGACCCCATCCAAAGCCTTATTAGATTTGGAAACCCTAATGAACTAATCCTTTTACTTCATGTGCAGGGAGCTTCTGCCTGCTTAGATAGCCTTTGGTATGTTGATAGTGGAGGCTCCAGGCACATGACTGGATGTAAAGCCCTACTCAAAGATTTCAAAATTCATGGAGGGGGTGATATATCCTTTGGGAATAACAGTAAAGGGAAAGTTCTGGGGTCTGGTACAGTATAGTCTGGTAATGTAAAATTTGAAAATGTCAATCTGATAGACAGTCTGAAATTCAACCTCCTGAGCGTTTCACAAATGAGTGACAAGGGGTATGGGTCATTCTTCACAAAGGAGTGTTGTAGGATTGTTGGACCAGAAATGGTCAAAAAGATTGAAGCAATAATAAAAACTGGTCAAACAAAACTTGTTGCTCAAAGAAGTGGCAATGTTTATGTTGTTGATATGTCAAAAGAGTGTCCTAGAGCTGATGCATGTCTGTTCTCAGCTGCCTCTAACAAAGAGACAGAACTTTGGCACAGCAGACTAGGGCACACAAATCTTAAGACAATCACTGAAATTTCAAAAAATGGTTTGGTAAGAGGCCTACCACAAAAATTGTTTTCATGTCCTGAGCATTGTGTTTCCTGTTTAAAAGGAAAACAACATAAAAGCTCTTTTAAGTCCATTGAAGAGTCCAAAATAACCCAGTGTTTGCAAATGCTGCACATGGATTTGTTTGGCCCAGTTCAAGTCATGAGTCTCAAGAAGAAAAGATATTGTTTGGTTATTGTTGATGACTTCTCTAGGTTTACATGGACTTTCTTTTTACACTCTAAAGATGAGACTGCAGGCATTTTGCAAGACTTTGTGACACAGGTTGAAAAGCAATTTGACCTTCCAGTAAAAGTCTTCAGGAGTGACAATGGCACAAAATTCAAAAATATGGAGTTGGATGCCTTCTGTGTGAAGAAAGGGATTGTAAAGTAGTACAGCATCCCTAGAACACCAGAGCAAATGGGGTAGTTGAAAGAAAGAACAGAACTTTGATTGAGGCTGCCAGAACCATGCTTGCTGATTCAGGTTTGCCATTAACTTTTTGGGCAGAGGCAGTAAACACTGCTTGCTATGTCCAAAACAGAGTTTTAATAAACTCCAGGCACAAAAAGACTGCTTATGAAATTCTGTATAAAATCAAACCACTGATCTCATACTTCAAGGTATTTGGCTGCCCATGTTTTATTTTGAACTTAAAAGATTCCATTTCAAAATTTGCAGCCAAAATTGATTGTGGTTATCATCTGGGATACTCAACCACTGCCAAGGCCTACAAAGTGTTTAAGACACGGACTAAGGCAGTGGAAGAGACCTTGAATGTGAAGTTCAATGAACTTTCATCAATGAAAATCCCAGCAAATCCTGCAGATCTGTTTGATCTAGATAAATTCACTTTTGAAAATACTGCTGTCAAGACTAATAGTGCAGGTCTATCAGAGGATTCTACACTAGACTATGGATATGAAATCATCATCCCTCAAAATTCTGTCAGAATGGGAAGAGCATCAGATGTTCAAAACAGTTGTCAAAGCTCAACCGCAGCTACCTCAACCGTTGTTGACCAAAGTAGCCCATCAACCACTGCTTCCACATCAACAAACACTGCTAACAAAAGTCACCAAACAGTGGATAAAAGTCAGCATGTGTCCACACCATTACCTCCTATTCCACCACCTTTTGAAGCCACTGCTGGATCATCAAAGTCCCTAGCAGTGGTTAGCTCAGATGATACACATTTGCAGCCTTCACCAACAAATGCCTTCATTCCATACCAAGGAGATTTAATCTACTTGAGATCTCATCCACCTGATCAAATCATTGGCAACATCAATGAAGGGGTGCTCACAAGAAGCCAAACCCAAAACATTTGTCTTTTTGCTGGTTTTCTATCACTCCATCAGCCAGTCAAGTACCAAGAGGCACTGAAAGACAACAGCTGGGTAGAAGCCATGCAAGAGGAGCTCCAACAGTTTAAAAGACAACAAGTATGGGAGCTTGTACCACTGCCTGAAGAGGTTAGCCCCATCGGCACAAAGTGGGTCTTCAAAAACAAAACTGATGAAAGGGGTATTGTTGTTAAGAATAAAGCCAGGCTTGTGGTTCAAGGTTACAGACAGGAAGAGGGGATTGACTATGATGAAACTTTTGCCCCTGTAGCAAGATTAGAAGCTATAAGACTGTTCCTGGCCTTTGCTGTCAACCACAACATGAAGGTGTTTCAAATGGATATCAAAAGTGCTTTCCTCTATGGTACAATTCAAGAAGAGGTGTATGTTTGTCAACCTCCAGGTTTTGAGGATCCATTTTATCCAGATCATGTCTACAGGTTAAACAAAGCCTTGTATGGCCTGAAACAAGCACCTAGGGCCTGGTATGGAACTCTTTCCACCTTTTTACTTTCGAATGGTTTCAAAAGAGGTACCACTGATAAAACACTATTTCTTAAATGGAGAGGAAAGTTTTTAATGATTGTCCAAATTTATGTGGATGACATTATTTTTGGAAGCACATGTAATAAAATGTGTGAAGAGTTTAGGGAACTCATGACAGCTGAATTTGAAATGAGTGCAATGGGTGAGCTGCAATGCTTTCTTGGTCTCCAAGTTCAGCAAATGCAAAATGGTACTTTCATTCATCAAAGAAAATATGCAAAAGAACTTTTAAACAAATTTGATATGAATGATTGTAAACCATGCAGCACACCAATGGCAACCATTAAGCTAGTCATGTCTGTTGAAAAGGATGAGCTGATTGACCAAACCTTATATAGAAGCATGATTGGGTCTTTGTTGTACCTAACTGCATCTAGACCAGACATCATGTTTGCAACATGTGTCTGTGCAAGAAGTCAATCAGCTCCCAGAAAATCAAACCTGATTGCTGTAAAAAGGATATTCAGATATATAAAAGGTGCGCCCATACTTGGTATCTGGTATCCAGCTAATGGGAATATCAAGCTTTCAGGCTTTTCAGACAGTGACTTTGCTGGATGTAACACCACAAGGAAGTCCACTTCCGGAGGGTGCCAGTTTCTAGGTGATTGCTTAGTTTCATGGCAGAGCAAAAAGCAAGCAGCTGTTTCAACATCTACTGCTGAAGCTGAATACATTGCTGCTGCAAGCTGTACAGCCCAACTCCTGTGGCTTCAAAATCAGTTGCTAGATTTTGGTATCACTGCCTTAAAGAAACCACTCATGTTGGATAGCCAGGCAGCAGAAAATATCATCAAAAATCCAGTTTCCCATTCAACCACCAAGCACATCGACCTCAGACATCACTTTGTGAGGGATTGCTATGAAAAAGGTTTTATTTCTCTGCATCATGTTCAAACTAAAGACCAGCTGGCAGATGTGCTCACAAAAGCCTTAGATACTGCCACCTTTGAAAGCTTGGTCTCTAGGATTGGCATGCTAAACATGGAATAACAAGCAACATCTTGTTTTTCTGTGAATAAAAGCATTAAAATGTTTTCAGAAAATCAAAAATCCATCCTTAAAAATAGCTAAAAATGAAGTTTTCATTAAAATCCTTAAAAGTCTGCCATAACCACTGTTTGTTCAAAAGTCTGCTCTACTTCAAAGTCTGTCCACTGCTGAAAGCCATCCCCTGTCCTCTCATTTCCTTGATAAACTCTGTTGTTCAAAAGCAGTGTCTTATCCACTGATAGTGAAAATCATCCACTACTTCCATTTTACCGTTGTAACCACTGCCTTCTTCAGTAACTTTTATAAAATTATTGTCCTTCATTTCATCAGAGGTTGGCATGTGGGCAGTACATAGTGGTCAGACCTTTGTAACCGCTGCCACGTCAGCCTTCACTTTTTCCTCTATAAAACCCCCACTTCACAACAAAAACAGGGTTTTACTGTCGAATTGAATTCTCAAAAATTCTCTTCTCAAAGCAGTTTCTTCATCAAATTCCTTCAACATCTTCTTCGATCGTCATCTTCAAAATGACAAAATCGAAGTCATCTGTAAAACCCACTTCCAAATCAACATCCAAACAAGCCTCTCAAAAGGTAAAACCCACTGAAATTCCACACAAACCATCTCACAATCTTCTGGGTTTAATCACAAAACCCGGCACCACAGAAATTTTCAATTCCATCATTGATCTCATGTCTGCGTCAAAGTACAAAACTTTGCTTACAGCAGATGCACCAATTTACTTGACAACCCAAAGAGAGTTTTGGACGAATGCAACCCTTGAAAAACAAGGAGACACAGTAATAGCCATCAACTCTTCTCTATAGGGTAAAGCCGTCAAGATTACATCACAATCCATCTCAGAAGTCTTTCAACTCGACGATCAGGAAGGTAAAATTACTTTTCCCAAAAACGAGTTAAAAAATGATTTTCTGGAAAGAGGGTATAATGCAGAAGTGAAAAAGGACACCTTACAAAAAGGTTACTTCCCTTCTGCAACAAGGTTTTTATTTCATACCCTTCTAATGTGTGTTTCAAACAAAACCACTGCTTTTAATGAAATACCATTAAAAATTCAAAATCTGGGATATGCTATTCTTCAAGAAGAAAATTTTAATTATTCCCGGGAAATTTTTAATGATTTGGTTAAAAATGTTGAAACAAAATCATTCTTACTGTTTCCAAGATTTCTAAGTTATTATTTTGAAAAGAAACTCAGTAAGGATGATATTGCTGCAATAAACCAAGGTGACTCTTTACAAATGCACAGCTTAACTGCTGAAACTTTTACAAGAATGTCAACACCTTGCAAAACACAAGCAGAGGTGCCTGAGCAGAATTTAGCAGCTACCACTGCTCCTCAGGTATTTGCTGCTGAGCCCACTGCTCATAGTGATCAAAGTAGCAGCACAACTACTTTGAAACCCACACCTAAAATCACCAAAAAGCCATAGAAAAAGAAAAATCAAAAACCCCTAAACCCATCAAAAAGGCAACTCTGGAGGATGAGATACCAGAGCAACTGCCTGTGACAAAACAAAAGTCACAAGAAATCACTACTGCTTCTTCCTCACAGCAGTTGGTACAAATATCTCAACCCATAACTAAAACTCCTCCTGTTTCTTCTCAAAAAGAACAGGTTGTACAAATAGGGAATCCACAATATGATGATCTGGAAACACTCGTTTCCATCATCCACAGCCCAATGCCCGGGGCAAATTCTCTTTCTACACCAAACATCACATCCACAATTCCCCCACCTACTAAACTCCTGTTGGATGCAATTGATTTGAACCAGGCACTCACCAGTCCTTCTCAATCACCTATCAATGAGAACATACCTCAAAAAATGACTGGGTCTGATGTATCAATCTTTGCTAACCCACCAACACAACCTGAGGAGGTTACACCCCTTGAGTTACAAGTAACTCTTGGTGGCAATCCAAGTGAAGCAGCCACTACAAATGTTGAACCCACTGGTTTACATTTGGACAGTGGTTACATTAATAAGACTTCCTTGGAGGCAAATCCTTCCATAGCACCTCTGACATCTACCAGTGGATTCTTTTTTACCACTGGCAACATCAAAAGATTGTCAAGTGTTGAAGGGAGAAGACCCCAGTACCAAGAAAAAGGGGCATCAGAGGTTAATGTTTGGAGTACACTCCCTACTTCAACCACTGATAAAACCACTGCTAGTGGGAAATCAGATGATCCCATTAAATTGGGTGATGGTTTGAAATATTTCGATTTGACGGAACGAGTTGATAAATTGGATACAGCTGTTGCAGATATCAAAAACATGCTACAACAGTTGTTGACAGTACAAAAGATGCAATCCACTGTTGTTCCACCTCAAGCACCTGCTCTATCACAAGCATCTACTGCAAATGAGCTCTGGAATCTATTTCAACCATTTCTCCAACAACAAAAACAAATGGCTGATCAGCAACATGAAATACATGTACAAAAGCTGCGAAACACAATGGAGTCTAGGTTCAAGAACACACAAGCAGACATCAAGGCACTCAAGGCCCACATCTTACAAACCACTGGCACTGCTCCTCCAACAGTTCTTTTCATTGATCAACTTCCCCCAGATAATGCCAAAAAGGGGGAGAAAATTCAGGAGTGGAAAAAGAAAGGAATAGATGATGGTCTTTACATTGAACCAGAAAGGGATGCTATGACCAGAAAAATTCCTTTGCCAGATGGTAGCAAAAAGGTTGATGTTACCCAAGAAGCACTTGATGAAGGAGTAGCAAGTGTAAAAAGGGGTAGAGCGGCAAAGGATATTACAAGGTGGAATGAGGAAAAAATAGCTTACATGGAGCTGAATGCGTAGGGTTGTTCTGGGCTAAAGGATGTTCAAAATCCTGTGCCAAAAAGGAAACCTAAGTCCATCCCATCCA
Source organism: Helianthus tuberosus (assembly GCA_030545235.1). NCBI lineage: Eukaryota > Viridiplantae > Streptophyta > Magnoliopsida > Asterales > Asteraceae > Helianthus > Helianthus tuberosus. The sequence continues at coordinate 89,964,647 of CM060383.1, forward strand.
GAATTCCAAAGCATATTCCAAAACCACCATCCAAAAGCCATCAGCATCAAACCTCCACCCAAACAGTTGTTGTAACTCCTGCTGTATCAACTACTGTTGGTACTTCAGAGGTTTCAACATCTGTTATCACTTCAACACACACCACAACCACTGTCTTACCACCACCACCATCACCACCAAAGAAAAAATCACCACCATCGCCTCCTGCCAAAAAGCAGAAGACAACAGATGTTACAACATCTGCTGTAATGACAACAGTGGTTGAAGCACCAGTTGTTTCAACAGCTGTTAGTCAATCACAAACCACTGCCACTCAAATCACCACCACTGATCCACCCAAAACATCATCTGTCTCTCCTAAAATAAAAAGGAGAAGGATTTTCATATCAGATGATGATTCACCATCACCACCACCAACATCTTCAACATCTTATCACTTGTTACAATACCCAAACTTGTTCCTCTCTCATCAGCACCAGTACAACAATCAATCCCTGTCATTACTCCTGCAGGTGTTCAATTTCCTCTAGAACTTGAAGCAGTTAGAGAAGAGATCAAATCCTTTTACTATGAGGATAACCCTGCTAATAGGAAGTTGCCATCAGTCAAAGGATATTCAAGGCCAAACAATATTGAAGAATATTTGAAAGTCAAAGCTAAACAGGCAGAGGATATCTCAAAAAGAAATGCACAAGGAAAATATGATAGGGAAATTCAGCAGAATTACCAATTCTTGCTCACACAAGTCAGATCCTTAGAGCAATTTGCAAAAAAATGTATGTCAACAGATCTCAGAAAGAGCAGATGAAACTTTGAGAAAAGACTACATTGAAAGCATCATGGCAACAAAGAAATACAAGGGAGAAAAGCACATGTACAAGGAGTGGACCATTCCTGAGCTTGAACAAGAAGCAGCCGGGATTCAAGAAATGATAAACAAAAAGGTCAAACACACTCCTCCTGTTTGGTCAAAGTACAAAAAGAATGTGCCTGAAAAATCACTTGAGCTGAAGAGAATGAAAGATGAACTGGTTGCTGCTGATTATGAGTCTAAACATCAAGTGGCAAGATGGAAAGAAGATACAGTCAGGTCCACCTACAAAAGGTTGGAGGAATTAAGGAAGAAAGATCCCACAGTTCCTCAAAAACCTGACTATCCTGAAGCAGAGGTTTCAAAAAGACCATCAAATCAGGAAAGCCACTGCTCCAGCTGGTGCTGCCATCTACAAAAGAAGGAGTCAAAACCAGTTAGGTGCTGAAACAGTTCAAGATCTAAATGCTGGAAATGTTGTTGTAAAAGAGGGCATTAGATTATTGATGAAAGAAGATTCTGAACTGGAACATTCTGCAAGTACTGCTCAGCCAGTCATGAATAGGCCAGCATCTCCCAACACCTCTTCAAATAAAAATCTCCCAAGAAACCCACCAGGCTCAAAAGTACTAAAGTGGGAAACTGACAAACATACCCATGTACTGACTATGTTCAGGTCTGATGGAGAAGTGAAGAAAATTTCAAGGGAACAAACACTTGGCCTAAGTCTTGAAGATTTGCAGGATCTCCTTGATCTTCCACTTAGCAGGGATGATGATGACACAGATGCCTTAACCTTTGAACTACAACTTAAAGGGCAAATAAGGGAACTGTTGATGAGGCAATAAAGTTCCACAATAATGAAGAGTTTTGGCATTATCTGTTCCAGGGGGAGATTGTTAGGATTGGACCCTACCAGAGGAACAGATAATTAAAGCCAAAACTGGATCAGAGCAGTGGATCCAAAATAAGCAGATGTTACATACAAGTCTCTCCCCTTGATAGTGATTTCAACATCTACTGACCTCCTATCTACTGTTCGTGCAAACTGCTGACCTACAAACTGCTGATCAAGTAAAGACCTGATGAAAGACTAAAGCTCTGTTGTTCAATCTACTGTCTTGAGTCAAGCACTGCTGGTCCGGACAAGTACTGCTGGGTTCACAGAAGTGGAGGGATGCAGCAGTTGTTTATTCTGTCTTTATGTAATGTAATGTAATAGCAGTAGTTAGCATAGTAGTGTTTGCATTGATCAGAGGTTAGAGTTTGTTAGGAGGTTAGATGTCACTTTCATGGTGACGTCAGCTTAGATGCTCAGTGGTTTGCTAGTGCCTATAAATAGAACAGTGCTTTGTACTGTTGTATTAGCTCTTTGCAAAATCGTCTTCTCTGCACGAACAAACACTGAGCTCTGGCTGAGGGGGAGTTTGTATTAAGCATTGCATTGTAATCGTTGTTGAAATTAAATTCAATCTTTTGGTTCTTTGTGAAAAGTGTTTAATCAAAGCAATACTCTCGTTTGATTGTATGTAAAGTTTGTTTCCATCTTAATTCCGCTGCACAACTCATCCATCTTCATTTTAATTCAAATGAAAAATACAATCAAAACCAAACTCAGATCCAACAGGTGGTGGTGTAGGTGGTTTACTAGGTTCTTTTATTGGTTTCTTCTTCAACGAAATTTTCAACCTTGGTGCTGCCTTCGGAGTTACAACTCTCTTTCTTGCAGACTGCTTCTTCCTACCACCAGATGATGGAGGTGTTTGAGATTCTACAACATGCTCAGGAGATGGATTGTATAACTCATCATCTTTATCCTCTCTCCTCTTTCTCTTTAATTGTTTCTCTTTTTCAATCTCAGCTCTAATTCTTTCTGCAAACGTTCATTTTCATCAATATCTTCATCAGATGAACTTGAAGAACCTTTATCTTCGTTATCACCTTCATCACCAGCTGTCTTCTCTGTTTCAGCATTATATACATTAAGCGATTTCAATAATTTTACAGATTCAGGAGACAAACGAACACCTCCTTCAACATTAACTTCTGCTTCAGCTTCATCTTCTTTATCATATTCATCAACAAGCATAGTCTCAACAGTTTTCTTTGACGCTTTTTCTTTGGCTGAGATGACGAACCCTCCTCTACTTGAACTTTCGGAGTTGATTTTCTGCTCCTCTTCTTTTTCTCTTCTTTCAAGAACCACTCATTTCTTGATTCTTTGAAGCTTGCAAGTGTTTTCAACTCATTTGCATAACTTGCTTCTTTCATTTCTTTCTCATTCCTCCAATTCTGATGATTGATTGGATCTGGATCTTGATAATTCTTGTCTTTGACAAACCCAAAGAATTCAGCTTTTGTTGATGGCTCTGGATGGTATGGGTGATATCTGGCCAATTGTTTCAAAGACTCATTATCCATATGAAATAATACCAACATATCATTCTTTTAATCTCTCTCCAAATCAGGATAAGCGTGATCTAACATCATTTGAACAAATCGTGGATAAACCCAAGTCTTGCTTTTCGAACTGATATTTTCTACCATGTAGTAGAACACAATCTTTGAAAAGTTATACTTCTTGTTTAGCACGAGTGTCGTCACCATATTCATCTGATAATCCCGCATTACATCATAACCTCCTTTTCGGTGACTAAGAGCATGCAACACTGAATGAATAAGAAACTTGTAAGGCTTTGGAAAACACGCTTTCAAGTAGTTGGCCTTGTTCAGTGGTCCACTGTATCCCATTCTTAGCATACAACCCTTCACCATTCTCTCCGGAAATTTTGTAGGTGAATTTTCATCATCAGGAAAGTTTAACACTTCACGGACAAGTGCCTCTGAGATGATAATTGGTTTTTCTACACCATTCAGTTCAACAATTGAATTGATCACTTTATTCTCTTCGTCATACGTGGCATTCTCCCAAAAACGTTCAATGTGAGACTCGAAAACAAGATGTTGATTTGTCAAAGCTTTCTGTATCGGTAATCTTTTCATAAACTCCAGAATACTTTTGAATTCTGCCATCTTTGGAATCTTCTCATCATATACACAACAGATGTTATGCAATGGATCGAACTGCACATTAGAAGCCTGAAAAACCACAACATACAAGTTAACACTTAGAATAATTTTCAGCAACAATACATTATTCACACAAAATGAATATTCATGCGGAATTACACATTCACACGGAATGACATTTTCAAACGGAATCAATCTTCAAACGAAATCATTTATTGAAACGGAATTACATTTACAAACGAAATCACAGTTCAAACGGAATAAATTTTGATGCGAAATGACTTTTTGAAACGAAAAGACCTGTTTCAAACGAAATACCTATTTCGTATGAAATGAGTTGTTATTTCGTTTGAAATACCTGACCATGAACAAATGTTTCAAAAACTTTTCTGATGATGAAATTAAACTCCTGGGTTTGTTATTCAGTGAATTCCGAGCACAAGGATCTGTTTGATTTTCAATTTTGACCACAAAATCGATCTAGATCTACATTCTAAGTTTCAGATCTACCGTTTTCAAATGGAATCAAGTCATCAACATCAAATTGGAACCCTAGATCTTATTTACTACACATTCTGAGTTCAAGGATTTGTTAATCAATCAATTTTACACACAGATAAACCCTAGATCTAAGTTCGATGTCCTGTTTATCATCGTTCAAACGAAAACAGTTCAGATCTGTGTCAAATCAACAAGATTTCTCACCTTTCCCATGATTATAGTTGAGTAAGCCAACTAAAATCAGATTACGAGCAACAAATCGGGCAGAATAACGACTTAAAATCGAAGTGATGGGTGTTTCGTTTGAAATCGCCGGACAGGAACTTTGAAATGAAATAACAGAAATGATCTGTTCAAGCGAAATACCTTAACTATTTATAGACAGTCCTATTTCATGTGAAATAGGCACTGAGGTGTTTCAAGCAAAATTAAGTTCAAGCGGAAATACATTTGAAACGAAATCATGTGTTCAAGCGAAATCATGGTTTCAAGCGGAATAACTATTTCATGCGAAATAATCATTTCGTTTGAAATGACAATTTTTTCAAAAATTTTCAATTTTTTTAAACTTTTTGATATTTTACCGACACACCCAGTTAACCAAGTCCAAGTTAATGACCCTGATCAACTGTTTAGCCTGCCAAGTCCAAGTTAATGACCTTGGCTAACCAGTTTATGAAGATGTTGATTTTCTGAAACAATTTTAAGTTCAAGTTAATGAACTTTTTAAATTTCAAGCAATTACCAATCACTTTTTCAATCTACTGCTTACCCAACCCTCATGATCCAGACTTGTTCAGCACATAAGACTTTGATCATCTGATCTCCAACTTCGTTGTCATAAAATAAGATGAAATGCAAATCTTTTTGGATATTTGATTATGATAAGCAATAAACTGTACACACAATATTTTTGTGAGCGTGTTAGGGGATCATATCAGCTGCCGACAAGATACGAGCACCGTTAAGCTTTGATTTCATATTAAGCATTAAACAATTCACAGTGATTGCTGATATATTGATCCAATTTAAATTCTCACACAATTTTTAATCTGTTCAGGATACGAGTTAATGTTTTAGGGCTTAACTTTTATGCGTGTACCACCTCAGAATATACTCCCGTATCCAGATCCCAATATTCAGTCTTATAGGTGAGTATACCTAGATGATATCTGTAAGGGGTTAAATGCGAGGGTCGTGAGAGCTCAGGCTATTGCTTCCGCAAAATCAGAGAGATGACGGCTTCGACTTTTGGTGGGTTCCCTTTAGAGAATCTTTTCTTCAACAGCACATGATTAGCATTTTGTAATGTTTCATCAATTTTTATGCTGAGGGGAGGCTATTATTTCAAGCAGAGTAAAGTATTCTCCGGGGACTAGGCCATTGCTTCCGCAAAATCAGAAGTCCCGGGATAATACCCCAGATATCACTAAGCATAAAGACCTAGTATCTCAGAAAGAGGGACCTTTCAAACAAGATTTCGGGGGTTACCCATATATCCGAGAGATGTTCCCCACGTAAAAGCAAGTAATGATTTAGGTTTATATCCCGATCAAACCTACTAAAAGTGTAAAAACCTATCGGCATATCATCAGTGAGACTGCTTAACACATTTTAAACATTACATATCTTTAGCGTACTGCATCTGTCTAGCTGGTGTACTATCATTTCCCCTTTTTACACAAACTCTTTTTCAGTTTTTCTATTGTTTTTGGATTTTTGAAATTTTATCATATTTTTGGATTTTCTGCTGCAAACTTACTCCCCCTAAAAACAAAGACATATTTTTGTGTTTTTGTTTTTATCAAATGCAGGAAATAAACTGTACAAAAACTTTGACAACACAAAGTGGATCACATCAGATTGCCGTCCTCCTCGGCTTCACATTCAACAACCCTCCCAGAAAACAAATTTTTCATCCCATTTAATTTCAAAAGATAGTTAAATCCCTTTTTATCAAATGGTTTGGTGTAAAAATCAGCTTTCTGTTCATCGGTGTGTATATGTTCGATTCGAATCAATTTCTTCTCGTGACAATCACGGATGAAATGATGTCGAATTTCTATATGTTTTGTTTTAGAATGGTGAACCGGGTTTTTCTTTAAGTTAATCGCTGCTTCATTGTCCACAAATATAGGCGTGTCCAAGAACTGCAAACCAAAGTCTCGCATCTGCTGTTGGATCCAAAGGATCTGAGAGCAACAGCTCGAGGCCGAAACGTATTCAGCCTCGCAGGTAGAGAGCGCGACTGAGGTTTGTTTCTTGCACTGCCAAGTGACTAGTCGAGTTCCGAAGAACTGACAGCCTGCAATGGTGGACATAGCATTTTGCTTGCAGCTACCAAAATCCGAATCAGCAAAACCTGTGAGAGAGAAATCGCAAGACTTAGGATACCACAAGCCGGTGCTTGGGCAACCTTTCAAATACCGTAAAATGCGTTTCACGATCGTTAAGTGTGACTGGCGTGGGCTGGACTGATATCGGGCGCATAAACAGGTTGGATACATGATGTCTGGGCGGGAAGCAATAAGATACATCAAAGATCCAATTATCGACCGGTAATAAGTCTCTTCCACCTTTTCTCCACTCTCGTCTGGGCAAATCCCATGATTCTGAGCCAGGGGGGTTGATGTTGGAGTAGATTCAGACATGTTGAACTTTTCCAGAACATCGTTCACGTATTTAGTTTGATGAATGAAGATTCCTTCGGGCATTTGCTCCACCTGCAACCCTACGAAGAACTTCATCTCCCCCATCGAACTCATCTTAAATTTTTTCTTCATAACTTTCTCAAATTCTTTACACAAATCGTCATTTGTCCAACCAAAGATGATGTCATCAATGTAGATCTGCACGATTAATGAATGCCCTGCAACCTCTTTTGTAAATAGAGTGCTAGCAACCGTCCCTCTGGTGAACCCGTTGGCCAGCAGATGTTGGGAAAATGTCTCGTACCAGGCTCTCGGGGCCTGGTAAAGTCCGTAAAGCGCTTTATCCAGAAGATAGACTTTGTTTTTATGTAGTGGATCAGTGAACCGTGGCGGTTGTCCAACATACACTTCTTCTTTGATTTTGCTATACAGGAATGCAGATTTCATATCTAATTGGTAGACTTTGAATCCTTTCCAAGACGCGAACGCCTGGAAGATCCTAATTGCCTCAAGTCTAGCAACAGGCACATACACCTTTGTAAAGTCAATGCCTTCTTGCTGACTGAATCCCTGTACTACCAATCGTGCTTTGTTTCGAACAATGACTCCTCTATCATCCCTTTTACATTTGAATACCCACTTTGTTTTGATCAGTTTTTTTATTTTCAGGAAGGTCTACCAGTCTCCATACTCCCATCTTCTCAAACTGCTGCAGCTCTTCCTGCATAGCATTAACCCAGCTTTCTTTAGTTAAAGCTTCTTTATATGTTTTTGGTTCAACCTGCGAGATGAAACACTTAAGTGAGAATTCTTCTTGTAAAGGAGCAACAAATGTATAAAAACATGTAAGAGTTCTGTTGATCTGATCCCGCGTTTTTACTCCGCTCTGAAGATCACCAATAATCTGCTCTGAAGGATGATACGACAAAGTTCTTGGCATAGCAGTGTCAGGCGCGCTCACTTCCGATTGCAAGTTCGTAATGTCTTGATCACCGGTGTGATCCTCAGCTTCAGTCGTAGCAACATTTGGTTCCTCGTCAAAAATCGGACCATCTTCCGATTCTGAGTCGTCAGAATTATCAAACGTTGGAGCTGGTTTCTCTGGTGGTTCGTGAGCAGTTCCACTTGGACCGGCCTCGTGATCGTTTGTACCACTTGTAGGAATGCTTGTACCCATGTCGGGCTGAGAAACTACCAACGGTCTTGGCACCTGATCTTGTGACATAGATTGTTGATGTTGGTATAGTAAAATGAGTTCCTCTACACTTGGATTATCTTCCCCAGGCACGGTACGAACACCCTCTTCAGCGGACTCACATAACCTACAAAGAAACCCTCATTACTTTTAGCACCAAACTTACCATCTGGATCAATGAAAGTACAAGGCGATCCAAACGGTTCTAAAAACTTCAAATTTGGTTTATAACGATGAAGAAGTTCAAAACAAGTTTTCTTGTATTTCTTCACTGTGAGAACGCGATTCAATGTATAGCACGCTGCTGCAACTGCTTCACTCCAGAAAAATATCGGCAGCTTGGAATCGGCGAGCATAGTTCGAGCTGTTTCAATTAAGGTGCGATTCTTTCGTTCAGCTACACCATTTTGCTGTGGAGTATATGGTGCACTGAATTCATGAAGAATTCCTTTCTCATTGCAAAACTCGAGCATCCGATTGTTCTTAAACTCCGTTCCTTTGTCACTCCGAATTCTTTTGATCGCCACTTTGTACAGCGTTTCCATCTTCTTGAATAGAACCATCAACGACTCAAAAGTTTGATCTTTACTTTCCATACACACTACCCATGAAAACCTTGTGAAGTCGTCAGTGACCACAAGACAGTACAAGTCTCCGCTTACGCTTTTTACATTAACTGGTCCGAAAAGGTCCATGTGTGGCCTTTCGAGCGGAACTCTGATTGAATTCAACAGCTTCTGCGGATGTGTCTTCTTCGTTTGTTTTCCCTTCTTGCACTCTACACAATCATCATTTAAATGAAAGTTTTTTCAGATTTACACCTTCTACAAGATCATTGTGCACAAGAAAATTCATTTTTCGCACATGAATGTGGCCCATCTTTCGATGCCACATTATTGACTTTTTTTTCGTCGCTTTCGTTTTTGTCACAAAACATTGTTTCTGATGATCTGTTGTTGTTGCGACACTCATATCGAGAACATACAAATCATTTTCTCGTGGAGCTCGCATCAACACCATGTCCTCAGGAATTTTAAAACCAGGTTTTATGATTAAACATTCATTTTTAGTAAAGTGTAATGTAAAAGACTTGTCACAGATCTGTGATATTCTCAACAGATTGTTTTCAAGTTCGACTATGTAGTTCACTTTTTCAAACGACACAACTCCATTTGTTAGAGTTCCTTCACCGACTATCCTGCCACCCTAATTTCCAGCAAATCCAACATATCCACCGTTGATTGATTTAACATCGAAGAGTAAAGCCATCATTCCAGTCATATGCCTTCAAGCTCCGCTGTCCATGATCCATTTAGAAATTATTGACCTCGGCAGCCCCTGCATACATCACAGAAATTCATTCAAACAATGAAGCCCATGATTTCTTTACCTTTGGAACACTACCAAACATAAGATCACATGACACATCAACTTTCAGAATGTTGAAAATGACGTTTGGAACATCAAGTTTTGGCTTTGATTTTAAATATTTCTCCTTAATTTGAGGGAATTCCTCAAGCAACTTGTCTAGTTTAAATTCAAGTTTCTTAACATCATTTGCACACACTCTTGGTTCAGATTTTAGCTCACTTGCCATCTTCTTTTCTCCAACTGATTGTTTTGGTTTAACCACCCATGATTGGTTTTGCAAAATTTTTGTCTTTGGATAAATCTTTGAAGTCTTTTGAGTTTTCGAAGATTCACCAATCTCAAATGTTGATTTCGGTTTTTCTTCGGATTTCAAAGATTCACCTCTTTTCAAAATTCGAACGGGGGAAATCATAGGTGTTTTGCCCTTTTCATCAGTTGAAATTTTTTGTTTCGGCTTTTTCAAAACTGGTTTCTCAAGCTTTTTCACACACTGCTTGGCCATGTGACCAATTTCATTGCAGCGGCAACAGATTCTTTTGTCATATTCGACAAAAGTTGATCTATAGGTCTCCTGTTTCAACTTCTTAGCTGCATTGAAATCGTCAATGGCTTTTTTACTGAAGATATAATCCTTCTCAGCATCAACACTAGGACCAGCAACAAAAACCTCACATAACTTTTGTTTTGGCTTGATATTCTTCTTAGCCATTTTCTTTTCAAAACCAACCCCTTTGTTTTTGAAATTGTTACCATTTCTTTGATTGTGGTTTCACAAAACACTTTTTAGGTTTTGAAAGAAACTCGTTGTTGTTAACCTCAGAAATGTCAATCTCAACAAGTTTAAACACCTTCTCAACATTTTGCATGCTCGCGTTCTGGATTGGATACTCAAAATCAGAATAAAGTTTGTCAGTTCTGGTCATTGTGTAAACCACAATGATCGAATCATCATTCACAACTGTATCTGATTTTGGTATGAACTTGTCTAAGAAGTTACCGTCTTCTTCAGAATCAGAAATGGAGTTTTCAAAATGAGTTTTCACAGTATCAAACTCCGAGTTATCACTTTCTTCATCTAACACTTGGTCAACAACGGTTTTGATCACCTGTGACTCATTATCAGTGTCGGATGGAGAAAATGTAACATCAATATTCTCATGCAACTCATTCCCATTGGTTCTTAACTTGAGATTCAATGCAAATTCCACCCCATCTGGATACTTTTGAGTGTAATGATTCCACATTGGGGGTGGAACACTTTTGAAGACAGGTTTCGCATCATGTTGTTTTGGTAGAATTTGATCAATCACATATGATGAAGCATCATAACTCATCAGTTTCTTAACAATTCTCTCAGTTTCAATTCTCATTAACTCAAGTTCTCTTTTCAAAGAAGCAATTGTGTCTAGATGGATGTTAATTTCCATCTGTTTATCCATGACAGTAGATTTTAGCAATTTCGTGGCTTTGTCATTTTCAAAACTTTCCGTTTTAATCATCTTGATTGATCGTGCCAAAGTGTCATATGCTTCTTTTATCTCACTGAGATCAAATTTTACTTCATCAGTAAATTTTTTCAATTCTTGAAGTTGTTTGTCTTTTTCTAGACAATCCATGCAAGGTTTTGAACAGTTTTTGCATGGAATTTCAAGAATCGAAACAACATCTTCAGCAACCTTTTCTTCTTGATCAATTTTAACATCTGTTTTACCAAAACCATCAGACTCTAACTCTGACTTTTCTGCTGATTTGATGTCCTCATTTTTCTGAATTCTCCTCAGACTCCTTTTTAACTGACTCCCTTTCAAAAGACACATTTTCAACTGACTCGGTTTCGACAGACTCCGTGTTGACAGATTCTGTTTCTACCTCTTTCAGCTTTCCCATCAATGCTTTGTCAGCAATCTCTTTTAGAGTCTCTTCATTCATTTCTTTTGAAACGCCTATTATCTCTTCAACTGGAGCTGGTTCAACATCATATCTTGGACAAAGACCAGTAGTTGGCTCACTGAAGAAACCTGCAAAAGATTCAAACATATTTGGAGGCATTATTGATTTGAAAGAACTAGCAATAATCTCCTGTTCAGATTGATAGGAGTAAACTTCTGCATCTACTTCTTCCAGCTCTGCCAAACTTTCTTCAAACATAACTTCACTGACTTATTCTGTTTCAACAACGCCTTCCGGTTCTTCCACAATCTCTGCCATCATGGTCATACCCTCACTACCAGGGATATACTTATCCCAACTAAAACCTTCAGAAACTTTCGCATCATCTTGGTTGACTAAGAGAGCTTTTTCAGGCTTATTCTCGATCTGAGGTCTTTGTGTGAATGGTTGTTGACTTGTCTTATGGTAGATCGCTTGTCTGTAATAATCATTTGAGAACGGGTTTTGATGGTTGTTGACTTCTCAATTTGGACATTCACGTTTGAAGTGTCCCTTCTCTTTGCATTTGAAACATGTGACTTTCGATTTATCAAACCCGAGCTTGCTATCTGGTCCTGAAAGACTGTTCCGACCAGTAATTTCCATAAAACGTTGAGCTCTTCTCACCAAGCTTGCCATTCCCCATTTGATGTCGATCAACTCCAGCTCCTCTGGATCAATCTGATCATAGTCTTCCTTTGTCATATCCGGGTTCCCAATTCTACCTGCAACCAAGCTTTCATACGATTCAAGCACCGAAGCAAGAAGTGCTATGTGCTGCTTCGCTGATGATTCAGTAAAGTCTTGAGCATTCTTCATGTTCACCGCTATGTTGCACAGAATTCCTGGACCTTGACTCTGACTGTTTGATCCTGCAAACTTTGAGTGTAGGATTGATCAGGTGAGTTTTGAACCTTTGGATTTGGTTCAAAACTTGCAAATGGTGAGTTATTGTTGCTTGATATGACAGATGATACTCCGGATGTTGAATCTGCACTAAAGGCTGTTTGCACTTTTGGACTTAGATTTGATGTTGCTGGAGTACTTCCTTTGTAATACAATGAGACATCTTGTTGAACACTTGAAGACTTCATCTTTCTAATCTTTGTCAACTCAAGCGCGTGTGACTCAATCTTTTCAATGAATGAACTAAGGTTGAATCCGACATACTCCAAATTATTCTTCAACACCAACAGATAAGTGCCCCATTCATCGTATGGCAATGCATCCGCCAATTTATCAACCCATTCCTTATTCGTTTTGGTTATGCCCAACCTCTTCATCTCAACAACCAGATGGCAATATCTTTCAATCAACTGTTTTGTTGTTTCACCCTTTATACCCGTAAAGATATCAAACTCTTTCTTCATCAAAGCAGTTTTGCTTTTTATCATAGACACACTTCCCTGAAACTTGACTTTTAGACAATTCCAGACAGACGGTGAGCAACTTTGATCTTGTAGCAGAACTAAGATATCCTCTTTGATGGCTTGCTGTAGGATACTCATCATTTTCTTTTCTGCCTTGAAATCTTCTTGTTCTTGTGGAGTCAAACTTCCGATAGATTTCTCTAAACCCGAACCATTCTTTGGAGGAACATATTTAGATTCGATTTTCATCCAACATTCGAAATGGTTTGCTTGCACCCAAGTCTTAAATCTATCAGCCCATCCGGAATACTCGTTGATCTTCATCAACTTCGGCGGTTTCTGCATTGTACTGAGTTCATTTTCCATGTTGTTAGTGCATACATCTGTCGACTTCGTCTTGTATCGAGTCTTGTACTAGATATGTTAGATCAGGGCACGTTGTTCGATAAAATAGGAGAGTTTAGATTATGTTTTAAGTCAATTCGCTTGAAATGGTTGTGATCGCTTCAAATGACTTTTGTAAGTTTCAAGCAAAACCAACATATAGTGGGTTCGCTTGAACTGAACCAGGTCACTTTCAAGCGAGACTCCATGGCCTATATATAGCTCTCAAGCGATCTCATTTATAACAGTTCTGGATTTTCATACCGAGGTGCTGCCGGTTTGAATTTTGATTGTATCCATGGCCTATATATAACTCACAGATACTTTGAAAACCCATCGGTTTCATACCTGCAACTGTCTCGCCGGACATACTTGCCGGAATTAATCGAACTATTAGTTCCCGACGTTACCGGAGCCATTTTATTCTTCTATTCGGTATATTTTCAATTTCATTATGTATGTGCAAAGTTAATTTGATTATCGAATCGGTTTTGAACTCGAATTGCACTGTTGACTTTTCTGTTGACCAAATTGGGGAAGAAGATGAAGTTTAATTATTTGTTTGTTTATTTTATAAAAACAGTTTATTTCTTTAATTCATAATAAATCGACATTTATTTGTTAAATTCTGAAAATTTCAGAATAATTACTTTATGAACTGTCACATTTATTTAAAATATAAAAACTGGTATTTTAATTATAAAACCATTTTTATGGAGTTTAAAGCAGTTTTATTCTCTAAAATTCATATTAAAATCGATTTTCAGAAATAAAATCTGAAAATTTTATGATAATTATTTTGAGTGTTAATCCTTACAAAAATAATTTTGTTACTGATAATTAATATGATTTTGATATTTATGTAATTAAAACAGTATTTACACTTTAAAAAGTGTAGTTTAATTTAATATATTTAAATTAAATAACTCTATAATTTATGTCTGAAGTTATGTTTTATGATACTACATGCATGTTTCTGAGTTTATATAAATTAGGTTACTGTTTAATTATTTACAGATTATTTTATATAATTAAATCAGTTAAAAACATTTATTTAAACTTAACATTTTTAATTATATAATCATATATATTCTGCTCAAAAATATTTTTTTTTACAAAATACACATGTTTCTGAGATTATTAAAAATCTCAAACAGTTTTGGGCATTTTCAGATTATTTTTAAATAATTAATCTGATTAACTTAAATACTGATATTTTAACCATTTTAATTCATTTTATTTATATAACATGATTTCAAGGGCCAAATAATTATCTTAAATCAGTGATATTCCAGGTTCATAATTAAAAATATTATTTTTAATTATTCTGATTTAAATTAATTATTTAGATAATTGTTAGATAATTATCATGTATTCCACTTTAACATTATAGTTGATTATTTTAAGAAGGTATATTTCTCATAAATAATCCCTTTGAATCCTACTTATTTACCAAGATTCCCCAATTAAGTTGTTCAAACCCATAGTTACCGTTTTTCTCAAACCATACCAAACACCATGGACTTAGTTTCCAGTTTACAATTAACAATAATTGTTGATACCAATTGCAAGATTTTGTGCATGTTCAAACCATTAGAGTAACGTGGAAAAACCTTGTTCCCGCCAAAAACTCTCACACTTTGCATACTTGTTTGGACTTACCCGAAATCAAGGTGAGTACATAGACCCCTCTTTTACTGTTTTCAAACTGTTTTGGGGTGAAACACATGTGCCTATTTGTTACTTTCATGCTTTCTTGTTTTTCACATCATATACTTGCTATGTTTATTAGTACACTTATAGTACATGATTTACATTACATTGTTTTGCTATGTATGTTGGCTGATAGCATACTTAGTACATGGTTTTACTTTACATTTCTGCTATGTATGTTGACTGATAGCATGCTAGCACATTGATTTACATGACTTTTCTGCTTTGTATGTTGACTTAGCATACTTAGTACATTGTTTTCATATAACATGTTTACACTTGGTATAACATTTGGTTTGAACAAACGGGACTTATATACGTTCATTAACATTAGCTACGCCGCTCGGTAGTAAGTAATGGTACCATAGGACTTGACAAACCCCGTTCCTAAAATCCGAGGTTTGTTTGGATGGATGGAATGACTGAATCCGAAAACAATTCTTTTGATAACCTTGACTGAAAGGGTTATCCGTCTGTCTCAAGGCTTGAATGTATGCGTTAACTTACCACATAAATGTTTGTATCAATAAAACATGCATTTACTTTGCAAGACATAACTTTTTGATATATTCAAAATACCTTGTTTTGTACATTTTTACATTTGGTTTATGTGACTATACTTTACTTACCATACATAACATTTGTTACACATTACTTGACTACATTTGGACTTTTAACATTTGACATGGTTTATACAAGGACTTTTTGATAATTGGTTTAAACATGGACTTTATACATTAGTGGTTTGTTTAAGTGAGTAAGTAACGAGATGTGTGTAGTATGGCACAAGTATGGTGGTTACGCCACTGGTACTTCCTATATACAAGTGCTTGTATTGTACTACATGTCATAGCATTATTTAGATCATTCATTTGAACTTATACACTTTACACAAACTATATATTTTTCACAAGACTTTGGTTAACAAAACAATTTACAAGATTCATGACTAACTTTTATTTCTTTAAACTCAAGTCATGAATCCTATTGTCACAAAACCTATATATCTCACAGGCATTTTTATGCTGACGTACCTATTTTCACATGTGTTTCAGGATATGATGCGTAGGATTTATCAAGATACACCTAGGCAGACTTCGACTTTAGCAACAATAAAAGATGCAAGACTAGTTAATTACGTTATATCTCTTGTCTGTTAAGACATTGTAACTCTCGTAATCAATAAAACGAAATTTCAATTTTCCATATGTTATGAAACAATGATTCTGTTACAACACTCCCCGACGTTTCCGCCACATTTTGTTGTTTTTACGTGGTCGGGGTGTGACATAAAAGTTGGTATCAGAGCTCATGGTTATAGGGAATTATTACCTAACCCAAGTTACCTTGTGTTTAGATTTTAAAACAATACTATCACCTATCCTTAGGTGATTATTTTCAAAACCTCTTCTGATTTTTAAATTCTCATCAAAGTCTTGGGCTCTAATAACGAACTCGTGCAATCTGGAAGGGTGGATGCCTGTATTCTGAGTTTTCTGTTTAGGCAAGCACTTCGTATAAATCTCATCAGACGCGAGACCAGTTGTGCTTACCTGGGAATTCTTGGGATGAGTGTCCACTTATAGGCTAAAGCATGACTTCATTAAGTTATAAGGATCCAACTACTTTGATTAGTCACTGATATTGTTTATTAGTAGAATAAACGATGTCCATCCTGTTGTGTGTTTTCTCTTGCCTTCATTTATTTTATGAAACTTTTCCACCAAAAACATTTCATTCCGATTCCTATGATCTTATGTTTTCCCCTACTGCTTGTAGACACGTAGCTAGTCCAATGACTCTCTTGCCCATGATTTTCCTAGCCATTAAAACACAAATCACACTACATCATTTTACTAAAGATATTCACTATCAAGCAGAAACCTAACCAACTTTTATCGCATAACTACAAGGTTTTATAAATAATATAAATCGTTTTACCAAAACTCCTTTCAAATTTAAATTTTTTTCAGATCATACCTGTTTAAATTCAAAATTTCAAACCGGCCACGATAAACTATTTTTAAAACGTATAAACAATGAAAACTTCAAAAGTTTGAAACATTTCTGAAACACACTACAACCCGAATGACCATCTATAAGTTTTCTTTATATAAGCTATATGGAGACAACCTATCCTTTTTATAGTTTTATTTCGTTAAATCTTTTAAAACTTTTCGCCTAAACTTGACAGCAATCACCGTCTCCTTTTTCAAAACTTAACATCACCAATTTTCTTTCCGGCTTCTGATCTTTCTTTTGGAAGATGCCTCTACGACGAGACACGCGTTTGCCTACCTGGGAACTACCGATGAGAGTACAGTATGCCTATGGGCTCACGGCATGTTACCCTAATTCAAAAAGATTATTATTATTATTTTTTCTTTTCTCCGTTTCAGAACAATCCAAGTCCTAATCGACCTACGTTGTACTATTATCAATTTATTATGATACGATTCTCTCTTTTTCAAAGTTCAAAATTTTCTCGAGATCATACCTGTCAGATTCAAATTTTCAAACTAGCTGCAGAACGTAGCATGGAAGCTCTAACCGATCACATGGTGTAATCCGAAATCTCCTTATCTATATAAGAAACTCACTACTCGAGCTAATCTACACAAGAACTACAATTTCTGATATAATTCAATACCCTATACCCAAACTTTTCTTAGTTCAACAAAACCCCATATCCCAATGGCAAATCTCCCAGCAGCATATGCTGAATCTTCAAATGCAGCAAAAATTCATCCCTTCCTTCAGTTTGCTAATTTACGCAACCAAGAGAGGTATCAAAAACTCAAGCAACATGAAGTTCTTACTATTAGCGGTATTGATTGGCAACGAATAGGAATGATTGATTCCAGTGGTTTACTGGCAAGATTACTACTACCTAATACGCCTTGGCGCCGTTTCTTCGACATCCTAGAACCATCATACGATGAACTGGTGTATGAGTTCTTGTCCACTTTCTATTACAAAAATAATGAAAATCTTACCAATAAATCCATTCATTTTCAACTTTGTGGGCAAACCCATATTATGTCATTAACCAAATTCGCAGTTCATCTGGGCATATATACAGATGAAGAAGTTAAACAACCCATTTTTACGGAGGCATCAACCACTTATTCCTCCGCGGATTTGGTAGATTTTTGGCAATGCCATTCATTAAAAGAATGGTGTAGCCACAATAATGCTGCGAACTTCATAGACCCTTGTTATCAATATATGCACCGTGTTGTAGCCAACACTATCACAGGGCGCATGCATCATCAAAGGGTTAAAACAACTGAACTTTTCTATCTGTATAGCATTTTTAAGCAAGTTCCTTGTAATATTGCCCACGAGCTTGCTGTATATTTTTCTAATCAACAATCACATCCTCTGAAAAGTCTCATGGGAGGGTCTTACATTACAAAAATAGCACAATCATTAGGTGTCTTAAGCGATCAGATTATCCAGGGATTATCTCCACTGAAGACACCTGGGATTGTAAATCCTTACACCATGAGGCTAACCCCTGTTCATATTGGTACACTAACACAATCATCACAGTCGGATGGAGCTCCAGTTATCTTAGAGAATACCTTCCCACAAGATTTACAACAATCATTTTTGCAGTTTCCTCAACCATCTTTTTATCGGTTTGATATGCAACCACCGCTGCCATACAAACAAGAACCTATTGCACCTAACTTATCCCATCCTTTAACACCGAACGTCTTACCAAGCTTCCCACCGTTATTTTTCGAGGAGAATTCAACAATGCAAGGAACTTGGTTTGATGAAAACATGATGACACAAGAACAGTTAGCATCAGAACCCTTTTTGCAAGCACCATTACTGTCACATTCTTTCCAGTCACTGTTGGACGAAGTAGAACAACTACCAACAACTGATATAGCAGGCCCCAAGTACGGTGCCTCAAATGGATCTACATCCAGATCAAATGGTAGTTGAAATAGCTAGGTTAAGCAATCAGGTCCAAGATTTGTCACGGCAAGTACAATGGCTGACAGAAAGGAATCAATGGTTGGAAAGCAAGCTAGCTGCTCGTATGCAACTAGATCCACTACCTCCACTACCTGATAGTTTTGAGCCTGAAATTGATCCGTTACATGACTTATTTCAAATGTAATTTGTCTACAGCATACTAGACCATCAAACAAACAATGCTATCTATGTTTTGATTCAATTAAGGTTGTGTTATATTGATGCCTATTTGATTTAAACAATGCTTCAATCTTATTTGTTTTCCTCACTTAACTAGAAGTGCTATGTGGACCATGCAACGAAACGCGTAATTTTGGGTGCACACTTAATTACGAGGTTCGATGCATGAGAATCATAGCAAGCCTTGTTAAGTAAGGTGGTAGATAAAAACATTATATGGTTATGTGGTTATCCATTATTTGCTTATTTGTACACACAGTTGTTTGCATAATATTTACATTACAAATCCAGCGTAGCATAGTGCCATGCAAAACAATATCAATACAATGATCCTCGTAAATTCCTCGGAATTTGCAGCACCAAACAATGACTTGATTATTTTTTTTACATTCTACTGTCTCCTTCGAATAAATTTCGGGACGAAATTTTCTAAAGTAGGGGAGACTGTAACAACCTTGATTTTCAAACATGTACTTGTTTGATACACACATCGTATTTTGAGATGCAATTTATTTGATACATGTTTGGTTGTTGCTGCATGTTTTACCGGCCCAAACACGTGAACATTTGCATTATTTATTGAGTTTCGTGCTTATAAACAAGGCTACATTAATTACAAGGGCCTAATGTGTCATTTTGCAAAAGTATAAGTTAAGGGACTTATTTGTCATTCCTTGAAACTTGTTTAAAAACTTTAATTTTAAATCCGTATATAAAACATCACTATTCTACAAAATATAAAGTCGGGGACCAAATTGTTATTTTTGAAACTTAAAAGTTCGGGTTAAAAATGTAACTTTTGAAACTTATATTTTAAATAAACTAAATATATATATTTTTGATTTAAAACTACAAGGGTCATTGGGTCATTTTCTCAAACTATAGTTCAAGGACTGTTACTGTTATTTTTAAAATTGTTTTAACCTAAAAAGTCTAACTCAGTTAGTCTTTTATAAAGGATCCTATATAAAAAGGTTAACCAAGTTAACTACTCAGTTAACTATTACAGGGACCTTAGTGCATATCCTCAGAACCTCAGGGGCCTAAGTGTAAAATCCGAATCAAAATAAAAAAATATAAACAAAAACCCGGTCACTTGGGGGTTTCGAACTCGGGAGGTGTGGGTTAACATATGAGCGTGTGACCGGTCGGCTGGTAGGCCTCATCCGGTTATAACTCGAATCTTAAAATACTTATACACACTTCCAATATTAAATAACTAGGTTATATACCCGTGAGCTTCACGGGTTATAGATTGTGCTAAAAAAATCTATATCTATAAAAGTATTTTTTTTATGATTTATAACCTGATAACTCTTCATGCTAAGACCCATGTTTGGCAAACCTTACCCAGAGGCGCAACTTTTCTAGGGCGGGAGGGGGCGGTCAACCCCCTGAACTTTTCTATCAGTAGTGGAGAGTATGTAGTTTTCGTATAGAAAATTTTGGGTGTATACGTTTTCGACCCACCGGTCTTATAGAAATTTTTGGGTATATACGTTTTCGACCCCCCAGTCGAAAATCTCAAGTTTCGCCACTGACCTTACCAAGAAGAAAAAAAAACAGAAATTGAATTACTTAGGACATTTACTTCACAAAAAAATATCTTATTTAGCAGTATTGACATAAAACATTTAGTGAAAGACACGTTCAAATGCTAACGTAAATAAAATTACACTGAATTGAATTATCTTGTTGAAATAAATAACTTAATGTTAACATCTATGCTTACAAAAGGGTTCAAGTGTTGTGCACGTCAAATCAGGTTGTGGTGGCATCCCGTATGGCATCTTGAATACACCCGACATTTCACTTCCTAGAGCAATGACCACACTCGGTGAAATATTCGTAATTCTTGGGTTCACAAGTTAATACTTGAAATCATACAAACAAATTATGTTGATACTTGATTTCATAGTCATTTAATTTGCATAATATAGCATCAGAAACCATATTATAATTTTATGATTAACATCTTAATTAAAATCATAAAAAAAGTAATACATAATACATGTGTTATTTATAAAAGAGTTATACAGATTTAGTAATACTTAAACATGGGTAAATACTTCTTTGAGTCTATTGAAAAATTAAAACCAATCGTACTAAATAGCTAACATAGTTTGAGCTATAGAAAAAAACATTTAGGAAGAACATAATTAAAACAATAAGTAAAAACAAACTATAGGGAAATGTAGTTAGAAGTATATTATCATATTTATATGAATGGTTGAAAGTGCTTTCCTAGTCCAGGTCATCAATGTCGATCTAAACCGCTTCTAAGCCTTTGGCAGCCACCATTTCATTGAAGCGCTCCTCCATGCACTTTTTGTAATGCCCTCGGGTCATCTGCTCCACTCTGTCGAAAAGCTCAATGGGTATCCCATGATTCACAATCTAATTCAAACTTCACCTTGTTAGTATGCATACACAAAAATAATTAATTAAGTTTAAGTGAAGTCAATCTAACTCAAAGAATCCCGTGTTTCAATGATGCAAACTTAACAAATGGTTATTTTAAATAAAGTGGGGAACCCGTGCGTTGCGGCGGAGTCGACAATACATGATGAGAACATGATATTCATAATAGATTGTGGCTCAAATTTCTCTAATTGGCCAAAAAGATGGCTCAGTTACAAATCGATATACTTCACTGCCACAAGTGCGGCCGGTTCTTCCCTGCCTCCGCTCAGCCTATAACATGCAAAATGGAGATATAAAATTTCAACTAAGAATTTATTAAAAAAAAGAAGTAAAAAGTACTAATTGCCTGAGATTTAGATTGCGCGTATAAGAAGCGCATAATGTGATCACATCAACTGCAATAAGATTAGAGACCGGTGGACAAAAGGCGTTTTGGTTGACCTGGCCCGTAGTATACTGGTTTGAACCTCTAACTTGTTAAATCTGCTACAAGAGCTTTACTTTGGACAAGCGTTGGTTCACCATTCACACTACATGTTTAGATTTTTAAATTTCCATGAGGCATACAATAGTTCATAACATCACATTCCTACTAATACTCGAACACTAAATAATTATCACGCCATAGGGTGACATGCATCGTGAGAACATGTTACCATTTATACAGAATAAGATATCTTACTTTAAGATTTGTTCATTAATTTTACTCTAGCGTGCTACCCTTTTAAGTAACAGAGTGTGTGTTTCAATGTATAAATAAATAAATGCATATGTGAATTAAATGCTTATGATGTGCATACTTAATTCATCATTGTATGATGCAAATCTCACGAAGTATGTCGTATTTTGGTGGCTATATGTGAAGATGATGAAATAAATTAGAGAATATATTATGTATATGTTTGTATATTAATAGTTTATTACTATTTATGTTATTTAAAAAAAGTAATTGTCATGTCATTATATTTCACACTCGGTTAATATGTTATTTTCAAGTGAACTCAACGCAATCGGTTAATTATTTAATATATAAAATTATATTTATAACCCCATGTAGTACATGGGTTGAACAAAATAAAATATATAATTTATGGATTTCTAACCAAGTCAATATCCTACCAATATAATATTTGCATTACAAACATGTGCTGAACCAAACCGATGGGAAAGGAACATAAATTAGTTATACCTCTTGGAAACACTGCTTCTTGTTTGAAGTGTCCAATTCGCCATTAACTTCTCGAATAAATTCAATTTCAGTTTGATAAAAAAAATATTCTATACCCTTGAACCTTCAGTGTGCCTGTAAGTGACAAATAACACATTAATCTCTCGATGTGTACCTGTTAAAAGCAAAGTTAAACCACACTTCACCTTTTTTTTCATGAGTGCCTTTGGTCCTAAGCCTTTTTTCCAACATTGCAAGGAAATGTACATATAGGAAACAATTTTTCCTCTTCAGAGTTATTTTTTCTAAAGAGCTCGAAATGGTAACGCAAACTTGGTCGCTAACATATGAACCCTTCATTTTATCAGTAGTTGTAGACGACTCCTCGAACCGCTTGTCTTTTGCATACTTGATAAAACGCCTGCGCATGTCCGAATGCAATCACCATTTTCAAGGTATCTATTTCGGTCAGGAGCATTATTAGTACATCTTGTCCACCGTTAACATCATGTAGTTCATAAACACTCACTTCAGGTGCGGTCTCGCTGTCAGCCGCTTGACATGTTCCAAAAGTTTAAACATAAAATCACATTAACGTATCAATAAAAGTTGAAATTCCTTTCAATTATAGTGATCTGTGCATATTTTGGTTCACATAATTACTCGTAAAGCATGAACGAATCTGTATCTGTATATATCATGGAAAGCCAAACGAACCTGGTTACTCCAAAATTTCAACGCCATCTTGTAGTAGCAAAGGTTTAAGTAACGCACATATCAGTAGACCATTAGCTACATATCAATAACATATAAACTCTTAACATTATAGCTGAAAAATATAAAAGCAAGGCATAACGATAAATTCTTTTGTTTGGTTTGAGTGAGCTTTCTACATGATTAAGTCATACTCTGGTTTCACCAGCTATCCAGATCAAAAGCCAAGTGCACCTACCTTGAGGCTTATGTAGATGATCGAGAAGTTGGCCAGGGTAGCTACCAAGAAGTTTACTCTCTACACAATTTTCTAGGCTCCCCCTCTTCGAGCTACACCGCCAATAAAACCATACTTGAAGTTGACCTTTTCAAGTAGCTACCAAGAAGTTTACTCCCTACTTGAAAAGGTCACTTGCAATTGCATGAATCTGTACAGCAAATTAAAACCATACACCATAGTTAATCATACCTCTTAATAGCAATAAAGTAACTAACGACAGAGAAGCAGAAGATGTTGTAACAATAAACTCGAAAATACTTGTAACACAACCAACAACACGACTAATAGTAGAAAATTACTAAATTTACCTCCGAATAGTCACCTGGCGATTAATCTCTGATTGAGTTGGATATTAATTCGAAATCCAACAGCTCGTCTTTAACGACGATTACGTCATAACCGTCATCGTGATCATCAAATTGATATTATCATTGTCTCATACAAAGCCCCAAAATAGGATTCGGAGAGTAAACTAACTAAAAAACAAGCAAACATCATTGAATCTATAAAAAAAATCACTGAATATAATTGCATATAAACAACACTGAATATAGGCTCGTCTTTAACGGCGATTACGCCAGAACCATCATCGTGATCATCAAATTGATATTATCATTGTCTCATACAAAGCCCCAAAATAGGATTCGGAGAGTAAACTAACTAAAAAACAAGCAAACATCATTGAATCTATAAAAAAATCACTGAATATAATTGCATATAAACAACACTGAATATAGGCTCGTCTTTAACGGCGATTACGCCAGAACCATCATCGTGATCATCAAATTGATATTATCATTGTCTCATACAAAGCCCAAAACACGATTCAGAGAAAAGTAAACTTAATATAAAAAAACATCATTTAATCTATAAAGAGTCACTGAATATAACTGCATATAAACAACAATGAATATACTATTTAAAAATTAAATCCTAACCTTAATATTAAAAAAAATCAGTCCTTATCTCCAGTATCGTCAGATTTGGAAAAGTTGACAAAAAAATATTGAAAAAAAAATCAAACCCTGTCTCCAGTATCTTCAGAAATGGATGAATGAAAACCTTCAATTCTTCAAATTATAAGTTGGGTGAACAGGAGGCTTTACAACATAAATAACTTTGGAATTTGAAATCGAAATTGAGAGTGAGAGAGAGAACGCATGTCGAAGAATCCAAGTGGATTTGAACTTTACAATGGAACGTCTTCTAGGGTTTTGAAATCGAACATCTGTAGAAATCGGACCTAGAAATCGGACCAATTACCGTTATTTTTCGACGATTGATCACAAATAAACATAGATTAAAGACGAATCATGAAAAGAATGTTAGGTTTAGAGCAGTCTAGATCGAGAAACAGCCTTACCTTTAAATATAGAAGATGCGATGGATGCGATTTTTGAATCAGTGTAAACAGGTGCGATGCAATGGAAGATTTAGGGCTTTCTCAATGGAATGGTTGAAAGAAGCATCCATCTGATTTTTAGGGCTTGAATTGTGCGGATGAAGGAAGGGGAAATAAGATGCAGCGTATGAGAGATGTGAGAGAGGAGAAAAAGAGCAGAGAAGCCTTTGTGGTTTTAGCGCTATTTTGATTCAAGGTGCAGGAATGAATTTGAATTTTGAATGATACAGGTTGATTTTGGAAAACTGGAAAGAGCAGAGATGTGTCTGTATTGGAACCAGATAAGCTGGTTTGGGGAGAAAGAGAAGTTTAGAGAAGAGATATGTAGAACATAAACTTTGACTTTGTATTTTTCATAATTAGGGTTTAATTAAAATAAAAAATCTAGGAAAATTACACATAGGATAAGATTAAGGGAGGGGGCTTGTGAAGGTGACACCTAGGATTGCAAAGTTTTGCTTTATTATATAGGAAGATAATAATTCAAAGCCTGCAACCCGCGACTGTTGACCGGATTCTGTCCAAAACACCTCGAGACAAATGTTTCTCTGATCAAAGTTGTTGCACGCCGATTCCCCTCGACATACACAACTCGTATAAACAATTAATTTGACCGAGGACATGCATTCATGTTTTCGAAACCGAAAATTATATAAAATTTAAAAGTGGAATCGTCCACTAGTCTCTGTTGATTTAATGTCGTAATTGGACTTGTATAAGTGTCTCTGAGCCTCATTCGAACATCACGCACCCTTTCAAAACTCACAGATACTTTGAAAACCCATCGGTTTCATACCTGCAACTGTCTCGCCGGACATACTTGCCGGAATTAATCGAACTATTAGTTCCCGACGTTACCGGAGCCATTTTATTCTTCTATTCGGTATATTTTCAATTTCATTATGTATGTGCAAAGTTAATTTGATTATCGAATCGGTTTTGAACTCGAATTGCACTATTGACTTTTCTGTTGACCAAATTGGGGAAGAAGATGAAGTTTAATTATTTGTTTGTTTATTTTATAAAAACAGTTTATTTCTTTAATTCATAATAAATCGACATTTATTTGTTAAATTCTGAAAATTTCAGAATAATTACTTTATGAACTGTCACATTTATAAAAAATATAAAAACTGGTATTTTAATTATAAAACCATTTTTATGGAGTTTAAAGCAGTTTTATTCTCTAAAATTCATATTAAATTTGATTTTCAAAAATAAAATCTGAAAATTTTATGATAATTATTTTGAGTGTTAATCCTTACAAAAATAATTTTGTTACGGATAATTAATATGATTTTAATATTTATGTAATTAAAACAGTATTTACACTTTAAAAAGTGTAGTTTAATTTAATATATTTAAATTAAATAACTATATAATTTCTGTCCGAAGTTATTTTTTATGATACTACATGCATGTTTCTGAGTTTATATAAATTAGGTTACTGTTTAATTATTTACAGATTATTTTATATAATTAAATCTGTTAAAAACATTTATTTAAACTTAACAGTTTTAATTATATAATCATATATATTCTGCTCAAAAATATTTTTTTACAAAATACACATGTTTCTGAGATTATTAAAAATCTCAAACAGTTTTGGGCATTTTCAGATTATTTTTAAATAATTAATCTGATTAACTTAAATACTGATATTTTAACCATTTTAATTCATTTTATTTATATAAAATGATTTCAGGGGCCAAATAATTATCTTAAATCAGTGATATTCCAGGTTCATAATTAAAAATATTATTTTAATTATTCTGATTTAAATTAATTATTTAGATAATTGTTAGATAATTATCATGTATTCCACTTTAACATTATAGTTGATTATTTTAAGAAGGTATATTTCTCATAAATAATCCCTTTGAATCCTACTTATTTACCAAGATTACCCAATTAAGTTGTTCAAACCCATAGTTACCGTTTTTTTGTCAAACCATACCAACCACCATGGACTTAGTTTCCAGTTTACAATTAACAATAATTGTTGATACCAATTGCAATATTTTGTGCATGTTCAAACCATTAGAGTAACGTGGAAAAACCTTGTTCCCGCCAAAAACTCTCACACTTTGCATACTTGTTTAGACTTACCCGAAATCAAGGTGAGTACATAGACCCCTCTTTTACTATTTTCAAACTGTTTTGGGGTGAAACACATGTGCCTATTTGTTACTTTCATGCTTTCTTGTTTTTCACATCATATACTTGTTATGTTTATTAGTACACTTATAGTACATGATTTACATTACATTGTTTTTCTATGTATGTTGGCAGATAGCATACTTAGTACATGGTTTTACTTTACATTTCTGCTATGTATGTTGACTGATAGCATGCTAGCACATTGATTTACATGACTTTTCTGCTTTGTATGTTGACTTAGCATACTTAGTACATTGTTTTCATATAACATGTTTACACTTGGTATAACATTTGGTTTGAACAAACGGGACTTATATACGTTCATTAACATTAGCTACGCCGCTCGGTAGTAAGTAATGGTACCATAGGACTTGACAAACCCCGTTCCTAAAATCCTAGGTTTGTTTGGATGGATGGAATGACTGAATCCGAAAACAATTCTTTTGATAACCTTGACTGAAAGGGTTATCCGACTGTCTCAAGGCTTGAATGTATGCGTTAACTTACCACATAAATGTTTGTATCAATAAAACATGCATTTACTTTGCAAGACATAACTTTTTGATATATTCAAAATACCTTGTTTTGTACATTTTTACATTTGGTTTATGTGACTATACTTTACTTACCATACATAACATTTGTTACACATTACTTGACTACATTTGGACTTTTAACATTTGACATGGTTTATACAAGGACTTTTTGATAATTGTTTAAACATGGACTTTATACATTGGTGGTTTGTTTAAGTGACTAAGTAACGAGATGTGTGTAGTATGGCACAAGTATGGTGGATACGCCACTGGTACTTCCTATATACAAGTGCTTGTATTGTACTACATGTCATAGCATTATTTAGATCATTCAGTTTGAACTTATACACTTTACACAAACTATATATTTTTCACAAGACTTTGGTTAACAAAACAATTTACAAGATTCATGACTAACTTTTATTTCTTTAAACTCAAGTCATGAATCCTATTGTCACAAAACCTATGTATCTCACAGGCATTTTTATGCTGACGTACCTATTTTCACATGTGTTTCAGGATATGATGCGTAGGATTTATCAAGATACACCTAGGCAGACTTGGACTTTAGCAACAATAAAAGATGCAAGACTAGTTAATTACGTTATATCTCTTGTCTGTTAAGACATTGTAACTCTCGTAATCAATAAAACGAAATTTCCATTTTCCATGTGTTATGAAATAATGATTCTGTTACAACACTCCCCGACGTTTCCGCCACGTTTTGTTGTTTTTACGTGGTCGGGGTGTGACATTCCGAATAATGAGTGAAGATTTCTACAACGCGTTTGCAACATCCCCGACTACTCCGGCTTCCATTGCTCAAAACATGAATCTGGAAAATGAAACCGGAACTACTCAAAAACCCCGAAGCTAATGAATATTGAAGAATATTACGGATGGAAAGATCGCTTTGAAAATTGGGTTCAAGCTAACCATCTGAGATCATGGGAATGTATTTTGAAGAAGTATGTTCTACCACGTACAGATCTGCAAGTTATAAAAGAAATCTCAGGATTTAGTGACCAAGAACGGGAAATGTATCGAGCTGAAAAGATGATGATAAGTTTGCTTCAGCAAGCCAATAAAGAAGACATCTTTATCTTGCTTCAACATGATAAGACTTCAAAGTCAATCTGGGATGCTCTTAAAGTCAAGTTTGAGGGTAGTGAGAATATGATCAAGAGCAAGAAGGCACTGCTCAAGAAAGAATTTGACCTGTTTACAAGTTTTCCCGGGGAAGATACAAAGAAGCTGATTGAAAGATACTGCCACTTAGTGCGATCCATGTCGATGCTGAGTATAGCAAAAGATCGTGAAGAGTGGGTAGACAAGTTAGCTGATGCGTTACCGCAAAAGGATTGGGGAACTTACTTGATGATTCTGAAAAACACTGGAGTTTATGATGGATTAACGATTTCTCAGTTTATCGAGAAAATTGAGGGTCAAGATTTGGAACAGCAGAAGATCGCGAGGATCAACAGTCCAAGTGGTCAACAGGATGTAAAAATGTACTACAAAGGCAGTGTTCCAGAAGTTGAAAGAAGCCCGAAAATTCAAACTGCGTTTAGTGCTGGAGATTCATCTGAAAAAGTTGATCAAAGTTCTAAAAGTAGTAGTGGTTTCTCTTCATACCCGAGTATCAGTCCAAAAGATACTACATCAAGCTTCAGTTCTCAAAGTACGAAAAGTGGGAGTGGTTATGTGATACAATGCAATATTGCCTTGAATCTTCCAGATGGTCAAAGTTTTTCTGAAGAGGTTGCGAAAGATCACATGGCACTACTTGGTTCTGTGTTGCTATCTTATGAAGGTTTTGTCGCAGGGCGGATCGGGAATCCTATGCTCACAAAAGAAGATTACGATCAGATAGACGCCGAAGAACTAGAATTAATGGACATCAAATGGTGTCTAGCTAGTGTCCTTAGAAAAGCTGAAAAGTTCAAACTGATTACTGGAAGAAATGACTTTCTTGATGCACACGTTTCTACTTTGGGTTTTGACAAATCTAAAGTTACTTGTTTTCGATGCAGGGAGAAAGGTCATTTCAAGAGGGAATGCAAGAATAGAGAAGTTAATGATGAAAGGAATCCGTTTGGAAAAGATGACTACTACCGGAAAGCCATATATCAGCAAGTTGGTCAGCAAAAACAGCAAGAACCACAGGTGGCTCATGGTAGAAAAGTGATCGAGGATTCAAAGAGAGCATGTTTGGTGGATTTTAACTGGAACAAATACATATCACCCGAACGCAAAGCATGCCTAATCAATCAAGATGACGAAAGGTTACCTGAAGGTTTTAACTGGGATATGTTTGTGGATGAAAAAGGAGAGTTTAAAGCATTCATTGCTAAGATTGTGAGAGAACCAGATATGTTTACTACATGGATGAAATCTATTGGTGAGACTATGAAGAATGTGAAGGAAGAGTCTGTTTCATCTGATGAAAGCTCACAGATTTCAGATGACAGTTCAGAGAAAGAAATTGTCTTTGATCAAACACCATCTGATTCTGGTTCTTCGGATGATAATTCTGAAAAATCAGTAAAGTTTGATCAATCACCAACTGATGATAGTAGTGATGATGAAGAAGAAAAACATATTAATATTGCAAAATCTCATCTCTCTCCTGAAAGTTTTCATTTTTATTTTGCAGATCGCTTGGAGAAACTAAAAGAGAGACGAGCAACAAAACATCCAAATCAAATGAAGACTGATGAGGTTGTTCAAAAGGATGATTCTGAAAAGGTTGCTGAGGATGTTGTTGAAACAGAAAAGGTAACTAAAGAAGAAAAAGTGGTTGAGGTGGTAAAAACAATTGAAGTAGAAAAGATTGTGGAAATTATCAAGCCTTGCTCAAAGTGTTTGGAACCATGCAAGGAATGTGCAGCAAAAAAGAGAAGCTAGCTGAGTTTGAGAAGATGAAAGAACAATTGCTGTTCAATCTCAACTATGTGAAAGAATCTTATGATGTTTTGAACAGAACAGTAACTGGTCTTCAAAAGACAAACTCTGAAAGAGAACAAGCATTAACAATGATGAATGTTGTAATGATGACAAAACAGAAAGCTATCAACTTCTACATCGAAGAGAGTGCTAAGTGGAAGCAAGAGTTGGAAACTGAAAAGATTGAAAATGAGAGAATCAGACGATTATTGCAGAGTTATTCTAGTTCTGATTATCTTATTGATAGAATTTATCCAACTGTTGCAGGTATGAAAGCTTTTCAAGATGAGAAGCCAAAGAAGAAGGATACTGGTAAGAAACCGAGTGTTAGCTATAACAAGTGTCCGCCTCCAATCTGGGAAGGTTATTCTCCCAGAAAACCAAATGAGGAGTAAGTCGAAAAAGCAGTCAATATAAAGTTAAAAATTGAATCAACTGATGAATTACCAGAAAACATTGACGTTACGATCACCTCGTCTGACACTGATCATGAGTCTGAGTTAATCAAAAAGGTGGTCGATCAGGTGTTGGATACTGATGAGGAGTTTGAGTCAAAGTCTGAGTCTGGAGGGTCAAGTTCGTCAGTCAACAGTTCAAAACTGACGGTTAAAAGGGCTTACAGTAAAGAGTTTTTATTATCAAAATCGAATTTGAACGATGAAACATTCGAAGTAGCATATACTTTGAATGATTCTGACAAATTATATTCTGACAAAGAGTTTCCAATAAGAAGTGTTAGATTTGAAATGATCAAAAAGGTTTTCAAAATGACATAAATTAAGATTTCTGAAATAAAAGATTTAAATCTTACTGGAAAACCTAAAAAATACACTTCAAGAGTTCAACAACGATTAAACAAGAAAAAGGGTTACAATTCTGGTTCTTGTTTTCAAAAGAAACCAAACCATAATGGTAGCTACAAAAAGAAAGGTTTAGGTTGTATTCCACCAGAAAATTATAAAAATGAGAAAAATTCTAAAACAAAAACAGAATTTGTTTCAGGAGGAAGTGCAGAAGAAGAACAGAAGAAACCGTTCTGGAGACAATCTAACCAGGAGTTTCTTGCTGAGAAGAAAAGGAATGGAACTGGAGTGTTTCATCCAAAAGAGACTCGAACCTGTTTCAAATGCAATGAAGCTGGTCACATTGCATGGAACTGTCCGAAAAATGCTAAGACTAAACAGGGAGTTTCTAAAAAACTGAAAGAAATAGTTGTTGATGTTGAACCACCAACCGAAAAATTCAAAATGTTTGAAAATTCAACTTATGAGGTTGGTGAATGTTCTAAAAAGAATTTTTACAAAAAGAAAGCAAAAGATAACCAAATGTGGGTTGTCAAGAAGGGTGATGTAAAAGTCGGCAATGATTCTGGTTCCACAAAGCCAGAAGAGCCACAAGGTGAGGTAAAAGAGGTAAATTTTGTATCTTCAGTGAATGATGATGAATTTCCATCACTGAAGTTTGAGAATATTAAGCAGAAAGTTGGTAAGGTTGAGATTTCAAATCAATTCTTTTCTGATAAAAAGGAATTTGATGTTGAAAAAGTTTTCAATGGAAATGTTAAGAAAATTTTTGGGAAAATGCTTGATGGAAAAGTAAAATGGGTTAAAGATTTTTATGCAACAAAGAAAGCAACTTTTAACCCAACTGAACAAGAGCTAAAGGAGCTAAAAACACCCAAGGTTGGTCAGATTTGGGTGGAAATTCTTTTCCCTTGAACATCTGACTTGCCAGAGATCCCAAGTTTGTAATCGTGGATCAGGAATCGGCATCTTTCTTATTAATTGATTGTGTGATTGAATCTTAAAAATAGTTGAATTTTTACAGGATAAGTGTGAATTGCCGGAGCTTCTAGGTTGGTAAGTGTGAAGCAGGAATCGCCATCTTTTTTGGTAAAATGATTTTGTGTAGATGTGGTATTCCTACAAGTTGGTTGATGAAGGTTTACACCTACAAGTGGTAAATCAAGGACATTAAGCTGTACATGTTTTTCCTACAAGTGGTTAATCAAGGTAATTAGGTTAAACTTGATTGGACCATAATTACAATTGGTATTTTGAAAAACAATGTGATGAATCAAACTCCTAACTTTACAAGTGATAAAATCAACAAAACTTATTTTCCGGAAAAATCATTTTGGTTAAAACAAACTTAAGTGTTTTGAAATCATAATGAGAAAATAGTTTTGTGTAAGGGGAAGTTCTGATTGTTTATGCCAAGTGGATGGCGAATTGAAGCGATTCGGTATCGGTTGTCAATTTTTTTAGTTTGTTTTCAAATTTCCTTTAATGTGTTTGCATTTTAGGGGGAGTAGAAATTTCTGAAAATCCAAAAACATTAGAAAATTTGAAAAAGACAAAAACATGATAAAATCAAAAATGAGTTTTTTGTGTCAAAGAAGAGGAAATGATAGTACATCAGTAGACAGTTACAATATGCTAAAGAATTGTATTGTTTAAATAGCGTTAAACGGTCTCACTGATGATATGCCGATAGGTTTTTACACATTTAGTAAGCTTTTTCGGGATATAAACTTAAATTCAAACTTGCTTATTTTGTGGGGAACATTACTTGGATATATAGGTAACCCCTGAAATCTCGTTTAAAAGGTCCCTCTTTCTGAGATACTAGGTCTTTATGCTCAGTGATATCTGGGGTATTATTCTGGGACTTCTGCTGAATGGAAGTTCTGACCTAGTCCTCGAATAAAACTTTCCGCTTGCTTGAAACATAGTGCCGCCCTCAGCAAATTGATGAAACAATAAAATTGATAGTCATTGGTGTTGTAAACAAAAGATCCTCTAAAGGGGACACACCAAAAGTCGAGTCGTCATCTCTCTGCTGAATGGAAGTTCTGACCTGAGCTCTCACGGTTTCGTGTTATAATTTATTCCCTTACATATCTCATCTGTGGTATACTCACCTGTAAGACTGAATATTGGGATATGGATACGGGAGTATATTCAAGAGGTGGGACACATGAATGAGTTTAAGTCCTTAAAACATCTAACTCATATCCTGAATCAGTTGAA
Source organism: Helianthus tuberosus (assembly GCA_030545235.1). Classification (NCBI taxonomy): domain Eukaryota; kingdom Viridiplantae; phylum Streptophyta; class Magnoliopsida; order Asterales; family Asteraceae; genus Helianthus; species Helianthus tuberosus. The sequence goes on from CM060383.1 coordinate 89,998,437, forward strand.
ATTTGTGTGAAAATTTAAGTGGATCAGTATATCGGCAATCTAAGTGAATTGTTTAATTATTAATGTGTAACTAAGCTCAACGGTACTTGTGACTTGTCAATAACTGGTATGATCCTCTTACACAAAACTCACAAAAATATTGTATGTAAATATTTCTTTACTGCATTTCTTTACATTCAAAAATCCAAAAAGATTTTCGGTGTGTTTTAGCATAAACTTTTGAAAAACTCAAAAAGATTTTCGACAACTGATGTTGGAGAGCTGATTTTCAAAATTCCAAGTGCAAAACATGATAACATTTTCTTGAAAAGAAGTATGTGTTTGAAAATCAAATGTGATTTGATCAATCCTGAAAGTGGTTCATCAAGATTATTGAGTTATTTTTTAGGGAGAGTCAGTGTTAGTGCATACATTGAATTGTTAAATGTGTGAAATTTATTGTTGGGTAGAGAATGTGCAGGTTTAGCCAGGTTAATCGATCCCGAAGAACTTGTGTTTAAAGAGCCAAATTATGATCCTGAAGCTGATGATGCTGATGAATTTAAGGAATGCCAGCACAAGTTGAGGGGGAGTCTGCTAGAGAAAAAGAGCTCAAGAGCCAGGTCGAGATCCAGGAAGAAAGAGCTAAAGAGAGATTCTAAATGCCCAAAGACTGATAATGATTGAAGACGTAAAGACTCGACATGTGAGACTCGTCAACATCTGAGGGGGAGTCTGTTAGTGCATACATCTGTCGACTTCGTCTTGTATCGAGTCTTGTACTAGATATGTTAGATCAGGGCACGTTGTTCGAGAAAATAGGAGAGTTTAGATTATGTTTTAAGTTAGTTCGCTTGAAATGGTTGTGATCGCTTGAAATGACTTTTGTAAGTTTCAAGCGAAACCAACATGTAGTGGGTTCGCTTGAACTGAACCAGGTCACTTTCAAGCGAGACTCCATGGCCTATATATAGCTCTCAAGCGATCTCATTTGTAACAGTTCTGGATTTTCATACCGAGGTGCTGCCGGTTTGAATTTTGATTGTATTCAGTGTTATATCAATCTACAAGGTGTTTAAAGTGAATTGCATGCTGTGTCGACATCTGTTTCTTGTTTTCCGCACCTGAAACAGATTAGAACTTCTCTGAACGACTCATTCGGGTCATCACACGATCCTACACATGTTCACATTTTGCACTATACTGGCTGGTGTTTGTGCTGCCGTCATTCCCCCATCGGCAAAGAAGTTGTAAAACTCTTGATTATCCATTTTACGAAAACAGTTTCGGAAAAAATTTTCAAGTTTTGAAAACAATTACTTTCAAGCGAAATTACTTTCTACACACGAAATGGAATTTCGAACGAAATCACAAACAAAATGGACGTTCACACGAAATCAGATTTTCACACGAAATACCTCTTTTATGCGAAATCAAATTTCACACGAAATCAACTTTTTCAAACGAAATAACACCTTCAAGCGAAATCACGTGTTATTTCATACGAAATTAATCACAAAACTTAATTTCGTGCGAAATTAGCCAAACGGAATTATAGTTTCAAACGAAATAAGATGTAATTCAAATGAAATCAATAATTTTGTGTGAAATTACTTCAACTTTTCAAACGAAATAGAGGCTCGTTCAAACGAAATTATCCTTTTGGCCCATTTTTGTCTGAATTTAGGTGTAATTCTTTCAAGGGTTTGTTAAAACTATATTTTACACGTTATATCAGAAGATCAGTCCATTTTGTCCATGAATTTGTCCAGAAGTCCAAGAATGAGTAGAAAAGAGCACTGATTCAAGTGTATTGACTCATCATGAGCTCTGATACCACTTGTAGGATCGTTTTGCGACCTATATGAGTCGTTCAGAGTCAACACAAAGCTGTTTGAAAGGCGAAAACAGTCAAACAACCTAGAATCAGTGATAGAACGGTGTAGAAACAGAGTATGATACTTAAAACAAGCTTCTCATTGATATTTGACTTGATTACATGGTGAAAATTGGACAGCACTTTGTTACACTTTCACTAATTTCGTACCAAATGAGAAGCATGACACCCATATATATAGGCATCTAATTTCGCACGAAATAGCATTATGCTATTTCGTGCGAAATAACACTACGTAATTTCGTGCGAAATAGCAACATGCTATTTCGTGCGAAATTACTATAAACACACACAAACTTTACATATTTGACATTTTGACCCCTATTCAAGCTACCGACATGACCTAGATTTTAGACGTAGGCTATAGACATTATGCACCAACAATGTATATATATGTATGCATGTATTAAAGTTTTGTCACATGTTAATAAATGAAAGAATGTTTATATTTATATAAATATGATTAGGTGATAATGAAACAGACAAGTTTTGATTTACTTGAACATGAAATAAATATGGTCTTTGAAGCATTTAAGATCATGTTGGATGATGGTTTTATGATATGGGTGTACTAGATGCATATACTTAGACATGCATGATGATTTGTGATCATAAAAAGGTGATTTGGGTATGATTTATTAAAAATCAGTTTAAATCAGATTATAAACACTAAAATAAAGTTATTTTAAAGTGTTTAGTGACATATAACTTTGTCATAATGTTTTCTAGCTTTGCATGTTGTACTTGGTGCATTAAAAGTTGTAAAATACGTGAAATCACATGATTTATGTGACTTACACAAAAACTGCACTAATCTGATTATAACCACTATTTTAATCAGTAAATAATATGTATTGTGTTAAAATATCAAGTTATTCCGAGTTGGGATGATGTAGAAACGTTTAACGCAAAACTATGCGTTAAAACGGTCAAAAATCGGTTTTTCAAGTAATTTTTATAAAACTGATTTAGATCAGTAAGTAAACTGATATTGTAGTTTAAAAATAAGTATTTTAACTAATTTTAAGTTTACTTGGTGTTTGGTTAGTCATACGTGACTTCTGACGCCCAAAAACGTTACCGAATCGCTAAAATACGCATTTTTCAATGAACACTAGTATGGGTAAATTTTGGGTGAACCTTATGTGTTAAGTTGTGTTATGTGATTTAAACATGTGAATGTGAAAATATGTTAAGTTTTAACATGATAATGAAAATTTGGATTATGCATGTATACTTGTATGTTTTGTGGGGTAGAAACGGTAAAAATCGCGTTAAATGTGAAACTTGTTTGTCGAGCATGAAATTTGATACATATGAGATATTTGATGTATAATTGCTTTAAAAATGACAAAATAGATAAGTTAACGAGATTATGCATGTTACGGTGTTAATTTATGTGTACGTTTATGTATATATATATATATATATATATATATATATATATATATATATTACGACGCGTAAATCGTAGATATATTACGTATAAACGGGTGTGTTAAGGGATTTACATGATAACGGTCACCAATAAAATCATTCAAATCGCAAAATATTAAAAATATATATATATATATATGAACTCATATATATATTAACATGCCAACATAATTAAAAATGATAATTTTTCGAGAAAATCTCAAAGTTATGTGACAATTCTAAGAAACAGAGAAACTTAGGATTTTGTGATGTGTATATATATATATATATATATATATTGATGTAAAACTTGTTCCTACATATAATAGGACATGTAGAAATCAGACTGTGGGATTGCGCTATTTAAAATACGCACCCAAAGGTGAGTGTCACTAAACCCCTCTTTTACTATTTTGTATATATTTTGGGGGTAGAACACGCCAATAAAAGGGTTTAATAATGTTTTTGGATTTAAGCATACCTTTTAATATATATATATATATATATATATATATATATATATATATATATTCGTTGAAAATATATGGAGTTTGATAAATCATACGTTTCAAGATAAAACGTTTTTGATGAATGAATGTTTGGAGGAGAAATTGGGATGGTACGGTGTTTCCGAGGAGAAACAGACAATGTTGGGTTTTTAAACTTATGACGGATGACCCATGGATTTTATTAAGGAAGTAAAACGGACTTTCTAAAAATTATATGGATGTTTTAAAATAAACACATAATCAGAAAGTTTTCCTTTGGAATGAATTGTTTGAATGTGAATATGTGAACTCACCTCCCTTGTGTTGACACTTGATTTTGAACGTGTTCTACAGGTACTTGAGTTTGGCTTCGGGAATCATGCCGTATCTTGTGTTTGATGATGCATGTTGTGTTATTTGAAAATGTTGGACAACTTTTAACCTTACTGGGACGAATGTAATAAGATCATTGAGGATCAAAGACAACTTAACTTATGTGGTTGTGTCGTGGCTTTTAAAATGTAATGTTTAATAACTTATGTTTTAAAATAAGTCGAAATGTCCAACAAATGAGTGCATCGATCAACAAGATATAAATGGGCACCAACTTCCGTCACCACTACGTTTTATATTCCGCTGCGACGTTTTTGGGGTGTGACAGTTGATCTCATTTATTACCATGATTCCACATTAGATACAAACACTATTAATCTTATTTATTACCATTATACCAACATTCTTGATCTCTTTTATTAACATCATTCCACATTAAATACAAACAATCATTTGTACATGACTGAACATGTAAACGACAACTTACTCCAAGTCTTGAATATCACAATTCGTCCTCTTAGTTTCTTTTGGAGGTCGGCCAAAGAATTCAAGATCTCCACAACAAACCACAGATCCAGCAACATCTACATGATCACATTATACAACAGAGTAAGTAAAAATTTCCAATTTTATACAGAGAAGACATGATTACAAAAATATACACTACCAACACTCAAAGATTTTACTGCCTCTCCTTGAAAAATATCTTGATAAGCTCTGAAGTTGAAACCATACTCAACACCTTGCCAATCTCTCAAAGGTGTAACAGTTGTGCATCGATAAAAGCTGATTTTATAGTCATGTGCTCTACCTTTACATAAATATTTAGTTTCACCAACACCAAATTTCGACAAAATAATATCATCTTGAAGTTGTCAATCAAAAACAGGTATCGAATGACTTTACCTCCTTGAAACTTAGCACCATGAAGAACATTTAAACAAAGTATTTTTTTTTTAGTATACAAACCTACAGTTTCTGATAAAAAGGAAAAATCAAACAATATACATCCTCAATAAACTACTGTACAAAACTCAAGAACATTTATAATACAAACCTATAAAGCCTAGAAGTAGGAAATCACGCATATACATCTATGGAATCATTTATACACGAACGGAAAAACACAAATACACATTACCTTTTCATCAATGAAGATGAGATCCATTTTATAACATTGATTCCATTTTCGAATGAACCTCGCTTTCATGTGCCACAAATATTTCCCAGGATTCAAACCGGTAACAAAACAAAGATTGTTACCCTCAATTGATGTTGACATGCTTCTAATTCAGAATTCGAAATGAATTCAAATTTCAAAATCCGAAATCAGAGAAGATGAGTGTGTAATAAAATATGAGGAGAGAAATGAGAAAAAAAAGTCTTATATAAGAAGATGATTGACAGAAGTGGGTGAGTGACATGCATTAATTGCAAATTGAAAATTGCAAATTACGTATTCCCATGCACTTTGATTTTGAAATTGCCGGCAATTAACCTCTGCTGATATAAAGGCATTGTTACCTTCAACCTCTACTGGATTTTAAAGTATGGATGGATATGGGCAGAGGTTTTGATGGCAGAGTTTTAAATGTATTTTAAAGTGATTTTATATATTAAGACTTATGATGCAATAATGACATAAAAAAACATTGTTAGACAGGCTCTATGGCTGCCACATTAGCTTTTCTTATGTTATCGCGTTTTCTCCTTTTATAAAAAGTATAGATTATAGCATCACAAAAATCTTAGCTCTAGATTGGATCTCAAGTCCACACTCCATGGATATTCCTAGGCTTTTACAAATACAGTCTTTTTACAATTACCCGTCCTATAGGCTCTTTCATTAAATAACCAATCTTTTTTTTGAAACATATTAAAATTTTTTTTGAAAATCAACTATCATTCAACCACAAAACTAGCAAGCTATTTCCAAGGAGGAAATAGCAAGCCGAAACCAACCAACAAACACACTACATTACATCAAGTTACATCAAATCGACACCACCTATCCCACTCCATCGTACCTTGTTTAAACCTATGTTTATACCACAAAAAACCAAAAGACTTAACGTCCGCAATAATATCACCTACCTTTGCATCTTTACTTGAAAAAACCATCTCGTTCCTGGCTCTCCATAAACGCCAACAGGCTATGATAATTAAACCGTGCAGCAGCAACTTTTTAATGTCTGACCCGCCATAATATTTGTGAAACTCGACCAAATCCTTAACGCCAAACGCATATACCTCCGGAATACGACACCATCACAATATACCACTCCAAACCGCTGCAGAAATATGACAACCTGTTAACAGATGCTCTATACTTTCTTCCTTGCTATGGCACCAAACGCACATAATGTTCTCCACAAAAATATTACGTCTTGTCAATGCCACTTTAGTCGGTAAACGATCCAAAAAGGCTTTCCACATGAAAATGTTACATTTGCTTGGCACCCACTTACTCCATTGAAACTGAAACTGCTCATAATTCGCCGAACCACGTAACCATTTTTTCACCGCTGCAACCGAAAACTCAATATTCGTACTATCATTCCACTCCCATGTGTCTTCTTTATCAACCACCACAATATCTCTCAATATGCCTTCAAGTTCCATCCTCTCATTAACGGCCACAGACGACTCCGGGGCCCTCCTCCAATCCCACTTTATTATAGTTGTAGGACCGATTTTAACTTCCATAACGATTGCGAACCGAACGTGTGATGTGCGGAATCCGTACACGAACGTGACCGAACACAAGAAAGTACAATTAACGTGATTCTATTGAAAGATATGACTAGTACAATCACGGTGAATCACCTTTCTCTCTCTAGTTTCTCTCTCTAGACTTCAAACTCGAAGATCACCAAATGAGCTCCAACTAGTAAAAGTCTTTAACTCTAACCCTAAAGCTCCTATTTATAGGCAAAGCATATAAGGAGAGTTCCCCTTATTTACAATAATGCCACCTTGCCCTTTTCTATCTAATATTACAATATAAGACTAGATTCAATCATTTTCAGCTATGACCCGCATTGACGGAGGCGATAGACATAAATGCACCAACAGACTCCCCCTTGGATATTGCCGTAGTCAATCTCGTAGCGTCTTGTATTTCTCTCTCTCTGAATCTTCTTGAAGGTTTGATATTATCAGCAACCACAGACTCCCTCTTGCTCAAATAGACTCCTCGTGGATCTGTCTTTGGCTTCAGTTGCTCCCCCTTTCGGTTAGATCTTTCTCTTCAGGCTCCCCCTTTCGTCAAGCTTCCGTGCTTTTGGGATCGACACTTGGCTTTCCGATTACAAGCTCCCCCTTGCGTCGAGCTCGTCTTCAGACTCCCCCATAGACTTGGCTATTGGGATCGTAATCTGGAATAGCATCTACAACACTCAAACATTTATAAGTAACAACTTTTGAATGTCCAAGATTGATGACCTGGCTCTTTCAACATATGCTAAAATATTTTTACAGTGAAAGCATTTTCAGTTGACCAGGAATCGTAACCTGGCTCTATTAAACTTTCTGAATCAAGATCCTGGCTCTAAGATATAATAATATGAACATATCAAGGAATACTTGATTCTCTCTCTCTATAAAATAATCTTCAAAAATTTGGTAGTTTTAGTGAACAGGATCGGAAACTGGCTCGTTTACAGATTTTAACATTATAAGCATCCAAATCAAAATTTAGCTCTTTACAACTGATTTTACAATTTAAGCATCCAAATCCCTCACAGTTAATCATCCAAGTCCAATTTAATGACCTTGGAGACTTCACAAACTGTTTTTGATTTTTGATTTTAAAAACTACAAGTTTCAAATTAATGAACTTGTTTTATTTTCAGAAACACGATCAGCATACTTAGATTTTGAAACTCAGCTTCTCAGACATCGATTGTCGAAAATAAAGTAGAAATCAAAATCTTTCTGTATTTTTTTAAACATAAAGCAGTAAAGAAATATTTACAAACATATTTATAGACAATATTTTTGTTTGAGTTCGTGTCAGAGGATCATATCAGTTTATGACAAAACACTAGTACCGTTGAGCTTTTAAACACTTTAAGTTCTAAACGATTCACTAAGATTGTCAGTATACTGATCCACTTAAATTTTCACACAAAGTTCAACTGATTCGAGATACGAAATTAATGTTTTAACGACTTAAACTTATTCGCGTGTCCCACCTCAGAATATACTCCCGTATCCAAATTCCCTAGATTCAGTCTTACAGGTGAGTATACCAATTTGATATATGTATCCTGGTGAGTGCGAGGGTATGAGAGCTCAGGTTAGAACTTCCGTTCAGACAAATAGATGATGGCTCGACTTTAGGTGTGTCCCGTTTGGGGATCTTTTCTTCAACAACACATGATTAGCATTTTTCAATGTTTCATCATTTTTTATACTGAGGGGAAGCTTTAAAAGCGCGTAAAGTATTATACGAGGACTAGGCCATTGCTTCCACAATATCAGAAGTCCACGTGTAATACCTGATGGACCCACACCCCAGATTCAAACAAACTAGTCGTTAATGAGAACCAGCCGCATGGGCCCGGTCCTGAAGATAATTCGGCCCAAACTGCATGGGTCACTTTGATCCAAGTCAACACCTAATTTGCAAGATCCCAGGCCACTACCACACGTCATTTCCCATTACTGCATTTTTTAGTTCTCATATATTTTCTTTTATTTTATTCCAGCAAATGTTTCCTTAATTCTAGAGGTAGTGGCAAAATCAGTTATCAGTTTGTTTCCTTTTGTATGACAAGACTCGAAGAGAGAAGGCATTCAGTGATTAAATTTTAATACGATTCTCTCTTGAGAGAAAAACAATTTCCATTGCTATTCCTATTTTGGCAAATAGGGAGGTGTTCTGTGGAGTCTAAATAGGTTGTAGGTGGTGTTCTCTGTATCCTATTTCCTGTTTGGAAACGCCCGGTGAGTGAGCGGGTGGTGATTTTCTGTATCTCGTTTCAATCGTTGATTACCGTTGTGATTAAAATTTGAATTTTAAGCCTTTGTATATCATCTTGGTATCAGAGCTTTTGGTTCAAGAGATCATTATGGATACTCGAAGCAGCGCTGAATTGAAGAAAGTAATCAAAAGCCTGGAAGCCGAGAAATTGGAAACCGCCCAACAGATGAAACTTATGCAAGAACAAATTAAAGAACTTTCGGTAAACCGCAAAACTGTTTTATCCGATCATGACGAAAGCGAGGAGGAAGGAGATGAACATTCGGTTCGAGCCGGTGGTAAAAAAGGGCCTGATTCATTCTACTCGAATGATATCAAGGTTGACATACCCGAGTACGATGGAAGACTCGACCCCGATGAGTTTGTTGAGTGGATCAGAACCGTTGAACGGGTTTTTGATTACCGGCAAACCACAGAAGCTAACAAGGTCAAGGTGGTTGCTTTAAAACTGAGGAAATATGCATCTACGTGGTGGGCAAATGTTTGTACTAAACGTGAGCGATTGGGAAAAGGAAAAGTGAAAGATTGGGCCAAAATGAAACGTTTGATGAAGGAGAAGTTCTTACCGTCTTACTATGTCCAAGCCAGTTTTTCATAGCTTCATAACTTCAAACAATCAGGTAGATCTGCTGAAGAATATACCCGTGAATTTGAGTATTTAATCATGAAGTGTGATCTTCCCGAAGACGAACCGCAAACCCTCGTTCGTTATTTGGGAGGTCTGGATACTCACATTTCTAATGTGGTAGAATTGTACCCCTACGCCACTTTAGAAGAGTTATCTATGTTGGCCCACAAAATTGATCTCCGATACAAAGCTAAAGGTAAAACTACAACTAACCGTCCTACTTTCAAACCCACAACCACCAACAAACCCACTGCACCAACGAAACCCAATTATCGAACTGAAAACCCTACAACCCAACCTAAACTGCCCCGACGATGTTTCTGATGTCAAGGCCTTGGGCACATCGCCTCTGAGTGCCCAAATAAAAAGATGGTAACCCTAGCTGATTTCGAAGCACTCGATGAAGCCTGGCCCAACCACGAGAACATAGAAACTACACCCTAACCCGAAAACCTGGAGGAAGAGATACTCGGCCCAGATGAAGGTGAAGTATTAGTGGTCCGACGTGCCCTTAGTAGCGCTCCACAACAAGAAGGAAACCAATAGAGAGAAGCTATATTTCACACTCGGTGCACCATAGCCAACAAAGTTTGCACGTTGATTATTGACGGGGGAAGTTGTACTAATGTGGCTTCCCAAACTCTGATTTCGAAGCTAAATTTGAAGACCGAACCCCACCCGGAACCTTACGTCATTCAATGGCTTAATCCAGGTAAAGGCCTTCAAGTTTCACACCGATCTTTATTATCTATCAGTATTGGTAGGAAATATGAAGAAGCAATATGGTGCGACGTGATCCCTATGGATGCTTGCCATGTATTGCTTGGTCGACCCTGGTTGTTCGATAAGCGGGTCATGCACGATGGGTATTTGAACACCTATTCCTTTAATCACAACAACCGAAAAATTACACTCACCCCTATGTCTCCTATGAACCCACCCAAGAAACAACTACCATTAACGACCCTATTAAAAGCTGACCAATTTGAGTTTACTACAAGCTACGAATTGATTCTGTTGGGGCTTGATGAGGATAGTGAACAACCCATTAATGAACCCAACCCTTTAGTCCAACCTTTACTCCAAACTTATACCCACGTTTTTCCTAGTGAAATCCCTTCTGGTCTGCCCCCACTTCGATCAATTCAGCATAAAATTGACCTCGTTCCCGGATCTGTACTACCCAATAAACCCGCCTATCACTCAAACCCTCAAGAGACCATGGAAATTCGAAAACAAGTAGATGCACTTTTGGATAAAGGGTTCATCAGAGAGTCTCTTAGTCCCTGTGCTGTACTGACATTGTTGGTTCCCAAGAAAAATGGTGACTGGAGAATGTGTTGCGACAGTAGAGCTATTAATAAAATCACTATTAAATACCGTTTTCCAATCCCGTGATTGAACGATATGCTCGATGAGTTATATGGATCACAGGTTTTTTTCCAAAGTCGATCTTCGCAGTGGCTACCATCAAATCAGAATCTTTGAAGGAGATGAATGGAAGACCGCTTTTAAAACCAAAGACGGGTTGTATGAATGGCTGGTCATGCCTTTCGGCTTATCTAACGCACCTAGCACATTCACGCGTCTCATGAATCAAGTGCTTAAACCATTTTTGGGTCGATATATTGTTGTTTATTTTGACGATATTTTGATTTATAGCAGGACTGAACAAGAGCATCATGATCATTTGCAACAACTATTTGAAGTTCTTGCTCAAGAAAAATTGTTCAGAAATCGAGAGAAGTGTGAATTTTTCTCCGAGCAGGTCACTTTTTTGGGGTATCTGGTGTCGGGTCACGGTATTCAAGTGGACGATAACAAGGTACAAGCAATTCGTGATTGGCCTACTCCTACTTCTATTCAGCAAATACGGAATTTCCACGGGCTGGCTTCGTTCTACCGGCATTTTGTCCGAAATTTTAGCACCATTGTGGCACCAATGACAGAACTGACCAAACTTAAGCTCTTTGAATGGAATGACCAGGCACAACTTGCATTTGAAGAACTAAAACGACAACTGTCATCAACCCCAGTTTTGGCGTTACCGTGTTTTAATGATGTTTTTGAGGTAGAATGTGATGCTTCTGGTGTAGGGATAGGGGTTGTTCTTACTCAGCGTGGTCGACCCTTAGCATATTTCAATGAAAAGTTTAATGAATCTAAGCAATGATATTCAACGTACGACAAAGAGTTCTACGCGATCATTCGTGCACTCGATCATTGGCAACACTACTTGATTTCCAAGGAGTTTATTTTACATTCCGATCACGAAGCCCTAAAGTATATTCAAGGTCAACACAAGCTGCAACCACGCCACGCCAAGTGGGTGGAATTTTTGCAGATTTTCACCTTCACAATCAAGCACAAGGCGGGAAATTTGAACAAATGTGCCGATGCTCTCTCTCGAAAGTATTTACTGATGCAGACAATCTGCCCCAAGGTCATTGGTTTCGAGGTTGTAAAGGATTATTATCCCACTGATATGGAGTTTGGGGACTTATTTGTTCGTTGTCAGCAGCGAGCAGTAAGAGATTTTCATGTGGTAAATGGGTTTCTTTTTAAAGGAAATCGGCTTTGTATTCCCAAAAGTAGCATCCGAGAATCATTGATTAAAGAAGTTCATGAAGGTGGATTGGCTGGGCACTTTGGTAATGATAAAACTACAATCATGCTGGTGCAACATTTTTTCTTGTCAAAATTAGCTCGAGATGTTGATCACGTAATCAGGCGATGCGCTACTTGCCACCGTGCTAAGAGTAAATCATCGCCCCATGGTTTGTACATGCCACTACCTGTTCCCAATGCGTCGTGGGAGGATGTAAGTTTAGACTTCATCACCGGGTTACCCCGTACTCGGCGCAATAAGGATTCCATTCTGGTAGTCGTTGACCGATTCTCCAAAATGACGCACTTTCTTGCCTGTCATATTACCTATGATGCTGTTCAAGTTGCTAATTTGTATTTTCAGGAAGTAGTTCGTCTCCATGGGATTCCTAAATCACTCGTTAGTGACCGGGATGTGAAGTTTTTAAGCCATTTCTGGGTGACATTGTGGAAAAAGTTGGGAACCAAATTGAAACACAGTACTTCAAGCCACCCTCAAACGGATGGTCAAACCGAGGTTACTAACCGTACCTTGGGAGCCCTTCTGCGGTCGTTAATCAAAACGAATCTTAAACAATGGGACGATCTTTTGGCACATGCCGAGTTCGCCTATAATCGAGGTCCACACAAAACCACAGGTTATAGTCCCTTCATGGTAGTTTATGGCTGTAACCCTTGTGCTCCTATTGACTTAGTTGTGGTTGATCTGACTCACCATATTAGTCCTGAAGCGAACCAGTTGGCCACTAATATTCAAGCAATACATAACAAAGTTCGGCAACGCATGACTGACATGAACGAGCGGGTCAAGCAACGGGTTGATAAAGGACGTCGCAACCTTGTATTCCACCCCGGTGATTTCGTGTGGGTTCATTTTCACAAAGAACGTTTTCCCTCAAAGCGACGCTCGAAGCTTAATGCGCGATCCGATGGTCCGTTCAAAGTTCTCTCCAAAGTCAACGACAACGCCTACAAGATTGAGTTACCTGGAGATTTTGGAGTTTCGGCTACGTTTAATATTGCAGATTTACAGCCCTGTTATGATCCTGCTGATCCTATTCCAAGTTTGAGGGCAAACTCTTATCAAGATGGCGAGGATGATGGACCCACACCCCAGATTCAAACAAATTGGTCGTTAATGAGAACCAGCTGCATGGGCCCGGTCCTGAAGATAATTCGGCCCAAACTGCATGGGTCACTTTGATCCAAGTCAACACCTAATTTGCAAGATCCCAGGCCACTACCACACGTCATTTCCCATTACTGCATTTTTTAGTTCTCAGTTATTTCTTTTATTTTATTCCAGCAAATGTTTCCTTAATTCTAGAGGTAGTGGCAAAATCAGTTATCAGTTTGTTTCCTTTTGTATGACAAGACTCGATGAGAGAAGGCATTCAGTGATTAAATTTTAATACGATTCTCTCTTGAGAGAAAAACAATTTCCATTGCTATTCCTATTTTGGCAAATAGGGAGGTGTTCTGTAGAGTCTAAATAGGTTGTAGGTGGTGTTCTCTGTATCCTATTTCCTGTTTGGAAACGCCCGGCGAGTGAGCGAGTGGTGATTTTTTGTATCTCGTTTCAATCGTTGATTACCGTTGTGATTAAAATTTAAATATTAAGCCTCTGCATATCAATACCCCATATATCAAACAGTATAAAGACCTAGTATCTCAGAATCAGGAAATCTCTCAAAGAAGATTTCGGGGGTTACCCATATATCCGAGAGATGCTCCCCACGAGATAAGCAAGTATTTGATATTTAGGTTTATATCTCGAAAACAATCTACTAAGCGTGTAAAAACCTACTGGCATATCATCAGTGAGACCGTTTATCACATTTGACTTTCCATTTCTTTAGCGTACTGTAATTGTCTACTGATGTACTATCATTTCCTCTTTTTACACAAAAACTCATTTTGAATTTTTATCATGTTTTTGGTTTTTCAAATTTTCTAATGTTTTTGGATTTTCTAACAATTTCTTACTCCCCCTAAAATTCAAAACATTTAAAGAAAATTTGACAACCTGATACTGATAACTTCGTCTCGCCATCCATTTTCTGCATCTCATGCTTTGTTTTGCAAAAAAAAAAAATATAGCGTACCCCCATGATTTAAAACCCATTGATTTTTCGACAGTTTGAAAACCGTTTTTCAATCTTGTGAAAGTAATCATGTTTGTTCAGCCGTGAGGGTTTCGGCGTATTCAATCAACATATTTTTGAATTTTTTAAAATTTTTGTTGACAAAAATAAAAACATATTTTTGGTTTTTAAAATTTTTCAGTTTATATGGTTTTTAAAATATGGTTTATTTATGTACAGAAACTAATAAACTCCCTGTTTAACCCAACCAGGGTTCAGCATCCTTCTCCTCCTGTGCCAGGCTGCTCATTAATTCTTTTTCTTGACAATCAAACTTCATGAGCACCTACACATTTACAAAGACTCAATTACTTGAATAATTTAGCCCAGATCTGTTTGACCTTAGGCATTTCAACACAAAATTCATTTAATGATGGAAAATCTTTGTCTGTTTTCACAAACAATTTTTCATCTTTGACTTCAACTTTTTCATTACTCACAGAAGTCGCTTGTTTCTTAACCACCCAGTTTTGTCTTTTTGACGCATTTCTTTTGTAAAATCGTGACTCGTTTTGATTATTTTGATTTTGAACAACAACTTTTGGTTTCCAAAATTGGTTTGGTTTTGTCATTTCAACTGAAGTTTGCCAACTTTGTGTTGTTCTGAATCTGGGTGTGTGACAATTCCAGGTTTGTCTTGAATCAAACCTAGTCTGGTATGATTTCCAAGTTTGATTCGAAGCAAACTTATTTGTGTTGTACCTCCAAGTTTGTTTTGAATCAAATCTGGTTGATTTTTGTTTCACATCCTCACATTTCTATTTTTCAACATCAATAGGCTTTGGGTTTGGACACTTGCGTGCAAGATGTCCAGTTTGATCACATTTAAAACAAGTTTTCCTTGAAACATCCTTAGCCTGTTGTTGTTGCTTTTTCTGAGCATAGAACTCTTCATTAGATTGTCATCTAAATTGGAGTTATTTCTCTTCTTCTAAACTTTTCCCATGAACGAAATTCATTTTCTTTTGAAAATGTTGCTTTTCAAACCTTTTATCTTGATTTTGTTTCTTTTTATAACCCAACCCTGCCTTCATATTCTTCTTTTTGTAACCAGGTTTGTTATAAAAAGTTTTCTTGCTCTTCCCAGCAAATTTTGAAATGTCTGACTTTTCGATCTCAACCAGTTTAAACATTTTGTCAATTTTATCTGCAATCACATTCTGAATCGGGAACTTGTTATCTGAGAATAATTTGTCCAATCCAATCATGGTATAAGCCAATCCTTTTGGATCATCATTCACAACTTTCTCAGATTTTTAATCTTTGAGATAACCATCATGAAAATTTCCCTCATTTTCATCTTGTGATTCAGACTTACCTTTGGTAGACTCATCTTTCAAAACGCTTTCAACAACCTTACTTACCACCTCTGAATCATCAGCTTCATCAGATTTGGCGTAAGTCACATCGATACTTTCAGGTAATTGGTCAACTATATTCAGACCTTTTGCCACATTTTCCTCATCATAAAAAGTATAGTTATTTCTCAAAGGTGGTGGTACCTGATGATATTCTGAACCAATACCCTTTTTATTCTTGTCAGTATCTTTGTCATCTGGTGTGATGTTGAAAATGCGTTCGAGAATGTACGAAGAACTATGATAACTTTGAAGTTTTGTAACAATCTTTTCTTTTTCAACCAGAACTTGTTTGAGATTAGTAACTTCATCAACACACTTGTTTAATTCAAGTTCCTTTGTTGTTAAGGTTTCAGACAGTCTTTAATCAAAACATTTGACTTGTTTCTTCAAAGTATCATAAGCTTCTTGTATCCTCTGACTTGACCATTTCAAATTATCATACTCTTTTTGAAAATCTTGAAACTTTTTATCTTTTTCAACACAACCTACACATTTTGTTGTACACATTTGTCTTAAAATTTCATTTTCTTTCTCAAAATCTTGACATTTCAGTGTCAGCTTTTCAATCTTTTGTTTCAAAATTTCTTCATTTTCAAGCATTTCTTTGCATTTTATTTTGAAAACATTTTCAATTTATTTATTTCAATATCTTTTGTTTTTATCTTTTCATCTTTCTCAGTATAGACTTTGCACATTTCTATGCAATTCCTGCACTTATCTTCAGTTTTATTAATATTTTCAACATTCAATAATTCAGAAGATTAATTTACCTCAGTTTCATTCAGCACCTGTGATTCTTCTGTTTCAACTTTCTTATCCTATTCCTTCTTCTGTCCAGCTTCATCAGCATCCTCTGCTGTTCTCGTCACCTCCTCTATCAGCTTTTTCAGCTCTTCTTCTTTTCTCCTTTTCATTTCAAACACTTTCGGTAAACTTGCCTCAAAATTTTCTTTCAATTTGTTCATCAGATCAGCTTCATAACCCTTTTTAGATAATCTTCTTGTATGATAAGTGTCCTGATCTGGAAAAAGATTTGTTATTGCATCAAAATCCACCTTTAACGGATCAACCACTGGATTACCCTATGGATCCATGTAACATTCCAATTCAGCATTCCATCTTTTGGCTCTCCGAGCTTCTTTGAATAGAGCACTCAATTTACTAATCTCATATCTCGCACTGTCTCTTTTCCACAGTCTATCTTGAAACGATTCATCACCACCTCCCGACATTTTCGAATTGTGACTTGATATTTGCACCTTGTAAATCACCTGCAATCAGTCACACAAACAATCAGTTTAAATGAACTGTATATTTGAAAGAGTCGCGAATATATTCTGACTTTTTGGTATGACTATAATGTTGCTCGAATGGAAACACTTGTTAAAAAAATGTTTAACAACAAAGTTTAATACAAATATCTAATTGATCCAAAATTGTTATTTTCTTAAAGTTCCTCACATGATTTTTCTGATTAGCATTTAATTGGCATTGAATTTAGCAATCACTTTAAAGTTTTATTTAGCCAACAACATGTAACTCAAATGATTTTAACACATGCAATTTGTTTGGATGGACTTCAACTTTTGATAATGGCCGACACCCCTTTAATACCAACTGACTTTAATTGGACCGCTAGATTTAGTGGACTGACAAATTTAAATGGCCTGGCACTTTGTTCACGTGATAAATTGGCCCGATGCAGAACTTAAGGGTTCGTTGAACAAGTAAAGGTTCGTCAACACAAGAGAGTGTTCGTCAACGGACTTGAGAGTTCGTCAACACTAAAGGTTCGTCGATCTGTAAATGATTCAATGTTTCATCGAGTATACTTGTTCGTTGCCCAATGAGGCTTCGTCAAAGCACACCTGAATTCAATCAAAAGCAAATTAGATGCAACGACTCGGATTGTCGTTCGACCGAGTGGTAATCCGGTCGGATAGGTCAGCAAAAGTCAAAAGGTGAGGTGCTATGACTCGGATTGCCGCTTGAGCGGGTGGCAATCCGACTGAGTGATGGTTAAACAAAGTCAACCTTATTTAATGAGATGGAACGGTGATATTTGAGTTGGATTACCGCTCGACCGGATGGTAATCCGAACGAGTGACGGTCAATAAAAGTCAATCTTTTTAATGAGATGGGGTGTTACTTGAGTCGGATTACCGCTCGACCGGATGGTAATCCGAACGAGTGACGGTCAATAAAAGTCAATCTTTTTACTGAGATGGGGTGTTACTTGAGTCGGATGGTCATCCGGTTGGATTGCCATCCGACCGGTGAACATCACTTTGAAGATGAACAGCAACAGTCAACATATTCATATACTATCGAACACAAAATCTAAGATTTCTTTCAAACGACTTAGAATTAAATTCTGAAAATTTGTAGGCTTGTAGATCAAGTGTTTTCGCACAACATATCCAAAAATCTGCAATTTTTAACCCTAAAATCTTGTTTAATTTGGCATTTTTCAGTTAGAAACGTGATGAAATGAAAAGATAAAGAAATTGAGCAAATCTGATTCGATTTTTTATCTGAATCTGATGAAATCACGAACGAAATTGTGTGTTTGATCTGTGCAATCAAGCTCCTGCTCTGATACCACTAGTTAGGACCGGTTTTAACTTCCGTAACGATTGCGAACCGAACGTGTGACGTGCGGAATCCGTACACGAACATGACCGAACACAAGAACGTACAATTAACGTGATTTTATTGAAAGATATAACTAGTACAATCACCGTGAATCACCTTTCTCTCTCTAGTTTCTCTCTCTAGACTTCAAACTCTAAGATCACCAAATGAGCTCCAAACTAGCAAAAGTCTTTAACTCTAACCCTAAAGCTCCTATTTATAGGCAAAGCAGAGTTACCCGTATTTACAATAATGCCACCTTGCCCTTTTCTGTCTAATATTACAATATAAGACTAGATTCAATCATTTTCAGCTACGACTCGCATTGACGGAGGCGAGAGACATAAATGCACGAACTGACTCCCCATTGGATATTGTCGTAGTCAATCTCGTAGCGTCTTGTCTTTCTCTCTCTCTGAGTCTTCTTGAAGGTTTGATATTATCAGCAACCACAGACCCCCTCTTGCTCGAACAAGCTCCTCGTGGATCTGTATTTGGCTTCAGTTGCTTCCCCTTTCAGTTAGACTCTTTCTCTTCAGGCTCCCCCTTTTGTCAAGCTTCCATGCTTTTGGGATCGACACATGGCTTTCCGGTTACAAGCTCCCCCTTGCGTCGAGCTCGTCTTCAGACTCCCCCTTAGACTCGGCTATCGGGATCGTAATCTGGAATAGCATCTGCAACACTCAAACATTTATAAGTAACAACTTTTGAATGTCCAGGATTGATGACCTGGCTCTTTCAACATATGCTAAAATATTTTTACAGTGAAAGCATTTTCAATTGACCAGGAATCGTAACCTGGCTCTATTAAACTTTCTAAATCAAGATCCTGGCTCTAAGATATAATAATATGAACATATCCAGGAATACTTGATTCTCTCTCTCTATCAAAAATCTTCAAAAATTTGGCAGTTTTAGTGAACAGGATCGGAAACTGGCTCTTTTACAGATTTTAACAGTATAAGCATCCAAATCAAAATTTAGCTCTTTACAACTAATTTTACAATTTAAGCATCCAAATCCATCACAGTTAATCATCCAAGTCCAATTTAATGACCTTAGAGACTTCACAAACTGTTTTTTATTTTAAAAACTACAAGTTTCAAATTATTGAACTTGTTTTATTTTCAGAAACACGATCAGCATACTTAGATTTTGAAACTCCGTTTCTCAGACATCGATTGTCGAAAATAAAGCAAAAATCAAAATCTTTTTGTATTTTTTTTAAACATAAAGCAGCAAAGAAATATTTACAAACATATTTACAGACAATATTTTTGTTTGAGTTCGTGTCAGATGATCATATCAGTTTATGACAAAACACTAGTACCGTTGAGCTTTTAAACACTTTAAGTTCTAAACGATTTACTTAGATTGTCAGTATACTGATCCACTTAAATTTTCACACAAAGTTCAACTGATTTAAGATACGAAATTAATGTTTTAACGACTTAAACTTATTCGCTTGTCCCACCTCAGAATATACTCCCGTATCAAAATTCCCTAGATTCAGTTTTACAGGTGAGTATACCAATTTGATATCTGTATCCGGGTGAGTGCGACGCCATGAGAGCTCAGGTTAGAACTTCCATTCAGACAAAGAGATGATGGCTCGACTTTAGGTGTGTCTCGTTTGGGGATCTTTTCTTCAACAGCACATGATTAGCATTTTTCAATGTTTCATCATTTTTTTATGCTGAGGGGAAGCTTTAAAAGCGCGTAAAGTATTATACGAGGACTAGGCCATTGCTTCCGCAATATCAAAAGTCCAGGTATAATACCCCAGATATCAAACAGTATAAAGACCTAGTATCTCAGAATCAGGCAATCTCTCAAACAAGATTTTGGGGGTTACCCATATATCCGAGAGATGTTCCCCACGAGATAAGCAAGTATTTGATATTTAGGTTTATATCTCGAAAACAATCTACTAAGCGTGTAAAAACCTACTGGCATATCATCAGTGAGACCGTTTATCACATTTGACTTTCCATTTCTTTAGCGTACTGTGATTGTCTACTGATGTACTATCATTTCCTCTTTTTACACAAAAACTCATTTTGAATTTTTATCATGTTTTTGGCTTTTTCAAATTTTTTGATGTTTTTGGATTTTCTGACAATTTCTTACTCCCCCTAAAATTCAAAACATTTAAAGAAAATTTGACAACCTGATACTGATAACTTCGTCTCGCCATCCATTTTCTGCATCCCATGCTCTGTTTTGCAAAAAATATAACGTACCCCCATGATTTACAACCCATTGATTTTCGCCAGTTTGAAAATCATTTTTCAATCTTGTGAAAGTAATCATGTTTGTTCAGCCGTGAGGGTTTTGGCGTATAAGGAGCAACATTAATATGCTTCTGTCCCTCAAACGAAAACAAATTAACGAATCTATCTTTCAACGGAACCTGACATAACCAACAATCTATCCAAAAGCGAATTTTTTCCCCATTCCCCACCTTTCCTTGTATCATTCTACTCACATCAACCCTTTCCACCTTACACTTCTTCCAAAACAAACCGCAATTCTTCCATACTCTGGTAATAGACATATTAACTGGCGCCGACCCCCACCTTCGGTTAGAACCATGTATCGCATCAATGACCCGTCTCCACAAAGATTGTTAATCATTATGATATCGCCATAACCATTTCACTAACAAAGCCTTATTATCAATCTCAACTCTAGACACATCCAATCCACCTTCATCTTTCGGTTTAGTGACAATTTCCCACGCAACCCAGCTCGTTTTCTTGACCTCGTCCGAACCCCCCCCCCCATAAAAACCGTCTCATTTGTCACACCCCGACCGCGTTAAAACAACAAACCGCGGCGGAAACGTCGGGGAGTGTCGTAACAAAATCATTGTTACACAACACATGGATTGAAGTTTCGTTTTATTGAATTAAGTTTATTACATTGTCTCGAAAATTAAATACAAAACATGTACATATTGTCCTTCATTGTTATTATGTCACTAAGGCCTCGTCTATCCCTATGTGAACATGGATCATAATCATCATCAACTATGGTACCTGAAACATATGTGAAAATACGTCAGCATAAAAATTCCGGCGAGTACATAGGTTTTATGAGTATGTTAGATTCATGGCTTTAAGTTCATATTGCAATACCTGGTCCAACTTCGGGAGTTGTCGAGTGTGTGCCTTGGTAAACAAAAAGAGTTTGATATTGCAGTATGTTTCTATCAACTTTTACAAGTTGATATATGTATAAACCAAAACCATTGTAGCCATGAATCTTAACTGAAAACATTTGTTTTTGTTAACCAAGTTGGAAAATCGTTCTCGTAATAAAACTCGTATGGTTTATATCATTAGGAAAACCTTGTAGTGTAACTTCGTTTTGAAAACATTCGTCCAAGTGATCTAGATAACGCAACGATATGTAATGTGTTAAAAGCACTTATATATAGGAAGTACCAGTTGCATATCCACCATGCTTTTATCACATTACACCCGCCCCGTTACCTAATCACTTACCATAACCCAATCGTTCAATAGTTCAAATAGTCCCAATCGTTAAATAGTTCAAGTAGTTCACATAGATCAAATAGTTCCAATGGTTCAAATAGTTCAGATAGATCAATAGTTCCAGTGGTTCAATAGTTCACATAGATCACGTAGTTCCAGTGGTTCAATAGTTCACATAGATCACGTAGTTCCAGTGCTTCAATAGTTCAATAGTTCCAGTGGTTCAATAGATCAATAGTTTTAGTGGTTCAATAGTTCACATAGATCAATAGTTCCAGTGGTTCAATAGTTCACATAATCGAAATCGTTGTGTTTAATATAAACTATAGCATTCGTTTAGAAATCTCGAAATCGTTTAGCACATATGAGTCACCCCAAAACGTTTGAAATTGGTAAAAGAGGGGAACTATGTACTCACTTTGATTCGGAAAGTATCCTTGATCTATTGAACTTAACGAAGCTCAGGCAAACCAAGGAAATCAAGTAGCACCTAGTATCGGGTCACTAGTTAATAAATCGACACCTAAATCGGAAGATCGGGTAGAATGAGGTCTCGTAAACCAAATGAGTATTGGAACTCATGTGATATGGTTTAACAAAGCCTACATTCTAAATCGGAACCTATCCTAAGTGCTTTCGACCCGTTACGACCCATTAAGGTAGCTTATGCTACTTTAACGCGTCGTTCGCGCAAATGCGCGTTCGAGACGCCTAACTAGTCCTATGACAAGTATTATATTCTTCAACATGTTGCATAATTATTTTAAGTGACAAAAGTTAAGTTACATACGCTTAAGATCCAATTATGCATGAAAAAGGCATTTTGGTCATTTTCCTAAGGCACATAAACTACCTATCATACAACTAATTAAACTAAGTGACCATAAGGTATAACCACGGAAGGTTATTCCCTATACAACTATGGTCACAATACATGATTGGTCGGATCCTAACGATCGACCAAACGGGTCGGGTTCGAAAGTCTCTTACGACCCTATACAAGCACTAAACTAAAAGTGACGAGCTAAACATGTTAAAACATGTTTAACTAAGTTAGAAAACAGGTTTTGATATCAAAACAAAGTGTTTTGATACCCAAGGATAGTTTCGTCTCAAAATGCACATAAACGGCATTTTGACCGAAACTTTGACTCGCCCCTTCAACTAATCAACGTGGTAATCAGTAGGTATAGTCACCAGGGACTATAACCATCGTGATTACGCTCACGTTGCAAAGTTCAAACGAACTTTGTGTTGACCAAAGACTGGTCAAAGCAGAAAGTCAAACACTGTTTGACTTTCATGCTTAGAATGCATAAAAGTATGAAAGAAACTTACAAAAGGTCCAAGCCTTGAAGATTTGAACTCAAATTGCTTAGGTATGAAGCTTGAGAGCTTCAACTTAGAGCAGAAATGAGAAAAAATGTGAGGAATGCTTGAAAACCAAGTGGGTATTTATAGATTTCGAAGAACCGTTAGGATCATTTCTCGTAATTCGTGCTTTAATCCTAGCCATCCAAGTGTTACCCATAGTTTATAATACTAGGGGAACTTGAAAACCATCAAATGGTATCACAAATCAGTGATTAAAACCATCAAAACCAGCTCAAATGGCCAAGTTCAATGTTTTTGTCTGGCATGTTGTCGCGGGCCGCTTAGACATGTACATAGTCTTACGCGCCCCTCCTAGACTACTTTGGCAAATTGTCAAGTTTAGTCCCTGCAAGTCCAAAACTTGGTTTTGATGCATTTTTTACGCGTTTAAGCACCGTTAACCCCATTTCAAGGCTCTACAATGAATTTAAAGTATAAGGAACATGAAATATGCTCAAAAACATCTCGGATGTTGGTTCGTTTGGCTGTACGGTCGCGTTGTTCGGTTAATTACGACGAAAACTCAAACGGACGCGAAAACAATCCAAATTACGCGACGGGTGGTATTTTTGCATTCCAATCACTAAAATAAAATATGTTAATGATTACAAAAATTTTTGGGTGCCCAGATATGTTCAGAACGTAAGATATGCGCAAAAATGCAAACTTATGCACTTTTTGATGCTTTTAGTCCTTGTTTGATCAAAAAGTTTATTTTCGCATACCGAACCCCTCAAATCCTATTTCTAAGCTATGTAAAGGATATTTAGGGTATGTTAAGCTTATAATCAAGTTTCGGAATGTTCGTTACTATACAAGTTGGCATAGTTTCGCAGTTTGACGCAAATAGTCCCTGCGATCGAATAAACTTGTTTTCAACAACCAAACCATCCAAAACGTATTTCTAAGTTATGTAAGGGTTACTTAATGTATGTTAAGCCTATGTCACTGTTCCGTAGTGTTTGTCGCATTAAACTGATTATGTTTACGCACCAATTCGCGTATAACTTTCTAGAAAGAGATTTAAAGCTTGAAATTGAACAAGAATCGATATGTGAAAATGATACACATATTTATACAAATCCCAAGTATGAAACACAATATTTCATTGGTTTTGTATTTGTTAGATGGTCATAGAGACACAGGTGTCACATCATTAGCCCTTCTAAGGTATTCACCACTTTAATTGGAGCCTTAAAAAGCGACATATAATACGTAGCAAGGCTATGCAAAACTGATTTCACCAAAGTTAGACGACCTCCAATGGATAACGTATTCGCTTTCCATTTCGTCAACCTTTATCTAAACGTATTCATAAACTGGATCCCAATTAGCAACTCTATTCATATTTGCCCCGACATTAATTCCCAAGTACAAAAACGGGATCACTCCAGCTTTGCATTTCAAAAACTCGGCTACATTATTAACCTCATCACTACTAACGTCCACACCAAACAACACTGATTTATTCAAATTAATTCTCAGACCGGAACATAAATAGAAAATTCGAATAATCCTTTTCATATTAGAAAAATTAAAATTGGACCAATCCCCCATCAACATCGCATCATCGGCATACAACAAATGCAAAAGCATAAACCCGTCGTTAGACAGACGAACCCCCATCAAATGCCCCAATACAGCTAGCTTTATTAACCAAGCCTGAAAACGCTTCTATCACTAATATGAACAGAAAAGGAGATATAGGATCACCTTGTCTTATTCATTTTTGACAATCAAACTCAAAAGTAGGCGACCCATTTACTAAAACAGAGGATCTAGCTGAAACCAAAATACCTCGGATCCATTGTTGCCACAACGTAGGAAATCCCATCTGATCAAGCACCGAAATTAAGAACTCCCAATTCACATTATCATATGCCTTATCAAAATCAATCTTGAACATAAACATCTTCTTTCCACTCTTTCTAGCCGACGACAGGACCTCATTAGCCATAAGAGGACCATCTAGAATATATCTTCCAGTAAAAAACGTTGTTTAAGATTCCGACACAATCTTGGCCTTGACCGTCTTGAGTCTATTCGCCAACACCTTAGACACCACCTTACTGATAATCCCGATGAGATTAATAGGTCTAAAATCCACAAGCTCTGTAGGATCCCCCACTTTAGGGATCAGCGTGATGAAAGAAGAACCCACTTCCTTACTAATCTTCCCTGTCTGATGAAATTGCTGCATAATTGCCACAAAATCATCCCGAAAGAACTCCCAAAAGTTCTTAATAAACCCAAAGTTAAACCCATCCGGTCCCGGTGCTTTATTCAAACCACAGTCGAACATCGCCTCTTTGACCTCCTGACCATTAAAGTCTCTGATAAGCCCATCCGCCTCTTCCCTATTCAATCTGGACAAACCGTAACATTCTAAAAACGGTCTACGAGCCATGTTCTCTTTGAACTTATCACGATAAAAACGAAGAACTTCTCTTTTGATGATACTTGGCTTAGTCTCCCACACTCCTTCCACCAACAAACCCGGAATATTATTCGCCACCCTTCTCTCGTTGATGCACCCATGAAAGAACTTTGTGTTATCATCTCCATGCATCGCCCAATTCGTTCTCGATTTCTGTTTAAGGTCCCTTTGATGGAACTCTTCAAGCTCTTGAATACACTTCTTTGACTCTTCCAAGACCCACGATTCCGCCTCAGATAACTCTCTCACTTCCAAGGCCAATTCCATCATCTTTAGATCGGATTGAAAAACTCTTTTTTCCTCATTCTCCTTCTCAATCCGTTGCATATTCCAATCCCTGAGAGCACACCAAAGCTTCCTAAACTTACTCGATAATCGCAAGTCTGGATCCCCCATGTAATCCTCATCTTCCAACGCCTTCCTAACCACCTCGATAAATCCCTCTCTACTCAATCAGGAATTGAAAAAACGGAACGGTTTAGGACCAAAATTCCTAGAAACCACCTTAAGGACCAAAGGGCAATGATCCGATTTATCCTGTCACACCCGCAAAATACCACTTGTAGAAACACCGCGGGGCGTGTGACGTACCAAGATCTTAGCCACCAATCACATTCAACTCATAAGTATATTTAGATAAAACTTTCATTCATTATCATAAAGTGATACAAAACGTTACATGTAATTCATTGTACACAGCGGAAGCATAACTCATTTGCTAAGTGTTTCATCAACCACACGTAAGTAAACCATTAGACTTGTGTTGCGATTACATGTTTCTCGACCCATGACCACGCCAGCCTTCCAGACAGCAAGTTCCATGTTATAACCCTACAGACCTGCAAGCATGCAGACAAGTGTGTCAGACGACGCTGGTGAGTTCAAAGTTTTGTTAACGTGTTTAGATACCAATTACCAGATTAAAACATTTCACAGATTTGATGTTGTTAATCACACGCTTACCGCCGATAGCTCCAGATTATTTGCCCTAAACCCCAATGCCTCTATCAAAGCAATGGTCAAGATGGGGTTCATTACTTCATCACCGACCTCCCTGGTGCGGTGTGAGGGTGCCAAACCTAAGTAGCGCTACTAACTAATACCCCGTTGCCCTACAAGCAACAATCGGTAGGAGGGACTTGAGTGATAGATATAGACGTGTATTAACCAACAACCCAGGTTTAACATTCCAGTCAAACCCATTACCTGACATTCCTCCTACCAGATGTCTCCCCCCGGGACGCATGCTTGGAAAAAAGAGCAGTGAACTCACCTTAGATTTGCTTGGTATGTTTCGATACATTACCCGTTCTCGCTAATAAACCAAACCCTACCGTGGTTACCAAGGACAGTTAGTATAATGTTCACACATAACACATGTCTATCATACACGTTGCACAAGTAGCAGTTAAATAAGCCACACGCCCTTATATGCATCATAATTGTTAAACATGCAACTCGTTGATCTATAACTTTTGTCGTGAAATTACCTCACAAGCGTATGGGTTTCGCATGAAAATAAATCACTAAACAGTACATGTGTTTTCACAGTTTGCAATTGCTGCTAAGACCACCATATATCATATATCACATATCAGGCATTCGGTTCCCAAACAAGTCTACATTCCATGAGTAGGTCATAACAAAATATGATAGGTAGGTTTTATACTCACACAATACAACCAAGGTTTCTCAATCTTATTAACATGCAATAACACTATTTCATAAGTATAACATCTATCATTATAAGCATTATAAACTGTTTACACTACGATTATGCCTTAAACAGAAAATGCCAACAACATAACTAGATGGTACGAAACATCATATGTGACAAAAAATAGATCTTTGTCGAACAACTATATGTGACGAAAAACCATAGTTTTTTCGTCAAGATTAACTTGTGACGAAACATAGTGTTTCGTCGAGTTTAACTTGTGACGAATCATAGTGTTTCGTCGAGTTTGACTTGTGATGAATCATACATATTTCGTCATGTGCACCAGCAACCCTAACAGTCCTTACTGTTGCATTGCATCAACCAAAAAACATCATCATTTACATCGGCCTAAACATGTACGGATCCAATCCTTCAATCAATTATTAATAAAACTCATGGGCATCAAATTAAGTCCACTGTTACATCAATTACCAACATCAATTCATATATTACAAGACCCACATGTGTTCACATACCACTATCAAAATAATATTCGAACAGATCACTACACTCTTGTTTAACAGTTCTGATAACCAACAATTTTCCAACCATCCTTCTACCCGATTAAAAAAACAGTAAATATTTAGATGCCAAATCATAAGCATACTCACAACATGAAATCATATAAACAGAATCAATGGAAAGTGTAATTAATTTGGATGTAAATCATACCGAGTGAGTTTCAATCGCACAATGGATCAAAAAAGGAATGAGGCTTCGAGGACTACCACTGCCGTCAGTCTTGAGAAGGAAGGGAATTGTTTAGTTGGTTTTGTTTGTGCTTCTCTGTGAATAGAAAAATTGGAATCCACACCCTAATGTGCCTACGTAAACATTCAAGGAAAAAGAATAAGTGGGCCGAGCCCACTTGGACACGAGAAAAGGGGGAGAAGTAAATGGGACTCGCCACAAGTAGTTGGGCTTGCCACTAATGGACCAGCCTTCCTTCTTTGGACTCGCAATGAATAAATGAGCAGTGGACCTAAGGTCTCGGCCCGCAATCACAAGGCTGCGACTCGGAAAAAAGAGTGGGGCACGGGTTGCCTTTGTAGCACATAACATGTAACAATCAAATATAATTTAAACACGTTTGTTACTTTGGTACAACGTACACGAAGTTACAACGCTAAACAACCAATAGCAGTGCACAATACAAGTCTTGGAATTTTGGGTTTGTCACATCATCCCCAAGTTGAAAGAAATTTGGTCCCGAAATTTTGATAAGCAAACTAAAATGGTGAAATGCTAAATCAGTGCGGATTTTCTGCAGGTGCCACATCATCCCCAACTTGAAAGAGAATTTCATCCCGAAATTTGCCAATGTTATCTGGAGTTGCTTAAACCGTTTGAAGAATCGAAGATACTAGAGCTTCGTCTGATCTTTGCGTTCCTACGTGTACTCCGGTCCACGTCTTGAGTTCCAACAAACTTTCACGATTGGAATCTGACTGTGTTAACGAATTTCGACTTCCTGGTTCATGCTTTCATTAGATACCTTGACAACTACAACTTGTCGTTAACCTTAGACGCTAGTAGGGGCATCACAAGTGTTTCATCGAACAACACTTCTTTAGATTCGATACATAAATGATATGGTGAACCTTACTCAATTCGTCAGGTAACTCGAGTTTGTAGGCCACATGACCGATTCTTTCCAGAATTCTGAATGACTCCACGTTATGTAAATTAAGCTTGCCACGCTTCCCAAGCGTATCACATTCTCCCAGAGTGAGACTTTCAACATGATACGATCGCCTATAGCGAACTCCCAGTATTTCCTAAGTTTATCAACTTTCCTGACGGCCACGCATTGCCGCCAAACGATTTCTAACCCAAGTTATCTTCTCAAGAGTTTTGAATACCGGTCCTGGACCTGTGATTAGGTTGTCACCCACCTTAGTCCAAGAAGGAGATCAGCATTATCGTCCATACAATGCCTCAAACAGAGCTGTCTGATTACTAGAATGGTAATTGCTGCGGTAGAACTTAACCAAAGTTAAGTATCCTTCCACTTCTTACTAAAGTCGATCACACACATGCTCGTAGCATGTCCTTGAGTGTCTGGATGGTTCGTTTACTCTGACCATTTGTCCTATGGTGACAAACAATGCTCATGCCTAGACGTGAGCCAAGAGTGTTTTGCATTGCCTGTCATAAATCAGGTATAGATCGACATCGGAGGTAACAGGAGTTGGTACCTCGTGCCTAAAAGTCACCTCTCTCAGAGGAATACCCACAAGCTGTGAAGACTCATTAGTTTCCCTCATTGCAATATAGTGTGCTGGTTACGTGAGACAATCAACGGTCACCCAGATGATATCGTCTCCGTCTCAAGATGTAAGTAGACTAGTTGACAGTATGTTCTCATTTCCAAATGCGTGTTTCTGGTTGCTGATACTTCCCCTTGACTTTCCCACAAGTCAAGCATCATTCACGTGCATAGCTAGGTGGGCCTTCACGCCCAATTACCAGTGCAAGATTTATAGATTCTAATATCTCTCATCGAAACCCAGATGACTAGAATATCGAGGCCGGTGTGCTTTGCTCACACAAGTTCCCTACGATTGCCATGTAGTATCCATAGTCGTTTCATGAAGTAGCGAGTACTGTCCGCCTTGCCAAAAGTTGCTCCTCCATGCCCCGCATGGACCCAACTTGAAAATTCTCTTTCTTCAGCGCTTCAGTTTGACCAGGGTGAATCTGATCGGGTAAGCTAGAGTTAATGGTGAGCTACACGCTCATACGTGTTTAAGGTCCATAGTCGTAATCGCTCGAGAGTTCCATCCTGTGATGCCATCACGTGTTTTAGCTCCTTCGAAACAAGGGTACACGGGAGGCCCTTGTGATCGGTCTAAGTAGTGCATTTGGTACCGTCCAAGTAATGCCTCCAACTTAAATCCAAAGACCACGGTTTCCACCACAGGTTGCGACTCATGCAATCCTCCTTCGTAATCCACTACGTGCGTCATCGTCTCCTCATGTTGCATCGGCGTGTAACTGGGTCTCCGATTCGAACCATCATTGTATACCACTGAATCACCCGTACCCTCGGGTAAAGACGATGCTCAGTGCATTGCAGTGTTGGGTTTCGAAACCTGAAAAGACGTTCTTCCGTTTGTCTCCCACGAATACACAGCACCCTGCTGTGCTAAAGAGATTAAAGCTGCAAAATCCTCGAAAATCATGTGATGAATCTACGTTAGTATCTAGCTAAACCAAGAAATTACTGTATCCCCGATAGACTGTTTGGTGCCGATCAATATCTAATGGAATGGATCTCTAGCGAGATCTGCATGTATCCCCACTTTGTTGACTATGTGACCAAGAATGTACCTCTCGAAACCAGAAGTTACCTTTAACAAGACTTCGCGCGGAGTGGCTCCTCCCTCAGGAGCTCTAAAATAGGATACATATGTCGCCCATGTTATCCCTTTCTCCTGGTAATGATTCAAAACGTCATCAACAATCACGGTCGATTCTTGTGCTCCATAAAGTTGCTGGTGTGTTGATTAACTCAATGATCATGGTGTACAAAGTTGTAATGGCTGCATTGCATTCGATATGCCGTTCTAGCAACATTCTCCCCTCGGACTTCCATCTGATGATAATTCGTTCGTTAGTCAATCCTCGAATGGAAGCGTGTCCCTCGCAACTAGTCGACAGGTTGTCAATACATGGTCGAGGGAAACGGTTCTTGACTGTCACCTTGTTGAGTTCTCGATAATCAGTACACGTACAAAAAGGCTTATCCTCACGGATATACCTGGGCTCCCCAAAGCGAAAAAAAACTAGGTCCGTTAAAACTCATGTCCAGTAGTTCCTGAAGTTGATTAGGCAGTTCCTACAACCTTCCTGGTGTAAGACAATGAGGAGTACTAGTAATAAGGGCTGCTTCTGACATGATACTGATCTGATATTCCACCTGACGAGGTGAGGGTAAACCTGATAGTTCTTCTGGTAGCAAATAGGGAGAAATCACGAACAATTGGTGGATCCTCGATCCTCTTTTCCTTAGCCTTAACATCAGTAACGAGTGCTAACATAGCGGGGTAATCCTTCCGTGTGACAACCCAAACTTTCAAGGTCTTTCCTTGACACGTTACTTGTTCCACACTACCTTCTCATAATTGTTTGTGTTGTAACTGATGCATATTTGATTAACTGTTGATACATATTTGATTAACTGTTGATGCATATTTGATGAACTGTTGAACTGCATTTTCATGATTCATTTTGTTGTAAAATGTGCACTCTTGTGTTATGATAAATTAATTGTTTTAAAGTTTGGTGAGTGAATTAAAGATTAGGAATTGTATAGTGTTTGGAATAATTTAATTAAAGTTACTTATCAAGTATTTTCCATGTTAAACTTATGTGTGTTATACTTGATTATTTCCATGTCACAATACTCGACGAAAGTTAAAGTCTTTCGCCAAGACTAGTGCGACGAAATGTTTGGTCTTTCGTCGAGGGTTAGTTTCGTCATAAGGGCTTCGGCCCAGTTCCCCTCCTCGGCCCAGTTTTCTTGGAAGCCCAAATACTATATTGAGCCTTATAGTGAGATCGGCCCACTTGTTTAGAAATTGGTATTATATGTTGATGGTACGTAACCTCCCTACATCTCACACAATCATAATAAAACAAACCCTACCCCTTCCCTGGCTTGCGACGGCAGACACCCCCCTCTCTTTGTCGAAGCTTTTTACGGATCAGAAGATCTCCTTTTCGTGCACCATCTATTTCGTCGTATGTGTGTTAATCCTAAATCCTACGTTGATCGTCTTTACGACTGTGGATTATGTTATACTTGTTGATGTTATTGTGTTATCCAGGAAACTAAATTAGAATGTAGGGTTGCTTGTTAGTATAAACCTGATAAATTGATATGTGATGATTCAAACCGGTATAATGTTGAGTGATTGCTGAGTCACAATATGTTTCAGTATGTGTTGAACAAGGATCTTGAATGATTAACCATAACTATGTGATTAATAGGCATAATTGTAGAATGATTGATGTTTGTTGAAATTGTGGATTGGTTAACTGTCGGTTACGTGAACCAGAGGGAGTTTCGTCGGAGCTGGTGGCGACGAAACATGGGGGGGGGTT